>CM059020.1:36889024-37489024 GCA_030272315.1 Paspalum vaginatum | reverse complement strand
TCTCCCATGCCTGCAGCGCGCGCTCGCCGCCGCCTTCGACCTCGTCGTCCCCTCAGTGCGTTGTGCCTCCGCTTGGTCAGGGAGGCGGCGCACAGGTGGCCGGATCCTGGGCAGGAAGGCCAGCCCTCAACCTCGTCGTCCTCCCCCGCTCGGTAAAGGAGGAGGCCCACCCCCTTCTCTGCCTACCTCCATGCCCGTGCAGCCCCACCATGGCCAGCTTCGTCTGCCTCCGCTCTGCCCCGGCCGCTCCCCCCACTCGATCAGGGAGGCGGCAGTGCGGTGGCCGCATCCAGGCAGGGAGGCCCTGCCCTCGACATCATCGTCCTCCTCCGCCGGCTCGTCATCACCAGCACTGGCACTGCCTCCTCGCCTCTATCGGTGAGGGGCATGCCGGCGCGTGTATGCCGAGCCACCGCCTCTTCAGCCTCCCAGCTGCCCCGCTATGGACACAAACTCCACTCCTTCGTTAGGTAATTTTGTAAGTTTTCATTAGACAAATTGCTAGATTTTATTAGCCAAAAATGTTATTCCTATTAGGCAAAAAATAATATTTCTGCCTAGTGACACTAATATTTTTGTCCTAATGGAAGCACTATAATTGTCTAGTGATACTAGTATTCTTGCCTAATGGAATGCACTATTATTGCCTATTTACGTTTTTTGTGATGTGTATTTTTTTTTCTCTTCCTCATCTTGTGTGGAACGAAAGATGCTTTGTTGCGCTGCGGGAGAAGAAAACCAAGTGGAAAGAAAAGTTACCAAAATAGAAAAAACTTTCCCGAAACAGACTCGTCGTGGGATAGATGAACCGGTAAGTTGAGCTTGAATCATGAGTCGCGCCGTCCGTGGGACATCTCAGCTAGTCAGCTAGAGTAGTGTGAGCCTAGAAGGTCGGGGGGGTGAGATTTCTATTTTTTTCATCCTTAATTTCGTGTCTTTCGTCTATGAATTAGCAAACTCGGCATCGCTGGACGGAAAACCTGGCTGGAACGACCTCCGGTGCGACGATGACCACTGGTTACACCTTGAGTCCATCCTCAGTCGCCTCACCATGGCGGACCATCGCCTCCGCTTTCCTACCATCATATCAGCCACCGCACAGTGCCAATGGCGTTGTGCACACGTGGCAACTAAAGCGCCCACGCCCTTAGACGGGACTAAAATATGCTTTATATCAGAGTAGTACAGATCCGCCTTAACGGGACAGACCAAACGGGGCACAGCTCAAAAAGCACAGCATCAGAACTTAAAAGAAAGGCCCAACCTTCCCCACAACATGGTTGAGGATAGATTGTAGCCCTAACACATCTACGATCACGGTGACTTCCTCTCTATAAACCAACAACAAATCAAGGATGAGTACATACGTACTCCACAAGCTCACCTCCATGAGGAATTGGGGTTAAACAATCACTATATGCAAGGTATATCTAGAGCTCATGGTAATTCGCTGGAGAACATTTTCAAATGCAAGGTTCATCAGGTTCTCAATTTTAAATCGAGAAAACCGTTTTTCCCATAAAAAGATTGCCACTAGACTTGCCACTCCATCGTGGCTCATGGCTCGCAGGCCAACACATTTTACACACCTCTCCTCGGCATGCACTGTCGGATCAAAAATCACATTTTCTCATCCAATCCCACATTTTATAAAACATCTAGTTTGAAAAAGCCAAGCCATAACCCGTCCATACAGTGGACACTGGCTACTCGATAGATTTATAACTCTCGCTAGAGGTGCCCCCACAAGTTTGGTCCAAGACACCTATGTTCATGAGGCCCTTTTCCGCTCAAGGTCTTTCCCCGGAAGTATTCCCCCAAACATCAACCATAAGAGTCTTAGGACCACATCTCGCCCAGTGCCAGTAGACACGCGACCATTCTCCATTACCAGTCTCCCATGCATCCCAGCTCACCCGGCTTCTGCCCGGTTATTCCTTTCGGGTTCCAACCAAGTGTTGTCACACACAACATCGAGTGATTGCACTAGAAAAGGGTTAGGCAAGATGAAACTTCAACTCGGCCCTTAGGGGTAGAGCTCACACATTGCTCATGCCTGAGCAACACCAGCCCAATCCTCTCCACGAGGACTGGACTCTGAAGCAACCGTGATAACGGCACCCTGATGTTTCTACCCTGTGGCTTGCCAACTGAAATCGTATGCCGGGGTCTTACCCCATGTTTTCCAAAAACACTCAACCCACGTCCATCACCATATATCATTTATCACATCAAGATTAATATAGATAGCTGAGTGATAGATCCACCTATGCGTGCTACTTCTAAGATTGGTTCGGGTGGCTATCCTACCAGGTTTCCTTAATAAGCAAAAGATGCAAGTTTTATTGTTCATACAGGGCAATGGGTTGTGTGTATAAAATTGGGTAATTTATGCATCAAGCGAGGAATACAGTGGACTTGCCGTTCACTTTGTTGAGGTAGCATATACGAAGGTTGTTGCACATGTCGAACTCTTGCTCTGGTCTCTGAGTCAAACATCTTGGGGACAAGACCGATCAGCTCTTCGAGGGAGCCTATGCGCACAGACAAGCAAAAGCACACAAGTCTAAGGTACAATATGAGCTCAACATGAGTTGGGTTTGGTTTAGTTAGACAGACCTTGATTTTAGAGGGATTTAGGTAAAGGAAACATCACAGTCGGAATTGAGATGAGCAAGTGTAAGTGTAATCAACCTTCATGAGGGTTTTAGTGAATGTTGACAATACATTAAAAGTGACTAATGAGTTTACTATGAGCATGATCATAGTGACAAATCAAGTGAAAATGCTACTGCGACTCATATCGAGAAAGTAAAAGTGAGTTTCATATATAATATCAAGCAAACAAGTGCTAAGGTGCATTGCAAGCAAGAAAAGAGGCCCCTCATTTGTTTGGAGATAAAGAATAGCGGTTCAAGCTCAAGTTTTGAAGATCAAATAGATTTGATAACCTTTGTGAGTATTGGAACCACCGTACTATAAAGGGCGATCCAATATGCAGTGCTACTAGAATCACAAACCTCACAAAGTTCATTCCTCTTCACACTTTCAAAAGCCCTAGCCACAAAGTCTCCATTCAATTTTTCTAGTGCCCACCGGTGCTCACCACCGGTTCAATCGGTTGGCGTGCCTAGCACCGGTCTGCCGGTTCTACTGGCACACCGGTGGTCCGACTGGTGGCACTGGTTGGGCACCCCTAGCACCGGTCTACCGGTTTCTGCTGGCATACCAGGTGGTCCGACCAGTGGCACCAGTCGGGCACCCCTAGCATCGGTATGCCAGTTTCTACTTCCCTACCGGTGATCGACCGGTGGAACCAGTCGAGCATCCCAGCACCAGTCTGCCATTTTTTGCTGGCTCACCGGTGCAACTGGTGCCCCACCAATTCAACTGGTGGGTCATTTGCCAGCACCTGTAACGGTTCAAAACGGCTAGTTCGAGAGGGGGAGTATATATACCCCTTCACACCCTCTTCCTCTCTCTCTCTTGGTGTAGGTGCAACAAAGCTCCTTAGTGGTTTTGGTGTATTGAGTGATAACGCGATTAAAGGTCTAACTTCTTTGTGAAGTAACTTGACTAGGTATTCACATATTAATTAATTGAGCTCTAATGTGAAAAAATGATTTCTCTTGCATATATCTAATGATCAAGCATAAATATTTTCATGTGTTGAGAATCAAGGGCTTTCATTGTATACTATTCTCATGTTGACACTAATGAATCTATATTGGATATCTATCCTTAAGGAAGAATATTTGACCAATGATCAACTCATTATTGGCTATACTCATGGATCTCTGTATTGGCTTTATTATTTGGCACTATATGTTCACTATGACTTGGATGCTCTCATTATTGATTATCTATTGTATGTCATGGTGAAAGTGATATTGTCTACTGAATGATTTCTCTCATTGTTGGTTATCATGGAATCCTATCTTGGATGCACTTTGAGACTCTTGGTTATCACATTGTTGAAAGTGACATGGATATTATTTCTTTCATTTGGACGTCACTATAGTAATTGAATTCTTCACACATGACAAGTGGATGATTATGAGGCATCTGCATTGCATATCACAGCTACAAAGAATGAAGATCAAGTATATTGAATGGTCAATGAGCAAATGTGCTCCATCCACCTATGAAATAGGTTTTCTTGTTAAAGTCCAACTTATTCAGCTCAAAAGGGATTCTTAAAAGAAGCTCATCTTGGTTGTCCCTCCCTACTGGAATTGATCAAAGACGGCATTGTTCACCAACTTCAAGACTCAAGAGGATAAACTAGATTTATACTTTGATCTTGAGTATAGGTATGCCGCACTATCAAGAGGGATACAACATTGGATGTTTTAACAAGTCTCCGTGCTCAAACTAACCAAGCCCGTCGTGCTAACTTGAGAGAAACACTTGTCATAACACTTGCATTTTATTGTCTTGGAGCTTGCTCTTGATTGGGTTGGATAGCCCTCTAAATAAGCATTTTCGGAATGTCCAAGATCATCTAAATCAGGGTTTCGGAGTGAGAAGTTCTGGCCATTTTACTATCTGCCGGCTCTGGTGCCTCCCCGTTAGTCCAACCGGTGGAACCGGTCAGGCATCCTAGCACAGGTCTACCGGCTCTGCTGGCACACTAGTGGTCTGATCGGTGGAACCGGAAGAGCACTCTAGCACCAGTCTACCATCTCTGCTGGCTCACCGGTGCCACCAGTGCCCCACCAGTTCAACTAGTGGGCATTGCACAGTACACTAACGGCTAGTTTTTGAGGGGTGGGTATTTATACCCTTTCACCCCTCCTTCCATGATTACTCACTCTCCCCACAAGAACACTCTCTTAGCAGCCATTGGAGCTCTCCCCTCTCCCTCTTTGTGGGGTTCCTTGCCAAATCTTGTGAGTTGGGTTGAGAGAGAAAGAGATTGGGAGTTTGTGAGCACAAGAGAACATCATCCATCCCTTGAGCATTTTGTGGAGCTTGTCAAGCATTCTTGGAGCATTTGTTACTCTTGGAGATTTGTGCTCCTAGGCGGCTAGGCGTCGCCCTCTGAAGCACCCATCTCCTTGTGGTGTGCTCCGGGAAGTTTGTATCATCCGCTCTTTTGAGCAACTCATATTAAATACTCTCCACCGGTCTTGGTGATTGGGGAGAAGAGGACAGGGCTTACGTGTCCAACCCTTAGCGGGTTCCTCAACAATGAGGATGTATGGACACCTTGGTGGTATGCCCGAACCTTGGGATAAATCATGTGTCTCGTGTGCTTGCTTGTGGTGCCTTGTGTTCTTGAGCTTCCTCGCCTTGTTTTGGAGAAATCCATGTGGATCTATCATTTGTGCAGGAACCAAGGTTTGCCCCTCTCAGATCTACAAGAGCAAGCCTTAAGGAAGATCTAGAAACTTACGGTATCAAATTTGCTTCAAATAGATTTAGAGATCAATTCAGTTCTTTCCCTTGCCCACCAGTTCAACCGGTCCGACCAGTTGAACCGGTGATCTACTGATTTCCGCTTTTAGTTTGAGTTATTTTTCAGGATCGCCTATTCACCCCCTCTAGGTGACATCTAGATCCTTTCACTTGGCACTTCCATCCCACCTGAGACAAAGGCTCTTGTGCATTCACTCCTCTCCCTCACTCTCCACTCTCTTGAGCTCAAATCCTCCATTGATTGTCAGTGTGAGTTGGTGAGATCTTGAGAGAGCATCGAAGACTTCGAGTTCATCCCCTTCCTCTCTCTTGTTCTTTGTGAGATTTGGTGAATCTTGAACCAAACTTGGTGGACTTGTTATTCTTGTAGTCTTGTGCTCGTGTGGATTGCTCCAGGAAGTTTGTAACCTTCGCTCTTTGATCCTCATAGTAAGTGCCTCTCTGCCGGTCTTGGTGATTGGGGAGAAGAGGATAGGGTTGCGAGCCTAAACCCTTTGTGGGTTCCTCAACAACGAGAACGTAGGGATGCCTTTGGGTGTGCTCGAACCTCGGTATAAATCCTTGTCTCGCGTGCTTTCCTGTGGTGCCTTGTGTTCTTCGTGTTCATATTATTCTTGAGCATACTCATCTTGTTTTTGGCAAGTTTGATGTGGATCTATCTTTTATGTAGGTTTCAAGGCTAGCCCCTCTCAGATCTGCAAGAGATAGCTCTTAGGAACCCCTAGGAACTCACGGTATCAAAGTTTGTCACATAGATTTAGAGATCTGTAAGTGCGACAAGGCTCATTAGTGGTTTTTGTGTATTGAGTAACAACACGATTAAAGATCTAACTACTTTGTGAAGTTACTTGACTAGGTTTTCACAGGTTAATTCATAATGTCAAAGTGTAAAAGAGTGAACTTTAATATACATATCACATGATCAAGCATGAATACTCTCATGTGTTGGGAGTCATGCATATTGAATGAATATTACACTTATGATATGATTGATGGATTATTATTGAATATCTATTGCTCAATGAGGATATTTGGTCATGGATCATCTCAGTTCATTGGATCTACTCTTGGATCATCTAAATGACCATTGTATTTGTTATAGTCTCTCCCTATGGCTTGGTTGCTCATACTTTAGTGTGCCGTCGTGAGAGTAGCCATCTCTAATGGATTGCATTGCCTAAGTGCAGGATTTCACTGATTTTCTATTACTGATGCATTTTGAGGCACTTGGATATCATATCGAGAAAAGTGACTTAGATTCTATTTCTTCCATTTGGACGTCACTATTGGATTTCTCATGTATAACAAGTGGCTGATCATGAAGACACACTATTGCATATCAAAGCCAAGTATAGTAAAGATCAAGTATATTGAATGGTTAATGAGCAAATGTGCTCCATCTACCTATTGAAGAGGCTTTCTAAACTGAAGTCCAACTATTTAGCTCAACGAGGATTGCTCGCAAGGAAGCTCAGCTTGGCTATCCCTCTCTATTGATATGATTCAAGACGACATTATTTATCAAGTCAAGACTCAAGTGGTTTTCATCTAGATTTACATTTATCTTGAGTATAGGTATGACGTACTATCAAGAGAGAAGCAGCTTGGAAGTCACTAGTCAACATGTGCTCATAGCTAGTTTCAGAGAGTGTCGGGCCATTACATCTCTTGTAGTGCATATGGCATTAAGTGTGGCATACCCCTTGTGGAAAATGCCTGAGCTTTAGTGTGAGAGCTCTCAGAACCTTTTCTTGTGCTTTTATCTCCTAGTTAGGTGTATCTCAAATAGGGATTGTCGACGGTCATAATCTCACGATATCTACCGTCAATTATCCACCAAATGAAGCAAAGCATGTGAATAAAATAGACTAACCCCTACTACTAATGAGTTCCACAAGATGTACATGAATAAAATACACATAAAACAGCTAAAAACGTGTCAAGAATCAAAGATGGCAATTGCAGGTAAAAGTGGCTGGGTCAGGCGACCATGGATCCTGGTAGCCTGACCTAGTGGTAGGGTCGGCCGACCCTGCACCCTGGCCACCCGACCATCCAGCCAAGCTCAGTTGCCACATCATCGATCCAAACCTGCAAGGAAACACAAAGGCAGTCTAATCCAACCGTCAAACCAAGCATCCAATGTATCCAAGGGCCGAAGGACCACCAAACCACGGATCGGTGACGTCACTAATCCAGGAGATAAGCCATGCAACAAATCAGAGCAGGACACGTGGTTGCCCGACCTCATGCATGGTTGGCCGACCAGGCAAGGCCCTCATTTTACACGTGCACCAACCGTTTCAACTGGGGAAGAAGGATTAGGTCGTTGGATGGCCAAGTAGGTGGATCGGGCGGTCGCCCGACCATGGGGCTAGGTCGGCCGACCCCCTACATGGTCGGCCGACCACCGCCTTACCCCCTAAACCGACCTAAGCCACCTATAAATACCCTCTCACTTGCTGGACTATAAATAGGCCCCGAGAGCTCATTTGTAAAGTGTGGAGAAGTTGAGAGCTTCATTTTACCTTAGAGAGTGCCATTTCCACATCTTAGTAGTTAGGATAATGCTAGGGAGTTAGAGTAAGTCGAGCTTTGCCTCGGAGTTCTCGAAGATATCTCTGAGGCTACGGTAAAGTTCTTGTATCTTTGTACTCTTATCTTCAGTATAATATATTTATGCTTTACTTTATTTCTATCTCTTGCAAGTGTGGTGTACCTTTCTTTGCATACTTGCTTGGCTTAGGCTGTGGTTATCTTGGTTAGTCAAGTCCTGTTATTCTTGCCGGTGCTATAATCCAATATGTACGCCAGGCTCTGGTTAGGTCATCTCCTCTGATCAAGGATGATCTATTGTTACTCAAGCTTTGCTTGAGTACATTTATAGCGTGCCATCCTCTCCACGCAGATTTTCTTGGTAGCCTCACTCGGTGACAGCATGTGGTGTGCCTCTGTAGTCCAGGCCCGTTCATTCGGGAGGCCCGTAGGTGATAGCCAGGTTCTCTTTCGGGTGTCAACTATCTACCCCTGACCCCTTGAGGGCGCCGGAATTTCACTCGACGCGAGACCCTGACTTGTTTACTTAAGTTTCTTTAGTTAACCACGACATAGTCTTTGCAGCCGAATAGAATAGAGTTTGGGAACTTTACCTCGCTCGTTGTCCTCCCAAGCAACTATACCTCTCTGCATGTATCTTAGGTAGTTTATTTACTTTTTCACCATACACCTATCTTTATCAAACTTATACTAGTTGTTACATTTATTAAAGTACGGTGACTTCGATTTGAGTTTATCCAATTATGCTCTATCGCCTGCTGCTTCCCTGCGGATAAATACGATACTCGGAACATTCTGAGTGAAATGCTACAGCGGTCTCCGTGCGCTTGCGGAGTAAAACCTATTCAGGCTAAGAGACGCCGATAGGGATAACACCTACACCTTCTTTATCTAGTGACCAAGGTTCAGTGCCTTAGCCATCTGGTCAGGGAACCCCTCACCGGACTATCCGGTAAGCTCTACCAGACTGTCCGGTAGAGGGGGTTTGAATCCTAACGGCTAGTCAGCCTCTACTGGACTGTCTGGTAGAGCTCACCGGACTGTCCGTTGATGGCCTGACACAGGCCAATGGCTAGTTTTGTGAGGGTGAATATTTATACCCCCACTCACTTTGGTTGGGGTTGATGCTTCCCTTCATGTCCATATACATTCCAGAGGCCTAACAAACACTCTCCAACACTCTCTTTGTGAGATTGAGCTAAATAAGTGAGATTCTTGAGCTGGGAGAGAATTTGTGAGATTGTGTGAGTTACATTGTGAGCACCTAGCTTCTGAGCATAATTGGCAAGCATTTCTGGGAAGCGCTTTTGTTACTTTTGGAGGTCTCCTCCAAGATGGCGAGAGCGACCTGAAGGGCACCCGGCTTGTGGGTGCCTCTTCTCTAGTAGGTGATTACCCCCGCTCTTCGGAGCATTTGCAGTGAGCACCTTCATAGTCTTGGTGGTTGTGAAGGGGAGGCCGTGAAATAAAAAAGACTCAAGCTCTTGGTGGGCGCCTCAACAAGGACGTACGGACACTTGCGGGTGTGCCCGAACCTTGGAAATAAAATCTCTCGTCATGTGTGCCGTGCCCCTACTGGGAGACACAAGCTTTTTGCTTGTGGTTGATTTTCTTACTTGCATTATATTATTGATTCCGCTATTATCACGTGCAAGTTCTCTTTCTGAGTGCAGGGATTAAGTGTTGCTGAGCTCAACATTACCATAGAAACATTTTACGCAGCTCCACCCAAATAAGTATTTACTCGCATGTTTAAAATTGTAGGGCATTCTCTCTGTGACACCAGACTATCCGGTAGACATCACCGAACTATCTGGTGTGGGACTGACAGCTTGTTTTTAGTGGTGTAAATTTTTAGTTACGCCTATTCACCCCCCTCTAGGCAACATCAAGGTCCTTTCAATATCAATTCGAGATTTCTTTTTCCCACCAGTTGAACTGGTGAGCATTGGTTCAACCAGTCCGACCAGCTGAACCGGTCCGCACCAGTCCATCCGGTGTACTGCTGATTTCCACCTTTTAGTTTGTGTATTTTTTTCAGATTGGCCTATTCACCCCCCTTAGGCCACTTTCAGCAAGATACGGAGTTTTTCCTCAATAAGGGCATTCATGTAAATCACATACAAATGGAAATGAGTCTCGTGGGCTGAATGGCACATAGGGCCCAATTTCACCATGCCATCCACGCCGTGCCCACGTGACCGAATACGACGACACGGGTAAAAGTGGGACAACGTCTTGAGTGCCATCCACGCCGTGCCCACGTGACCAAAATACAGCGACAAGGGGAAAGCGGGACGACGTCTTGATTGGTCCAAACCGATCGAATTGTTTGGTGGCGGAGGCGGTGCTAGATCGTTTTTCGGAGCTTACATCAACGAGCTGCGCATAGCAAAGTTAGATAGACTTATGAGAAGAGTATGGGTGAAAAGAGTTTGATTTATGGAGAATTTAGGCGCAAGAATCGGCCCAAATCGGAGTTGAAACGAAGAAGGTATGGAGTATTATGTGGCAAGGGTATATTTGGAGTTTTTGGATAGTTCGAGGAGTGAAAATATACTTTTGATGGTGAACATTGGCTCTGGCCCGGGGTTAAAGGTGACATGGGCCAGAGAGGAGAATTTGGCCCACAGGGCCCTTTTTCCATTTTCTTTGTTTTCTCGTCCCGCTCCCTAGTTTTCTCGCGGGATTCACCATCGGCCCACGGCACGCGCGCGGGTGGTCCGGCTGGTTGGGCCAGCCCAACACAGCGAGGAGGGGCATACGGTGCACGTACGGCGTCGGGTCCGGGCCCATGTGGCAGTGGTGGACGGAGCGGGCAACATCAGCGCGGGAGGGACGACCGACGGACCGCCTGAACAGGTGCGCTGCAAGGCAGACCAACGCCGATGGTTCGCGGTGGTTCTCCATCGCGCAGCTGGCTTCGGCGACGAGCTCGCCGGCGTGAGCACCGACACAGGACGGCGAATCGAGGTGTGGAGTACGGGGTGCGGTGTGGTGGATGGAGACGGGTTGTCCATGGTGGCAACGTGGGCGTGTACCAGTGGTGCGGGGTACGTACAAGGGCAGGGCTCTAGGGAGGTAGAGGAGGGGCAGCGAGGTGCGGTGAGAGTAGGGAAGGGTATGGTGGTGCTCGTCGTTGAGGGAATCGGGCCATGGCGGCACGGGTGCGATGAATTGCCAAGGCGGTGTGCGGCGAGGTGGAGAAACGGCGTAGTGCCGAGCCGAGGGTTCCCTCGGTGGCTCCGGCCAGGAGGTGGTTGGGGAGCATGTCATCGTCCACGGTGGGCGGTGCTCGCGGTGAACTAGGGCAGCCCGAGTTGGGAAGGAGCAGGGAGGAAGGGGGAGTGAGCTTGCGACGTTGGCGAAACTCGCAGTGGTTGGCGGGCGAGGGAAGAGGGAAAAAGAGAGGGGAGCTAGCCCTTTTATAGGCGTGGCGGGAGGTGAAGAGGATGGGATGGCTGGCGACATCGGTGGCTTGGCGTGGCGTGGGTGGTGTGATGCGCGCTGGTGGGATGCAACGTGCACGGAGTGTGCGCGGCACGCACGCGGCAGGCGGAGGAAGGGGAAAGGAGGGGAGTGGCTAGCGGGCCACAGTTGGGCCCTTCGGCCAGGGAAGGTAGGCCCAAGGGGGAAAGGAGAGAGGGGAAGGAAGTTTGGGCTGCGACCCAAAAGGAAAGGGAGGGATTTTCTTTTCCATGATTTGAATTTCTGATTTGAAATTGTTTTGGGATTTTTGTGGGAGATTTTTGGTAGAAGATTTTGAGGGATATTTCCAAGAATATTTGCATGATTCATGGGGATTTTTATTGAGCTCAAACTGTACACTCACAAACAAACAACTTTTCGAAATTGATTTTGAATTAGGGGAGAGATTAGAGGAATTTTTAGGGTCAAATTTCGGGGCATTACAGAAACGGTCCCTCTCTTGATCGTGCTCATGCTTGCTATTATTGTCCACACCACGTGGCAACTGGGCCGGTCAGGGAAGGCTCCTAGCTAGGTCCATCATGCTACTTGTGTCGTCGTCCGAGCAGGGGACACGGCCGGAATGGGCTTTGGTAGGTCGCCTACGCATCTCTAGTTCGATCGACGTGGTGCACGCGGCCTGTGTGTTAACATGCGACAGCGTGCAGCAAGTACCTCAGATCCTCAAGACAGTACAAGTCTTGGAGACCCGTCGAGAGCACGACGCATAGTATAGTACTCTTTACCTTCGTCGAGGGGTGCCTCGTCGGTACCTTAGGCGCATACGCCGGAACCGCAGCGCCCTCCTGCCTTCCTCGTCCACCTTCTCCTCCCGGCCGCCTCGCCCCGCCACCTCCACGGTGCCTCCTCGTCTAGCCTCGCGGCTGCCTAGGCGCCATTGTCACCTCCACCCCGCCTGGATCCGACCGGCTAGCACCACCAATCGTCTTGCGGCGGCCGGATCCGGCCTACCTCATCCTTCTTCGGCCTCAACGCACTCCTTCTCTTCCTTCTCTACCCCGCCGATGCCTCCTCGGCCAGATCCGAGCCTTGCGCCGACCCATGCGGCTCCTCCGGCCTCCCCTGGCCGGATGGAAATAAATTGTGTGGGGACGGTCCCTAGGCGCACTCCCATGTGGACCTTATTCCAGTGCATGACATATGGACTTCCTTTGCATCCGACGCTCGCTACATCCGGCGCCTCTGAAATGTTCGGCTAGAGCGGACGAAGGATTTACGGCTGGAGCTAATGCCGAGCAGAGCAGACACGTGTTCGAGGCATTGGATATAGCAAGCATCAGATGCCGAGGAAATCCACGCGTCGTTCATCGGAATAAGCTCCGCATGGAAGTGTGCCTCGGACCATCCCCACACAATTTATTTCCTAGCCGGATCCCCGCATCCTTCTCAACGGGCTTGAGGCACTCCTTCCCACAAGTCTAACTCCTATGTATCTCCCTCCTTTGTCGCACGCCGTCCTGTCGGCGGTTGTTTCTCTTGCTGCTTCGATGAGCATGTTAAACTATTATTAGTAGATTTATTCTATGTTTTAGAAGCGATTTGGTACTAAATTTTTTATTTGATGTAAGATCAAAGTGTTTTGTGTTGGGCCACCATGATTGATTCAAGATTGATCCTATTTGATTCAGATTCTATATCTGGTGAATAGTGCTACGGGTTGGGTATGTTTTTGGGTGAAAAAAGTGCGCAGCGGCAGAAACTAATTACGCCCCCTCCGCGCCATGCGATAGAGTTGTTACGTGGGCCCATTGGCAACTGGGACACCGCAATATGTGTGGAGCCAGGTTCTCTTAACCATTAGACAAGCTCACGAAATTAGATAAGGGGGTATTAAACTGGGTAAGCTTTATACGAGTAGAAAATATTTTCCGTTAAACTCATTTTTTATAGGGTAGATATACTCTCCGCCTAATATATAGGTCATTTGACTTTTTTACACCAAATTTGACTTATTTGTCTTATAAAAAAATTCATAAGTATTATTTATTTTTATTGTGGTTTAGTTTAGTATATAATATAATTTAACTAATGCGGCTACTTTAATTTCTCCATATTTTGGTAAAGTTTGTTAATAAGACGAGTTGATCAAACTTTGTGTCAAAATATCTAACAACCTATAAATTGAGACGGAGGGAGTATTTCGGTTCTCTGTCCAGTCCTTTAGTATTGACAAAGTGGAGGGACAGACAAATCATTGCGTAAGTACTCTCGTAATAATATCACTATACTTAGTAGGTGCATAATAAGTGTATTAATTAATATAATCTCATGGTATTATAGGTAGGCCCACCTGCACATTTCCTTTTAAGGTCACCTGCCTACATAAAATCCATCTCCTCCCTCGCACCATATATATATATAAACACACACAATGCAATTACAAACGGCTCACGGTCCGGTGACTTTCTTATCCATCCAGTATTCTCCCTCCAAAACAAACACCCGAATAATCAGCTACGGGCCGGGAGGGTAAGCATGTAGTTAGAAACAAGGAGGAGGCTGTTGAAAAATGAAGTGGGAGTATAAGAGGAAGACGACCCTCGCGGCCCGCGCGGGTTGAAGCGGAGCGCCGTCCACGCTCGCATCCTGCTCTAATCTTCATTCCCAGCCCAGCAGGGAAAGGGAAGCAAAGGAAAGGTGCCTTCTTATTCGGTACTCCCCGTACGCTGGCGTCGTCGGATCCGAGAGCCCGTTTCTCTTCTCTTCTTCCCGTCTGGGTTTTCTCTCGCTGAGTTCCTTGTCTGAATCTTTTGATAATTTGATGGGTTCATCCTGCCTGGAACAATGATTTCACAGTGATTTGACTGATTTCCAAGGATCGGAGCTAGAGATCACGACCCATGTCGATCGGTAGCACTGCCCACATATATAGGAAAGATAGATTCGGCTGTCAATTCGATTAAAATCTATTCCTACTACTTTCCCTGTATTTTTAATTTCACAGATAGGATCTAATCTACCAAACCCTTATTTATATTACTGTGCCGACTTACATCTGGATGGCTGGATCTTCTCGTTTCCGCAGACAGAAAGATCGATGGCCGCCTCGTCGGCATCGCCGGCCGCCGCCTCGACGGGTTTCGCGATCACCGTGGCCAACTCGCCGTCCATGGGCGGCGCGGGCGCGGGCGCCGCCGGCAGCGGCGGCACGGGCTCCCCATGCGCGGCATGCAAGTTCCTGCGGCGCAGGTGCCAGCGGGACTGCGTGTTCGCGCCCTATTTCCCCCCGGAGAACCCGCAGAAGTTCGTGCACGTGCACCGCGTCTTCGGCGCCAGCAACGTCACCAAGATCCTCAACGACCTCCCTTCCTACCAGCGCGAGGACGCCGTCAATTCGCTCGCCTACGAGGCGGAGATGCGCCTCCGAGACCCTGTCTACGGCTGCGTCGGCGTCATCTCCATCCTCCAGCATCGCCTCCGTCAGCTCCAGCAAGAGCTCGCCCGCGCCACCCACGAGCTGTCCAAGTATCAGGTGCTGCTGCTGAGCGACACCTCGATCTCTAGCTCCTCTCCTCTCCTAGTTTAGCACGTGTATATGCATGTGTTTGTCGGTGCAGGCGGCGGCGGCGGCTGAAGCTGCGACAGCCTCTGTGGCCGTGGGATCCAACAATGGCGCGGCAGGCATGGCGGATTTCGTCGTCGGCAACCCGCCAGTGCTCAACTTCACGCAGACGAACTTTATCAACGTCGGACCCTCCACGGAGGCGCCGATGGGTGGTGGAGCCGGGTTTGTGCAAAACGACTACTTGGCCTCCGTGCAGATGCTGGCCAGGAGCCACGAAGCCGCTGCTACTGCCGCGAGACTGGGCGCGAATAATGGAGGAGGAGGAGCCGGCGGCGGCTCCTTCGGGTATTGTTCGTCAGCCGTGGGTGCCGCCGAGCACGGTGTGGTGCCTGAGCTTGGGCAGATCGGCGGCGGCGGCAAGTTCTTGAAGCCCGGTACGGCAACCGGGGACGAGTAGCCCGCCGCCAAGCAGTAGTGGAGCGTCTAATCATCATCAGGTTTGATCCATTCATACGTATTAGGTTTTCTTCCGTATAACTTCCATGTATTATTTTCCATTATTACTTTATAATGTTACTAATATAGTAATATAGGAACATTCTGAATCGCTTGCTTTGCTAGTTTATAATATGCTACTGCTAAATACACTGTTTATCGTAAATGACTAAGTTCGTAGGTTTGCTCAAATTAAAGTCTCAATGTAAGGCATTAAGAATTTAGAGCATCTCCAACATAGCCAAAATACGCTCCTGAAATATGGTTTTATTAGGGTCTTAATTTCTAACAGTCTCTCATCCAGCAATTCACAAAATTCGATGCCTCAACATCGTCTATTAGAAACTCAATAAAGGGTGCAAATTTGAGAGGAAATTGCAGTCATTTGAGACGGGTGCAGAGATCACACAAATATATGCAGAGATCACAAAGCTTAATTAATTTTTGAGAGAAATATAATTTCAATAATGTAACAGCAAGTCTAACTACACCAGATTCAAAGAATATAGAGTAACCAATTCATATATATAAATTTGCAAAACTAAATATACCAAGGAGGTAAGAAGAGATATCCGTGCTCAAAATTTGAGCCTAATAAAGAAGTTAGTTATATACAATCATAGTGCGTGAGGGTGTAAGCATATTTTGTTGTTTCCTAAAATTTGAATAACTCAAAAACAATATTGCGTCTAGATTTGTTTAAAAGATGTGTTTGAACTATATGTTTCTGCAAGACCATTGTATTTTGAAAGAATTTCATGTTTTTGATATTTCATAACACACATGCAAGCCACCAAAATATATTATCGTTTATTGTTAGAAAAACACTATAGATTAATATATTATATCATTTTTCTTTTTAGTTACAAAACTGCATTGTTACTATTTTAAGCCACTAAATTGTGGGATTGTGCTATGGTTTTTTTGTCACTAAACATCAAATTTTGTTATTACGAAAGTAAATTATGTTAATGTTCAGAGATGATAAATAATTTATTAAACTACTTACTATATGCTACCATATAATTTTAGTGGCTTCCTCTTTTATTAAAACTAGATAAATTCTCCGTGCGTTGCTGCGGGAATTTGAGTTTTATTCCATGCATATGCCACGGAATAGTATTGCATGCATGTAAATATAGAAAATCGATAGAAATTATAAATAGATGGCTTAATGTATGGTGACATGCCATGCCAAGTGGATCTCTTTGATGACGTGGCTTCCTGCATGTCTAGAGAAATCTCATAATAAGGTGCACCTATTTAGAGATAAAAGATATGCCGAATTTGTGTGGACAACCTCAGGAACTTCTAACATTCTATAGATCTATCAATCAAATATTAAAGACAGCTAACTTTGGTAGTAAAATATAATTATTATATGGATTGCTGATAAGGCGTATTTTATTTTATGATATATTGTGTTGTCTTTAATACAATATTTTACACTTATGAACAGGCGATGGTTTCTAATCCAAAGATGCAGGGCTAAAATTGACTAGCTGAGGACACGAAAGATACTAGCAAGCTTGATAATAGAGGTATAGTGAAAGAAAGGAGTATTTAATCTCTGTGCCCTTGGCTTAATTTATTGATGACTTGTCTAGGTGTATGTCGTTACTTCGTTTTATTCGGATGTATTTATGTATGAAGATTTGACATTAGCAATAAAAATATAAAACTAATTAAGTTTGTCTGTGGCGAGTTGGACATTGATAATATCATTATTAGTAGCATATTGCAAATATTTGGGGGCCAAAGTCTAGTGCGATAGCACCAGCCACCAGATTGAATGGATTTGAACCGTTGTTGTGGGATTGAATGAACCAGCACGAGTCCAGGACTATTGTTTCCCGTTCGACTTAGCTCGATCGATACAGAGACAGGCCAATATATATAGATTGCAGCCGCAGTACAGGCGTAGCGAAAACACGGCTAGGGAATATGAGATGATGAGTTGCTATACCATGCATGCATGGCATCACCACGAGAGGCAGACCCATATGTATATAAAGCTATAAACAAGTCAAATTTTAAGTCGATCGATCTTGTCGTGGTCTGGCTTGTTGAAACAGGGAAAAAAAAGGATCGATCGGAGTATACATATGTGGCTATAGACAAGCTGAGCAAATACAGGAGGACGGATCGGAGAAACGCACGCACATCATCAGTCTTGTCAACAAGGTACTCGAGCTGTACCGCGAGTTTGTTACTGTTTCTTCGATCCATGAACAATGCAAACCAGCCACTATAAACGCTGGTAGCTGCACGCTGGCCACACGAGTGTGCGTGATCCAGATGGGGGGCATGCAGGATGCAGCAGGGCAACTAGCTATAGGCAGCGATGGAGTGGAGCCGGCGCCGGCCCGGGTCACAGCAGTCAGCAGCAATGCCAATTGCCCCTGCGAAGAAAAGCTGCTGGCCTGGAGAATCGACTCGGGAGGAGTTTGACTGAGAACCATGAGGTGGTGACTGGTCTGCATGGCATGGCATGGCATGGCAGGCAGCAGCTCAACAGAAGGCTAAATTTTAGTCCGTTTTACGTCGAATGTTCGTACGCAAGTTAGCAGTATTAAATATGATTTAATTAAAAAATTAATTACACAGATAGGACTAAACGTCGAGACGAATTTATTAAACCTAATTAATTCATGATTAACGAATGGGTTTAATAAACTCGTCTCGTCGTTTAGTTCTCATATGTATAATTAGTTTTATAATTAGACTATAGTTAATATTTCTAAGTAGCGTCAAATATTTGACGTGACGGAGACTAAAAATGAGAATCCAAACACCCTGCACTGCACTAGAGGCCGGTGAGAGCTGACGAGGGCATGCAGGGAGGCATGCACGAAAGCAGGTGAGCAGGCGTCCCAAGAATGCCGTCGCCGTGCAGCAGATATTCAATGCGCCCATACATGGAGCTACTCCTCCTACTCATCACTGCATCTACACCTACCACTGTTCATTGTGGAACGCTTTAGGCTTGACCGTCCTCATGACCATGCGTCCGACTGAATGGATAATCCGTGCATGCATTATCAGCTTGTCACGTACGGTTTCGATCACTTCAGCCTTTAATTTCGATATATACACAACTATTCGGCTAATACTGAAGTGATCGATCGAAGGCCAGGCAAGATAGCTGATGACATTATGCGTACTCCCAGCCGGTCAGCCAACCACACAGCTAGCAGGGCTGCAAGGAAGCAAGATCAATCGTCGTTGAGTGCTTGCGAATGCTCCGTCGATCTCACTGACACCGACTTTGTCGTCGTCTCTGCTGCATCATAGGCCTGAGGCTAGCTCCAACCGTTCCACTATTTCTCATTTTATTTTTTAAATTCCATTCTATCTGCAAACAGTACCGTATCGGTATGAAATCCTCCGTTCTGCGAGAACCGCCGGAGCCCAGGTTGAAGCCGCGTCGCCGCCTGCCTATATTAGCGATCAGCGTCTCATTGGGGCCGCGGGCCCAGATGAATGCGTTAAGCCCGCCCCCCCCCCCCCCCCCCCCCCAACCGTCTTGGCGGGCGACTGATGGTATGATGCATGGACCATGCATGCAAATTCATCAATCATATTCCAAAGATGATGAACAGATTAAGTCGGTCCATCGATCGAGCCTGCTGCCTGCACTGCCCAGTCCTGCTGCCCGCCTATCTCCATGCCCAATGCCGTGTTCTACTTATATAAAAAAACCGACGAGTAAGTAAATTTAGGAAAAAAACACGATTTATATTTAAATATAAAAGGAGCGAGGAAAAACTGCAGCGGTCTAGATTATCGAGCGCAATATCACTGCGTCCGTACATGCATTCACTCACTCACTGTCACTCACCAGCTGATAGCTAGGTAGAGGTCGATCCAAAGAGTGTTTAGATCCACGGGCTAAATTTTAGCTCCCGTCACGTTAAATATTTGGACGCTAGTTAGAAATATTAAATATAGTTT
The DNA here is from genome assembly GCA_030272315.1 of Paspalum vaginatum. Lineage (NCBI taxonomy): Eukaryota > Viridiplantae > Streptophyta > Magnoliopsida > Poales > Poaceae > Paspalum > Paspalum vaginatum. The sequence goes on along the minus strand of CM059020.1, from coordinate 37,469,604 downwards.
AATTATAAAATTAATTACACAGATTAGGATTAAACGGCAAGACGAATTTATTAAACCTAATTAATATATGATTAGCAAATTTGATGCTACAATAACCATGCGTTAATTATGATTCATTAGGCTTAATAAATTCATCTCACCATTTAGTCCTCATTTGTGTAATTAGTTTTATAATTAGACCATATTTAATATTTCTAATTAACATCAAAACATCTGATGTGACATTGAACTAAATTTTAGCCCCTAGATCCAAACACCCCCTAATACTCGGTATACGGCAAGTCAAGCAATACAGCAGGTACATAACCGGCCCGTACCGACTGCAATCTCACCGAGCGATCCGCTCCGTGGGAAGTGGGCCTAGGTGTGCCCATTGCCCCGATCAAGTGAGTTTTTTATTTTTTTTTGTTTTTATTTGTTATTTACTCTAATTTTTCATGATAATTTTACACAATCATAATTTGTCACGATAATTTTATATAAACATATCTTATCACGATATTTTATGAAAACATAATTTATTTTTACTATAATTTTATTAATGAAAACATAACTTATCAAGATAATTTTACAGAACCATAAATTATGACATAAAATTATGATAACATAATTTATGCTAACATTATTTATCATAACTACATGACATAAAATTAACATAATTTTATGCTAACATAGTTTATACTCATTATAAAAATTTTAGGATATAAGTTTTTTATCATATTTTTATGATAAAAATATGCTAACATAATTTATGTTAGCATAATTTGTCATAATTTTATGACATAACATAGCTCGTTGGTATAATTTGACATAAAATTATGAGAACATAATTTATGCTAACATAATTTATCATAATAGTATGGCATAAAATTATGCTGACATAATTTATGCTGATTATAATAATTTTAGGATGTAAGTTTTTTATCATAACTTTGTAGTAAAAATATGCTAACATAATTTACAATAGCATAATTTGTCATAACTGCAAGATATCACATAGCTTATTGGTGTAATTTATTAGCATAAATTTATGCTAACATAATTTATTTTCAAGAGAATTATGGTAAAATATAATATTGAGTTATATCTAAAGATAAATATATAAAATAGTTATAGGATATGGAGAAGACAATACATGTAGATAAACATGAAAAGAAGAGATAAAAGAAAAAAAAGAGAGAAAAACCGGCTTCCCCTTGACGCGCTGCGTGGTGAGCTCGCGGGGTGGCGGAAGCAGGTGGGACCGGGTGCCGGGGGAGTGCGTGGCCTTTTTCCCGCAGCAGAGGCGGCGCTGGGTGGCAAGGAAAAGAGGCGCACGTGGGGTATGTCCGATCGCTCGCTTGACTGTGGATGAGTGAGCGCTCGCCAAATAGGGAGGCCCAGCAGTACGGCAGGTACATAACCGGCCCGTACCGACTGCAGTCTCAAAGGTCCACGGATTCATTTATCACCGGGGAACATAAACCACGTGACACTTAGGATTCTCAGGCCATCTTCAGTGGAGCATCCAAAAAGGCTGTTAAAAAACGGCACTGTAGCACTACTGTAAACAGAGTGAAAGGTAGTTGGAATAGTGATAGAAAAAGGTGGATGGGCATCCGGTTAGAGACAGCCTTAGAGGCAACAGAAATCATGCACGGAGAGGGAGAGGGAAAGTAAGATGGGGCCACTTGTCAGTGCTGACTCGTGGGATCCGTAGTGTCACGGATAGTTTTACGGTTTTAGGTCCGAAATTAGATAGCAATGACAAGTATAGGGATGTGCGAAAATAGATATTACCCTTAGAAATATAATTTAATCACGAAATTGCCTAGTTATCCAACAACCACTCCCTAAATACGGCAAACATCACCTGAGTTTGGTTAGCCGCCTCTGAAATACCGGTCGGCTAGCTCCTCTCCAAAACGGTGGCCTTCTGCGTTAATGCAGTGCAGCACTGTGGTCGCCTTCTTCAACCCGAGAGGCTGAGATCAATGCTAAGTGAAAGGGGAAGAGTTGGACCAAGATATAATTCACCTACCTTCGCTATATGCATGGTCTTTGGTCAGGTCAGGACTTGGACCACTGTATAGTAGGGAGAGAGCTTCTTCCATTACAATCAGGTAGAGATGAGACCTTTTCTCGTCACACCAGCAAGTGATGGCGACCGTCTGCATTCTAGTCAAAACATACATTAGCAGTGTCCCGGCCCTCCGCCGCCGGCATCGATTGTCTGTGCCTCTGTGGTGACTTTTCCTTAACGCCGGTCGTCTCCCGGAGTAAAATACAGGATTTTGATCTTCATCAAAGTCTCATCAGGTCTTTACAATCAACAATTCTACGTCCGTTTTGTTTGACAGAAATATGCCGAATTCCTGAAACCTCGGGCTATCGGATGGATCCATGATCCTGGCTCTCAGGTCTCAAACACTACCGAGTCCGGGCTCCAACTGACTGATTGCCGTGGCCTCCAGGTCGTCTCTGATCTGTGGCTCCAGCCTGGTCTGCTGTCCAAGCTCTCTTCAGCTACAGTCAAGCATCAACCGCCCCTGAAGAAGAGACACGGGAAAAGCGACACCACCCGGCGATTGACTCGAATGCTTGCCAGCCTCAATGCATGGTGCAGACCGACCCACCCCCGCCCAGACCAACCCGCCCGGTCGCACGCAGTCGCCGACGCCGAGGACGACGAACAGTCCGTCAGTCTACAGACTACAGGCGCCACAAGTACATGTATAGCTGCTAGCTGTTTCTGTTGCGCCCAACGGAAGCGGAGGGAGGCACGCAGCAGAGGCGGCGGCCACTTGTGATCGCGCCGGCGAGATGGCAGGTGCTGCACGCGCGTCGTCTGCCCTGGGCTGCGCCACGCTCGTGCTAGCGCTGGTCGCCGCGCACGTATCCCTGCTCGTGAGCGCCCAGGACACGGTCGCCACCGGACGGCCGCTCTCCTGGCCGACGCCAAGATCGTGTCCCGGGGCGGCAAGTTCGCGCCTGGGCTTCTTCCAGCCAGACGGAGGAGTTTCAGGCAGCTGGTACGTCGGCATCTGGTACAACAACATCGCCGTGCGGACGCCCGTCTGGGTGCCCAACCGCGACAGGCCCGTCTCCGACCCGGCAGCCTCGCGGTTCGCGATCGCCGCCGACGGCAACCTCGTCCTGCTCGACGCGTTGGCCTCGCCCGTGTGGTCCACCAACGCCACCGGCGGCGATAATAACGCCACGGTCGCCGTCCTCCTCGACACGGGAAACCTCGTGCTCTTGCCCGCGTCGAACGCGTCAGACGTGCTGTAGCAGAGCTTCGACCACATCAGCGACACGTGGCTCCCGGCGGGAAGCTGCGGCGGGACAAGGTCACCGGCGTCATCCAGGGGATGACATCGTGGAGGGCGCGCGGGGACCCGGCGCCGGGGATGTACACGCTCCAGCTCGACCCGGCCGGCGCGCCGCAGTACGTGCTGCTGTGGAACGCCACGCGGGAGTACTGGCTCACCGGCCACTGGAACGGCCGCATCTTCACCGGCGCGCCGGAGGTCGCCGCGTCCAGCGGGAGCTCAGGCTACAGCTTCCAGTTCGTGGACAACGACCGCGAGGCCTACTTCACGTACAACTTCGCCGATAACTCCACCGTGTACCGCTTCGTCACGGACTTGTCCGGGCAGGTCAAGGGGTGGTTCTGGGTGGAGGCCCTGCAGCAGTGGAACCTGGTGTACGCCGAGCCCAAGGCGCGCTGCGCCGTGCCGCGCGGCTGCGGCGCGTTCGGCGTCTGCACCGGGGACGCGTCCGCTGCCGCCTGCGTCTGCGCCAGGGGGTTCAGCCCGCGGGACGCCGCGAGCTGGGGCCTCGGCAATTACACCGCTGGCTGCGTCCGGAACGCTGCGCTGGAGTGCGCGAAGAATGGCAGCGCCGGTGCTGGCTCCGACACAAAGGTGGATAGGATCTTCCGCATGGACGGCATGAGGCTCCCCGACGACGGCCGCGTCGCCGGGGCTGTGGCGAGCGCCGGCGAGTGCGAGAGAACGTGCCTTGGCGACTGCGCATGCTCTGCTTACGCGTACAACGCGAGCTGCGTCCTGTGGAACGACGACCTGCAAAACCTAGCGGACGGTTATGGCGGCCAGGTCGGCGCGGGGAGCGTCTACCTCAGGCTGGCCGCGTCGGAGTTCGCCGGCGCGAGGAGCCACAAGCGGAGGACCGTAGAGATCGTCGTCGGCGCACTCGCCATAGTCTGCGTCGTCCTGATCCCCCCTGCTCGGCTTCTGCTCCGAGGGCGGCGACCGGAAGCTGCTCGTGTACGAGTACATGCCCAACGGCTCGCTGGACCGGCACCTGTTCGGCGCCACGCTCTACACGCTCAGCTGGCGCGCGCGGTACCACATTGCGGTCGGCGTCGCCAAGGGGCTCGCCTACCTGCACGACAAGTGCCGGGACCGCATCATCCACTGCGACATCAAGCCGGAGAACATCCTCCTCGACGCCGACTTCGCTCCCAAGGTGGCCGACTTCGGGCTCGCCAAGCTCCTCGGCAGGGACTTCAGCCGGGTGCTGACCACCATGCGCGGAACGATCGGGTACCTCGCCCCGGAGTGGAATCGGCGGCGAGGCCATCACCGCCAAGGCCGACTGTGTTCAGCTACGGGATGATGCTGTTCGAGATCGTGTCCGGGAGAAGAAACGTCGATCACGGCAGGTCCGAGCCGGACTACTCGTCGTCGAGCGGCGCGGGCGGCCAAGCCGCCACCTGCGACGTTCTTCCCCGTGCTGGCCTCGAGGAGGCTGGCGGAGGTGGACGGGGACGTGAAGGCGCTGCTGGACCCGGAGCTGGGAGGCGTACGCCAAGCGTCGAGGAGGTGAGGAGGGTGTGCAAGGTCGCCTGCTGGTGCATCCAGCACGACGTCCGCGCGCGGCCGACGATGATGGAGGTGGTGCAAGCGCTGGAGGGGCTCACGTACTTCGAGATGCCACCGGTGCCGAGGTACCTGGAAGTGCTAGCCGGACGGACGGGGACGATGCACCAGACAGAATAGATTGCAGCCTTGATTGCTTTAAGATTTTTGTTCATTGGTGGCCACAATACTGGACTGGCTGGACGCCTGGACACTAGTACAATTGACGGTACGTCCATTTGGTTGCTCAAATTTGGACAGTACTTGAATCAGCAAACGAATTTGGATAAATGTGCTTCCATGTCTACCTTCACGAATTTTATAGTAGAAACCAACGTACCCCCCGTGCATGGTAACAAAAGTCTTTGATGTGGCCAGTAAATTTTACCTTTGATGTGTCAGATCTCATAAAATAGGCCGTCAAACAATAGAAAGCCACCATAGGATCCAGTGAGTGTATTCATTTGCTAATCTCAACATCATGAACAGCAAAAATAGAGTACCCGGAGGACAAAGCAACACACAGTATTTTGGTAGCCCCTTATGTTATAACAAAAGTTTTAGCTGAAATCAGCGTAAATCCAACATTTCATTGAACATTGTCTCTCTCTTCCAAGTTCCAACACATGGAAGTGTTTCAATGTCAGTCAAGTTGTGCACCGTGTCAACCCATGTGTGTTAGTACCCTTTGCCATACGGAAGTGCTGGTGCCCTAGATGTCAGACAGTGTGTGTGACATTTAAAATGTGTATTCTCAACATTTATAAATAGCATACGCAACGCTGAAAATCAACATTTGCAACATCAATGTTTGGATTAAAAAAAATACCACATCCATCGAATTCAAGGGGAAAAATCCCACTACAACATCGGTTCATATTTCACACAATATAGAAAAATAACGGCAAAATTTACGCAATACTAGAAACGCATATCTTCAATATAAAAGAACTAGTGTATGCAGCACTTGGATTCAACTATCGCAACTATTCATAAATCGAATAAAAAAATTCATCATGTCTATCCAAATTCAAGAGAAACTACTGTAGAATTCAATGCAATATTAGAAACATATATCTTCAACACCGAAAAAAAACTAGTTTGAACGCCTCCGCCAAAAACAATCACGCAACACCAAATGTGATAAGACGAAACATTCCGAACGACTTCACACAACATCTAAAATTAATGGTTACAACATCTCATGGTTGAACTAGAACGGATGGACAAGGTTAGAATGAAGCAAATGTTGTTATAACCACCTGAACACTAGTTGAATTTTTTTTATTTTCAATATGTTGGTGGAAAGAAATAGCGAACAGTGACAACCTGGCAGGGCGTCCGAGTCCGTTTGCCATAGAGAAAAGGAAAAAGTCCATTTTTGACCATCGAAACTATGGCGAAAGTCCGCATTTGGCCATCGAATTGTAAAACCGAGTATATCCGACCATCAAACTGTTGAAAACCGGACAAATTTGGTCCCCCAGGTGGTTTCAAGGGTGGTTTTCATTTTAAAAATAATAATAAATCTATTAAATTTTAAAAAAAATCATAACTAATTCATTTTAAGTCAGAAAAATACAAAATTAGTACCAAAAATTTTCTAAAAATGTAATCTATCCAGTAATGCTATACTTACGGGGTTATATAGATTACATTAATTATCACTCCTGGTGTTTTATTGATATGACAATAAAACATTAGGAAATGATAATAAATGAGATCCATATAACTTTAAGTAGTAGCATTACTGGATAGGATTAAATTTTAAAAAACATTTAGTACTAGTTTCATATTTTTTTATTTAAAATAATTATTTATGATTTTTTAAATATTAAATATGTTTTATTGAGTAAAAAATCTATTTAATATTCATAAATTCATAAATAATTCATTTTAAATTATTAAAATATAAAACTAGTACCATAATTTTTCTAAAAATGTAATCTATCCATAGTGCTCTATTTAGAGTTATATGGATCTTATTTATTATCCCTCCTAGTGTTTTATTGTCATATCAATAAAACACCAGGAGTGGTAATTAATGAGATCCATATAACTTTAAGTATAGTATTACTGGATAGATTACATTTTAAGAAAATTTTGGTACTAGTTTTGTATTTTTCTGATTTAAAATGAATTAGTTATGATTTTTTTAAAATTTAAATAGATTTTTTATTATTTTTAAGATGAAAACCGCCTTTGAAACCACCTGGGGGACCCAATTTGTCCGGTTTTCAATAGTTAGATGGTTGGATATACCCGGTTTTGCGGTTCGATGGCCAGATCCATGACTTTTGTGATAGTTTGATGGTCAAAAATGGATTTTTTTCCTAAAGAAAACTGGTGGGGAAAATTATAAATCCTGTTTATACTTTGCGAAAAAAAATATTCCGTACAAACACCCCGAGGGCGTCATCGTCGTCAGCCCCGTGGCGCTGTCGCTCCATCTTCCCAATTCTCCTCGCTCCGAAACCTCTTCTCCTCCTCCTCGCCCCCAAACCACTCCCAAGTCCCGATGATGAAGTCCCTCCTCTTCTCCGCCCATCCCACGCCGCCGCTCCTCCCCGCCCCCCGCCTTCGCGGGCTCCTCCGTCTCTGCGCCTCCTCCTCTGCCTCCGCCTCCGCCTCCGCCCCGCCCCGCCCCAGCCGCCGCTCCCCCCGCACCACCCTGTCGCGCCGCCCATCCCCCTCCTCCCTCTACGCCCGCCCCAGCCTCCTTGAGATGGAGCGCGAGCGCGCCGCGCGCCGCGCCGACGTCGACGCCTTCCTCGTCTCCCTCGGCGTCGACCCGGGCGAGCTCGCCGGCCTCGAGCTCCCGGTCACCGTCGAGGTCATGCGGGAGCGCGCCGAGTTCCTCGCCTCGCTCGGCCTCACCCGCGAGGACCTCGCCGCCTACCCGCTCGCGCTCGGCTGCAGCGTGCGCAAGAACATGGTCCCGGTCCTCGACTGCCTCGGCAAGCTCGGCGTCCGCCAAGACGCGCTCCCGGACCTGCTGAGGCGGTACCCGCAGGTGCTGCACGCCAGCGTCGTCGTCGACCTTGCCCCCGTCGTCAAGTACCTCCAGGGGATGGACGTCAGGCCCAACGACGTCCCGCGCGTGCTCGGAGCGCTACCCGGAGCTCCTCGGGTTCAAGCTCGAGGGAACCATGAGCACCTCCGTCGCCTACCTCGTCGGCATTGGCGTGGGCAGGCGCCAGATCGGCAGCGTCATCACCCGCTTCCCCGAGGTGCTTGGCATGCGGGTGGGGAAGATAATAAAGCCTTTCGTCGAACACCTTGAGGGCGTTGGACTGCAGAGGTTAGCTGTGGCAAGGATAATTGAGAAGAAGCCGTATGTCCTTGGGTTTGGGCTAGAGGAGAAGGTGAAGCCTAACGTTGAGGCACTCTTGGACTTTGGGGTGAGGAAAGAGGCTCTAGCGTCCATTGTGATGCTGTACCCTGACGTTCTCGGACTTGAGCTGAGGGACAAGCTTGTTGCGCAGCAGAGCTTATTCGAGTCGAGCATTTTGGTCAGCCGTGATGACTTTGGGAGAGTGGTCGAGAGGATGCCACAGGCCATCAGTCTTGGACGAGCTGCGGTTCTAAAGCACGTTAATTTCCTCACGGCTTGTGGATTCATGCTCTCTCAAGTGAGCAAGATGGTTGTGGCATGCCCCCAATTGCTCGCACTGAATATGGATATAATGAGGATGAATTTCGACTACTTCAAGAATGAGATGGACAGGGATCTGGAGGAGCTGGTTGAGTTCCCTGCATTCTTCACATATGGCCTTGAGTCGACTGTAAGGCCTCGGCATGAGATGGTGTCCCGGAAGGGCTTCACATGCTCTCTTGCATGGCTTCTTAACTGTTCAGATGCCAAATTCGATGAGCGCATGAAGTATGATACAATTGGGGTTGAGGAAATGCAGTCTGAGGATTCTTCTGACATGAATACATTTGCAGAGGAGGTAGGGGAGCGAAGAGTCTGAAGGCAGCGATTATGATGACTCTGATGATGAGTTTGCTTGATAATTGGTTCCGTGTTATCCATTGCTATCTGACGAAATTGCTTGTAGGCCTTAAGCTTGATGCTCTGTTGTATATGATGCATTCATTGGATTGTCAATTTTGAAGTGTGTGCTTGACATGCGAATGCTGGATATAATCAAACTATAGCATAGAGTTCCAGTACATTCTGACATCCTTCAACATTGTATGTTTAATTGCGTAATTATGCATTTTTCATCTCTCGTACTGACACACTCGGCAATTCTATGCCAAAGCATCTTTCCCATGCATGCTCAGAGGTTAACAGCCTGAGCACAGGACTGAAGATAGACGGTGCTGATTGATTTTGAATTTTTCAAATGGTATAAAAAATGGAGGCTGAGGAATCTTCTGACAAGCATACATTTACGGAGAGGCTATAGAGTGGAGGATGAAAAGTTTGTTTACTATGGCTCAGCATGGTTTTGTTCGATAATTATTGCTTTCTGACAATCTTGCATGTGGGCCTTAAGCTTGATGCTCTGTATGATGCAGGTCATAGATTGTCAATTTTGAACTATTGGATTTAATCAAACTGTAACTTATATGCCTAGTATTTCCTAATACCCTTGAACATCATATGTTTTAACTGTGCAATGATGCATTATTTCTCATCTGTCTTGTATACTTGCAATTTCTATGCTAAAACATATATCAAACCATCTTTGTCATGTGTGCTTAGAGGTTAATAATAGGAGCAGAGAGCGGAAGACAGACTAGAGGGATTATGGGTTTCCAGTTTCGATATGTTATCCGATAACAACTGTTGCCAATTACTTCAGCCTGGGAGTCACGTTATCTACCAATGCTGGATTGGTGCGAGGACAAAAATATCATTTATGAGTACATTATCTCATTTTTGTTTGGTTGGTGTAGATTTCTAGGATTATAGTAACCTGGGTAGATAGATTTTATAATCTGGTCTATAATCTGGGGTGTTTGGATGTGATTGAGATTTTTTTGGCTGGATTCTATAATCTCCTCCCATCCAAACAGGACCTAGCGTGCTTGTTCAGTCACTGTGTACTGTCATAATCAAGTAGTCAACCTATCGCTCAAGGGGCACTGGTGGAGTACTGTATCTTTTGCTGGCTGCAGCAGCAGCCAGTAGTTCCGAGCAGGCTGTGTGTTCATGCGTGTCAGAAGTTACAATGCTTTGTAAAATGCTCTTTGTAAAGGAAGATGGAAGGCCTTTGACTCGTGAATTAAATTGTTTGTGTCAAGGGGTGGAGCACCTGTTCATGGAATATATGCTAAGAATTTTTGTTTCGTTGGTCCCTTGGTGGTATGAAAAGAAACCTTACTGTTTTTTACTGTATACTGAAATTAAACTGGAGCAGTTTTTTTTTTTTTTGAAGAAACTGGCAGGAGCTCTGCCTTTGGAGCAGATATACATAGTTGGCAACCTAGGCTTGCCAAACTAGAAAAACAGGATCTCCAAATGAACACAGCACTTCACATATAGAATATTATTCAGATATTATGCGGGTTCGCCTTACATTGATCCTGAGCTCTTTTTAATTGCTCGGAGCAGTAAATTGGATGCCTGGAATGATGTTTATTCTCCTGTATGAATAGTATGTACCCATTATGAATATCTACTGCCTTTGGCAGGAACCTGGTTCTGATGGTGCTGAGCGGCCATAACCAGCTAGTGGTGCGGCAGCAACCCCTCTCTGATTCAGCAAGCACCTGAAGCGTGCCAATCTTGCAGTGACCGATGTTGTTGCCTTCGCAAGCTTCTCAATGGGTGTCCACAACCGCTCTTCAAATGAATAAGTGATGTGATGAGTCAAAGCCACTTGATACGCACACAAAAGGTAATTTAACTTCATTTTTTGTGTGAGAGTTCTACTCAAAACTAAACATGTTCATGCATTTGCAATTACGAGTTCTTTTTCTGGAACCTGATTAGCCGATCATGACTTCCATAGTTCCATGCTATGCAGGCATGATGCAAACATGAGTCAGAATATATGTTCATCTTGATTTTTTTTAAAAGAATGAACGTTTCAGTTTGTTAGCCATTGTGTGAGGCGTGCCTCCTGATTCTGTCAACACAACGAAGCACATCAGAACACTTGGTCATGAAAAGATCCCCATTCTGACAAGTGGGTATCAATTATTGCTCAAAATGTTTTCATTGCTTATATCAAGCTCTTCTGGCTCTGGGTATGCTGAGAGAGCATCAACTGGCTTGGCATAAATGTTACGTCCCATACAAATTTGTGATGATCTATATACTAGTACTCTATAACTCATGAAAAGAATGTATTTATGACAGTACCTCGTGGCTACTAGTCTACTACCTCTGCTAATTTATAAGAGATGAATCTGCTAAACTCTTTAATGTAGGTAAAATTAGAAGGCCAAAACATATTTAGCTGATCATACCTGCAGCTGCTGCAGCACGTGGCCAAATGGTTTGCTGAATGTCTGATGCATCAATGTGTTCACCCCACATGCATACCTCACCACCAAGAACCAATTTCTGCTGCGCTGGGTTGTAGATGTTTGTCAGTGGTTCATTCATGTAAAATCCTTCCCACGTAGCATCCAGGTGATCTAGGTACCACTGATCCTGGTTGCTTACAATGCATCTCAGACCAGCAGCAACCACTTTCTCTGCAACTCCACTTCCAAGCCTACCAATATATGAGGGAAAAAATTAGCAGTTAAGCAGATCGGATCATTGGCTTCTTGAGTGTATGGTTGCACTGAATCTGTTTTTGTGATCCTATTACTTGGGGGAGGGGGGGTGAGCTTTCATAGCACTCTATTTAAAATCGTGGACATAACTTCCTGCAATCCTTTCAGTTATGGGTTATGACTGGTTTGCACTAAATCGATTTACTGGTGCAATTGAGCCAGAGGTGCATGGTCTTGTGCTAGATGTTATTTTCCAACAACGATGCTAGTAAATATTTCTCGAGTGCTTGCCAATAGGCTGAGGTAATACCAGTTATGCACCACAGTTCTACGATCCAACTTGTCTCCAAAGTTGTTAAATGTCTCCTCCCTACAAGGATGAGAAAATGTTTATTAGAACAGTCACAACAGTTAATGTTTATTAGAAAATGTTTAGCTGGAACATTTAATCTGCAAAAACTAGTAACAACAGTCATCCTACCAGTTAATGATGTCATAACCATGTGATATTGCTATCTTTTGAGCTCTCAGTACAAAATACCGGTAGGCATCAGATTCATTCATGCCATGTTGAATCAACCTACAAACCAGGAAAAAGACTATTGATCAGATTAGATGACTGACCTATGGGCCATGATTATTTACCGATTACAACAAACAGAGAGGTTATCGATTTTCATATGAAGTTAACACATTTTCCTGTTTCCCCTTTGCTAGATAAGATAAGTACATACCATGATTTAATGCGTGGTGTGGTAGTCCAGCAACCTGATATCACAATAAAGAATGAACAGATCTGAACATACATAGATTAGCTGTATAGTATGGATTTCTGTAAGCTTACTTGTGTTTACTTCATCTCCACCCAAATGGACAAACTTGAACTTAAAAATCTTGCTGAAATCTGAAAAGGCAACCAAAATTAATACCATTGATTCAGTATTATACAAAGGTCATTATGTTCTTTCCTCCAATCCTTTTTGTTAACGAATTTAGTATTAAGTGTTATTTAGTCCTTTCTTGTGACAAAGCCACAAAGATGTATTTTGGCTAATTTGTTTCAAGTAAATTACACAACCTGAAAGAATTCCGTTAATCACTTGGAATGTAAAGTCACTGCTGACATCAAGCGGTTCTTTACATGTAGCCGATGGCCACAATGATGGATATCCAACACCCCTGAAACAAGAGAAGTGCAGCAAATTTTAGGTATGCTTAATCTTAAATCTATTTATATTATTTCAGCTGCAAAATCAAAATGTACTTTCTACAGTGCTATCAATATCATGTGAGTGTACAGTATGTAAAACAGAAATAATAGTAATTTTCGTATCAGTAAACTTCTATATTCGTGATCCATTTTCTAGAGAAGAACAATGTTGTACAGAACTAATTGTCTTACCATGAGAGAGCATGTCCAGGTACATCAATCTCAGCCAAGACATTCACACCTCGTTTTTCAGCATACCTGTGAATTCCTGATATGTCATCTTAACTTGTGGAAATCCAGCAGCATAGCTAAGTATTCTCTACAGTTGAGTGACCTGAGTCTAAGCAGAGGGTGGATATTTGGAATTCTTTTGAGTTTGCTTCTCAGACCTCATTAAAGTTGCTTTTTGCAGATTTTTTTGGTATAGTGATTACCACTTAAAAGTCTAGGTCTAGATGGCAAATGGTTACTGAGATATAATTCCAGTACAATGACAGAAACAGGACTCACTGTACAATGTCGATAGCATCATCCATTGTATATCTCTCTGAATAAGAGTATGCACCATTCCATAATTTTGGGAAAGAAGGTATTTGAAGGGGAAATGATTGCTCATCCACGATATGCCAATGAAGAACGTTCTGTGTGATAATAGATTACATTGGTCACATGATTTAGCTGGAACTAATTTAAGGATATTATGGTGAAGGACTTTGCAGTAAAGGAAACAGTATCCGTAAGACTTAATTAACTTGCTTTGCATGTGGTAAGGTCAGAAGTACCAGCTTACTGAAGGTCATTGAATCGATTACACTTTTTATTACTGGGACAGGAAGGTAATGCCTTGAAGTATCTGTAACATACAATGCAGTAGTTAATATTGATGCTTATCTTCAAACAGCATCTGGACAATAAATGAGTTGTTAGATCAACATTTTCAAATGAACAAGACTAGTTCTGGATGCATGGTCCATATGAGCCTACTTCATCTAGAAAGTGTAAACTGTAAAGCATGTGCTAACCAACTTTGGAATGTTCTTCACGGTGCTTGTCAAGGCGATTAAAAATGATTCCACGATGAATAAACGGTACATATGGTTGTGAATCAAGAGGTAAGAAAACTCTGCTAGTTTTCAGACCTATGATGTTGTTAATTTTTGGAGTGCCTTTATTGTTCTACTGTACTTTGCTCAATATCAGTGTAGTTGTACTGTATCACATAGTGTGTCACCATTGGTCTTGTTTATGCTACCCAATTTGTACCAACTATGTAACTTCTGTTAGATCAATATGTATATTGTAATTACCTGCTAGTGCAGGGACCTTCTTGTATATGTGCACATACATGTAATCTACGCCTTCCCGTTGAGGGACTGGAATAGATGGGCATGAGGTGCTATATTCTAATCTCTAACATCTTTAATGAAGCTATTCTAAGTGTCCTAGGTTATATGGCTAGGCATGTTCTAACCTGTATCGGTGATTTATACAGGAGCAGAAAGGAACAGTTTATCGGTAATATGTGTTGGTTTAGAAGCTTGTTACCCGTAAGGCCGTAATGCAATTATTGGTACAAAAATGGATGTAGCATTCCAATGTTTCAAAAAGCGTTAGACGCTAGGCATGCGGTCCACGTAGCACCTAGGCGTTGTCAAGGTAAAACTAGGTGATTGTACTTTTCGTTGGCGGCTAGAGTAATGCCGTGTAAAAATAGGGTAAGTTTGGTACAGTAAAACAAAGAACTTGGCATTATCTTGCAACCATGAGTTCACTAGCTTACCAATAAGGAGGCCTCGGTAAGGGAATCTGGGCGCATCCTGGATAGTCCAAGGAGCTGAATGGAGTTCAATCAACCTTGCATTGAAGTCAAAATGGCACAATTGGCTAAATGTCTGCAGTAACATAAAACTCACTGTTAGATAGTATCTTGAAAGTATAATAAGGCAGAGATTGGCTTGTGCGTAGGTTTCAATTTCATTTTACCTCCAAGGCATGAAGCGCTCCATAAACTGTTTGAGCCTGCAAAATAAATTCAATACGGCATCAATCATGTGTCACAATTTTTTTAGGGAGGGTAAGTTACTGCAGCAAGTGCCACAATGAGGCAAGAACAAATTACGGCATTGCTCGTTTTGCCAAATATTCGTCTTCTGACGAGTTACAGTAATCAGTTTTTCCATATGCAATTCAAGTACATGAGGTGTTGCCGCATGGACATAAAATAGCTATTCTTCTTCACAGAAGTTTCTGTCCGACTCATATATACGAGGGATGTATCAATGTATCTGGTGAGTTTGTGTTATGTTAACCAGGGCTCTGCGTCAGCCGAGAAAATTTGGTTTGCAGGTATGGACGTATATACGGTGGAGGCGAATTGGTCCAATTGGATTCTTTTACATCTGATGGACGGTGATGGCAATTTGCGCTGCATATCTCTTTCGTCAAAAAGGGGAAAGCAAGCGACGGATGTGTACACGGCGGCGTTGCATATCTGCAAGAAGGCGAATGCGACCTCCGTGCCACAAACACTGGGCGTGTGACGCAAACACTTTTAAGACTGATGTGATCCCTCAGGTTTCTACGAGTCGCCGAGAGGTAGATTTGAGCTTTCTACAGCTTTGTTCACTGACCTCAATCTGCGCGTACAGCGGGCTCCCGGTGGCAGGCACGGAGAGCTTGTACGATTCATCCACCCCGAAGTTGAGCTGCACGGGAAAGCCAAGGAGACGAATCAGCTATCAGCAGCAAGATGCGGAGAAGTGCAATGCAGGGGAGCAGCAGCAGAGGAAGGCGGGTACCTCGTCGTCGGGCGAGCGGACGTCGACGCGGATGCCGGCGAGCACGGGCGCGCCCTGGTAGTAGGTGCCGTTGATGACGTGGTCGAGCTGCACGACGGCCAGCATCCTCTGGAACGCGTCCCGGAGGACGCCCCGGGCGTCGGCGTACTTGCTCCCGGCCGTGGACAGCCCGAGGTCCCTGCTGACGAGGAGCGTCTTCGCGCCGCGGGCCACCGACGCCGGCATTGGCCACAGGTCCACGCGCCCGCCGGCGGCGCTCGCGCACAGCCCGGCCGCGAGCAGCAGCACCAGCAGCAGAAGCAGCCGGCTCAGCGCGGACGCCATCTCACCGGCTGGTGCCCCTCCACCGCCGCCCCCGCTGCAGAACAAAGCAGAAGTCGCTTGTAAAGAAACGCGGCAGGCGGGCAGGCAGGGAATGTGTGGAGAGTGGAGACAAGCTAGGGGAGAGATGATGGCGAGTGACGGAGATCGCACACCTACTGATCGATCGTCGACGAACAGCTGGGCGAGGGAGGGGGTGCGGCCAGCCTGTCTGCAGCAACTGCCGGTGTGGTGATGCTGCTAACTCCCAAAAGCGGCCAAGCCCCCGCCGGCCGGCCGCGGGGGAGAGACGGGGACTACTGTGTGCCGACAGTACTGTGGTATTGTAATGCGCCAGCAAATTAGAACTACTAACCAGCAAGGTAAAACAAGGGCCGATGCTTGGCACCGTCTGGGTGCAAGTGCAATGGTAGACAAGGCCAAAGGGGGGGATGGTGGCCTTTTGACACGCAGCGCAACTGCTGCGCCCAGCGGCGAGCATGCGACGGTGAGACGGGGGAGAGATCTGTGTCGGGGATGGCAGTGGGTGGGAGTGAGTAGGGATCTAGGGGGGAGGAATCGAGTCCGCCGCGGCAGGCAAAGTTGCTAAAGATCCAAAAGCCGGTCTGCAACTGCAATCGCCTTTACGGCAGACGAGCCGCTAAAACATCCTAGGCACGGCATGCAAGCATGAGGTATACATACCAGGACGAAAAAGAAAGAAAAAAGGGCAATCAAATCGCGAAGGCAAACAACATTGAATATCATCATAGGATAGGACTGTACTAAACATGTTCGCTAATGCGTATATATAGAATTGTTGACTCGACGAACCAAGACCATAATACCTGACGGGTCGAGGGCCGACTGGCCGAGGCGACCAGTTGTGTGAAGCCGCGTTCGTCTAGCAACAGCAGCAGAAGCGCGAGGGACTGCAAAGCGGGTGGAGGATAGCCACGGTTATATATATATATATATTGAATTGAATTGAACCTGCATGCCAGTACGTTTATTAATTTGTGTGTCGATCCACGACGTGAATACTCGTCAGTTTAGAGCCATTGAAGCATCGGTTCCGAGTCATCAATCCCAATCGTCGTTACATATACCGGCTATATCAAGCCGACTGAAAGCCGCAAGATATTCCTTTGGCCGGATGTAGCTTTGCGTCGTGGGGCGGGGCTGGTTCGGGACCTTGGTGTAGCGTAGAGCAGGAGCAGCTGCAATGTGCTGCAGCCTGCCGTGGCCTGTGGGAGTAATAACTGACGCGGCGGTATCAAGGCACAGGCGGCACCGGACGTGCACGTGGTGGAGTAAATTTTGGTGTGGCCGTGGCTCACATGTCGCTGTCCGTTCCCGCGGTCGCGGCCACCGACCCTTGGACGCCGCCTGGCTTGCTGTGGAGCATGTGCCTTGGATAACGCTCTGCATCACATTGAGTAGAGCGCTTGTGCTCTACCGTATCGGTCGGCCGGTCCTGCAATGATCGTGCCAGTTTCTTTTTTCCATGACCGGCAACGGGGGCACCTGAGTGATTCGTATTGGATGTGCATGCTGCTACGGGTTTACTGGAGCGAGCCGGCCGGCCGGCCGGAATTGGCACTCCTCCAGATCCACAGATGACGTGCAGATCCATTGCGCTACGGCCATTCGGGCCTCATCGCTTCTGCTTATCATGCATGTGGTGGAAGCTGGGCTCGTGTCATGTTCGTCCACGCCCGGCCGGGGTTGCCTGCTTTTGATTTGACCAACTCCTATAAGATATGTCCATCATGGGCTCATGCCACCAAGCCTTTCAGTCTTTTGGTTGCTTCTCCACTAGTCCACTCCACTTCGCTGACATCAAGGCAACTTGCCCGATCGGTCGGTCTCCAAGAATAAGTACGCTCACAGCCAGCGAGCGAGCCACGTTCCCTTGCGTGAACTCAAGGGAAGGGAATCTCATGGCAATATTCGTGCGGTGTCCGCCGTGAGACATGCTCGCTGGCAACTTGCTCTAGTTTAGTTCTAGCCCGGGTCTCCAGGTCTACCAGGTCTTATTTATATCCTGTCGACCTGTCCTTTGGCTTCCATTTCACGCACTCTGCCTGATGGTGATGGGGCAATATATGCGTACTAGCAGTCCTGTGCCTCAACCCGGGCCGAAAAAAGGCCCTGTTTGTTTCCGGGCCAAAAATGAACGACCTGCTACCAAAATCCCAGGGATAACAGAGCGGGCTGTAGCTGGGCTGGCCTCAGGCTTAGGCCGGGCTGTCTGAACTGATCGAAGGAGCCGATGAATTGGCCTGGCCTCGGTTCGCCAGGATGCAGATGTACCTGTTGCATTCCACAATTGGGCCGTTCTTACCTCATTTCCGGAACTATCACTGTACTGTGAGGGCCTGTTTGGAACAAGCAATCGAAAACACAAAGAAATCTGATAGAAATGCAAGGGCAAAACAAAAGAATAGAAAACGTAGGAATCCAGAGAGGAAAACCGATCGGAACACGGAAATCCATACAGGAGCCGAAAAATATAGACTGCCAAGAAAAGTTAGAACTTAAACGATTGGATTAACTAAAATTAAAATACATGATTGCACGCATCCCTTTCAATGCCCCTCTTGCGGCTGCTTGGTGTTGGTCCAAAGGCTCGGGCGCTCGGTACACCTAGACCAACATCTGCGCTTGTCTTTTCCTTGCCCTCTCGATTGATGCAGATCGCAGAAGCAGCATTGTTCTTTGCGGTGAGGAATAAACTACTTTTGACTAGCGAGTGAGTGCGCACACAAGAGCTGCAGGGAAAATTTCCATGAGCTCAGAGCTCATTTTTCCATTCCTCCAAAAACATATGTTTTCTCACATCTCCTGAAAAGGTTTGGGCTCGTTCCTTCGTTCCAAACGTCGTTATAGTGAAAAAACTATAGGAATCCAATTACTCCATTTTTTCAACGTTTTTTTTCCTTTGAACCAAACAAACCCTGAATGTGACAATCTGCGCCAATCCCAAAAAGATTAAGCACGGCCTCAAGTGTGAACAAGTAGCGCTTGACCCACTACCTAATAGGCTAATACACACAGCATGTTCCTCCTCGTTTCTTGTCTGAGTGGTGAGGTGGCCCCACTAGCTGTCCAATATTACCCGATGACCATTGACCAAGCAGCAAAAGCAACTCCAGACACGGGCTAGTGTTTGAAGATCTGCTCTAAAGGAATAACAGCGATGCAAAGCTACCACGAGCTTTACCACAAGACTAAACTAAAAGCCGAGGGAAACTTATACTATGTTCGGTTTGATAATAAATAAGTAGCAAATACCGTAAATAATAAGGAGATGTGCGTCATAGAGGGTTTAGATGTTCACTCCAATTTCTTAGCTGTTCTTGACCTGAGAAATCAGTTGGCACTGTCACTCAAGACTCTAGATCCAGCCTAGTACTGTTGTTGACTTGACTATGCCAGTATGCCTTGTCTGGATTTCCCATTCGGACCCGTTGCGGACCTGCGTAGTGAAAGAAATCCGTTACGTAGGTGTTCATGTGAACCCAGCCAAGCCTGTTTTTCCAATGTATGATTTCAGTCTTTCCATGGATGGAGATGACTAGATGAGCATGAGGACGTCAGAGACGGTCGGACGGACGGACCCACAGGAGGCAGGACTTGACCCGTTCAACTCAGCTCACAGTCCTGCCGCTGCCGGCTACCGTGCGTCCAGTCCATGCCGGATGCCGCCTTCGCAAGTCGCATGCCGCGGCAGCTGCACTAGGTGACCTCTTCTAGGGGATGAAACTAGATGTACATTATTTCTAAGAGTATGAAACTATCTGAAAACTTGCATTGAGAGTTGAATGATTTTATTTTATCTAACTATGTTCAATTCATTGACTTCTTCTAGCCTATAATCCGGCCTAACTAGAATCTGTCCTGAAAAGGAAGGGGTTACCCATAAAAAACAACGGTTACGTGCTTGGTATCATTTTTTTAATCCAAAACCAGACTCAACTCGGCACATTCGACAGGTACGTGTGGCAACTCGGCACATTCGACAGGTACGTGTGGGGCAAAATTACCCGATGCCAGATGCAGACTATTCTAAAAACCCACGTTTTGTTTTGGCGTGATCCAAACCCGAGTTGACCTCACCGTTCTACCATGCACTATATGGTTTTTATGGACAATGTAATAATGGTTTCTACGTACTATGTCCTATGTGATACATATGTGCAATTCCATATGGTATGTATATATATTTGTGTGGTTTACATAATTGTGCAGAAAAGTATACGTGAGATGTGCATATCTATGGTTTATAGAATTTTCACGTGCAAATATATGAGAAATCGTTTGTTTTTTATGCAATTGCATGCTCAAACTATGTATCTGCATACTCAAACTATTTATGAAATTTCATCCATATCAAAAGATTCTTTTCCACGGTCAAAAACATATTTTTCGATAAAAATTCCGATAATTTGTCAGTTATGCACTTTGCAGCCTATTATCCCAATGACAAATAGCGGATTATCGATTTCAGTGATATACCAGCGATTTGTAATCAATTATGAACCGTATTCGCCGATAACCCTGCCCGGGTGCCTGCACGAACGGGATGAGACCAGAGACAGGTCTCCCCTCCTCACCGCCGTGCACGCCGCCGTCTCCGTCCAAGACGAGGAAAGCGGAGGGGGGCGCAGGGCAGGGCAGGCGGGTGGACTGGCAGAGTGGACCGGAAAGTCCTTGGGTTTCCGCGTCAGGCACACCACCCCCTCCCGCGGGCCCCGCTGGGCCCCCGCACGCTTTGAAAACTCTCGCCTCGCCTCGCTTTCTAGTTTCTAGTTTCCACTTCCACCACTTCCACACCCGCTCCGGTCCATTACTCCTAGTCCTCCCTCCCAGCACTCCTCTCCTGTCTCCTTCCTCGCTCGCCTGCCCCGCTCCGGCCGCCGGCGCTCTCCGTCCGTCCGTCCGTCCGGCCGCCGGTTCCCGCCGCAGCAGGAAGCAGCTCCTGGTGAGTTCTCCTCCCTCTTCTCTCTCATCCGTACTGCCTTTCCTTCCTGTACGTGGTTGATTATTGCTGTCCTTGCAATTTTGCCATGCTTTGGTAACATGTTTGCGTGCTCTGTTCCGGATTGCAGTGTTCTTCAGGCAGAGAGGAGATGTGAATTATATTATACCCAAGGAAATCGATCGATCGATCTTACCGTGGTGGAATTTTGGGGGAGGAACCCTGTGCACGTCGTTGTTCCTGTTGGTCCGTGCCCTCTTGATCAGGAGGAAGGGCCTGCGACGATCAAAAGGCGCTTTTTTTTCTTTATTAAAGAACGACCCCGGGGGGTGTGAAATCCGGAGAAAGGAAGATACGTGTTCGTATGGGGCGCCCCGCTTTCGGGGAGATTTTCTTTGGCTTAGATTTTTCTTCTCCTTCTTCTGAAAAGTCGTGCGCCCTTTTTTGCCGCTGCAGCCGTTTCTGCCTGTCTGTCCAGGATATTAAACTAGGACGGAGCCTTTTGGATGGTTTCTATAATGAAATCGAGCGTTTGTCCATGATCTTGCCTCTGTCCGGGCGGCGACTGCTCAGGTTTTGTTGCTTGACATGCTTCGGCAGTTCGGCTTGCACTTATTATTTCTCTTTGCCCGGGAGTTGCCATCTCGTGTTGTTTGCGTGCCTATAGTGGGGATCGGTTCTTTACTGATGTTGCCTATGTGTGGTTCATATTCTCCGACGTTGTCGATATCACGTTTGAATCGAATTTTGCATTTTTATTAGTAGGTAGTGGAAGAAAGAAGTTGCATAGCGACTTTCAGATCCCCATATTATAGCTGTTGCCACCAGTTAGTTAGTATATGTGTCCCTGTTTTATTTTTATTTTCGGAAAACCATGTGTCTCTAATTTTGTGGCTTTGAATATGATTTTGTGCAGGTGAAGCTTGAACCGTGAAGTGGTCCTACCCACCAAGGAGAAGTTGGATTGGTCCCGCGAAAGTGCTCGATGACAGATCGTTTTGCTCTCAGTGCTTTTCTTCTGTTGCTGTCAAGTACTGCATGTTTCAGTTCCGACCAAGATGTTCAATGCTTGAGGGACGTGAAGGCATCGGTGACTGATCCTAATGGTATACTCAATTCCTCATGGATTTTTGATAATAGCACAGCGGGTTTCATATGCAAATTCACTGGTGTGGACTGCTGGCACCCGGATGAGAATCGAGTTCTCACGTTGCGCCTCAGCAACCTTGGTCTTCGGGGACCATTCCCTCGAGGTCTGGAGAATTGTACCAGTATGACTGGGTTGGATCTGTCAAGCAACAGCTTTACAGGCGCCATTCCTTCGGACATTGCTCAGCAAGTGCCGTTTTTGACATCTCTGGACCTCTCCTATAATGCTTTCTCAGGCGAAATTCCGGTGCTTATGTATAACATGACGTACTTAAACACCCTTAGTCTTCAGCATAACCAGTTGAGTGGTCAAATTCCTGGGCAGTTTAGTACCCTTGCTCGGTTGCAATCATTCAGTGTTGCTGACAACCAACTATCAGGGACTATTCCAAGTTCTCTACAGCATTTCTCGCCAGCAAGCTTTGCTGGCAACCAAGGACTGTGTGGGCCTCCATTGGGTGACTGCCAAGCTTCAGCAAAGAGCAAGAGCACCGCAGCAATAATCGGGGCTATTGTTGGCGTGGTTCTTGTTGTCATAATTGGTGCAATAGTTGCGTTCTTTTGTCTGCGGAGATTACCAGCCAAGAAGAAGGCAAAGGATGAGGATGACAATAAGTGGGCAAAGAGTATCAAAGGAACAAAAACCATCAAGGCAAGCCACTCTACTATCATTAGTTTTTTTTTCTTTTTCTTTGCCACGAATGGCAGTTTCGAACTGCCTTGTCCACAAAAAGTTTTCAAAAATTTCTCTCTGACATAACCGTTTCTATTATCCAGGTTGCTATGTTTGAGAATCCAATTTCAAAGATGAAACTAAGTGATCTTATGAAGGCCACAAACCAATTCAGCAAGGAGAACATCATAGGTACTGGGAGAACAGGAACTATGTACAAGGCAGTGCTACCTGACGGTTCCTTCCTAGCTGTCAAAAGGCTACAAGACTCGCAGCATTCTGAATCCCAGTTCACATCGGAGATGAAGACACTTGGCCAAGTAAGGCACCGGAATTTGGTTCCGCTCCTAGGGTTTTGCATTGCCAAGAAGGAGAGGTTGCTGGTGTACAAGCACATGCCCAAAGGCTCACTCTATGATCAGATAAATCAAGAGGAAGGTGGTAAGATGGATTGGCCACTGAGGTTAAGAATCGGCATTGGTGCAGCCAAAGGGCTTGCATATCTCCACCATACCTGCAACCCTCGAGTTCTTCACCGCAACATCAGCTCTAAATGCATCCTTTTGGATGAGGATTATGAACCAAAGATATCGGACTTTGGACTTGCTAGGCTCATGAACCCAATAGACACCCATCTCAGCACCTTTGTCAATGGGGAATTCGGAGACCTCGGTTATGTCGCACCAGAGTATGCACGCACTCTGATGGCCACGCCAAAGGGCGATGTCTACAGCTTTGGTGTGGTTCTCCTTGAGCTCGTCACCGGAGAGAAGCCTACCCACGTTTCCACAGCTCCAGAGAATTTCAGAGGGAGCCTAGTGGAATGGATAAATTATCTGTCGAACAACTCTCTTCTCCAAGATGCCATCGATAAGTCGCTGATAGGGAAGGACACTGATGGCGAGTTGATGCAGTTCCTGAAAGTCGCCTGTTCCTGCACGCTCGCCACCCCAAAGGAGAGACCAACCATGTTTGAGGTTTACCAGCTCCTTAGAGCCATTGGAGAGAAGTATCATTTCACTGCCGATGATGACCTGGTGCTGCCACCTCTTAGCTCAGATGGTGACGGTGTGACCCTCGACGAACTCATCGTTGCCAAGTAGCTCCAAACCCTTATGTCGCAGAAGCAAGACCGCGAGGTTGTTCTTTTTTTTTTTCCCATCCATGGGATTTAGCATGTGCTGAAGTGAGTAAGATGGGTCATGAGATGTATGCACCAATTAGTAGCAGGATACTGCATCCGCTGTATAGTTGTTGTAGCTTGGTAGTTGTTACCCACCTTTGGGAGGTGCTTGTAGCAGCAAGGATAATTTCCATGTAGCCAATTTGGTGACGAGGCAGTGGTTACTTGTAAGTTTATTACCCCTTTGTCATGGCCTCATGGGGGTTTTACCCTTTTACTGCCACTTATGCGAGAAGTCTCTTTGGTAAAGCCGTTTCACATGAAACCTGTGAGCAAAGCCACTTAAGCCGCAGATTGCAGATTTAGGCTCTTTTGTCAGAACTCCGCTATTAGATTCTGCGGAGTGAATCTGCAGAGCTCTGCCAAACAGTAATTTTTTGAGAATCACTTCTAAAGTGAATTCCGTGGAGTGATTCTCCGAAACAAACTGGGGGTTGGGAGCGAGTGAATTCTGTGGAGTGTATTCTCTGAAATGAACTGAGGGCTGAGGGTAAAAAAACTGTTTCTCCTGATTCACTCTCAATAGATAGTCAGACATTACCTAGAGTTTATCGGCCCTATTTGTTTTCGATCTTTGGGGCCGCGTGACCTAGGCGAGCGGCGACGGAGAGAATCGCGATTCGAGCCGCGATACGAGAATCTCGATTACTAGTTCAACTCCGCGTCCGGCAACACAGCAGCGATGGGGAGAAGCGGGCGTATCGCGAGGCGTTTGGTGGGATTATTCCTGATTCTCGCGTTCCTCCGCCACATCGCGGCTTTTAATCGGAACCAAATATGGTCATTATATGATTTCGTTAGAGAATCACTCATGGAATCACTTCTAACGTAAATTTTTACCCGTTTTATTAGAGAATCACTCGTAGAATAACTTCTAACGTAAATCTCTGCAAACGGGAGCATGCGAATGTATGCGTGGAAAATGAAATGGCAGCTCACAGCGATGATCAACGTGGGTTTCACTGTTTCCTGCACCTGTCTGCCTGCTGCATCTCGCAAAGCAGAGGTCACAGGTCAGTGTGAACTATTCTCTGGTCTAAAAAGCCTGTCCCGTGTGCACGGCAGTCAAATGTTTGACTCTGACCATTGATTTATTAGGTAGTGTCAGGAGCGTGGTCAGAAGAAAAATATGTACATAGACATGCATTGTGAAAATGTGAAGGGCAATGGGCAACAGGCATTGTGAAGGGCATTTTTGTGATTGCATGATCTTCGTAAGATCTTGCGAATGCTCGGAGGCCCGGATGCCAATTTTCTCAGTTTTTTTTCGGAGTTTTTAGTGAAGTGTGAGGGGTGCTACCTATCAGGTGCGTATGTCGTCACGTGGTGCTTTGTAAAAAGTGGTTGAAAAATTGATAAATAACTCACTTGGTCTGTGGAGAAATATCCAAATCATATCAATATTAAATGCCACTCATCTGTTCACAGCACGCAGCGGCCTCTGTATGATCATCACGTAGGATATTCTACCCCTTCGAACCCTGCTGTCTCAGAAGGGTTTTCACGTCTCCATTCTTCGAATCCCATTTCACCGTAAGACTATTCTCATGAGTGCGCGCATCTGGCTGCCCATCTACTCGTTGGAATATTGTGCCGCGCTGTAGGTCTCTCACAAGCTGCTGAGCATTGAATGTTTGGACGCTCCGATGCACAAGCTACTGAGCCTAGTCTAACGTGTCACATCATTTGTAGTGCAGATCAGTGTCAAATAATGCCGAAACAGTGCTAGATTCCTCGTTTTGAGTAGCACCGCCAATAGATTGGGTAAAAGGATGATCTCTATAGCACAAAATGACACGGTTGCACTATCGTAAATAGAAAGGAAGGTAGTTAGAATAGTGATAGGCAAGAGTGGATAGACAAGCCGTTGGAGATGGTCTTAGGGTGTCTTCACGGGCTTCGTCATCCTCATTCCTCAAATCCCACTCCATTCTACGTGTCACATGATCTACAATGCAGAATAGTATCAAAAAGTAACAGTGTCAGATTATAGTCTTATGAACGTTGATACCTCAGCTCCATCCTGAATACTGACCTCTGCACTCCAAAAATTAACTGATAGCCTGCACACAGAAAAGGCGCAATGTTGCTGTGCGCCCTGCTGGCACCGTCTCTCAGTCTCAGTCTCTGGAGCCTGAGACTAGCGTCACCAGAAAGTAAATATAGGTGTAAAAAACACTATTTTTGCACTGCATACAGAATGAAAAAACAATGTTTGTGTACCATAAACAGTACGGATGCTGAAAAAGACCAAAGGGGACAAACCCAGATATGCATGCTTTGCTCGTCTTTGTTACCTCCTCAGGACACGGACACCTGGTGTTTGTTCAATGCTCGATTTTTTCTTGCAAAGCATTTAATTTAGAACCATGTAAGTTACGTGTGACCACTTGTCTTCAAAATTCTCTTATAATTTCATTTTAGTCATGAACTAGGTATGCCGCATCATATACAGACCATCAAGTATTTTTACTTAGGACTATGAGAATCAAACCTTGGATCGTTAGCGGTCGTGGTTGTCAAATCTCGGAGCGTAAGTTGGGAATTGGAATCAGATTTTATGAATAGTGTTTTGGTTGTGTGTGGAATTTCACAACCCCGAATCCTTGGTATTGGGATATACCTAGAGGTGGCCTCTCTCAATATAGTGTTTCACCCCTCTGTATAATTTGTACTAGGTGAATAGGATTCCAACTAGCGAATTCATTACCATAAAAAAAGTTTTGGTGTATTGCAGTTCATTTTCAATACTAGTCTGATTTAGTATTGATACCTAAACCCAACTCAATTCCAACAAACATAATATCTACGTGTAAGTATTTTTTTTCCCAGTGAAACCTTTTGGAGGAGGGTAAGGAGTTCATAACGTTCACTTAAGAAGAAATGAGTTTTTATGAAGAAAACTAGGATAAAAACATACAATCATGTCATCATGTGGTTTATTTGAGGAAATATGATGAAAAACCTAAACACGACAACCCATACAATTATTCCGGAGCATCTAGTGTGACATTTCTAAAACGTTAGCTCGCAGCTCTGGCTTCGCGGCGGACATCAATTGAAGCCACCACCCACCAACTATTACAAGTTTTACAGTGGTTGAAAAAACAGGAAGTTAATGCAGTTTTTTCTAAGTCAAACAATAATTAAGTTTATACCAAAAGGTAATAAAAAAATTATATACCAAATAAGTATTGATCATCATGTAATATATTTTTATAATGTCTATTCATGTGTCATAATCGCCGATACGTTTCTCTGTAACTTTGATCGAAATTTAGAATGTCTGGTTTCGAACAAAAGTCGAATGACTTTCTTTACGCAGTAGAGACTACTGTTGCCAAGACTCAAGAGGACTATTTTTTTTAAAAAGAAAAACAATGACCTACGGGCCATGAGTCCTAGCATCGCACGCAAAAAGGTCGAGAACTTGAGCATGGCCTAGACTTTGGAGTGGCCGAATGATGAACTGAGGCCCAAAACAACCAGCCTTTTCTTCGCCCCCTCCTGTCCAATAAGTGAGCCACTAGTAGGGGCGGAGCCGACGATTGCGCGGGACTCGAGGGGAGAAGAAGGCGAGGTTCCCGCGCTCTTGCGACGAGGGTTTTTCGTCGTCCGACGCGCCGCCGCCGCCACCGCCGCAGGTCTCTCTTCCCGTTGTGAATCACTCCTGCGCTCTTGAGGCGTCACCGCGTCCGCGTGGGACACTCATGTTCTTGGATACGCCTTCCCCGCTCGTCACAGCCTTACCGAAACAAGCCGTTAGGGTTTTAAGCCTCATTTTGAGCATGAACGATAGACGGATGTTTCGAATGCCAAGCATTTTGTTTGATTTTTTTTTCGAAAAGCCCTTGCCGTAACGGTTGTTTATACAAATGGTGAAAAATCATGTTTTGGTTTTGTGTGCTGCCTTATTTTTAGAAGTAACTGACTGCATTATAGGTAGGTTCGTTTGGTCAGTTTTAAAACTACTCTCGTAAATCAACTCAAGAGACAAAGGGACGGATACTCATGGTTTTGGGAGCATTTTTTATTGTTTCCACCCCCTAAGTTCTGAACAAAAAGAATCCTTTGCTGTTTTGCAATTCTGTTATGATGACCTGCATCAACTTTGGTCTTTTTGCTGCTAACTTCTGGTAACGATTGTGAATTACCTCAGTCCCTGAGCTTGTGAGATGGATAGTGGGGATGATGATTCTGGGAACTATGATGGGCCCCTATGGAGATATGTTACCGTTTTGGAAGGAGAAAGTGCGAGGTTCCTATGTGACTATTGCAATCGTGTGTTTCTTGGAGACTATTCTGCAGTGGAGGCGCATTTGCTCAGATCTTGTGAAGGACTGACCCCTACTATCCGTACACAAGTACGGGATGAGTTCTTTGCATCAAAATATGCAAATGAAAGAACCATACCCTCAAGTGTGCCTCGGCCCCATTCAGCTGTTGGTAGTTATTCTGTTGCCGTGCCAGATACAGGCAAAACTGTGGTTCAGTCAAAGAAAAGGAAGAAGAACACAGATGTAGTGGAAGAGGAGGGCTATCGTATGAAAATTCGAGAACATTTGGATGCCATAATTGCAAGAATTTTCTATTCTTCAGGTTAACATATTAAACTTCAAAACCCTGTATTTGTGCTGTATGGCTTGTCCTTTACTGTCAGTTTGTATTTTCAGGCTTATCATTCAATGTTGCAAGGAATCCAGATTATCGGAGTTCGTACTCTTTGGCCACAAGGAAGAAAGACATCTTTGATTTCACAGATGTAGAAATTCGAGGCCATATGGATGCTACAATTGCAATGATGTTCTATACTTCAGGTTGGCATCTTAAACACGAAAACATTCTCTTTATCTTCTATGGCTTGCCATTTATCATGCAGTTTGTACCTGCAGGATTACCATTCCAGATTGCAAGGAACCCATTTCTCCGTAGTTCCTTCTATATTGCCTCGTTGGTCCACATTCCTGGTTATGTACCTCCTGGGCCCAAGCAGCTGAAGACAACTCTTTTACAGCAAGAAAGGACTCGCATTGAAGGCATTCTAGAGATCATCAAAAGCACATGGGGGAAGGCAGGTGTGACGATTGTTGCGGATGGGTGGTCAGATGTTGAAAGGAAACCGGTTATCAACATTTTAGCTGTCACTGAAAGTGGACCGGTTTTTTTGGAAGCAATTAACAACGAAGATGTGGTGAAGACAAAGGAGTATATCACAGATAAGTTTGTTTCTGCAATTGAAAATGTTGGATCAGAAAATGTTGTCCAAGTTATCACAGATAATGATCCTGTTTGCAGAGCTGCTGGGGCTCTGATTCAAGAAAAATACAGTCACATTCAGTGGACGCCCAGCATTGCTCATACTTTAAGTCTTGCTTTGAACAATATTTGTGCTGCTAAGAGTAGCGAAACCGTTGTCCTCATAGATTGCCACTGGATCGCAGAAGTTGTAGAGGCTGCAACCTTCATCAAGAATTTCATAATCAATCACACGATGAAGTGGTCAATATTTGATGAGTTCAGTCAGTTGAAGATGCTTGATATTCCTGACTCGTGTTTTGCTTCTGATATTGTTATGCTAAAGAGGTTTCGGTTGATCAAACAATCTCTTCTGAGGATGATCATCAGTGACCAGTGGCCAGCTTACAGGAAGGAAAACATAGAACATGCACAGCTTGTGAGGCAAAAACTTATTGATGACTTGTGGTGGGATCAAATTGACTACATTCTCGCTTTCACTGAGCCTATATATTCGATGATACACATGGTGGACACTGAAAAGTCATGCTTCCATTTGATCTACAAAATGTGGGATAATATGGTTGAAAAGGTAAAGGCTGCCATTTATAAGCATGAAGGGAAGGCACCTGAGCAGGAGTCAGCATTTTACTCTGTTGTGCATGGCGTCTTGGCAGATTGGTGGAACAAGAGCAAAACTCCACTCCATTGTCTAGCGCACATGCTGAATCCAAGGTGAATCCTAGTTACTAGTAATTGCTAGATGGCTTCTTGTTTTGCTGAAGACACAACTTTAACCTTTTCCTCTTTTTTTTTTGCAGATATTACAGTGTCAATTGGATTGATGAAGATGTCAATCGTGTGCCTCCTCATCACGATAGCGAGATGTCTGATGTGAGAAATAGTTGCTTGAGGCAATTGTTTCCCACAACAGACGACTTGAGGGCAATCAAACAACAATATGCGGAGTTTGCTCTTCTGGGAACAAAATATTTCAGCTTGGCTTCCATGGCCGACAGGGATATACTCGACCCAAAGACATGGTGGGTGACCCACGGAGCTTCAGCATCTAAGTTGCAGAGCTTGGCTCTCAAGCTTCTCTCTCAGCCCGCCTCAGCCTCCTGCTATGAGAGGAACTGGAACACTTACAGTTACATCCAGAAGATCATGAAGATGAAACATCATTCAAAATGTGCTGAAGATCTGGTGTATGTGCACACGAATCTACGGCTCATATCGAGGACCACAGAGCAATACCTAATTGATCCAGAGTCAAAGCTGTGGGACGTGGGGGGTGATGACCTCGTTGAGAACGTGCTACAGAGCGCAAACCTCTCGCTTGATGAGCCAGAGTTTGAGCTCGCGATGCTGGAAGATGAATGTCGTGGTAGCGGAGAAAACCATACGGCGATGGAGAAACTGGCCATTTGAATATGTTTCTGCTTTGCTGCTGTTGTCTCTCCCTTCCAGTGTAGTCTGAGTTTACTATGGTTGCCTTGGTGATCTTGGCAGTAATGCTATGCGTTAGCAGAACTAGGCGTTTTTAGGAATTTCCTTTTGCTCATGTGGGGGACCTCAGGCAATGGAGCATGCTGATGTCATACTGAGGTCCTATGTCCTTTCCATCAACGTTGCTATGGGATTCATCAGTTTCGTCGAGAATGCAACGTTTACCTATCTAATAATGAACATCCGCGAGACACTAGTGGATTTTTGTAGGGTGTGCACATGTAGCATCAAGTTGAAGGGCCGGAGCACAGGAGTCTTGTGCTACCATGATAGTGTGTCAAAGATCCAGTCCAGGAACTTGTAGCAATAGGTCTAGAGACCATGCCCTGTCGTGCAAGGAATTCCTCGCGTCACATTGATTGATATAAATGATAATATAGGATAAGGCATCATGGCAGCGAGCAAGTTTATAATACTCGGTTTGCACAATCTGTGCTAGAACACCAAACACAACGACAATTTTAACAGTGCATGAAGCCCGCTGAGCACACATCAGGTTTGCTAAACGGAACCCTTTTGGGCACGACAGAAGAACCCGATGCACAGAAAGGAGGTACTCTATGCATGCCTTGATCGGCAAATATGTTGCTCACGCACAAATCGGTTCCAAACGAACTGTCACTAAGGCTCTACTCTGTTCTCGCCTTCTCGGAGTGTGGCGCGGATTCGCTGTCTTTTCGTGCCGCAAGACGCCTCAGAACGAGCACCTTCTAAGTATACATATAGGGTCATCCTGGGATACTAAGTTGACGAAACATTGGCTTGGCTTTCCACACGAGCGAAACAACAAATTCTGTGCTCTCCCATATTTCGGTAGGCACTTGCTAAACTGAAATCTTTGTCCCTAACGTATAAGACCTATGATAGTAGTTATCCGACTGAAGTCAAACGGCCAGGGTTCAGCGCTGATCTTTGTCCGGGCAGAGCTTCATTAGTTCCATAGCCTCCCTGCAAAAACTACATGAATGAAGCAAATGTCAGCTGGAAGTCTGGAACCACTCGGCCATGGTACAATGGCATTTAAAAAGTATTCGAGAAGAAATCCATTGTTCAGTTGCATGCACCTGCGTTAGGGTCTATAGGCATTTGCTACAAATTTTAATAGACAGCTTGTTTATCAACCTACAACCATGTTTAGAAGACAATACTCGAAAGAGATAAACAAAAGGTATCAGGTTATGAGGTTACCGTAGCTTTCTCTCAATCTCTTCATTTCCAGGGTCTAGTTTTTGCGCATCCAAGAGCGCATTACATGCTTGCTTGTACTCCTAAAGACAGAACATCCAGGCACATAAGGCATGAAAACACCACATCTCAGGTAAATTTGAGGTAAAGTAAATAAACAGATTGCCAGGCTACCCGCGTCACCCCTGCGGGCGACTCAGGTGGATCCCCTGCCGCCGCCGGCGGGAGACCACCCCTTCCCCCACCTCCACCTCGCTGTCGCTGGAGCTCCCCGCCGAGGGGCTTGTGCGGGCGCTAGGATGGCGGCGCCGGGAGTTCTCTTCGTCTCCCACTGCCCCCCCCCCCTTTCCTTCTCCTTTCCCCGGTCCTCCCTCGCCATCGATGGCCGCGGGCTCCCCGGGCTCGGCCCCTTTGGCGTGGATCTGGACCCTCTTCTCCGGATCTGCACTGGGGCAGCCTCATCGGAGCGTTCGCTTCGCTGGGGCGACGACAGCTCTCCTCCACCCCGCTCATGCCGTCTCACCGGCGGCGGCCACGGGCTCCCCGACCTTGGCCCCTAGGGCATGGATCCGGCCCCTCTTCGCTGGATCCACGCAGCGACGGGCCTCGTCGGGGATGGGGGCCTGCCGCTCGAGCGCTTGGTGGGCGGCGGCGGCGGCGCTCCTCCCCTCCGCTTGTCTTGTCGTGGCGGTTGGGGGAGGCTTCCCCCGTCCAGTGCAGGCTTCGGCGCCCTTCCTCCTCTGCGCTTCCGCTCTTGCCTGCCCCTCCGGTGTGCCGCATTGGGTGGTGAAGGTGCTGGGGGCGAAAGCTTGCCCTGTTGCTGCCAGGGCCGACGACGGCAGCGCCTAAGACGTCGCATTCTTCCTTGGAAGCGTCGTCGTCAGCACCTCCCCCCTCCGTGGGGATTCTCCATGGGTTAACTTCCTTGCCTGGGCTAGCCCGGGCTAGCGGCGACGGCGTGCAGCGTCGTTCCCCTCCATGGAGGCGTCGCTTTGGAGCCCCACGACGCCTTTGGTGGTGACCGTCTTTCGCTGTGGGCTGGTGGTCGTGCCTTCTCGGCTCTGCTGTCCCACCTCGCGCGCACCGCTCTCTCCTGGCTTGGGTTTCTTGGTCGAAGTCGGAGCTGCTTCCTGCAAGGTCGGTGAAGCTAGGCGACGATGACGTGCTGCGGCTCTCTGGCTAGGTGGGGTGGTGTTCGGTGTGTAGGTGCAGGTGCCTTGGGGTAGTCGTCGACGCTTCGCTTTGGAGGTCGGTTCTGCTGTTCACGGTGGATGGTACGCTTGGAGGCGAGCGCTACGGTGAAGTCGGAGCTGCTACGCTGCTAGTTGTAACCTAGCTCGGCAACGATGACACTCGGTGCGCTTCTTCGGTGGCTGTTGGTTGTGGCAGATGGTGGAGGTCTGGTGGAGGGAATCGGAGCTGCTTGGCCTGTGGCTGAGCTCGGCAACGATGACTTGCACCGGGCTGTAGGGATTGTTGACGTGTTTTGTGTGAGGTGTTTGTGTTGTGCAGCATGTGTTGATGTCCTAATCCAACTAGGCCGGTGTTGTGTGTTGTGCGGCACGTGTGATGACCCAATACACTAGCCCGTGTGTGAAGGTTTTGGGTCCAGTTTTCCTCAAAAACCGTGTCGGCTCTTCTTCTTAATTGAAAAGTCAGAGCTCTTGCCATTTACGTTCAAAAAAAAATTGTATGTCACCTTGAGTAGCATGTGAGCTGCGGCCTGACGATAGCAAGCTTTTCCCCAGTCTGGTCGCATCATTCTGCACTTGTATGCATCTGATAGAGCAGCTTCACCATCACCCATCATCAGTTTGCAGAGGCCCCTGTTCGAATATAGTACTGCATCTGGTGCGTGATCTATTGCCTATATGGTCAAACATTACAGGTTATACAGTTTACATTTCCCAAGCTTAAATGGTGACAAATGGAAACGGGATTTTAACAAAAAGGAGAAGTTTAAAATTATGTTATTACTAGTTGCCACATGCTCTATTCCCCTAAACCATGCTTGTTTGACAGATCAATGTCACTTCCTGTTGCCCCTACATAGACTACATTCCTGGATATGCTTCCACTCAATTTCAGATATTTCATAGTGTGTATTTCAGAGCTTTCCTAACATGACAAGGGATTAAGGGCTTTAGATGGTTTCAACTTTAATTTGTCCAGAATTCGGTCTAATCAAAATTGCATGACCAACACACACAACCACTTTGAAGATGGAGCTGGAGCATCATTTTCACTACCAAGCTACACATGCACTATCTATTCTCTATAAGAAGGAAATTAGAGAAGATACCTAAGGAAGATATTTTTTCCACATATTAATTCCTTACATAGAATAAGCTATCTAAGGATTTTTCACATTGTACTAGTAGATAGGCGCAAATACTTACCAAACCATAGCATTTCGATGCCATCGCATAGTCCTTCTGCCTGAATGCCCGGTCTCCCTGTTCCTTGAACATAGCTCTTCTTCTTTCAATATGGCGTTGATCCTAAGCAATCAAGTAACAAAATTTTGGTATGCTGCAATTGAGTAGAATTTTTGAATGAAAACACATTTGTCTAGAACGATATACACATATTCACCACATATCCATAGCTAAGCACTCCCTCCATTCATCTTAGGCGTATTTGCCTTGGAAAAGCATTCACAAATCTTAGGCGTATTGTCATGGCCGAGGCACTCTGTCGGCTCTCCACCTGTTTGCAATTAATGTTGCTGTGCGCGTTGCTTCGTGTCGCATACAAGGCCCACAAAGGTCACATGTTTACTTCTCTACTAGCACATCCTACTTTCTCTACGGCTGAGGAAACGAAGTGACGTGTGCGGCTGCTGAGTAAATGAAGCGGCATGCATTAATTGAGTGCACCTTGGTGAATGGTGAACGGAGAGAGTGCTCCTTGGTCTTTGGTCAACGTTGCTTATACGCCTAACAAAGATGAACGGATGGAGTAAGTGGCTAGCTCTTTCACATGCTTATAAGCAATGCAAGGGAACATAGTGATATGCTGAAATCTCAATCATGTCTGTCCCATTATCCACTAAAGCACAGTATCTAATAATTGAAAGCAAACAAATGAAACTCTGGTGTTTCAGAATCGGTTTGAAAGTAAACAAATGAAACATGTCAGTCCATTGCCTAAGGCTCCAGTAGACCATGCACGGTGCATGTGTATTTTGGCAAGTTGATTATACTAGACAGCAGAGAGAGGGAGAGGGAGAGGGAGAGAGAGAGAGAGAGAGAGAGAGTGTGTGCATATGGCACGGAAAATGAGACTGTACAAATGGGGATGTGCGGTGCGCTGGAAACAGCCTAACTGAGACTGATCGGAAGTGCTTGCTTTTGCTGAACTGCACAGCAGTAACAGCAGCCAAGCTGTACTAGGCGTTGGATTTTCTACTGAATGGTGGATGAATGGTTTGTCCCTGCAGCCACAGCCACAAGTAGCAGATAATGGTTACTGATTAGTTACTGCTATTGATGTCGGGGGTTCTATGTGGATGTACATCCAAAAGTCAAGATTTCAAAGGGAGTTATACAAAATAGGTTGCAAGCTGAGGAACCTTCCAGCTATATAACATACCAATGCCTTTTTATCTTCAGATTTAGCATAAGATATTACTCCTCCAATGCTCCAGTTTGGGACATCTGGAATTGGTGTAGTCAGGGGAAACAGCAATTCAACTTCTTCCATGCAATCGTTCAATGCAGCAAGCTCAACTGGCAACCTACCTAACTGCAAGCAACAAGTCAAAAATTATTATTTCTGTAAAAACTAATGATGTAAATCAGCAAGGGAGGGAGAGAGATCTAAAAAAATAATGCATACATCATCTGGAATATTAGGGTCTGCTCCAGCCTTTAATAGAAACTTAACAAAGTTGGTATAACCTCCCTGCATTGTAGTGAAACATAAAGGAGATAGAGCGGAACCTTTACCATCAACATCAGCTCCAGCCTGTGAAAAAAAGATTGTGTGGTAGAATGTTCATTATGCTGTATCCATGTATAGCAACAAAAACCATGGCACAAAAGGTCTTAGTAAGTACTAACCAAAATAACAACTACCTAAAACATAGCAGTGCTCAAAGAAATACTCAAGAAAATACCAACCTTAATGAGTAGCTTGATGCACTTCAATGAACGGCAAATAATAGCACCAAAAAGTGGAGTACAGATGTCGCGGAAAACTGTGTTAGGCTGAAAGAAAAACATAACTATTTCCCCTTAGTATGATAGCATATCAGTGTCATACATGGAAAATAAGGTTTCATATTTTTTGTAAAAAAAACATTTTACTTTGGCCACATGCCTTGCCATCAAATCCAACAAAGCTCAACTGAAATTATTGCACTGGATGAGACTTCAATGAATGGATGAAGGTGGCATCAACCAATAAAATCAAGCCAAAGGATCATAGATGGAGGAGATAAGGCGCAAATAATGTAAGATTTAAAAGCATTTGAGGAGTTGACTCAGCACATAAAATCTGGGTTATAACTTTTACAATTGCTAAGAGATGAGCACCCATCAAGTGATGGGACAAGCAATAGCTAAGGGAGGGAAAAATAGTACTCCATCCGATCTTTAATGTTTGGTGCCCATTAGTAATTGCATCAGCTAACATCAAATAAAGAAAACCAGAGGTATTATATCGGACATACATTTATAACTTAGTGGCTTGGATAAAACAATGACAAGGCTTTCCTACCAAGTGGATTGTGTCCATCTTTTTATTATTATATGTATGCACAAGAAAACACACACTAATCAATTCGGAAACATCATCATAGGAATACGGCTAAAAATAAGTACTAAAATCAAAAATTGCTCATAATAGTTATCTTCAGATAGTAACTATGCAATGAAGAAGGTTGGAATATAATATTCTTGACTACTTCGCGTAAAGAACTCAATCACTAAATGAAATATACTGACAAAACATATGCATGGTAAATATGTTATAATGAAATAATTCTAGAAATAAAATCAAACTTCACAACCAAATTGTTTTAAGAAAAAACAAAAAAAAAACGTGAAATTGGATGCACTAACTTTCCACAGGGGCCTTTTGATAATAAGAAAATAATCTTCCTCTTGAGGTATCTGCAATGTATGGCATAGGATAGTATTGCCTCGACAATCTAGTTCAGTAACATGATAAAGATTACCCCTAAATTCTCTCTAGTAGCATCACATAATGTAAGATGATCTTTAAAAATAAAGGGTACTCAGCAGTCTCAGCTACTAAGG
The DNA here is from genome assembly GCA_030272315.1 of Paspalum vaginatum. Lineage (NCBI taxonomy): Eukaryota > Viridiplantae > Streptophyta > Magnoliopsida > Poales > Poaceae > Paspalum > Paspalum vaginatum. Next base: position 37,432,571 of record CM059020.1, on the reverse strand, counting down.
ATAGGCCAATCCAAGCAACCCAAACAGACTCGAGTGAACACATATTTACACATGTCATCTAAGTAGTAAGAAATTCTAGGGATGCATACATTTGCATGGTGATCCAACAAAATCTTCACAGTCTTATCCTGCCCATTGGTAGCAGCATGATATAGTGGTGTCCCACAGCCAGGGTCTAAATCAACAGGCACTCCTTTGGAAAGCAGAAGCTCTGTTACCTTACAGCTTCCTACAGCAAGCAAGATCAGTATATAAGTTATGAACGTAAAATAAACTGAGTACAAAACGAAAGGAAAAGGCAGGCATATAAAAATAACCAAATTGCAATGCATTGGAAGTCACCATGGTATAAAAGAACAAAACTTATCCAACTTTGGCCAGCAGTATATTCAAAACACAAGAGAAAATAGAATAGTCACATGGAAATTGACAGAAGCAGATTTCTGGTTGAAATACTTTTGCACTGCATGATTGTCATGCACAAATACTTGGTAACACAAAACATAAGATGTGTGCATATCTGCTAGCTGTGGAAGAGTAACCTGTGCACACAGCGTGGTGAAGAACTGTGCGTCCTTTTTCATCTGTTTTCATTAGATCACCACCATGATCAAGAAAGTACTTCATAGTAGGAAGATCACCAGACTGAGCAGCGGTCATAAAAGGTGTCACACCTGAAAAGAATGCACAGAAGCAAAATTCACATATATCATTTTGTCATAGATAAATATATGCTAATTTAAATGAGAAGGAAAGAATTAGAGAACAACCTTCATCTCCAGCCATATTGATATCACCCCCAAGTTCTTCTACCAAGTACTTGCAGACCTCCAGATGGCCCTGGCATGCTGAGTAGTGCAGCACCCCGATGCCACTCAACTTAATAGAAAAAACTGTTGATCGATTGCCTTCCCCCGTGCCAAGACTCTTTACCATCCCTTTCTCCCATAGAGAACAGCAAAACATCATCAAATTGAGTAAATAATAGACAAGTCCAAGGGCGCAATTGAAAACAGCAAGCTCGTTAAGGGGCAGCACGACAGCAGATGCAAGATGCAATGAAAAGACAAACACACACTTTTTACCCAACACACAATGCAAGTCTTACAAGGATAAAGGATTCAAATAGAGTACTTGACTGCACATCCTGATGTAAGCAACAGACGATGTCAGCGTTCATGCATGTCTGCAGTTCATTGCAATTGACTACATAAAACAGTAACCTTAAAGTCTGCACCTCTAATCCAAAGCCCCCTTGGTAACGGCAGGCCTAGCACGATCAAATCAAGAGCAGACATATGATCTATCACAGATTCATGTAATCCAATTAGAGTGGCTGGGCTTTTAAACAGCATGAACATGAACACCTCATCCAGAATCTCCAAGGTCAAGGCAGGCTATAAGCATAATCAAACCAACAGCAACCGTAAACAGGATTACCGAAACAAAAGCACATGAGTAATATTTGTAGTGACACGAAGCGGAAACATGGAGCTTGTTGAACACCTTAGCGAGCGCAACCACCACGCACGCATGACACAAGCGTCGCTAGCTGAAACGGGAATCGAGCGAGGGGCACTAAGCAACAGGAGCAGGAGCATGCAAAGCAAGGGGCCAGGCATATACGGGGATCGATCGTAGGTTTGCGGTGGGCAGAGGAGATGGCAACCTTTGAGGCGCCCGAGGTTCGCCGTCCCAGGCCGCTCGGAGGAGAGCCTGCTCACCTGCTCACACACGCAGAGGTTGAAGAGATCGCCATTAGAGACAAAAGAGGGTCTCGAAATCGAGGGATGCAAGAGGAAAGGAGGGAGCGCCGGAGCAGGAGGAGGAGGGGCTGACGTACTGTTGCCATCGCCGGAGGGGCGGCGGTAGACGAAGGGCGGCATGGCTCGCCTCGTCCCCCTCTCTCTCTTTGCTTGCCCACTCTTGTGGCGTGTGGGGGAAGCCGAGATGGAACAGTCTACTTGATACAGCGGGAGGGGATATTTAATTATTTGCAGTCCTCGCGTATGGCAAGAAAAATAACGATTTGACATCTTTATAGCACCTGATCGGACTGCCCTACAATCAGCTGTTGCTGCAGCTTATGCTGCAACTCAGCTCTCACAAGGTTCTATAGGGAGTGAAGAGAAAAACAGTAGCTGCAGCCAAAAAAATTGCAGCGGAACAAAGCCATAATTGCACCTACAAAATTGCCATTCCTACGAAGAAGAACCTTGGAGAGGCCGATGAGGAGCAACATTCTCATCTCCCTATGACATATTGGCCCCGCCAGTCATCTATCTCCTCTTCCTCCGTCGCAACTCGAGACCATTGCCGCCACCCACTGTTCCCATCATCGCGCGCCTCCTCCTACATGTGCTGCTCACCGCTGCCCCCTCTCCCTCACATGCCCCATCCCTCCTAGCCGCCACTGCCGCCGCGAGATTCCGTCCACCCACGCCATGGTCGTCGCCTCCGGCTTTGCGCTGCCGCGGGTGGCGGCACCATGACCGACGTGCACGCGCGGTGGCCTCCGCCCCGCCTTCATCCGATTCGCGCCGCCCGCGAGGCTCCGACTCCCTCTCATGCTACCTCCACGCATGTGCAAGTCACCATTGGAGAGGCCGATGAGGAGCTGCAGCAGCAGCCGCACTGGCGGGCAGTGGCTGCACAGCGGGCGGCGGCGCTGACGCGCGGGACGGACGGCAAAGACGGCAAGGGCGGCGTGGCTTGCGGCAGCGCTGGCGCGCGGTACGGGCGGGCGTGGCTGGCGCCGGGGGCGCAGCGTGGCGGTGGTGGGCGTGGTTGGCTGCGTGCGCCCGGAGCATGCCGAGAAGGTGTTCCCGGACGTGGGAAACCTTTCCCCCTTGGTCTTGTTGCGTGGGGTGGCCGAAGATGGCGGGGAATGCGCCGTGAACCGGAGGTGGCGACGACAGGCGGAGCTCAGTGGTGGTGGCTCGATATCGCAGCACCGGAGAAGGAAGAGTCCACGGACGGGCGTGCGGGTTGCGCGGGGATGAGGGGAACCCGGAGGACGAGGCAGTCTGAGGCGGCGGCGGCGTGAGCTCGCCGCGGGAGCTCCAATGGTTGGCCATGGCCAACGCGCACTCTGCGCGAGAGAGAGAGGAGCAGAGGAAGAGCAGTGCGGTGGGGAAGAAACTGGGATCAGGCCCCACCCGGCTGAAGGGAGGAGGGGCATTCGTGTCTTTTCGCATGCGTTAGCTAGCGTGGACGGCCTAGGTGGGCTGCCAGATCAGGCAAAGTGACAAATAATTTGCACTTTGCTCCATAGAATGGCAAAAATATTATTGCCATTATAAGTATGTCAAACCGTTACTTGCCGTACGTAAGGATGGCAAATAATTAAATATCCCCAACGGGAGGATCTGGCTCACAGACTAAGACAGATGAAGACAGAGTAAGACAGATGAAGGGTGTGTTTGGATTCGGGGGTTAAAATTTAGCCCCCGTCACATCGAATATTTAGACGTTAGTTACAAGTATTAAATATGGTTTAATTAGAAAACTAATTACACGAACGAGTAGCAAATGATAAGACATATTTATTAAGCCTAATTAATCTAATTAGAAAACTAATTAGAGGGACGAGTAGTAAACGGTCTTAATAAATTTGCCTCATCTTTTTACTCCTCGTCCATGTAATTAGTTTTCTAATTAAACCATATTTAATACTTGTAACTAGCATCCAAACATTTGATGTGACGTGGGTTAAATTTTAGCCAGGGATCCAAATACCCCCTGATTCGTGTATGGATTGGGTTGGACTCGATTGAAAGGGATTAGAGTGTGTTTAAATTTACGATAAATCAAAATCTCCTTTAATCATTTCTAACCCACTCTGATTCCCTCAATCTGAGATTATCCAAACTAAGGCTAAGGGTGTGTCTAATCCTTAGCTCACCTATTGTATTTCCATCGGTCAACATGAATCTACATCCAACGGTTCAATACGAGGCGAGCCATGTCTGCGCCAGCCATGTCTGCGCCCTTCGTCTACCTCCGCCTCTCCGGCGATGGCAACAATACGTCAGCCACTCCTCCTGCTCTGGGGCTCCCTCCTTTTCTCTTGCATCCCTCAATTTCGAGACTCTCTTTTGTCTCTAATGGCGTGCGTGTGTGAGCAGGTTAGCAGGCTCTCCTCCGAGCGGCCTGGGATGGCAACCTCGGCTCCCTCGCCTCTTCTTCCTCCCCGCCACCTTATCCTCCTGATGCGAAGGAGCGGACCTGTTGCTGTCCCCCAACCCCGCTTCTCGCGCTCCACCCGCCCGGACCCCGACGCCTCTCCAGCGTCATGGCCTCCCGACAAGTAGACCCTCCGCTAACCTAGGGCCGCCTTGCCTCTGCCGCCGACCCTACCCAATCGTGGTCCTTCCCCGCCTGATCGGTAGCGCATCGTTGTCGGTCTCAGCCGCCTGCCACCTCCGTCTGGCCGCCCGCACGCCCCAGCCCTTCCCTCTAAGGCCGGAGGTGGAGAAAAAGACCCCACCAACGACCCCCGAACTCCTAACCCTAAGAACAGACGACGGCGTCAGCAAGGTCCCCCTTCTTCCTCGGTGAGCTAGCGGCGGCGGAGGAGGCGCGTGGCGGCCATCGACTGACGGTACATGAAAAAAATCAATCATCTGAAGAATAGTAAATCTCTTTTCGTAAACTGTTTTTTAATTTATGTACAATTCTTATAAATTTTGTGTGTTCGTGTTCCGAATGAGCACTTAGGCTATGCTCACAACAAGATCCATTTGGAGATGCAAACAACTGTACAAACATAGAGGAGTTCGAAATATAAACATTGAGATAGACAGTGTGATGTCAGCTTAAGGGTGCCAACGAGCACATCATCTGCGGGTGTAAAGCACGTGGACGCACACCAATGAGGTATATCTCAAATACGCAACAACGATACACGACGGATACAAATCATTACCCTCACATGTCACCCATGTGATGCCCCCGGCATCTCAGAATCCTTAACACTCAATTAGATTAGTGTTAATCATGGATTTGGACTTAATCATGCTTAGAGAAGAACAATAACTAGCCCAATAAATCACTAAGTCAAAAATTTTCAAGTTGAATATGCAAAACCTTGCGTTTTTTGTTGAGTAGTTAAAAATTTATATGTTTTCATGCAAGACATCAAATACAAAGTTTTGGTTCAAGATGTTGCCTTCAAATTTACTATTTTGACCATTTTCAAAATTAGATGTTAAGGGGCTCAAAAGTTCAAAATAGACCAAGTCAGCCTAAACTTAGAAATTCTGCTGAGTCTAGGGTTGATACTTTTTCCCCAAATTTCATTTTGAAATTACTTTCAATTTCACTATACAACTTTAAAATCTTCCTTTCTATGAAATGAAATTGGATTCATTACCTTTCAAATGCAGCAGATCTTGAATTAATTGGACTTCATTTGGTAGTTTAAAAGTTGAAAACAAGAAATACTCTACATCAATTGAAGCTGCAGTTCTACCAAACCTTTGAATACAATTGTGCTTGTATTTCAAAACATAACGTGATATAGCCCAAACTTTCTGTACCAAACTCGTAGAAAATTTGATGAGGAACAACTTGGTATTTTGTGTGTTGACATGCATAAATGTTTGCAAAGTGTTTTGGGTTGATTTCTGATAAATTGGCAAATCTGCCAATGTTTGACCTGTTTTGTAAATTCAAATTTTTGTGAAACAAAATTCCTTATAATGCAAAATGCTATATATGGAAGCTGTAGATCATGAAACAAAGAACATCTTTGGTATAGTTCTTTTCTCATGAAAATGCCCACAAATATGCCTACTGAAATTTATAAGCCATAGTATTCAGATGGTCAAACGTGGGTCATCTAGTTAAATTCGAAATTTAACCAATAACTTCTACAGAACTTGCTAATGATGTTTATAGGTAATTTGTAGAGAAACAAATTATGAACAATTCTTGTAATATAAGTTTACTCAGATTCAGCCGTTAGGTGGCTCAAAACGCAAATTAGAAATGTTCATTCTGGCAGTCAAACCACCCTTTAACAATTTCGGAAGTCATTTCTTTTTCTTGAGTCACTTGCACGCGGGCCCCACCCGTCTGCCCACATTGGATCCCGCCGGAGGACAGCAGCAGTGGGTCCCACACGCCTCCGTCTCCGCGCACCTGATCCACATGCACCCGTTCTGCCCGCCCTCTCCGGCCCCACCTGTCATTGGCACCGGGTCCATGGACCTAGTCCACCGCTCCCCTCTCCCTCTTCTTCCCCAACCGGTGCTCGCCGCGCCCCTGCTCGCCATGGCCACGCGGCTGGCCGGCTCTGTGAACGCTGCCCGTCCACTGCCTGTGGCGCGCCCTCCTCCACTCTCTCTCTCACTCCCCTCCCTGCCTTTCCCTCGCGAGACCAGGACACGAGCCACCATTGTTGGGAGCTCGCCCTGAGCTCGCGTGCCGGCCTCCTCGGGTCCACCTCCGCTCCACAAATGCACGCCCAGTGCTCGCCAAACTCCACTCCGCCATTTCCCCCAGTTCCGGGAAACCGCCGTCGCTTCTTCCGCTCATCCGCGCCTCGTCGTGGGGCGTCACCTTCAGGCCATCCCCGAGCCACCACACCGACGTCACTGTGTTCCTCATCTATCCGCGTAGCTCATGCGCCCCTCAATGTCTCTGCTACCGCTCCTCATCGCCAGATCGACGCCGGTGCCGCCACCCCTATGCCCCACGGTTGGTGCTCAGTTCACAAGCATTCCCTAGCCGCTCCGACTTCCCCGCGCGGCGACGTCTTGGGAGAAACAACCATCATCGCCGGGAACGCCTTCCCGAACCCCTTCGGCTCCAAGTGCGGCCCCACCGTCGCCGGTGCAAGCCCCACCGTGCCTTCCCTTCGACTCCAAGTGCGGCCCCACCGTCGCCGGTGCAAGCCTTGAATGTTAAGTTTTATTGGTGATTTGAAAATGACAACAATGCTAAAATAAATAATAGGGAAATGTGGGCTAAATATGCAAAATAAATTCCATGGGAAATATGGGAGCATTTTGGTTCTAAGTAGGTTCCAGAAAGTATTTTGAAAAAATTTATTGCTACTGTTTGCTATGTGATTTGAAAATGATAAGTGTTATGCTAATATAATTGACAAAATAGAAAAGTGCAACTTAAAGTGTTCTAAAAATCCCACCAAAATTTATGTAGCAATGTTGTTGTTCAAGAATGCTTATGTGATTTATTCAAGTATTTTGGGTACTGTTTCATGAGGAGCTTATGTATAGTCACTTTAGTAGGTTTAAAAAAATGAAGAAAATAAAAAGGGGGCATGTTAATGAGCATGTAAGTGTTAGTTGTGATTTCTCCTATCCAATATACTTGATGTGTGCGAAATTATGTATAAAGGAGTCTCACACTTTGTGCATGCATGTTGTCATCAAAACCATAAAGCAACTAATGCTAAGCAAACCATAACAAGTGTCTATCTTGCATCTATGACTACCAAATTTCAATCCCCAAAGCAACACCACTATCAGTAATGCTTCAATGAAGATAACAATAACTTAACCTAAGACCAAAGTGCATAATTTGTTCACTTATATGCTTGTTTGATGCATTGCTTGCATGTGGTATAAAGGACATTAAAATTGATAACTGAACCTATGATGGATCCATATGCTACTTTAGGAACATCTAATTGTATGAGTGTATGCTTGACATTCATGCATCCCATTCACTGCATCGTGCATGGCATTCATACAGTGACGCTTAATGCAGGTACGTGATCAAGAAGCACGTGCGTGGGACTACTCCAAGCAACGGTGTTCAAAAGAACAACTAAGACCCAAATACCACATGGAGGCCCCTGAAGTGGTATTTGAAAGGAGGAGTTGTCCAAGTGATCAAAGGGTTGCCTGTGGCAAAGCTCCACAACACGGCAAACTAACATATTTTAGTTTGTTGGTTCTGTGAAACATAAGCAAAGGTAGGCAGGACCATGATTCTCGCAGCTAACATGATCTGGATTGATTGATGATTACGCATCTGCATTAGGAGTTGATTGGAAACCTTTGCATTAGACTCCCTGGCCGCGCTGGCCCTAGCACCTATACCTAGAGTTCATAGGACGAGTTGCCTAGAATTACTAGGTGCGAGTAGACATGAGTGAATGGAGTCACTGGTCGCGTAGCTGGTTTCAACAACCAAAGAACTTTTACTATTGAGGAAATAATATTACGCTCATGATTTAAACAGAGACCGGGCGGAGAATAATTTTATTCTGTGGTGTGCGTTGTTGTATCATTTGGCTCCGCTCGAGTCGTTTAAGGCCCGTCCGTTGTCTGTCTGCTAGTCGACATAACATTGCTAGAGTGCTTATCCGGATCGTGGAACCGGTGAAAGCTTACTTGTGCCATCCAAAGAACAGAGACATGTTTCTACCAACTGGTTGAGAGGAAGGTAGGCCGGAGGCGCTTGTACTCGAGAGAGGGCTGACCCGGTACGCCGTGGTAACGCTCCTAAGAGTGCACAACCCGGGGGTTAGGCGGGAGTGAATCGAACTTTGGATATGACATGTGGAGATGGGGGTATATGTGGTAACGCGATGGCCAGTAAGCATATACCCTTGGCACGCTTAGTTATTCCCGAAAATTAAAATCGATTCGAATCGCTGATGCCCACCAGGTGTAGGAATGCTGATATTGCACACGGGCAACGTAGTAACTACTTAAATATATTATATCTATTGCTTATGTTTTCAAATACTATATGCTTGTATTATTGTGTTGCTTACATTTCTGCAAGTTATTATTATGTTGTTATATGCAAATGATGAAACATGTTACTTTAGGATATTATATCACTGCTTAAAAATGAATGGCTAAGGATCCACTGGTTAGTAAGCAAGCTTTGCGTCAGCCGCAAGACACTCCATTAAGTCCTACTGAGTAATTAGTACTCAGGGTTTGCCCCCACATTTTGAGTGGTGGTACCGATGACATCTGGATAATTTCTTGGAGAAGGGTAGTACCAGTGGGCTCGGTGCTGCTCGTCTCATTCATCATTGCATGAAGACTACTAATGTATTTTGTTTCCGCTACGAGATATTTCCGAAATCGCTTCCGCTATGTGTTTTGAACTTACCTTTCATACGGCACTGTGTTGGTACTTATATTTTAATTCAAACTAGGTGTAAAATAAATTTACTTATACTATATTCAACTGCCTGTGATGATGTAATTATTGTGGCTCCACCACCCTAAACAGCAGAGCGGGCGTCGGACACCATGCTGCCCGTCTCCTGAGCTGCACGGACGGGCTGCCAACTCTGCCTCTGACGCCCGGACACGAGCCTGTGACGCCACGTACTGGTCAAGGTAGTGCTGGGCACGGTCCTCGGAGCGGAGGAACATCCCGTGCACGCTGCGAGCGAACTCCATGGTCGCTGCGTGTGGCCTGGTGTCAATCCGATCCTGGAGCATCTCGCGACGACGAACCCACCCATAGTCGTACTCATCAGTGGGGAGGTAGCGAAGCACCGAAACACCTGTCGCGCCCGAGGCACTCAGCGCGGTGATGGCCGCCAGAGCTACCTTTTGTAGGGCGTCCTCCTCGTTGGCCCTGTAGGCATAGAAAACCTGCTCCTCTGCATTAGGCCCCTAGGAAGGAATATGCGGGCCCGGCAACTGCCCTCCTCGTGCTCTGTCTGCACACAGTAGACGGGACAGGGTCGGCGTCTCATCTCCCGTAGAGCCCTGCAAAGGATCTGCGAGAGGCCACACTCCTCACGGCAGCGGGTGTGAAGCAGACTACCCTCCATCCGAGGAGGAGTGTGTGTCACTGGTGGGAGGGGACAGCCTTCCGCCCCTCCTGCTTGCGGAGGCCCCTCGCACTAGTGGCCTTACGTGCGGTCTGCTTGCCATCTGTTTTATGCCATCTGTTTTAACTAAGAAAGGCTTTTAATCAGTGAGTGCATTAGTTCAAAGAATTTCAAAAGAAACGAGCGGAAGCATATTCTTAGATCACGTTTTAGCTTGTTTGACTTTTAACATAACCCCAAAATGAATAAAACAATGGTACGATGCATGATTCGTCCTATTCGGTCTCACATCAGACATCCTATATTCATTATATAAATAGCTATCGGTATTTCGGTGACACATATGCACATCACTCTCTAATGCAACTAGTCATCTCTACTCGGTCTTAGTTTCGCGCGTAGTTAGTGTACCTGCAGAAAAATGCATGCTCGCATCATTACCACTATAAACCTAAAAGTGGCATCTACGCATTTTGCGCCGCATGGACAACGCATTTGTAGGGTCCTCTGCTAGACCGGGCTGAGACCTACGCAGACAATATTGAGCATTGCTGCGTCACGAGTGATCACATTACACCCCCGTATGGCATGACCACCCCCTTAAAGAAAAACTCTATGCTAGCAGCATAAATGCAGGGTTCACAACAGTCCGCAAATCACGATAGCATTCCACCAGTACTGGGGATGGCTATGGCCGAAATGTTGCTTACCAAAGCGCCGAATATGTATATGAGTTCTATCTAGATCAGAATGTTAGCAGTGTCACCTGGCATTACACTAACATCCTTAATATGGCCATATCGGTACTCTCATTTTTCAAATACTTTAAAAGGGGCTTTCGAAAATAGGTTTGTAAATCAAAGATGGATGATATGACTGTTGTCTGTGTATGATCTGCTCTGATACCAGCTTTGGCGGAACCGCCGATTTAATCCGGGCTAAGCACACCGGCCACCTCTAGCTCGCAGTGTAATTAGACCGAACTAAACTCGGTCGTCCGTCGAGAGTCATTCGGCTCTCGATATTACCCTTTCCTAGAGGAACCGACATCATACAACTTCAGCCCATGATGGAGCCACAACAGTTACATCATCACAGGCAGCTGAAATAGAGTAATAATAGACTTAGTTACAAACCAGTTTCAAATAAAGTACAGTTGTAACATAAAGTTATAACATAGCAAGTTCAAAAGTATCTCGCAACGGAATATTAAAGTTGAAGTGTCATGATAACATCTCAAAAGACTTGCATTAAAAGAAATAACATCGAGCCCACCGATATTGCCTTTGTGCCACTCATGCAGATTTCATCCCAGATGGGGGAATGCACCGCCTCCAACACAGGTGCAAACCATAAACTCGATACTTGCGCTAAAAAATGTGGGGGCAAACCCTGAGTACTAATTACTCAGCAGGTCTTAATGGATTTGGTTTACGGCTGATGCGAAGCTGCTTACTAACAAATGAATCCTTAGCCATTGATTTGAAGCAGTGTCATGATCAACATAAAGTAGATAAGTTTCCATCCTTTGTATAACAATCAACGTGATAGTAAATTGCGGTAAAATAAATAGTTCAATACAAGCATGTGATATTCGAAATCATGAGTTATATAAACAAAGTGTTTAAGTAGTTACTACGTTGCCCGTGTACATTATCAGCATTCCCACACCTGGTGGGCATCAGCGATTCGAATCGATTTTAATTCCTGGGAATACCTATCATGCCAGGGGTATATGCTTACTAGCCTTCGCTTTCCCACATATAGCCCCCATCTTAACCTGTCTTGTCCCAAGTTCGATTCACTCCCACCTATCCCCTGGGTTGTGCCCCATGGTGAGCCTGCCAACATTTTGGTCTCCTAGCTATGAGTACCAAGCTCCCGCAAGCCCCCTTCCTCTCAACCAGCGGGTAGGAATATGTCTCTGTGTTTCGGACGAGCCCAGGAAAGACTTTACCGGTCCCATATCCCGAATAAGCACTCTAGCAATGTTATGCTGATCAGCAGGCGAACAGCGGACCTGCCTTATACGACTCGAGCGGAGTCCAAAGTGCGACATTATAAAAAGTAAATATTGAAATAAATCCCCGCCCGGTCTCCATTTAAATCATGAACAATAGTAATAATTGACATAATAGTATTATATTGTAACTTTGAAAACACCTACGCGACGAGTCCACACACTCGTGTCTACTCGTACCTAGCAATTTTTATGCATACTCGTCCTGCGAACTCTATGTATAGGTGCTAAGGCCAGGGCGGCCAGGGAATCTAATGTAACTGGTTTCAAGCAACTCCGAATGCATATGCGTAATCATCAAATATAATTTGTTTGCTGGGAATAGCATGGTCCTGCATACTTTCTTTGCTAGGGTCAGTAGCTTCCTCCGGAGCGTAGTCGGGCCCCTGCTGCTGGTCTTCCTCGGGCTCCTCTACGATCGGCTGTTCCGGCGGAGGTCCTTCACTTGCGGGATCTATATGCATGACAAAGTGCAATATGAGCATGGGTAAGTGCAATGCTTGCTTTTGATGCAGATGCGATGCAATAAATCGTGAACATGGAATGGAGTTATGTATTTTTGTGTTGGAACTTGATTAGTACTGAGAAATCGTATAAACCATCACCTAAGATAACCTATCATATCACATATAACAAATTACGGGCGCGTAGCGACTACATACATCTATCCTAGTAAAACGACTAAAGTTTAGTTAGACATCCATTTTCCATATAACCAACTTACCATTCCTAACGTGCATTCCAAAAAAGTAGCTATGACCTAAATATTCTTAAATTTCATCGTGATCTATCTTGTCATTTATTAAATGCACTAGTCCCACATTTTCTATTATTCAATTAAAGATGCATTATTTCTACTATTTTCAAATCAGTGACAAAATCCTATATGCACAGCCTCAAGTCTCAGCAGTGAACTACTTACATCAGCTAGAATCCATATAAATACCACGAAGTCATCTAGAGCTTATTTTCATATAGTAACCATTTCTTTTGTTAATTATATGCTTAATTACTAGCTAAGGGTAAAACAGTAATTAAACAGTAAGTATTAGGCCTATCAAAATTTATACAGTGCCTAGATATGCTAACAATGCCTCTATCCAAATTTCATAATTTTTGAAGCTCATTTATCCCACATTTCCTATTTATTAGGGTTTTACATGCATGCACAAAAATCAGGGGCAAAAGTATCTTTTCCTACTCAACCATCATACCCATCAGATAAATCTGTTAACAAGGATCAAAATGCAGCTTAGTTTGCTATTTTTGGATTTTTCTTCGATTTTCTATGATTTTCCAAAGTTCAAATCGAAGAAAAACAATTTAAATCCTAGATCTACACTGCCGAGGGCTCAAACGCAATTAACCATAGACGACAGGGGCTAGCGCGCAAGTTTCCCTAGACTCAACCAATAGCGTCAGGGCTAGATCTGCAAAAATAAAAACTCCAGGGGCCGGATCTAAAGATCGCCGGCCCCTTCTTCCTCCTCGCGTCGGCCATGGCTGCGCGGAAAGAACTGCGCGCGCCGGCGAGATCCGGCCCGCCATGGCCCCGACACGGGGCGGGGAGCGTGTTCCCGTGGCTGCGCTACTACCTTGAGGTGGTGGAGATGGCGGAGACGGCATGGACGAGGCGAGCGGCGGCGATGAACCGAGCGCGAACCAGACGGTGCCGACGTCGTGGTGGAGGTGGATCTCGGCGGTGGGGAGGGGAATGGCGATGAGGTCTTGAGCGCGGGGTGCGCGGAGTCGAGGCGAACGCAGCGGTGGAGGTCTGGAGGCACGGGGAGCAGTGGAGTGGAGGGCGCGAGCTCAAGCTCAAGCTCGGCTCCAATGGCGGCCGTGGGCTGAGCGGAGCGAGGGAACGAGCAGGGAAGGTCGGGAAGGCGAGTGAGGGAAAGAAACTGAGGGAGGGGAGAGCCATCCACCTAATGCCGCCGGTTGGGGCGTCGATCCATGGCCGGAGGCCACTGACCGTACGCCGGCGTCCACGCGGCTTGCACCAGACCGGCAGCGGTCGCGCCCCCGGATCCGCGGCCCCACCTGTCAGCGAGAGCGCGGTCCGAAAATGGAAAATCCATTTTTTCTGTTTTTGTTTAGGCTCTGAAAATCGCTGTTTTGAGGCATTTCGAAGCTGAATTTGAAAAGGGCCTAATTGGATAAAATGTTGCTCTCTTTGTGATCTACGAGATTGTCGAAAGGCTCAAGTTCAGATTCTGAGTTTAAATATGATTTAAATTTGAATTTGCCTCAGGTCTTCAGATTTATCCTACTCAGCCATTTTAAAGAGAAATTTAAAAGTCCTATTTGTGGCCAAAATCACCTGAAATGTTTTATACCAACTTTGTTCAAAATTTAAATATCTACAACTTTCTCAATTGGAGCTTTGCATGAAAATGATTATAGGTCATTGAAAAAGTAGGATTCTTAAGAAATTCAGATTTTGGCTATGTTTGTATGCTGACAGTGAAAGCTCTAAACCCCCTAGCAAACCTTTGCGCATGCCAAAACTCTAATTAGCAAAGTTGTTCATAATAAGATTAGCTACAAGTTTGTTATAAAAAGTGTCACCTAAAACTCAATAGAACTAAAGTTACAATCACATTCATAGTGTCATTCATGCAAAAACTGAGTGCATTACTTAGCTATTTCCACCATGCTTGTTTATGTGAGTCGAATGCATATTATCATGAGATGAAATGATGCTTATGAGATGTGATTAAGCAAATGATGCACATGATATGCATCTGAGATGCCTCGGGCATCACACCCACGCCACACTGCTGGCTTGGCCAGGCCGCTCCGCCGCAGACGCGCCCATGCCGGGCAGCTGACCTGACTAGGCCACTCTGCCGCAGAGCCGTTCCGCGGCCCATCCCCGCACCTCTTCCTGCCCCACGGCCAATCCCCGCACTGCTGCTCCTCTGCCCAGAACATGAGCAGAAAGGCTGATGTGCACCGCCGCCGTAGCTGTTGCGCGGGCCTCGCTGGGCCGTCGCGCGCCAATGCAGCCGCTGCTGTCCCGTCGCACGCCCCTACGGCCGCCGCTGCCCCGTCCTTGTTGACAAGAAGATCCCCGTCCCTGAACGTCCCGCACTGCGTCCTGGCCGGAGCCCAAACCCCAACCAACATAGCAGAATTAATTAGCAGAACAAGAGAAGAACCAAGAAAGCGGGGCACGGATGCAGCAGCATGCAGGAATTTGCCGATGGTGGACTCGTGCGATGGCAGGGTGAGCTTGATCGGCTTCCGACGCATCGCCATCGGGAAGTCTCCCATCGCCGGAGTTGGTGGTGGCACGCGCTCTCCCGCCGGAGCTCGGAGACGAGGGGAAGCGAAGGGGAGTGGAGAACGGACAAGTTGTCCAACGCCGGTGCTGCCACTGGTCTTCTTTCTTCTGCTTTTGGTGCTTTGCTTCTTTCTGAACTTGTTGCGCTTACTTTTCTGTTGCGGATGCCGCTGCCCTGCCCCGTGGTCGCTGCTGCCCGTCGCTGGCCGTTACGACAGCCGTCGCTGGCGTTGGTGCGGAGCGGACGGGAAGAGATTTGTGTGCGTCGATCTGGTGGCCGCGGCTGGAGCATAGGAGGATGCCGCTGTTCCCGACCACGATGCAAGTGGGAAAAGTGGTCGCGCCCGCCCGAGGAGCCCCGGGAGGGCGCGCAGGGCTGCCGCGACGTCGGCGCCATGAGGACGGCGGCGGCGTGCGAGGACGGAGGCGCGGAAGGCGGCGAGGAGAGGAGGCAGTGGTGGTTACTGATGCTAGGGAAGGTTTGTATGGAGGCGTTGGCAAGCAACCGAGCAGCGTGGCCGCCTCGGCGAGGATTTGGTCCCCGCCAACGTCGGTGGCCGCGAGTTAGCGAGGAGCACGTCGTCGGCTTGCGGGGACCGACTGCGGGGCAGGAAAAGGTGCGGGGACGTGCCGCGGAAAGGTTCTGCGGCGGAGCGCCTGGTTAGGTCGGCTGCCCTGCATGGGTGCGTCTGCGGGGAAGCGGCCTAGCCAAGCCAGCGCTGTGGCGTGGGCGCGTCATGTGCAGGCCGACGTGGAGGCTAGGGTGGCTGTGAAACCGGGTTAGAATGGGTGCGAGGGGGCCACCTGCACGGTTTCCACAGTTTGAGGGCGTCAATTGAACGGTTTTAGACTTTGGGGTTGAAACTTAGACTCTACGAAGAGTTAAAGGGTAACGTGGATTTTTTTAAAAAATAAATTCTATAAAACAGATGCACAATGACAATACATTTCCATGTGACGTGACTAAATAATTTCATCGTTAACGCAAAAATATTTTAAATTCCCGTACATCAATATTTTGCGCTGTGCTCTGCACGTGCTGTGACAGTAGCCTGAGTGTCTGACCGTCTGAGGATCGGCTCCAAGCAGAAGCAGGTACACGCTGATCACACGATGTTAGCCTGCCCAACGCGCTCGACCGACGCTGTCTCCAATGGGGTTGTCCACGTAGACTAAACGATACTGTACTATGAACAATAGATAGAGAGAGGTGATTGAAACAGTGATAAATAATTCTATTTGAGTGTTTTAATCTCAGGCTAAAATTTAGCTCCAGTTATATCGGATATTTGAACGTTAATTAGAAATATTAAATATAGTATAATTATAAAACTAATTACACATATAATGATAAACGGCGAGACGAATTTATTAAGCTCAATTAATTTATGATTATCAAATGTGATGCTACAGTAATAATTCGTTGATCATAGATTAATTAGGTTTAATAAATTCGTTTTTCCGTTTACTCTTTAATCGTGTATTTAGTTTTCTATTTAAACCGTATTTTATACTTCTAACTAACATCAAACATCCGACGTGATATAAACACCCCTCGACAATCGGTTGGAGACAGTGCGAGCCAGGACGGCACGACGCAGTCCAAGAAGACACAGGAGTGGTGGGCCGATTCGCGAAATCACGCGTCGACCACGCGAGTTACCGCCTGACCGGGCTCTTCGACGAGCCGACGCTACGCTAGAGGCTAGACTGGCACTGACCACAGCAGGTGCAGGAGGTTGGGGTGGTCAACCAAAGCAGCACGAGAGCGAAGCCACCGAAAGCGAGGACCAAAGGGAGGATCCGCCAAGCCAATTCCCCAACCTCTCACCGGCGCAAAGCACAACCGCTGCCCACGGATCGACGCCGCCGAGCCTCCTCCAATTCGCGCCGATGCCTGCGCCCTCTCCCGCGCCGTGGCCCGTGTCTCAGGACGTCGCCGCGCTCGCCGACCGCGCCAGCGCCCTCTCCCGAGCCGGGCCCCGGGACGACCTGGGGACCCTCGCGGCGGCGCTCCTCCGGATCCAGCCCGTAGCCCACGAGCTCGAGCGGCGCTGCTGCCTCGCGCCCGGCGATCCGGAGGGCCCCGCGCTGCGCGCCTGGCTCTTGGATCTCAGGGACGCCGTGGCCGACGCCGAGGACCTCCTCGACGAGCTCCACCGCCGGCGCGAGGCCGGGCCCCCGCTCTCGGCCTGCGTCGACGCCGCGTTCCGTGGGCCCGGGCGGAAGCTGAGGCGCCTGGCCGAGAGGCTCGACCGCGTCGGCGACGACTCGGAGCGGCTGCGGCCTGCCCGCGCTGCCGCTGCGGCGGGGGGCGGGGTGCGGTCGCCGAGCCGGGTCACCGGCTCCGTGCTCGCGGAGCGGGAGGTGTTTGGGCGTGAGCAGGAGCGCGACAGCGTAGTTGCCAGCCTCGTCGGTGGTCGCGAGGAGACACGCCGTTCCGTTGCTCCGGTCGTTGCGGTGGTTGGCCATGGAGGCATGGGCAAGACCACGCTTGTACAGTGCGTGTACAACGACGCGAGGGTTGAGGCGCGGTTCGATGTGAGAGCCTGGGTCTGCGTCTGGGATAGGTCGGACGAGGCCGAGCTGACCAGGGAGATATTGCAGTCCATTGGTTGCGCAGATGATACGCTGTGCGATGATGGTTGCAGCGGTTTAGATAGTTTGCAGGAGAAGCTTGAGAAGTCGGCCGCGTCTAAGAGGTTCCTCCTGGTGCTTGACGATGTTTGGATCGATGAGGGTAAAACCGAGGAGGAGAATAGGAGCGTGTGGAACAAAGTGTTGGCGCCACTTAGATCTGCCGCCGTCGGGAGCAAGATCTTGGTGACCACTCGGATGAAGTTAGTAGCTGAGGTTCTGAATGCGGGGCATGTGGTTTCCCTTGACAGGCTACGGAACGATGATTGTTGGTTGCTGTTGAAGGAGGTTGCTTTGGGTGGAGAAGCCATGGATTTTCCGCCTGAAGTGCGAGAGATCGTGAGAGCCATTGTTGCAAAGGTAAAGGGCTCACCTTTAGCTGCTAAATCTATTGGTCAAATGATAAGGAGCACCAGGAGCACACAGAAATTGAGAGCACTTATGAACACAGAAATTAGCGATAGTATCATTCTCTCCTCCCTCCAACTCAGTTATCAACACTTGCCTGGTCACCTTCAGCGCTGCTTTGCATACTGCAGCATATTTCCAACGGCTTGGAGGTCCGATCGCTATAGCTTGGTCAAAATGTGGATGGCTCTTGGTTTCATTCAACCACCAACGGAAGGGAAAAGGCTGGAAGATTTAGGGCAAAAATACTTCGATGATCTCCTGGCACGGTCCTTCTTTGGGACTGCAAATAAAGATCAACAGACATATTACTTCCTGGATGACCAGATGCACATTTTGGCACAGCACTTTTCTGCACATGATTGCATGAAAATTAATGAGGACATTCCTGTTGTGATTCCACCAACAATTCGTCACCTGTCTGTCTCGTCTGATTATTTACCACAGCTGAAGAGCCAATACAGGTTGGGAAGGCTGCGCACATTGTTAGTTCTCAGAAGCCCATCGTTATCCTCAAGTCATTTCCCTAGAAAACTTTTGGCCAAATTTAAGAACCTGCGGGTCCTGGATCTTAGTGAATCTGATATTGCAGAATTGCCGGAAACCATTGGTCAGTTGGTTCATCTCCATTACCTAGCTTTGTGCAGTATGACTAACAAACTGCCCAAGAGTATATACAGGCTTAAACATATTGAGGTGTGTGTGCCTATACTGTTATTCCATGATAATCATCCTGGAGGTGTTCGCAAATTTGTTACAGCTAAACATCTCAAAACATGCTGTTGCATAAGGTCAATTGAGGCCTTTGATGTGTTGAACTCCGCACTTCTTAGGATACAGTGTTATGGTCCAAGGATTAACATGCAAACCTGATTGGTTAATAGGAAAACTAGCTTCTTGGTGTGCTTTCAGAATCAAGTGTTATAATCCCAGGAGCAGACATGAAGTGCAATTTTTTTCCTGTGGAAAGAGCGTACTCAACACCTTCAAGCTGTAGAATTCATTTGGACTCAACCTATCTCTGTGATGGTGTCAGAATAATTCCAAATTAGTGGATCAAGAATCTGGCCGTTCGCATCCTTCAGAACTTTAAACTGTTCCCTGCTCGTTTGTTTGCAGTCTTGCGGATCAGTGGTTGGCACTTGGCAGTCTTTTGAGCCCTTTATATTGCAGGACTATCTGCCAGTTTTGCCTATTTGTGGTATCCTGACAAGCTGTGTATAGTTATTTTACCTTTTTTTTCCTTTTTTTATTTCCCATGTGCAAGGTATTTCATTTTTGTTTTTAACTGGTCAACTTGATGCAGTTTTGCTTTAATGGCATGTGGATTCTATTTTGTGACGCTGTGCATTGGGTTTCAGTTTTCCTACGGTCATAGGGGATAACAAGTGGTTCCTGAACGTGAGGGGCCTGACAGCAACTTAAGGCCTCGTTTAAAAAAGATGAACTACAAAGCGCTCACTGCCTGCAGAAGACTGTAGAAATGCTACTGTGAAACGAAGCAACAGCACTTAATTTTTAGAAATTTGCTTTTTTTTAATCGTCTGCAACTGAACTCGCATGGGGCTTGGAAGAGATGCAGTGGGTAACAACGTCTCGCACACTTCTATATATATCTTAAAAATATAGATAGAGGAGACAACCCACCCTAGATTCGAGTGAGGGAGAGGGGGATTTAGAATGCCACAAAATATAAGAGTTTGTTTGCTCTGCTATTTAGGAGGGAGATTTTTATTAAAGTCTTAAATTAAACTGTTGAAGGTTACATAGAGGGAACCTTTTATGGGTTCATTAGTGGTTCGGAACATATCTCAAGAAATAGGGTCGATGGTAGTGACCCTTGACTCGGAAACATTATCCTCAGCCTAGGTACGTGGGATCATTTTCATTACCGCTTTGTAGAAAACCTCTCAAAAATAGTGTAACACATCCTTGACCCCGTTCCTTATCCCATCGATCCATGAACTTTGGGCCAACTTTGGGCCTGTTTGGTTCAAGGCTAACTTGGCATGTTTTGCAGTGGCTAAGCCAAATTTTAGCTAAAGTTTGAGTGTTTGATCATGTTTGACTCTAAATCAAAATTACCATACAACATAATTGTTATCTATATCGTTTATTTGGCTACCTCCAAACCATATAAATGAGTAATTTATTATTTAGACAAATTTTAATTTAAAATTATACATGGTCAAATCATAGTCAAAATTTGGCATAACCACTGAGGGCCTTCAACCAAACAGTGGTTTGGAACTAGGGGGCTGATGCCTGTTTCATTGTTAGTAGTCTGTCGGGAGTTTGTTTAGTTGATGCCACCTACTGAAGCCCATCAAGACATCGGCAGGTGTATGGTTTTTGTACTCAGATGTACCCAAAATGCTGTTGCACCAAATGACAGCTCATATATCTGGCGATGACAACACCATCTTTGACAGAAACTAAAGGAAAAGATGCTTAAGCCAATGTGGGCTCACACACAGACACAATAAATATATTATAGTTCAATTTCAAAACATGAAACAACAATTCTAGCTGAGAAAAGCTGTTGGCAAATATGCTTCGTTCGGTATCCTTTGTCCTTGCATGATACGATTTCAGATATAAATTGTCAGTATCACTGTGATGGAAGTGAACTTATCTGAAAATTTTGCAATGACAGGTGCATATCGGCAGCATAAATCCAGAAGGTACGGCTACGTCTCATTGTTTTTTTTTTCATTTTATGAGTATGATGACATTTTCAAATCATATGACTGAGGAAGCAAGGTGCCACATCTTTACACTACAAATCCGAAACGTAAAAGCAGGCAGGGGATTGGGTTACGTCGTCTAGAAAACTCCAGTCGTCGGATTAGAAATCGGCGGTATGAATTAATCAATCGGGCAGCTCTGCTGCTTCCTCGACCGCGTCGCCGCATCGGGGAAGCAGAACTTGGCGGGCGGGCGGGCCGCACCCCGCCAAGGAGCTCGTCGCTCATCTCCACCTCGTCCTCCGGCGGCGTCGCCGGCGCGGGGGCGGAGGGACACTCATCTCCACCTCGCTCTCTGGCCTGGCGCGGGGGAAGAGGGCACGGCATCCGCGCGTCCCGCCCACTCCGGCAGTGGGAAAAGCTGCAACTCTTTCCATGGCAAAGCTCTCCACCTCGCTCTCCGGTGGGCCCAGGCCGCTGCCGGCGACGCGGGGACGGGAGTGGAGCCGCGGAGGGCGCGGCATCCGCGCGCCACGCCAAGGAGTCCTGCCCCGCGCACTCCTCGGCGTCCAGCCCCCGCCCTCCTCGGCGCTCGAGGCCGCCTACGTGGCACACGCTCGCTCCCCGACCTGGTGTCGCGGCAGATGTTCGCAGTGGGCCCGCTATGCGACGCTGTGGCCGCCCTGGCCGACCGCGGTGGGACGCCCGCGGTGGGGCGACCAAGGTGGCCGCGTGGCTGGACGGACGTATGAAGACGGGGCACGGATGTGGGGCACGCACGCGCGGGCGCCGTGCTCGGCCGCGGCGAGCGCCGGCGTGAAGCGACGTCACCGGTGCGGAGCAAGGCAGGGCGAGGTGGAGCACGTGGAATGGTGGAGGAGCTCTTCGGGCGGAGCTGGACGGGAAACAGCACACCTATGAGTGCGGTGCTGCGTCGCGGGGCATGGCGATACCGGCGCTAGTATGAGTCCACGGTGCGGACAACGTGATGATGATGCGGTGGCGCGAACGGGTGCGGGGCGATGTGCTGCTTGGTCGAGGATGGAGTGAATAGGCCTTGCCAGGGAGAGCGAGAAAAAATAGGAGAGAGAGAGAGACAAAGGCGGACCATGTTGAGGAGGACGCCGCAGCTTGGATGTCTTCCTGAGTCGTACAGTAGGAAGCAGCCGGCAGGGTGTGGGTGTGGCGACGTAACAGAAGGACGCACGACGCGTGGCACCGATGATGAAACCATGAGCGCTGCTCGCCCATACCATGGGCGCCTCGGTGGGGGGTGTTCTGCTCAGTCTGTAGTCGTACTCATAGATGGTATGGTTAAATCAGGTGCAGGTCACAGCTATGCGCGCACAGGGAATAATTGATCAACATTTTTCTCATACTACAATAATATTAGACTCATTAATTGTATGTCTACATATTTACATCAATAGTACTAACATCATTAATTTCCATTTTAGCATTTGAGAAGATTCTCTGAGCTCAAACAAACGGAATTTTGCAGAGACGAACTATGAAAACCAGACATTTTACTTGCTTTCATCAATAACACCATGCCCACATGAATTCGAACAGCCGTTCATACTTTCTTCAATCCATGTACTAATAAGCTGTCTACAATAAATTTCAACTCCTACATATAGTTTGGTTATCCTTGATATACGTTAGCAATTCATAAAGCATCTCTTTCATGTCATTAGATATATCGTGTGTGAACAGAGTGTAAATCAAAGGGCATCCATCTTCATTCATGTGCCCGTTATTACATTATAATCTATTACATTAGATAGGCCTCGATTACTTCCTATAATGATTTGGTTACTAGTATCATCAATCTTAACAATCTTGCAGCATGCTAACTTCAATCAAAATCGACTTATGAAAAAAAAACTTTGTTTCACCATTCACTTATATTTGGTTCATTAACTTTAGAACTCACAAAAGGAAATTATCCACAGCACATCATCAGTGACAGTGATGACAGTAAGAAGATAAAAAGGATGAGTTCACAAGGAAAAACAAAAACTGAGGTAAAAATCTATCTTTCCGTTTTTAATCTATATGCTTCAATAAGATATTTGTTATTGATTTTCGTTTGTTATAGCAGTTCAACTTTATGACCAAGAAGATAGATGGAACTCTTTTGCTACACACCAAGGCCTCCAGCACCAATCTGCTATAGTGATGACCTTTTGATCAACGAGGCTTAATAATGCCTTAGTGATAGTGGGTAGTGACAATCTTTTGATTTTACATAAAAAAATCTCCCACGAGACTAAGTACAAGTTTATTTATCTCCAGGACAAATTGGACACACAAGATTCTCCTTCTCAAACTAGGATGTACATGTTTATGGAATGAACATGTTTATTGAATCTAGACTCACGTTTATCTGCTTGAACTATGTACGTACTACTATCTGTCTATGTTAACACCCTGGAAAAAAGTACATGTCCATTGAGCAAACATCAGCATGTTCACCATGATTATCTGCTGAAAGCCTGAAAGTGCCTACTCTACTCCAAAGCCCAAACACTTGCTTCTTCAATCACGTGTTTCATATCAACCCCTAGCCAGAGACCAGAAGCATCAATTTGTTCATAAGCATGTAATCATAAGCTACCATATATACATATATTTTTTTAAAAAGTATTATCGATGTATTTTTTATATCACTCCAACTTTAGTATATCAATGCTGGTGTGCAATGAACTGGTCTATCGACGCCAGTGCGTGGCAACGCCACGCGCGTTTTCTAGTTCCATTGGTTACAAATATTATTTCACAAGACATGGCATTACCAACTAATGCTAGAACAAACAAATGAAACTTCCTAATGGTACAACATATACCTGTTGATCGGTCCTATCCTTAACGAATTTGCTTTATGGGAATACTAGCTACTTTATCCCATTCCGGCCCATCCTTGAGCAGTAGTTGGTTCATCAAATTGGATTTGCACCCCATTAGATGAAGAACTTGCAGCGAAGATGGGAAGCCACTTGGCAATGACTCCAACCCAAAACAATTCATTATGCTCAGTTTTCTCAGAGAGTTGTTTCTGTTAAAGTTGGTAGGGAAAGATTCCACAGTGATCTTGGAGCAATTTTCGATCAATATAGTTTCCAGTGTCGCAAAACTTGGCAGAGAGTGTAGAGAGGAAAATTCAGAACATTGCTGAATGTGTAGCTCATGAAATTTTGTTAAGTGCTCCGTAGTTTCCATCTGCGGAAGACATGTGATGTTGTTACAGTTAGATATCTCCAGCCAGGTAAGCGATTGTAAACCCCTCAAACAAGTGCCCAACTGTCCATCGTCAATGATTGAATGAGATATTTGCAGCCTCTTCAAGGAAGTCAGAACCTGAAGCTCTTCAAACTTCACGTCTTGACAATTCCTCAGAGTCAAAATAGCAATTGCTTCCACCTGTTGCTGATGCATTAAGCCATTTGTTAGTATGGCAGCAGAGCATGTATCCAATGCAAACTTGCACGCTTTTGATGGCGAGGTCGAGGAGGAGGAGGATATTTTCAGTTGTGAAACAAATCCTGTATTTTTTACAGAGACCTTCCGAACGGACAGAGGGAGATGAGGCACCTTAATCAACTCAGGGCAGTTCAAAAGCTTCAACTTACGGAGTTTAGGTAGCACATCAATGTTTTTCCCTTCTTGGGTCCATTCAACCCACTGAGGCATATCATCAAATTCAAGTTCCTCCAAAGATGGAAATGCAGTTGAATTGGTTCCATAAAATTCACAGCTGATTCTTTTCACTGAACACATCTCTTTCATATGCAAAACCTTGAGGGATGGAAGCTGACCGAGAGGAGGCAGGACCTCCCATTTTCTACAGTTGATCAAATGTAGGTACTTCAAATAGAAGTCACTCCCTTTCAATCCTGTGTTCAGCCAGTTCGGTGATCTATTACCATGGTATCTTCTAATAATAAGCTTTTTAACATATCGGTTTGGTTCAAGACCATCCAAGACTTCAGCCTCAACAGAGGGCATGCTCTTACCACTTGAGTTCCATTCTAATTCCAGGACCTTAACATTCTCCTTCTTGTCTAATCCAGCCTGACAAGCTTCTTGTTGGTCAGTTACAATATCGAGGTTCTTGATATGGAGCTCTTTGCGAAGACCACTCATACCATCCAAATCTCCTAAAGTATGCCCTTTTTCATTTTTAACGTGGAACTTAACTGATCCCTGCAGGTGAACAAGTTTACCAATACCAGTTATTTTCGATGTATCCATATCCACATGTCGCAGACGTTTCAAATTTACGATATGTTCCGGGACCTCGAGGCCAGACCCCTTAGGACTACTAAAGGTTTGAAGACGATAGAGCTTTGTCAGGGATTGTGGAAGCTTGGTGATTGATTTGCAAAGGGCCAGGTATCGGAGGTATTTAAGATTTCCTATCCTCTCAGGTAGACGGGTGATATTGCAGCCTTCCAAACCAAGCACTCGAAGAACTTTCAGCTCTGTTAAAAGTTCTCCTGGCAGTTGATCCAACGAAGAGGAAGGGCTCTTGAGAATCAGCAACGTGTGCAATCTTTTGAGATCACATTGGCTCTTGAGCTGTGGCACGGCATCACTGGACACCGATAAGTGCCGAATTGTCTTGGGGATCTGCTTCTCAGCACCTTCAACTCTTGCACATTCGTACCGAGAAACCCTCTCTGCCAGATCATGCATGAGGTCATGGATATAATAGTACCTCCGACGCCCTGCCTTTTGCCTATGGAAAAAGGACCTTCCCACAAGCTCATCAAAGTAGTCGCTCCCCACATCCTCCAACTGCTGCCCAGCAGTTGGCTGGATGAAATCAAGAGCCATCCAAATCTTCACCAGCCTATCTCTCTTGAACCTCCATTTCTTCGGGAATAAGCTGCAGATCGCAAAGCATGGCTGCAGGTGCTCTGGTAAATTGTGGTAACACAGCTCCAATGTAGAGGCAGTGTCGTCAAAGATGTTCTTGTCAAGCACGCTCCTCCACTTTGTGTTGCTACGGCTATTTTCCAGCATCTGCCCTACGGCCTTCGCTAACATAGGTGATCCCCTGAGCTTCTGGGCAATCTTCCTCCCAATGTCTTGCAGCTCAGGATACTTATTGTCAGCGCCTTCCTCGCCGAAGGCGCATCTCTTGAAAAGCGACCAGATGTCATTGGCCGGCAAGCCGTCCAACCATACCTCCTTGCTGGCGCAGAATAATTTGGCCACCATCTTTTGCCGACTGGTAACTACAATCCGGCTGCCTCTCGTCGTCTTCCCATCGCTGAGGCCCTCCCTGTTCCAGAGGGGGACCAGCACCTTCTCCCACATGTTTCGGTGGACACTCTCAGGCATGCCCTCCCTGTTCCAGACGTCGTCAATCACCAGGAGGAACTTGCGGGAGGAGACGTTCTTCCGGAGTGTCGTTTGTAGAGAGTCAAAGCTCGTCGTGCCGGGCGGCACGGCGATGCCTGCGGACTGCAGGATTTGCGTGGTGAGCTCAAGCTCGTGGTCCGTCGCTTTGGGCTGAACCCAGATCTTGAGGTCGAAGGTTGAGTCATCGAAGAGGCGCTGCGCCAGCGTGGTCTTGCCCATCCCGCCATGGCCCATGATGGCGGCGATGGGGATGGGGATGGGCTCGAACTGCGCCTTGCTGTCGGAGGCCGGGTCGACGAGCCAGGAGACCATCTCCCGCAGTTCCTTGTCGCGCCCGAACACCGGCTGCTCCCGGTCGCGCAGGGAGCCCGTGTCACGGCCGTGCGCGCTCGTCTCGCCAGACGACCCCCACGCCGCCGCGCTCATCTCCGCTGCCGCGACCGCGAGCAGCGTCGGGCAGCTGGCGCTGACGTCCTCCAGTTTCTTGGCGACCTCCTTGAGCCTGTTGACGCGCTCGTCGGCGCCGAAGATCCGCCTGCCGACCCTGACGACGGAGGCTTCGGGCTGGGGGACCGAGTCGTCGAAGTCGTCGAGGACGTCGGAGGCGTCGAAGATGGCGTCCCTCAGCTGCTGCAGCCACGCGCGGCGGAGGTCCGCCCTGCCCCTGCTGTCAGGGGAGCTCTGCCGCTCGACCTGGCCCGCCACGGTTTGGAGGTGGACCAGCTTGCTGCGGATGCGCTCGAGCGCCTTGGGGACGCCGTCGCCCAGCCACTGTATCCTGTCGGAGGCCTTGTCGACGACGATCTTGATGGCCGGGGACACCAGCCAGCCAGCCACCACCTCCGCCATCTCGCCAGCCGGAGATCGATCGGGGCCGCGCCGCGCCGCGGTTGGTGCGCCGGATAACCAAGGAGAAGACGAGGGGAGTGAGGTAGCAGTGGAGTCAACGGCGGCTGGGACCTCAGCCTCACCGGTTGGAGTGGGGTTTTGTCTTGGGCGGTCGACGGGGAAATTTCCGCGCGATATCGGCTGTTTTGGCCTTTTGGCGGGAGGACTCTTCCGGACTCCGGCCACTGGCGGAGAGAGCTCTGAGTTGACCGACTCGAGACGCGGGCACGCGGCAAAGCTTGCAAGTCTTGCACCGTTGCAGGCTTTGCAGCCTTGCACGGTTTGGTTGCGTGTTGCGTCTCATCCGTGTGGAATGGTGGGCACTGCAACGTGTCTTATTTGGGGTGGCAACTAATTACAGTATGTTTGTTTTCGGTTATCTCCAACGACATTAATCATTCTATTTTTTCAAATATCACATCACTCTGTATGTCATATCAATTACAGTACAGAACAGTACCGAAACAAAACGGTACCCTCGGTTCCTCGTATTGAGTACTATCATTGGAGAGGGTTTTAGAAAAGTTTTTGTGTTCGCTGGAAGGTAATTAAGATAAAACAAATGTCACGAAGAGCAATACTTTCGTGATTTCTGTTGCATCGTGGAATCCACACTCGATAGATCTTGCTGCCACCTCCTCTCTCACTGATAGGGGTTGATATCTAGGTCTAGAAAAAAACCCGTGACTCGACTCGCTCTTAGTTGTTAGTGGCTTGGCTCAGGCAGTTTGTATTTTGTAACGAGCCAAGTAGCTTATTTCCTTAACGAGCTGCTGATTCAAAGGGTAGGTCGCATTAGAGAGGAACGACACGGCGGAACCGGGCGACTGGCACTAGGTGGCACGGGGACCGTGACATGGTGATGGAGTCCGTCGTGAGCAGAATCCGTACACAACGCCGCGAGCCCGCGACCACGTAAGATGAAGGGCACACATGCGACATATATAGCCGTGATGAAAATTTTGAAAAACAATTTTAACTCGAGGAAGTAAAAAGATACATAATAAACTTGAAATAGTTTTACTTAAAACAAACCAAAAAATACATTGCCTTTCAGAACATAAAATGGTGGCAAAATAATATGCCCGTGATAATGCACAGACCAATTACTAGTTTAAAAAAGGACATAAACTTGTATGCTTATAACATTTCTATGAACCGTGAATGCATCAAACTATATGTTTATGTATGAAACAAGCATCTGTAGTTCTGTACACTTAGTAGAAATTATCAAAATCGTGGGTCAGATATTCACATGCCTCGAACAAAATATAAACTCATGGAGCAAATATTAAGGCATGGACAAAACATAATTTTATGGTACAAATATGTGTACATATAGAACAAATTATTCTAACCTTATTAGAACAAATATTTATACACCCAGAACGTACCAATAGAATAGAAGTAAAAAATTATATTATAACATGGGAGGAAACTAAGATCAGAAACACAATGAAAGGAAAAGGAAACAAGAAAACTGAGTAAAAGGAACATAAAAATGGAAGAAACCAGAAATGTCGTGTAAGAAAATACAAAAGGGAGGATACGACATACAAGAAACTGCATGGCTTCATCGAAACAAAAAAGATTCATACACATAGAAAGAGTTATATAAATTTTTGAAACCAATAATTTTTACATCTAGAATAAATTATACCAACTCAAGAACACATATATTTATAACTAAGTCAAATAAAAACTAAACAAAGAACAAATAAAATATGAGAATAGGTAAAAGAAGAATAGAAAAAAGAAATAAGAGAATATATGAAACCAAAATGGAAGAAAAAACTAAAGGAACAAAACTAAGTCAAAACAACAAAAGAAAAGAAACAGAACCGAATCAATCACCCGGCAATCGCTTGCGCTATAGTTTAATGGGTCGAAAACAAGGCTTGGGCTGCAGAAGTAAAAAACAAAACTGCACAATCGAGCGAGAGAAAAAAAACTTTGGCGACAGAATCGTCTCCGGTCGCTGCGGCGAGGAATAGTCTTCGCGGGGATGGGGCCCAATCCCGGGGGAGCTATTTGTCGCCGCGGCGAAAAATTGTTCTTCCGTCGCCGAAGGATTCAGCGCGCCCGTGGAAGGCCCACCATGGCCCAAGAAGCCCCTGCCTCCACGCCTCCTGCACCGCGCCGCCGCCGCAAGAAGCCGTCATCGGCGGCGACGACGACGCGACCTTCCAGGTTAGGGTTCGGGGTTGGGTTGGCCGGCGAGGTCTCCTTCTTCACCTCCGGCCTTAAAAGGGAGGGCCTGGGGCGGCGGCCGGACCGACGGTGGTGGTGAGCGGGGGGCGGCTGAGATCAGCGGGAAGGCGGTCCAGGAGAGCCGGCGGCGGGGGCGAGGCGGCCACTAGGTTAGGGAGCTCCGGTGAAGCCGCATTAGCTAACGGCGGTGTGGAGGGTGGCGGCGGAAGCGGGAACGCCGGAGCTGGTGACGGCGGGAGAGATCAGCGCCGCGAAGGTTAGCGGTGGCGGCGGTGGAGAGCGGCGGCGGAGGTGGGGACACCAGAGCCGAGGGCAGCACCGGCAGCGGCGGCGAGAAAGCCTGGGTAGCTAGATCGGCACACGTGCTCGGCCGGCCCAACAGCCTGGGTAGCTCCTCCTATGCACTTGAAGTTTACTGTTGGATATGTTTCTTCACTCGAAGAGAACAGGGGCCTACAGAAATGCATTGGACGAGTAGGCTTGACTAGGCCCAAATACGTCGTGGGCTGAGCTCCCTACCACGGGTTCCTCCGTGCCGCGCACGCCCCCTTCTGCTTGCGCCGCGCTTCGGCCCCGCCCAACCACAGCCCGAGATCATCCGCCGCGGCGCCGCCCAGATCACCAGAAAACCCCCCCAACCTATCCGGCACCTCGGAAACGCCGGCGCGTGCCACGCCCTCACCGGCCACCGCGACCGGTGCCTCACCAGGCCTGCGGGTTCTCGGCGGCGGTACCGGATAACACGGGCCGCGAAGAAAGGGGGCACAGGGGCCGAGCCGAAACCAAATTAGGCGCCGGGGGGAACGGAGGAGATCGGAGGCAGCGGAGCCAGAGGCCCAAACCCCAGGCGAGGTGAGGGTCCGGTCGTCTTTTGTTCCTAACTTACCAGTCGCTTGGGCCTCTTGTCGCGTGTTGGTACGCTCTGCCTGTCTCGCAACTCACAGACCGCGCATCGCCCTAAGTTCTCCCCCATTTTGGTGCCCAAAGCTTTGAACACAAGTACGCTTCCACTCCATGTCGCGTATAAATGTTCTCTTGCTGAATATCAGTAGCTAATACATTGGAATCTCTGCGGTCTCGTTCTTTGGTTAATAATAAACTAGTTAGCCGTTTCGCGATTTCTATATTTAGAAGTATAGGTTAGGATTATTGGGATAAACTTTGTTTAGATTATAAGTTTCTGTTTTGTTGTGGCTCTAATTTCCCATGGGAGATTAAATGCAGTGATCAGCTAATGGCAGCGCAAAGAGCCAAGCCTGAAAATATTGCCAGCTGAAGTAGATAATCTGCATTGCTCTTTTGCTGCATGCCCACGAAAAGTTCACCCCAAAATCTTATTTTTACTCATATACCGAACCTTCCATCCGATACATGATACATAAATACAGGGCACGATTTGGTGATATGGCAATTCTCCAAAATCAAGGATATTTTCTCAAAACATTAATAACTGAATGTGCACAGAGAACAATACAATTGTAAGACAGTACGTACCACAAAACATAGCTCATCTAAGTTCTACCAAAGGAACTCAGCCCCAGATAGTAAATAATCAGCCATTGGTTGCATCATTAATGGATCCAGACCTCCAGTCCACACAGGTACCAAGAAAATGGAGGCTCTAAGGCACCAGCGTCCCGGTGGCTGCAGTGTGGACTCAACCCATGCAATTTTGTCACAAGATATATGCTGCCAGTTTTTCTTTGTCCTGAAAGAACCCTGTAAAAAAATCAAGTGCCATGATTAGTGCTTAAAAAGCTTGCTTTAGCTCTGTCGTAGCTGACTACAGTGGCGGAGCCAACTAGGATAAGCAGCCTGGGCATAGTTATACAGTACTAAAATTCAGCAATGCTATATGCATAAAACAAAGCTAATTCACTCAAATAAATGCTTAACATTATACTAGTATTTAACACTAAATCATGCCATTAGCCCAGGCACATGCCCACCCTAGCCGGGCCTTGGCTCCGCCAATGGCTGACTAGCATGTTAAAACTTTGAATGCGATGCTGTGCCTAAAAGGGTCATGAGCAAATGAGCATAGGCTATGCCCGTTCCATGGACTGTTACTCATGCTATATGTTAGCTTCTGGCTATATTAGCTCATTTCATGCCATGTCTGAAATATTTTATTTTTCTACACTTCCTCACTTTATGATGTACATTATTTAGACATAATTCCATTTAAATATGCTTCTTGAAAATTTCTCTCGTTAGTTAAACTAGGTTTGCCATAATATATAGAAGCCTATGCATGTTCATATATCATTAAGTTTTATGTATGATGATTATTCCATTTATACTTAATGTTTGATCTTCGACTAACATTTTGTATCATGATTTTATTTTGTTCAATAAATAAGCTTTGACTAATATTTAATGATTTTTTAGAAAGGGACACACATTAGTTTAGTACCTAAAAAGCCTGATGTTTCGGGTAGCTTCCGTGATACGAGAAGTGTTCAAACCTTAGGAAAGCCTAGCATCAACCTGTAAACATAATATTGAACTCAATCTAGGCTGACAAGGCTGAGTTTAAAGCTGGAGATAGTTCTTTTCACCCCAAGTGGGTTTTTTTTTTCTCATAATGGAGGGTGCATACAACAGACATGCATACAAAAAAGTTATGTGCCCTCATGTTCTGCCACACTTAGAGTAGGTGTATTTGTATCAAGCATCTAGCTCAAACTCTGGCTTGAGCTTTTTCTGACATTGGGCCTGGCCCAACTTGAGCTCTGCCATATTTAGATTATTAGGTGTATTTGTATCAAGCATCTAGCTCAAACTCTGTCTTGAGCTTTTCCTGACATTGGGCCTGGCCCAACTTGAGCTCATAAAAGAGATTTTGGGCTGGCTGGGCCAATAATGGACTCCTTTATGCTTGACAAACATTCCAATAAGCTTTCTTGGGCCTTGTAGTGATGGCACAGGTATTACAATTTAAAACCTTGTACATAACTCAATCTGATCGCAGCAGTAGTTCCATGTGGTTTCTGTTAGTCATTTTACTGTCAGAGAAATATAATGAAAAGAAATAAGACCTCTTATGTATCATACTTCATGTGTTAGACTTTGTTATGGTTGTTGGTCTAGTGAGCGGGATTGGGGAGGACGGCTAGGGTTTCTGGGGCGCGGTACTGTTCGCGTGAACAGTAGCGAGTTGGGGGTAATTAGGGCGCTGGAACGCCGGCCGGGGGCCTCTGCCCACGGCCGGGCAAGAAGGAGGTTTTCCTCTTAATTCTTGCTTGCCCTTCAATTGATACAATCCCTCTCCTTATATAGAGAGAGTTACTTGCTCCCAAAGCAATAGATCTAATCTCCTAATCTTATCCCTAACTATCCTTATCTAATCACCCTTGAGGGCCCAAGGCTGCTGCCTGCCGCAGCCCCTCCTTGGGCCTCCTTAGGCCCTGACACTACACCCCTCCTGGAGAAGCAGCTCGTCCTCGAGCTGCAACGCCACGGTGCACAAAGATGACTCGATCCGACACTAACCTATCACCTAAAGAATGAACCTTTTACATCTCGGTTCATCTTTTAATTATTCTAGACATACTGTACGCACTGCAATCACCCTGTGTCCCACGGAAACGTTGCACAGCGAAGAGGAGGGCGCGAGCTGGAACCACATCGGAAGCGGAGGCAAAGACACAGCAGCCTTCGGAGGCGGCCCCGTGGAGGCCGACGTCGACGCTGCCTGCAACAAGTGGATCTGGCGCGGCGCAGCCCCTCATGGTCCCGCAGCCACCAGTGCACACAGGGCGGCTTGGCTGGCATTCGTTGAGGGAGTTGCCCGGCTGCCGCAGATGAGAGCCAGTGCTGGACGGAGCGATGCAGAGGGGCGCCGTGTCTTGCCACCTCTCGTTTGCGAAGGGGGACAGCCACCACGCTGCTCGGCCGCGCTGGTGCAGCTACGACTCCCCCGCAATGGAACACCACCAACATCTGCTTCACCCCCCGACGCACTAGGAAACCGCATGCTGCCGCCTGCAGGTGGACGGCCGTCGCCGTCTGTCGCGGAGTAACCACCTTCTCCTGGACGTCGCTCTTGGGATCAAGGGCAGCGGTGATGGCTGCCCCTGATGACGGGGGCGGTGTCGGCGACGAGGGTGCGGCAAACGTGGCAGCAGAAGCCGCCACTGCTTTCAACAGCAAGGCTGCTGATGCAGACGACCGAGCTGCAAGGACGCCATGCTGCCGTCGCTTGAAGGAGCACCGCCTTCCGTGCGGGACGAAGGATTTGATGAAGGCGCGCCTAGGGGAACCAAAGCGTTGCTGGCACATGATCTTGAACTGTGGCCACGTGACTTGATGCTCGTCGCGTTCCATCTGCCAGTACCAAGTCTGTGCGTGGCCCGTGAGGTGATACAATGCCAGCCAGGCCTTATCGGACTCCAAGGTGCGCTGACCCTGGAAGTACTGCTCGCAGCAGTTTAGCCACCCAAGAGGGTCCCCGCTGCCGTCGTAGACGGGGAAGGAGAGGGACGTGGTGGCCACCGGTGCGGCAGCACCAAGGGTCGGCTCTGACGGCGCAACGCAACTGGTTGGCATCGCCGCCCATGAGGATGGAGATGTCGGCTTCTCATACCGCGTCACATTCGTCTCAGGGTTCCAGTAGTAAAGTATTGAGCCATAGATTAGCCCTTTCCAAGGCTCGGGAAGTGTGGGATCAGCAGGAGCAAACCGAGGACCTGACGAATCGGCAGGCCCTGGCGTCGCCATGTCGAGACTTTCTCATGCCTCCCCTCTAGACGAATCGATGAGATGTGGCGGCGGAGGAGGCGTCCTCGAGGTCGACGCGGCCCGGCGCGAAGGTCGACGTGGCAGCGCAGAGTCGGATGCGTCCCGACGCTGAGGTCGACGCAGCCCGGCGCGAAGGTCGGCGCGGGGTGGTTCACGGCTACGCGTGAGGT
Organism: Paspalum vaginatum; assembly: GCA_030272315.1. NCBI lineage: Eukaryota > Viridiplantae > Streptophyta > Magnoliopsida > Poales > Poaceae > Paspalum > Paspalum vaginatum. The sequence goes on along the minus strand of CM059020.1, from coordinate 37,398,370 downwards.
AGATGAGAATTGGCGAGATGAGTTGTTGGGGGCGGTGGCGTGGATGAACCCTCGGTCACAGGATCAGCAAGGAACCGGTGGGGGGAAAAAATTTGGCTCTGAATACCAGATGTTATGGTTGTTGGTCTAGTGAGTGGGATTGGGGAGGACGGCTAGGTTTCTGGGGCGCGGTACTGTTCGCGTGAACAGTACCGCACGTGAACATTAGCGGGTTGGGGGTAATTAGGGCGCTGGAACGCCGGCCGGGGGCCTCTGCCCACGGCCAGGCAAGAAGGAGGTTTTCCTCTTAATTCTTGCTTGCCCTTCAATTGATACAATCCCTCTCCTCATATAGAGAGGGTTACTTGCCCCCAAAGTAATAGATCTAATCTTCTAATCTTATCCCTAACTATCCTTATCTAATCACCCTTGAGAGCCCAAGGCTGTTGCCTGCCGCAGCCCCTCCTTGGGCCTCCTTAGGCCCTGACAGACTTAGATATTTATGAGTTGTTTTTACCACATTGTGAATGCAGGTTCTCACAGTAAACGGATGCCCAATGGATCATGGAGGTTCCCAAAAGAGAAGACATAAATCCGTTGCAAATGTTGATAACATCAGCAATCTTCCAGATGTTATCAAAGACAAGGTTCTTTGCTGTTTGCCAATAAAAGAAGCTGTAAAAACGTGCCTCTTGTCAAGGAAGTGGAGATACACATGGGCTTCAATGACCGAGTTAATATTCAGGGAAGATGATTTTTCTTTAGGCAATGGAAATGAAGATGGTGAAAGTAACAAATTTGTCCATTTCGTCATTATGTTTCTCTCCCTCCATGATGGCCCAATCCTGAAGTTCGAACTGAATGCCCGTCGGGTTCATATGTTTTCCCCTGGAGGGCACATCCATAGGTGGATGCTTATGTTGTCAAGAAATGGAGTTCAAGAAATCCAAATCAAGACAAAGATATGGAGGAATTACAAAATCCCTTCTTCTTTCTTCTCCTGTGGGGCATTGGAATACGCTTGCCTGCAAGGATGCATATTTCAGTTGCCACCTCTGTTTACTGGCTTTAAGCGAATGCATACCCTTCATTTTATTGATTTCTGTGCAGCGGAAAACAATATAGGGGAATTAGTGGCAAGCTGCCCGAACTTAGAGAAACTGGTTCTCTCTAGGTTGCTCAGCTTTGCTGATATCAGTATCCACTCAACAAAGCTCAAGGTGCTAAGAATTGATGGCATGTTTAAACACCTCAATCTTGTTACACCACATGTGTCTTCAGCAGTGATTAATCTGCAAGTTAACACTGGTTATGTTCCAAGGGCTGGGTGCAACTTCAATCTTTCTGAATTCATCGGTTCACTTCTAGATATTGAAAATATCTCATTGCTGGGGCATGCTTTTGAGGTACGAACTGCGAAGCTGCCACGACCCGTCCCTTGATGTTTATTATTACACCATTCAGTCATGTTTTAGGTGACGCCTTGCTTCTTCACAGTGTGCAGCACATGGAATCGTGCCTGGTAAGCTACCGAGGTTGTTAAATCGTCTGGCAGAGATAACTCTGGAGATTGACCTTGGTAACCTGAAGGAAGCAAAGGCTGCTCACTGTTTGTTTCAAGTTTCTCCCAACTTGCGACGCCTTGAGCTGAAGGTACGGCCGCCGGAAATCCTCGCCTTGCTACATCTCACAAGTCGCATGCCTTCTTAACAGTCAGTACCTTTCAGCTTATGTGCAGGGGCTATTCTGTACCCACTTCAACATTCTGGGACTCAATTGATCACCAGGCCGGTCTCTTCAAGAATCTGGATACAATTGTTATGAGCAACTTTACTGGGTCCTGTGCGGAATCAGGCTTCGTGAAACTTTTGCTTGAAGATGCCCCTGTGCTTAGAACTGCGCGAATAGAAGACAAAAACAAACTTGACAAAGAATCTCTCAAGCTACTCCTGAAGATGAGAAGAGCATCGAAGGACGCCGAAGTAATCCTCCTTTGAGGCATGGTCCCCCGACTCCGGTACAGGTGCGCCGTTCTTTCCTGGTGAGAAGCAATTTGATCTGTCAGATGCTGTAAGGTTTATTCCGTTAGCCGTATCGGTATAGGTTTATCATCTAAGCAAGAGTTGGTGCAGAGACCAGTGTCACCCTTCAGTTGAGCTAAATGTGTGCACCTGAAAAACTTCAGCTCAGTTTCTTTTTCTTTGCCGCCTGGGTTTGTACTTTGTACTTTGAAACTCAGCGTCACCGCATTTGGTCAACATGAGTTTGCGCAACCGACTTTGAAATAATTGGCGCTTGTGGGAGACCGTCCCTAATAGACTGCCTTTGAATGGATATCGTTTTTATTACCTAACATAATTGACTTGGCGCGCTAGATTTTTTTTTTACACGCCTGAATCAACATCAATAGACTATAAAGTTATTTCATTGGAATCGCTTTTCTTTAATCGGCAACGCTGTGCTGCCTATGTGTCGCACGCGACTCCCCTTTTTCTTTCTTTGAGCGCACATTGTTGTAGCGTGTGTTGCTTGGATTGTCTACCGTCACTTGCTTCAAAAAAAAAATGCTAGGTCAACTTTGCTAATTGCTGCTATCATAAAAACTGGCTTCCCAACTGTTATCTCGGCTGGAGATGAGGCCAGGCCAGGCGAGGTCCAGTTTCTTGAGTTCTGACGGAGCAAGATGGGACTCGAGAACAGTCCACAAACTCGTGTCGGATTAGGCTGACTCGGAGGCTGCACCTGCAGGACGAAGCCAACAACTCTGCTCATCTCATCCTGTGGATGCGTTAGCTGTAACCCTGTAGAACTTGTCTTGTGGTACTACTAGGAGTGCGGAACACCTGTACCGGTGTAGTGTAGGTGCATCCGTGTGTGCGTGTGTTTGTCCGTTTTGGCCCCTTTTCCGTAGCGGTGCCAACACGGAGAAATGGCAGTCGCGTCGCGTGCTCCTTTGTGCTGGAAATTTTCGTGGAAGAAGAAGAAGAGCACACGCAGTTGGCAAATATAGTACAGTACGTAGTAGTATCTTTAATTGACCAAAGTATATATGGGTGGCAAACGGTCGTCATACCATGCTAGTAGCCGTACTTACGCGTTACTTGTATTTTAGGCCGTGGGGGCAAGAGGGATTAGCTTCGGTTTGCTGAATGGCGCCAGGCTTTTCCGTGATTAGAAAAAGTCATGATCTGATTGATCCCTGCTGAACGCCACAATCCCGTCACAGGTGCATGAACGGCGCGCGACTTTTTTTTTTTCTTCTTTTGTGGCGTCGTCGACTGTCTTCCCGTTCGGTTCGGTATACCGCGCTGCTGGTTCGGTTCGGTTCGGTATACCGCGGCGACGAGGATGGGAACGCAGCAGACTTGAGCCCGTACGTGAGGGTAAAGAAAGGGCAAGTACGGGACTTATCCAGGTCCGTATTTTTTTTTAGTTTCGTGTGTGTAGTCCGGTAGTAGGCTGGTAGCGGCTCTGAATTCCCAAAGACAGAGGCTGCCTTCCCGGACGCTTCCCTTTGAACACCAGACCCCACGCGTGCCGCAGAGGAGGTCACTGCTCACCTAAGCCACGCGGCCGCCCACCGCCCGCCGCCGCGGTTTGAGCTGTTCGCCGCCGGCTCGGCCCCGGTTTGTCCCCGTCCGCGCCGCGACTCGTATATACGGAGTACTATATTGAAACCAAAAAAAATAACCAGTCGCGGCACAAGCAGAGCATGGGCACCGGCGCGCCGGACCCAGATTCCGCGTGATTTCTTCGGCCACGTGGGGGTTGCGGCCGGGCCGGGGGGAGCCCCGTGCTCCCACGCGCGCGCGCAAGGCTGCCGGCGGGTTCGGCAGCGGCCTGTTCTGGGCGCCCCCATCCATCGTCGTTTCTGCAGCATGTGCAAAGCAAATCCGGCATGGGAAACACATGCGCGCCTCGCACGCTCTCGCGTCACCCGGCCGCGCGCGGTGCCGTGGCGGCTTCTCCTCGCCTGCACTGCACAAGCAAACCTGTCGGTTTTCTGTCTCTCGCTCTCGCCTGCAAAAAAATCTACCGCGTCCGCGTCCCAGCCGAGGTCGATCTGCCGAAAAAAAAAACACACGTGTTTTATTGTAGCATTTTTTTTCTTTGCTTTAATTAACGCACGAATTCCAGTGACGTTTTCCCCCCTCTCTGTCTCTCTGCTGCCGGTCTGTGAACTCAGAGTCGCCTTGTGGCTGTGCATGGCCCTTGAGCAATCCGGGGGGCCCCTCCAACCCAAGTACCCAACCAAATGGAACCCCGCATCCAACGCCAGCCACGATTGGTGGACGACGTTATTCCCCTCCCACCAAAAGGCGAGGAACACATGTCGCCTCTCGGCTCGATCCGACTATCCATATCCGTGGAAATCGGAACGCCCAGTCAGGATGCTCGAATCAAGGTGCTAACAGCAAGAACAGACAATTCTCCTATCCGTGGCTGAGGGTTTTGTGATGCCCTTGACACATCTAGTGTATTATATTGATATCATTAACTTAATTACATCATTTCATGAGCATTTTATATTAAGAGCATGCATTAGTTTAGGTTATTTGGAGTAATTAAACTCGGTTTGCTGAAAACTGTATTTGCATTTGCTGATGTAACTTTAATATTGATGTGAATTTGATAAAACTTTACATACCAAACTTGTAGACAATTTTATGAGGAATAACTTTGTTATTTTGTGTCATGACATGCATAAAGTTTGAACATGGTTTTGGGTCATTTTCTGTGAAATTGTGAAATTTGCCAAATTTAGACCTGATTAGTAAATTCAAAATTTTGTGAAACAAAAGTCAAAAATATTGCCATAACTTGAATATCAAAGTTGCAGTTCAAGAGATTCTAAGCAACATTGGTATAGTTCACTTTGTATGAAAATGCCCACAAATAGGCTTAACAAAATTTTAAAGATCAAAGGAATAGTTGGTCAAACTAGAGCTCCAGATTTGAATTCATTAAAACTCACAAAATTTGAGTAGAACCTAGTACCAAGACTTTTGACAAAGTTGTAGATATTGAAAAGTAGAACAACTTTTGTATTTTGAGTTTCATCTAAATCGGCCTCTAGGTTATTCAAAAACGCGAATTTCCAACGGGCGTTCCTGCAGTCAAACTGGAGTTTTCCAATTTCGAATTTGATTTTTGGGTCTCTGTGTCGCTGACAGCCCGGACCCACTCGCGCGACCGGCCAACCACGGACAGGCTTCTCCCGCCACGCGGTTGCCGGTGTCCGGCGCTGCCGGCCACGCGCCGCGGCCTTGCCCGTGCCTGGCCTAAAGCGGAGGAGCCGCTCCTCCTCTCTATCCTACTCTCACTCTCACTCCACCAGAGACCGCTATCATCTCGTTTTTCCCCTGCTCCATTGTTGCCCGCCATTGGAGCTCCGCACGAGCTCACGACACCCACTGCTCTAGCCATCCTAAGCCACCAAACCACGACGCCGAGCCTCCCTGTCCTCTACGCCGCCGAAACCCCCTGCTCTAGGCCGCTGGTTTCGCTCCACCACTCCACGGTTCGACGCCAAACTCTCCCTGCGCAAGAGCTCCGTCGCCGGCCTCCCACACCGCCTCCCCGTCGAAACTGGTTGCGGGGTGAGCTCCTCCACCCTTCCCTCTCTCTCCCTGGCTATCCGGGGCGAGCTCCCCGAGCTCGGAAGGCCAGGATTGGGCGCGCCGGCCACTTCCTCCTCCCCTGCTCGAGCTAGAAGAAAGCAGGGAGGAAGAAGACGCCCATTTTGCCGATTAGTCCCTGTTCTTTTGCCGATTTGTATTTTAGTCATAACACTGTACGATGAGTCTTGAGAATATTACATCCTAGCCCCCGATGTCTATAGTTATTCGCGTTTAGATCCCTAACAGTGGTGAATTTCGATTTTTGGCATTTCCTAGATCTGAGAACTTTAAAAATTCATAAAAAATAGAATAAAAATGTTAAAAATGCAAACTCAGATGCTTTGTGTTCCTATTTGCTAGATCTACAGAATGGGTATGATGATTTAGTGTCAAAAGACTGTTTTACCCCAGGATTATTGCATGCATGTTAAAATAAAACAAATGCCAAAAGGGATATAAATGGACTCCAAAAATTATGAGACTTGGTCAGTAGCTTTATAGTGTTATTTAGAGTTTGTGTGATTTTTGACAACCCTAGCATATACTGTTAAATTACTGTTTTGCCCTCATGTATGTATTTTGTGCATTTTACAAGAGTGAAAATACTTGCTACATAAAAAGTGCTCCAAATATTCCACTGAAATTTGTAGATGCTCTATGTTGCATATTTAGTCCATTTTAAAGTTTAAAGTTCTGCATGTAAGGTTTGGTTGATGTTTTGAAATAGACAAGCAATTGCATGTTAAAATGAATAATAGGAAAAAGTGACTTTATTTTGTAAAATAAATTCTGAGAAAAATCATGGTGGTTAATAGTTAAGTTTAGCTTCCAGAAAGTATTGCTATGAAATTAATTGCTACTGTTTTGAGCTACATGAGAATTAGGTTAAAATAAATATATTGGAAAATAGATGTTGCATGTTTCAACTTATTAACATGTTGGGCATTGTTTTTCATATTTTCCTAGCATCATGAGCATTGTTGCATCCATTTTGCACTTAAACATGCATATAGGATTGCTAACTACGGTAACCTCTCGAGCAGGAGTTTAGTTTCTCCATCAAGATGAAGACGGTGTGTCGCTGATTAAATATGTCCGTGATTCAAAGGGTTGCCTGGGGCAAAGCCCCACAACCCGGCAAACTAACATAGTTTAGTTTGTTGGTTTGGTTAAGAATAAACAAAGGTAGGCAGGACCATGATTTAACCAGCTAATATTATTTTGATTGATGATTACGCATCCGCATTAGGAGTTGATTGAAACCAATTGCATTAGACCTCCTGACCGCCCTGGCCCTAGCACCTATAATAGAGTTCGTAGGACGAGTATGCCTAGTAATGCTAGGTGCGAGTAGACATGAGTGAAATGGAGTCACTCGTCGTATAGGTGATTTCAAAATATCGAAACTTTAAAGTGGATATGTTATTTATCCTTGTGATTTAAATGGAGACCGGGCGGAGTTTTTTATGAGTTAATTGCCGTTTATGATGTTCTGCAATGGACTCCGCCCTGAGTCGTTTAAGATCCGTCCGTTGTTCGCCTATTCGTCGGCGTAACATTGCTAGATTGCTTATCCAGGACATGGGACCGGTGAAAGTCTTACTTGAACCATCCGAAGAACAGAGACTTGGTCCTACCATAGGGTCCAGGGGCGCTTGACTCATGGGAGGGCTGACCCGAGATGCCGTGGTATCGCTCCATGGGGGCTAAACCTAGGGAATGGCGGGTTGGAATCGAACTTGGAATGGAACAAGTGAAGATGGGGGCTATATGTGGAAACACGAAGGTTAGTAATCATATACCGCTGGCATGATAGCTATTCCCGGGAATTAAAATCGATTCGAATCGCTGATACCCACCAGGTGTGGGAATGCCAATGCCACTGACGTTCAAACGTAGTAACTATCTAAATATGTTATATTATAATTAATGGTTTCAAATTTCAATTGTTTGTAATTGTATGTTTACATTCCTGCAAGTTTTTATTATGATGATGATATATGCTCATGATGAAATTGATTACTTTATGTCGTTATATCACTGTTTAAAATCAATGGCTAAAGATCCAAATACTAGTAAGCAAGTTTCGCGTCAGCCGTAAGCCCTTCCATTAAGCCCTACTGAGTAATTAGTATTCAGGGTTTGCCCCCACATTTTGAGTGCAGGTACTGATGACTTCTAGACAGTTGCTTGGGGGAGAGCAGTACCAGTGGGTTTGGTGCTGCTCACCTTGCGCATCATTGTATGAAGACTAATTAAGTATTTTGTTTCCGCTGTGAGATGTTTTGAAAACGCTTCCACTGTCTAATTTGAACTTGTATTTTATTTCGAGTTGGTTTGTAACTAAGTCTACTTATGCTATATTCAACTGCCTGTGATGATGTAGCTGTTGCGGCTTCATCGAGGGCTGGAACTGTATGATGTCGGTTCCACTGGGAAAAATGTAATATCGAGAGCCGAATGACTCTCGACGGACGACCGGGTTTGATTTGGTCTAATTACACTGCAAGCCAGAGGTGGCAGGTGTACTTAGTTCGGATTAAATCGGCAGTTCCGCCACAGTTTTTTCCCCTTCGTTGTTAATACTGTCTCATTCGATTGAACGGAGGGGCTGCGCAATGTTGTGGCTTGCCGGTTGTAAGCTGCCTGATCGCGACCAACATCGTAGTAAGAGAATTGACCTTGTTAATGATGAATGCTTGACAACATGTTTGTCCTGGTGGGTTAGTAGAGAAGGAATAACTTAGCATGATCAGGTAATAACTAAAAGGGTGAACTAAATTCTAAAAGCTAAGGATTTACTATTAGGCCTGCCGCAGTGTGAGTTGACCTAACCACCCCGGCCTTGAGTTAGGAAGTCGGGTTTTGACCCAGTGGTCGGGTAAGTCTTGCTGAGTAATTAGTACTCAGGCTTCTTGCCTATTCTTTTTTCAGGTGCGGAATACACGTGGTTTGAATGGGACCCTTATCTGAATCCTCCTTTCTTCTGATCTAAGCTTGGCTACGACTGAAGCAGCTAGGTGTGTGCGTGAGTTGAAGTAACATGGGAACTACGCTACTTTTGTTTAATGGCTGAGGAACTTATCAGCCGGAATGTAATAAGTAACCAAACCTTATGTGTAATGTTTTAACTTATGTAATAAATGTGATGTGTATGTTGTAACCTGTGGACTCCTTCGAGAGTCGCCCCAAAAATCAAGCTCGATCCGGATGGGAAGGCCAAGTCAGGATACCTACATCCTGAAGGACTATCGAGGTTAGTCCGGATCTGGTGATTAAGCACTAAATCTGGGTTAATCTCGGCGGTTCTGCCACAACCTCAATAAGAGCGACCAGATCACAACCACCACGAATGGCCAAAGCCTGCAACCTTCATGGCACAATGACAGTCGTAAGAAGTTGTAGATGTGCGCAGCTATGCTAAGTGACATTGCTCTGCGGGCACGTTGTACATGAGTACCTTCACCCGTTACGTCCATAGTCACCACCCATAATCTTTTGGTGATACTCCTTGAAACTGTAAGTTAGATGGGAGGGAAGTACCCCATTGGAGTTAGGGAACAATCCCCATTAGTGCATCTAGCCCTATTGACATGCAAAGCCACCCCAACAAAAGGCACATGGAGGGTGGGTATATAGCACCCACATCCTTGCTACCGCCACTCAACCCCACATCGGACCAGCTTGCATGGCATGGACCCTATAAGAAATCTTCATCATGAAGTGGAGACCATGCCCTGCCATCTCGGATCCATACCAGAAGGACTGGTTGCAACCACACCAAATCAAGCATCTTCAACCAAATAGTAGATCAGCGGCAAGTGGCCTAAATGAGCGCAATAACTGCATAAAATCCACAGAGAAACAAACATGAAAGCACCTTGCCACCATTGCCCTTGTTGTGGTGGAACCGCCGATTTAATCCGGGCTAAGCGCACCTGCCACCTCTGGCTCGCAGTGCAATTAGACCGAACTAAACCCGGTCGTCCGTCGAGGGTCATTCGGCTCCCGATATTACCTTTTCTCAGAGGAACCGACATCATACACATCCAGCCCACGATGGAGCCACAACAGTTACATCATCTCAGGTAGTTGAATATAGCATATATAAACTTATTATACAAACCAGTTCGAAATAAAGATATAGGTTTCATCATAATGCCATACAATAGGCAGGTTTGAATCAGATAGCGGAAGCGAATTCGAAATCATCTCACCGCGGAAACAAAACACTTTAGTAGTCTTCATGCAACGAACGATCGAGGCGAGCAGCACCGAGCCCACCGGTACTACCCTCCTCCAAGCACTTGTCCAGATGTCGCCGGTACCTGTTCTCAAAAGGTGGGGGCAAACCCTGAGTACTAATTACTCAGTAGGACTTAATGGATTGGCTTACGGCTGACGCAAAGCTTGCTTACTAGCATGTGGATCCTTAGCCATTGATTTTAAACAGTGGTATATCAACATAGAGTATCAAGATTCATCTTTTGCATATAACTCCATAATAATAACTTGCAGAAATGTAAGCAACACAATAGTACAAGCATGTGGTTTTTGAAAACATGAGTAATAAATATGATATATTTAAGTAGTTACTACGTTGCCCGACAGTGTTATTGGCATTCCCACACCTGGTGGGCATTAGCGATTCGAATCGATTTTTAATTCCCGGAAATAACTATCATGCCAGGGGTATATGCTTACTAGCCATCGCATTCGCACATATAGTCCCCATCTCCACCTGTCTTGTCCCAAGATTCAAAGCGCCCCCACCTAACCCCCGAGTTGTGCCCCCTCAGGAGCGATACCACAGTGCCCTGGGTCAGCCCTCCCTCGAGTACAAGCGCCCCCGGGCCCATCGGCCTCCAGCAAGTGGATAGGCGGAGCCTCGAAAACTCCGGACAAACCCAGGTAAGACTTCACCGGTCCCATTTCCCGGTTAAGCACTCTAGCAATGTTATGCCGAACAGCAGGCTAACAGCGGACGGGCCTTAAACGACTCGGGCGGAGCCAAATGATACAACAACGCACACCACAAAATAAGATTATTCTCCGCCCGGTCTCCATTTAAATCATGAGCATAATATTACTTTCCCAATAGTAAGAGTTTTGTAATCTTTGAAATCACCTACGCGACGAGTGACTCCTTTTCACTCGTGTCTACTCGCACCTAGCAATTCTAGGCAACTCGTCCTATGAACTCTAGATATAGGTGCTAGGGCCAAAGCGGCCAGGGAATCTAATGCAAGGGTTTTCAATCAACTCCTAATGCGGATGCGTAATCATCGATCGAGATAACATTAGCTTGGGAAATTTATTGTCCTGCCTACCTTCCTCACTAGGGTTAGTAGCTGCCTCCTGAGCGAAGTCGGGCCTCTACTGCTGGTCTTCCGGCTCCTGGTGCAGCTCCTCCTTGGGCTCCTCTACGATCGGTTGGTCCGGCGGGTGTCCTTCGCTCACGGGATCTATATGCATGACATGGTGTAATTGGAGCATGTATTAGTGAAATGCTTGCTTCATGATGCGAGTGCGATGCAGGGAATCATGATTTAGGGACTAAAGTTATGCATATTCGTGGTGAAACTTATTTAGCATTAAGAAATCGTACAAGCCATCACTTATGATAACTTAGCTTGTCACACATAACAACGCGGGGGTGTGTGACTGAGTAGCATCGATTCATGCGAAATGGCCGATGCTTACTTAAACACCTATTTTCCACATAGCTAGCTTAGCATTCCTAGCGTGCATTTCTCAACAGTAGTGAAGACCTACATTGCATTCCAGAATCAGTGGTTAAGACTTACATATTCTTATGTTTCAAACATGATCCATTGTGGCATTTATTAGATATACTAGTCTCACATTTTCTATTATTTACGTAAATATGCATTATTTCTACCATTTTCAAATCAGAGCCAAAACCTTACATGCACCACCTCCTACTCTAGCAGTGAGTCATGTTCATAACCTAGAGCTCATACCAAGCCCCTAAAATCACCTGGAGCATTTTTCACCATAGCAACCTTTTCTTAAATTAAATATATGCTTAAATACAAGATAAGGGCAAAATAGTAATTAAACAGTCAAGCTAGGGCCACCAAAATTTAAACAGAGTCTACACCTGTTAACAGGGCCTCTGCCCAAATCTCATAATTTTTGAAGCTCATTTTACCCACATTTCCTATTTATCAAGGTTTTTCATGCATGCACAATAACAGGGGCAAAAAGGTCTTTTCTTACCCAACCATCATATCCATTCTGTAGATCTACTTAATAGGAGTACACTGCAACAAAGTTTGCATTTTTCTGATTTTTATTTGATTTATTACGAATTTTCAAAGTTCTCTGTTTATAGAAATTCAATAAGTCGAAAACCACATCAGTCAGGGACCTAAGCGCGAATATCTATTAACATCAGGGGCTAGCGCGTAAGGATTTGATGACTCAGTGAATAGCGCACAGTACTTGAATGAAAATAAACAAAAGCGCAGGGGTCCTTTTGAAAAACAACCTTCTTCTTCCACCTCTCGCCAGGGGAGAGGCCACGCGCATGGGAGTGCGCCGCGGACTGCTCTGGCGACGCGAGGCACGGAATGGCGGTGTCGGGACCCTAGGAACGTGTTCCCGACTCCGGGGCGTCTTCTCCCCCAGCTCTCGTCGCCCGCGGTGGAGAGGTCGAGCGGCGCGGAGGGGGTGAACCCGAGGCGAGGACGGCGCACGAGGGCCTCGTGGGCGCGCTTCGATTAGGCACTGCGGGAGGGGAACGGGGACTCCGCCTAGCGCGCAGGATGCGCGGAGACGGGGCGCAGCCGTCGGTGGCGTCTCGGGGGTGCGGGGATGGTCCGGAGCTGGATCTCCACGGCGAGGTCGATGGCGCGGTGGCTCGTCCCGGTGGCCACACGCGGACGGAGGTGGAGGAGGCTTCAACGCGCTCCAAGGGTGGCCGGATTCGGTGGAGCGGAGTGGGCGATGCGGGGGCGCTCGCTGCTAGGAGCGGAGGCGGCCGGAGGAGGCCGGTGCGTGAGCTCGGGGCGAGCTTCAATGGCTGGGCGACGGCGCCAGCGGGGTCCCTGGGCAAGGCGAGGCACGGGAGGGGGCGAGTGAGGCGCAGTGAGATGAGGGCAGAAGTCTCCATTTCTCGGGCGAGCGCGAAGGGAGTGGGCAGAGCAGGCCGGGCGAGGGCGGCGCGTGGCCATGGCGGCCAGGAGGCCGGCGCCGCGTGGGCGCGGTCGAGTGGGGGAGGAAGAAGGACCGGGGTGCGTGGACGCGGTCCGTGGACCTGGTGCCAATGACAGGTGGGACCGGGGTGCGGTGGACAGGTGAACCGGGCGTACGAAGCGACGAACGGGGGGACCGAGTGGGGCCCACAACGCCTGTCGTCCCGAGATGGGATCCGAGGCGCGCTGTCGCGCTGGGCCCGCCTGTCAGTGACTCACAAGAATGAAAGAAAATTCGAAAATAGCAGAAATGGTGTTTGACTGCTAGAACCCTTGTCTGAATTTTGAGTTTTTGAAATATTTAACGGCCGAATTAGTGAAAACTCAAAATACATGAAGTGATCTACACTTCATGATCTACAACTTTATTTTAGTTTGTGTTACCATGTTTTATTCAAAATTTTGGAGAAATTTGAATTCAAAAACTGTAACCCCAGTTTGACCGATTGAAATCCTCAGCTTAGAAATTATAAAAATCTATTTTAGGTGCATTTTCATGAAAACTTTTCTATACCAATGTTGTTCACAATTTCATTACCTACAACTTTCATAGACAAAGTTTTGCGTGAAAATGACTTTTGTTTCACAGACACTTGAATTTACTTGGCAGTTCAAATTTGGGGCAGATTCATGTGCTGTCAGAAAAAGACCTAAAATGTCATTCAAACCTTTATGCATGTCACTACTCAAAATACCAAAGTTATCTCTCATCAAATTGTCTGCATATTTGATATAGAAAGTTTTGGCTAGATCAGGCTATATCTCAAACTACAATCACATTTGTTTTTAAAGGTTCGGTAAAACTGCAGTTCCAATTTATGTGGAGTATTTTTTTTGTTTTCAACTTTTGAACCTCCAAATGAAGTCTAATTGATTCAAGGCCAGAAGCGTTTGAAAGGTAATAAGTTTAATTTCATTTCATACAAAGGAAGATTTTGAAGTTGTATGGTCAAATCGAAAGTAATTTCAAAATGAAATTTGGGAGAGAGTGTCAATCCCAGACTTAGCACAATTTCATGAGTGTAGGCTATCTGGGTTTGGTTGAACTTTTGGACCCCTTGACATCTGATTTTGAAAATGGTCAAAATAGCATATTTGAAGGCAGCATCTTGAACTAAAACTTTCTTATTGGATGTCTTGCACGAAAATGTGTAAGTGTTCAACTACTCAACCAAACTACACATAGTTTTGCATATTCAATTTGAAAATTTCGACTTAGTGGTTTCCTGGCCAGGTTATTGCTCCTCTCTAAGCATGATTAAATCCAAATTCTTGATTAGCACTAATCAAATCGCGTGTCAAGGCTTTTGAGATGTCGGGGGCATCACACTTGTCATCACACGAATTATAGCTAACATTGCCCTTACCATCACATGAATTCTAGCTAACGTCTCATGCAACACCACGGGACACGACATGATGGTGAGGGAGAGTTTCAGTGGTGGTAATTAGTAGCTAAGGTGGCGTTTGGTTCATGGGATGGCTAGGAATGGAGCCATTCCATCCTACTTTTTGGGGTGTTTGGTTCAACGACAAAGGGATGGAGGCATTCCAGGATAAGAATATTCCTCCTAGATCCGTCACCTACCCATCTCAAAAAATTTCTCAGACGCACGCGTCCCTCTGGGATGGCGTCCCTCGCCGTTTCTGGTCCCTCTGGGATGGCGTCCCTCGCCGTTTCTGCTCATCTCTCGCCTCTCCTTCATCGACGATGGGCAGAGGCGGCAGTGGATGAGGAGGCGAGAAGGCGGCGCCGGAGGCGGTTCGCGGCGGCGGCGGCGGCACGCATCGGGGCTGGCGGGCGCCAAGGCGAGGAGGCGGCGCTGGGGCGCCTCGTCTGCGGTGGCGAAGATGGCTGCAGGCGGCGTCGTGGAGGCGTCCGCGGCGGTGAGGATGGACACGGGCGGCGACGCGACGTCTGCAGGCGGCGTACGCGACGTCCGCGGCGGCGAGGATAGACGCGGGCGGGGGATCGATGGTGAGGATGCGCGGGCGGCGGTGCGGAGACATCCACGGCAGCGAGGATGCGTGGGCGGCCGCGCGTCAGCGGCGACGATGGGTGGACACGATAGCAGGGAATGGAGCGGGGATGGGCGTGGCCGTGCAGTGGCGACGGAGATAGGCGAAGGCGGAGCCGATGGGTGTCGGGCGAAGGCGGAGATGGGCGGAGGTGGCATGCTACGACGGGACGTTGGCAGGGGAGGAAGAAGATAAGGTTTCTATGACATGTGGGTCCCAGTTTAACGTTGTCAAGCGGAGTTACAAACCATTCCGATCCCGTCTCTCCAAATAAACGTAAAAATAAAACCGTTTCATTCTTTAACCAAACACGGAATGAAACTATTCTATCATAGAATCCAAGGAACGGAAACATTCTATACCACATGTCCATCAACCAAACGCTACCTAAAATAACAACGAAAAATAGTACTTAAGTATATTTAATAAGACAAATTGTCAAACGGTGGGTAAAAAACCAACCTTGGCGTACACTTCAACACAAAAGGAGACTTCTATATTGTACTATTTGAATTCTAAAATATATGATACTTATACTTTTTAGGACGAAGAAAATACATAATAATATTAGCACTCTCTAGGAACTGACTTGCACTTCAAAAATCGTGCTCAACCAATTTCTAAATCGAAACCGACTGATGCATTATGGCCCGACAATTTTTTTCCCTCCGCGCAGTACAGCTGACGTGGCTTTTAAGTTGACATGTTGCGCTGCACTGAAAAATCCTTGTTGCTGGATACGCATTTACTAGGAAAATGTTTTTGCTACTATGGCTCAACAGAATGCTCAAAAGTCCACCATGAATAAATGTTGCATAAATCTGGATATGCAATATTTATTTGGAAACAATATTTTATTCATAGTGGAAGCCAAGCAGAAATTAATTACTAATTAAAAGGAGTGCATAGAAAAGAGCCCAAACGCAAAGGGCGCCACTCGACTCGAGTCGACGGGGTCAAAGCAACAAGAAACAGCCACGAGGCCGCCGCGTCTCACCCATCTCCCCTGACTTCCTCCTCCTCCCTCCTCCTCTCCTCTCTCTCTCTCTGTTCCCCAGCATTTCCGCCATTCCCTGCGGCTCGAGCACGGCCGTGTCCTGCCCTTGGCTACCGGTAAAAAGAAACTACTGTGCACTCCGCTAGAAACTGCGAGGGGCGGGCGAGGCGGCGGTGACGCCACGAACCCGCAGTTTGTTACTGCGACTTGAGCTGCTAGTGGTAGCGAGGCATGGACCGGGGGGAGGAGGAGTAGTTGCTGTTGTTTGGTAGCCTCGTAGGTCTCGTGGGTTTGCGTACCTTGCCGTGCGCGTCCCTATCCGCCCGTCTTGTCAGCTCCTCTCCTCCTTCTTCACCTTCACCCTCCCTGGCTTTCCTCCTCGTTTCCTTCCTCAGGGGTCAGCCAGGCCGGCCTGGCCAGATAAGATTTGCTTTGGTTAGGCTACCGCCGCGCCGCGCTGGGCTTGAGGGTGGAGTGGGGTTGTTGAAACCGTCAAGGAACGGGGACGTGGGGGCGAAGGAAGGTGACGCTGCTTGGTTTCTTCATCGATCGAGTCCTTCCGGCTACCGATTCGCTCTCTTCTTGCTCCTCCGCTGTTTCTCCATTGGTTGGCTGCCGATCCTGGCCCCCGCCGCGGATTCGGGGGAATCTGATTCGCCGTCGGGCGGTGAGGGATTGGATTCTTTGGTTGGGCTCGGTGGTGCGCCGGCGTAATTTGATAAGAACACATAAAAATTGAAGCAGCGAGGGAATTGGCAAGGAGGGAGCATCGGTTCTTGGTTGTGGTGGTGGGAATCGCGGTCGGGGGAGGCCGATCTTGGCGAGGCTGGGAGGAGGTCCTGCCATCGGAGGCCCGGCGGGGACCGGTGGCGGCGATGGCCGACGGGCTGGATCGGTGGCGCGACTTCTTCCGTGGCGCCGGCGCCGGCATCTGCGACGTGATTGAGAACGCCATCCTCGTGGCGGCGGCCGACGCGCCGCGGGACCTGCTGCACCGCCGCGACCGCATCGCCGAGAGGCTCTTCACCGCGCACCGCCGCGACGCGGCGGCGCCGGCGCCGCCGTCCCTCGGCAGCGCAGCGGCGTCCGCCACGCCGGCCACGCCCGTCGAGGAGGACAAGGGCAGCGTGCGCCGCGTCGCCGAGAAGGAGAGCAAGGTCGACAGCAGCAGCAACGGTGCCCACGGTGGCGGCCACGGCCTCGGCCTCGGCCTCGGCGACGAGGACGACGACTCGGACTCCGACGACGAGCGCCTCCGTCGCGCTGCGGCGAGCAACTACGGCCACAACTACGATGATGATGACGAAGAAGATGACGACCAAGAGCAGGAAGATGAGCAGCAGCACGCTGCGGATGATGCGGAGCAAGAGGAAGAGGACCACGAGGCTGAGGAGCTCGAGGCGCTCACCAATGAGATCGACGAGGAGTCACAGCGCGTCGGCGAGGTCCTCCGCATCAAGGATCTTCTCATGCACAAGGAAGACCATGTAAGGGCTTATTTGTTCACCTCTTCAATTGCTAAAGTTTGCGACTTCGAATTGATCCGAGCTAAACTTCATGTTCTTGCAGTCGGATGCCACTTTGTTCGAATCATTGAGGAGGCTGGAGTTGATGCAATTATCTGTCCCTACGTTAAAGGTGCTAAATGGATATTGCATATACTGAGAGTCTGAGTGTGTTCTGTTTTCCTGGCTGTTTGGTTTCTTAACTCTTTGGGCTGTTCATGGCAGACTACTGAGATTGGGAGGGCTGTTAACCGGCTGCGGAAACACAACTCGCAGCAGATCCGCCACCTGGTGCGCACACTCATTGAGTAAGTTCCTTGTTCCTTTTTTTTTAGTATAAGTTTCTTGTTCCTTTAGTTTTGGTCTCTAGGGCCATGTCACATTTGCATTCAAAGAGCTTAGTAAAGGAAATTGTTGGTCAAATATACCAATGTTCTATGCTAGCTACACAATCATTGTAAGCGCCTTGTTACTGTAGTGTTCTTGGAAGTGCCTAGTGTTAGGATTTGTTACTGACATGAGATTTCTCTTTGTGTTTCAGAAGTTGGAAAGTTTTGGTTGATGAGTGGGTCAATACTACAAGTTCTGCCCTGGCAGGTAACTGAAGTGAATTCATAGACACCTTAGTTGATCTAACAGTTTTCTAATGAAGATCCACATCTTATCTCAGTATGGATATTGATTCTTTGGATATGTAGATAACTCCCCTGGCTCGTCAAATCCTTCTGTTGTGGATGAAGAAGAGGAAGAAGGGCTTCCTTCTCCACCTCTAGATGAAGGGGCCTTCTTTGCTCCCCAGCCCACTTCTATTCAACTTTCTGAGGTACTGATATAGCTAATTCCTAATATCTGTGTTGCGTTTGGTGTTGGACGACAATCTAACTTGGCATTTGTTATTTTTCTCTGTGTGTGTCTTCCCAACCTGAAGTTCTTTGATGAAATGGATGAAGATGGAAGTGAGTACATTAATTCAGCGATTCTTATTTTTCCATGCTTATTTTTTATGTTAACACTATGGTAATTAACATTGGACATGTTACGGCAGATTTGAGACATAATAATGATGCGAGCCTTGGAAACAAGAGGGGAAACAATGGTGGGAGACCTGCAAACCATTCAGCAGTTACAAGGCAAGAGCCTCCTCGTTCTTCTCCTGGAGCTGTGGAAAAAGTTCAATTCAGGAGGCCAGAATTGGCAAGGCAAGAGCCACCAATGAGGCAAGCAAACCCACAAAAACCTCAAAGTTCAAGTTTGCAAGCCAAACCTCATGGCATGCTCAACAAGCAATCTAAGCCCTCAAGTTATGAATCTGGACCGGGGAGACCATTAAAGGCAGCTCCTCAGCAGAAACCCTTTGGTGATATGCACATTACTGTTGAAAGGAAACCTATGGCAAGCCAGATGGATGTAAGTACATGCAACCCAGGCCCAAGGTTTGACAACAAGTAATTAAGACTTCTTGACTCACGTATCTGTCTGTTTTCGTTGCTCTAGAAATCAAGGCTCAGTGCACAATCTTCGGCAGGAGCCAAGCTAGAGTTGGCAAAGCCAAAGATCTATGATGATGGTTTGGATAATAACAGGAAGTTGGAGGCAGCAAAGAGAAGGCTCCAGGAGCGTTACCAGGAAGCAAAGAATGGTTTGTGTCTTCGTTTTATTAACACTCAGTATATCCATGTTATTCACTAGTAGGTTTCCACTCTTTTGATTTCACCTAATTGTTCCATACTTCCATCTGTGCAGCCAAAAGGCAACGCACGATACAAGTAATGGAGCTGGGTGACATCCCAAAGCCTAAGCATCAAAACAGACAGGCAATGGTGAAGTCCAGGAATAATCTTAGGAATTGGGCAAATGGGCGGCGCTAACTCTTAATTTTTCTTTTTCCCTCACCTCATGAATTGTTGCCATGCCTGCCTAGTCCTGCCCGATGATGCATTCATACTCATTCGAGAGCAGCTGAAACGAGCTGCCAGGCTAGAACAAACTTTTTTGAACCGAACACCTCCATTGGAGGGTTTCCCCTTGGAGTTGCAAGAGCTTGCACTTGATGTCACTAGTGAAGCTCCTGCGTCTAGAGAGTCTAGCCATGTCTGGATAATTGTAGAGTGGACATGTAGCTCGATTTGTATCGGCTGGTTTATTTTCTCCGTCCTCTTCTCTCTTTTTTCTTCTTCAAAGGAAGCTGTAGATACCAGATAGAATAATCAGCAATGTTAGTACATCCTTTTCTTTTACCTTGCAAAGTTTGGCATGAATTATTTACCTATGCCAACATTCTTGGTATGTCTCTTGTGCTCTTGCAACTGCACTGCCATGGTCTTGGCGCTTGACCTACTTAATTGCTCTTCACCTGCAAAGCTACGAGCCTAAGACCACGTTCAGCAAACTATTTACATGGCCGTATATAGTATGAGGATGACACCGTAGATAGAGTGAAATTTAAATTTAAATGTATGTAGACAGAGTGAAAGTCTAAACGTATGTAATGATATAGACGATCTGCTGGAGTGTTAGCCTAAAAAGTCGCTTCCAACTGCTGCCTTTTCGATTTTCATCGATGATAGTCAGAGTCAGACTTCCGGAATTGAGCGGGCACCAATTCGGTTGTATCTGTTGAATGTCCTAACGGAGAACATGTCGATGTATTTCACTGACGTCCAAATGTAAGCTCTTGACTGTTACATGGAAAACTTGAGAATTCTTGATTCGGTCCTCCGTCTATCTGATTAAAGGCTAGAGCATCAAAGATGGATGGAGAGATTATTTTATGTGAAAGGGTGATGGAGCGTTGGAATGCGGCGAAGTGACCGCAGATATGTGTGTGCATCTAGTCTGGTAGTCACTACTGGTGGATTGGGAGGTGCGTGGATTCCACCAGCAGGGAGTGGTTGCAGGGCCATTAGCATAACTGTGCAGCAACAGCCGGCCAAGGCCCCACCCCCCAATTATTCATTGCTGCCTCCTTATCCACATCAGCTCTTCCAAGGAGGCCATGACTCACGAGCTAGCGTGCTCGGGTCCAGCTTCATCTTCTAAGTGCTGTGTCTTGAAAATGATGGAATTGGATATTTATGTTTCCTTTGGAATGTTGGGGTGTTGCCCGAATTTTGTGTGTTTATTTGTGAAATTGAATTGTTTCATGTGAATTTTACACACTAATCTTTGTACAAATTGTGCGCTATAAAGGGAATGTTGCAAAATTGAATTGTCACAAAATTATTTGCATAACACATGTGATCAAACATGAAAAGAAACATGACTTCGCCACTAAGAAAAAAAATCCTTGTTTCCTGCTGAAAAAAGACCACATATATCCTTGTTTGTTCTTGGTGGCCATGGATGCGCACCACGTGGCTGGAACTGACGTGTTAGATCATGCCCCGCACGCGCATCACCGCATGTAACGCCGTCGCTGCGGTCATCTTTGTCACGGCGCAGAGCCGGGCAAAGGCAAAATCCCTATCCTGCCTTTGGATTCCCCACTGGCATGTGCGCTTTCTTCGGTTGGGAGGCCGCCCCTTTCTTTGACTCGCTCGCTCCGTTCTGTTCCAAGGAAAGAGAGAACCTGTCACGCAAGAGCCTTTCCTACCCCCACCTTCCACGGTTCCACCTCCTCAGATTTGCCAAAGATCTGCGTATGGTGAATGCTCTAATTGCTAGTGCTACTTGTTTATTATTGGTACCGGTGTTTAATAAATGTTAAACACTTGAAAGCAAATGGGGGCAGCAGGAACACCGTGTCAAATGCAGGTTTGAGCCGTTTTTAGTTACATGAGGAGAAAAGTGAACTCGAGGTGGTATCATAAGAGAATAGTATGAACATGATATTGTTGCTTCTAAGAGAAATTAATGTGTCCTTGTGTCATCTTCTAAGTGAACCAAAGCTAGATACTCCCTCTCCCTGGCAATAAACATACGATATTCTATTGAATGCTGTCAATCTTATTATACTAATTAAAGGTCTCAAATAGCCTCTGTATTAATTCTTATGAGACATGCTAGAGAAAATAAATTCTACAATTTCTGACAACGACTATCAATTCGGTTGACTTTAATCATCATTGACAAGAATAGTGCTCCACAAATGGTATTTACACAGAATCAGATATGAATGATTCTTTGAAATGAGCAGAGGGCCTAGGAGTTTGAAAAAAAAAAGGCTTCTCCTAATTAACTTCCTGCAATATAGAGTATATCATACAGGATCTATTTATACATTTTGACTAAGGCACTATAACAAATATAAAACAACCATTGCGGGCTCAATATACATTTTATTAGCTAGTGGCAATCTATTTTATATTTAAAAATACCACTACACATAAAGTGAATACTAAAGGACTGAATAAAAGTACATGCGAATGATACTACCAAATGAATATAGTGTGTAATAAAGCTCAAGAATTTCAACGTGACGTGGATGAAATAATTGCAGCAAATAATATGGAAAAAAACATAAAAGCCAAAATTTGAATTGCTTACGTCAAGGTTTTGACTCAACACATACAGCCATACAGGGTTGCAACAAGAGCCCCCAACAAAGTAGAACTCTTCCGGCCGCCTCCTACCAATATTAATATCCGAGAAACTAATTATATTCAAAGTAAACATGTATGAATCGTGCCACCACACAGACTAAGTAAACATGCATGCATGAGGAAAATGGAATGTATTTTTATAGTTTATCAGTCATGAAAAATGTTCTCTTAACAAATCTTAAAGCAATGGCTACGCTGGCAGTTCATTTTAAATTGTATTGTACTCCGTGGTACTATATTGTATAAGTTTTGTTACTTTAGGTTAGTTTATACATTTTGGCTAATGCACTATAACAAATATACATCGATGGCTAAATGGTAGGCAATCTATTTTTTTTATTTAAAAGAATACCACTACACATAAAGTGCATAATAAAATGACTGGATAAAAGTACATGCGAATGACACAAAGTGCCGAATGAATGCGGTGTATAATAAACCTCAAAGAATTTGAACGTAACATGTAAATGAAACAGTTGTAGCAAATAATATGATATAAAATTATAAAAGCCAAAATGCAAACTGCTTACGTTAAAGGTTTTAACTCAAGTACTCAACGCATAGGGGCTGCAACAAGAGCCCCCAACAAATTAAAACTCTTCCGGCTCATCTCTACGAGAGAAGTGATTCTGTAAGACAAATTGTAACAAAATAATTTTCGCGTTGGAGATGAATCAAGAATGGATGTTTTTTTCCTCGGCTCCTTAGCTCATCCGCAATCGACCTAGTGGCTGGGAGTTGCTCTAGGAGCTCGGTTTTAAAACAAGCTCTCTCTCCGTCTTAAATTACAGGACGTTTGACTTTTTTAGCATCAAATTTGAACGGCTTCGTCTTATTCAAATATTCGACAAAAATAGAAAAATTCAATTCATAGTTAAAGTATATTATATGCTAAACTAAATCACCACGAAAACAAATGATATTGTGAAATTTTTTGAATAAGACGAGCTGGTCAAATTTAATGTCGAAAAAAGTCAAACGACCTATAAATTAAGATGGAATAACATATAGGGTTTATGTATTCTAACTCTGTTAGAATATAATGCAGGGAGCAATTCACCATTTTCCGAGCCGGATTTCGTGGGAAGATGCATTATTGATTGCGAAGTTGCGAGTGAAACGGATCATAGTCACGCTGCGAGGTCGAATAAGACTCGGCTGGTCCTCATGCGACGGCACACGACTACACCAGGGAAGCACGGCGTACGTGATAGTAACGACGACAGCGCATGCGCGGTCGCGGCTCAAAGACCAGAAATGCGGGCGCGTAATTGCGTGATCTGAACGGCCGGCTGCAGCACCACCAATGCGATGCGAGCGATCCCGCGATGAGGTGGGATGGCTGGGACGGTGGTTGGCTCGGCGGACACGCACGCCGCAGCAGGGCAGGCAGTGTGATGTTCTTCTTCGGGAGATCAGGGGTGTTTGGATCCGGTAAAATTTAGTCTGTCACAGTTGACTGTTTGATGCTAATTAAAAATATTAAATATAATTTATTTATAAAACTTAATTATACAGATGAGGACTAAATAACGAGACAGGATTTATTAAGTTTAATTAATCTATGATTAACAAATATAATGTTACCGTAACCATTCATTAATTATGGATTAATTAGGCTTGATAAATTCGTCTCGCTGTGTAGTTCCTCACCTGTGTAATTAGTTTTATAATCAGACTATATTTAATAATTCTAATTAGCACCTAAACATCCGATGTAATGTAGGCTACAGCACTGCATCCAAACACCTCTAAAAAAGTGCGCCTGGGACTTGGAGTGGGGCCCACACCCCACGGGCTTAAAATAGAGCGGCTTCCGAGAGCCAGTTGATTAATGTCCACGTCAAACCTTGAGCTATACTTGTGCAGTATGCCTGCTGCTGAGTTGTCTGTATTCAAATTTCACTATGTGTATAATGTAGCTCCAGTACGGCGCATGATCGTATACACAGACTCGATGTACTCGGTTCTAGTTAAATTCAGGAATATATTTCAGTGCAAAAAAACACACACAAAGTACAATACTGTAGTACTGTAGTTGATTTTTCTCTCCATGGATGGGTGCGGTGCGGGCAGGAGAGGTTGAAACCTTCGGCGCTGGGCCTACCTGGCATGGATGGCGCCTCCCGTCCCGTCCCTCCCGCTTACTTCAGCGCTGACGCAACGCCGTGGGGGGCCGTGGTCCGGTCCGGTCAGCAGCCAGCCTGGTCGTCCGCCGGGAATGGGAACGCGGCGACGGAAGCTGCGGCGCGCCTGGCCGGGTGCGGAAGCCCGTTCTTTCCTGGTCTGGTCCTCTCCGGCTGTCTCCCGCCACCGCCACATCCTGCCACTGCCGTTCCCGCGGGTGGTGGCGGTCCCTGTAGCCGGCCCTGTACCTCGTCGACAGGGGCATCTCGCCTACTGGGACGGTCGGTTCATCATCATCGTCCCGGCACCTCTGCTTCTGTTTCGACACACTACTAGCTAATCAGGCCAGTAATGCCCGTCTCTAGGTCGAAGAACAAGCTCGATCGCGTTTGAATTTGAACTTGAGATCTTCGAAAACCACGGCATATCCAAGAAACGGAACCTTCGAAACTACTCTAGCGTGCACTGAACTAAGTCACGAGAATAGCGTATCGAAATTATTATACATATATACTAGGATCGGAGTATTATCGTTATTATGGCTACTAGGATCCCAATTCCCAACCGACTGACCAGCTAGCGTGGCCACGTACGTAGACGGTAGACGACAGCGACCTTTGCGCCGCTCAGGGCCTCAGGCGCCAGCAGCGGAGCACTACAACTACAAACCGTCGTCCAGCGCATGAAGTTGACCGTCCGCTACCACGGCTTCACGTCACCCGGCCATCTCCTCGCCGCCAGCCACGGCCAGCAGTGGCCGACGGCGACACCAGTACATCACCCGTCTCCTCCTGACCTGACGCACGCCCAACAGACTCCAGACTCTGACCAACCGCTGACAAATTAACACGGCTGACAAATTACGTCGTCGCCTCCTTATCGAAAAAACATAAACAAACACAAATTACGTCGTCGGCTACTACTAGTACTACGTACGTTACTATTTTATATCACCGACGACAGAGGCCGTTGACGACACGCAGCGCTCGCTGCGAGCGGGGACTGGCAGTGGGCCAGGTGGGCCAGGGTTAACAATTTCGCTATAGAGCGAAAACCCCGGTGAGGAGCGGAATCGAAATTTCGTCCCGAACTCCGCGGATTTCGAAATTTCTGAATGGAAAGGTGATTTAAATTCAAAAACTGAAATTTCGTTTTTTTTTCTGGTCGGAATTTCGGATTTTTCGATCGGAAAACCGATGATTTTCCGATGATAATACCGAGAAATGTGACAAATCAACACTAACAAGCATCATGCATCATAGATCGACAACAAGAAACATCAAAATCAAAGAAACAACTCACAGAGGGAGCAAGCTAGGGTACTTCTGGTACTTGTCCTAGGCTTACTAGAGCAACAGCCGCCACTTGCCCCTTCTCGGCGAGCGCCACCGCCGGCCTCCTCGCGGATCTGCCCATGGTCGGCCTCCCCCCTCGTGGATTCACCGCCGCCAGCCTCTTCCTCGTGGATTCACCGCCGCCGGCCTCCCCCCTCGTGGATTCACCCGTCGCCGCCCTCCCATGCAGCGGAGGGAGGAGCTCACTGGGCCGGTGCAGGGGCAGCGCGGGGGCCGGCACGACGGCGGCGATGGTGACGCTCGAGCAGATGCTTGCACGGGGGCGACGGCAGGAGCGGAACCCCGCTCCTCCCTAGCGGATTTTGCTGCTCCCCGCGTGGAATCTCGAGCGCCGGTGACGGGATATGGCGTGCGGCGGCGCGGCGACCCAAGCATGGGGCCGAACAAAGAAGCGTGTGGTAGGGGGACCAAAGGGAGTGCACGCAGCCGTGCTCGGGTGGATGGGTAAACAGATAAGGTTGGGAGGGGTTTCAACTCTTAGCGGGTCAAAGGGTTCTAAACGGGTCTGCTGCCCAAATAGCAATTTTAACCAACCAAATCACCTTAGATTTGAACTACTTCTAGCCCTAAATGCTTAGAAAAACATCTAGTTTTTATCTATTTTTTACCGATTTTTTACGTTTTGTTTTGCATTTTCCAAATTTAAAACGAAAAAACCAAAAAAATCTGGAATTTCTTTTCCCGTAGTCTAGCGGAAACGAAAAAATTTCACCGAAAAATAATACCCTGGTTTAGACCGGATGGGAGCGGAGCGGAGGCTTGGTTTCATTTTAACCCTGTGGGTGCTTCATGGGTAACGGAATTCAAGGCCTAGCTCTGCGCGGCCTCTGTTTTAGCCCACGAAGTATCTGGCCCATATAACACATACTTGTTCCGGCCCCTGCTCCTCCCCAGCTCCGCACCAGCCTCCTCCTCGGCTCCTCCTAGCTCCCGCGTCAGCTGCCGCCTCGCCACCACGACGCCTCCACTTTGGCTCCCGCGATCGCCGCCGATAGGTTCACCTCCTCCCTAGCTACCTCGACCGCAGCCGGACATGCCGCCTCCTCCCAGCTCCTGCGCCAGCCCCTACTCAGGCCACCGCGGCGCCTCCTTCCCGACTCCGCGACTGCCGCTGTCGTCGCTAGGTCACCTCCTATGTACTCCCTAGTTGTCGTTGGGGTCAGGTTCCTCACCGAGTTTCGGAGACCCATCGAGTTCGGGGGTAGGGGTGGCTTCCCACTCGGAATGGGGTTTAGGTCCAGGGCGAGTCTTATCTTCGGATTTCAGAGACCGGTCTGCGGATGCTCCACCCGCTTTGAACCCACCACCGTTGCCATCCTTACCAGCGAGCAGTGAGTGATGTGAGCACTGACCAGCACAGTTTTTTCTACCGTGCTGAAAGGATCGGGCATTCGGACCTCATCGCTGTCCAGCTCAAAAATTAAAGTGTCAAAGGTTGCGGCCAGCGTTGTGCTTGTGCCGCCGGAAAGTGACCTTTTTGTTCCATTGTTGCCTCTGGTCCCAAGCTAGTAATGAGCAAACCGCGGACCAGCCTGGACGAAGTTGATTACTGTGGACTGCTTTCGCCGGAGTCACAACTGATGATGCCTATAGCTGTGAACCATTCACACTCAAACTTAAATTAATATACAGTAGTACTGTAGTACATATTTTTGACGCTCACGCTTATTTATGCTGGGAATACCGAGCTTAAAAAAAGAGAAAGAAAAACCCGGGCTCCGTGGCAGGCTTGCGTTTATCGTGTCGGACGGAATCTACCGACGTGGCGCTCGCTCCCTGCTGTTGGTGACAGATAATGGTGGCAACACTGCAGCGACGAGACGTCGAGACGTGGGCTGAAACTGAAAGGTGACAGCAATAATTCAGGGCTCCCCCTCATCCTAGCCGGGCCCCCGACCCCGACCAGCTAGTGGCGACGATCGCTTGGGAATTGGGCGGAGGCGGAGAAGGGTTGGTGCCGTGTGCCGACGACCGGGGGCT
Organism: Paspalum vaginatum; assembly: GCA_030272315.1. Lineage (NCBI taxonomy): Eukaryota > Viridiplantae > Streptophyta > Magnoliopsida > Poales > Poaceae > Paspalum > Paspalum vaginatum. The sequence goes on along the minus strand of CM059020.1, from coordinate 37,371,026 downwards.
CTCCCACCCACGGCCTTAGTCCCATCGTTATTTCCGCCCCTCTTTTCAGCTGATGATCCCGGCGAAAATCGAAGTCGCGTTTGGTGGCAGGTGTTGGGTGCCGGACCGTGACAGCGTGAGCTGGTCCGGGTTCACGGAGTTCCGACGTGTTTGGTCTCGGCCAAATACAGCCGAAATGGCCGGTGCTCGCCGGAGCGGAGGCCTGGCGAGCGGGGACCGGCGACCGTGTCCACGTGCCGGGCGGAGACACGAGTGCGGGGTTTCTTTCGTCGTGCTTGCATTGCGGGCGGTCGTGGCCACTGGCCTGGTCGGCGGGCTACTTTCCTTCTCCTCCACTATCTAATCTACCACGCCGATGCCACGCCACTCACTACCGGTGTCTTTTTGCTGGTAATTCCGAGACTGTTTGGTGGGGGGTCTGGGTTCGCCGGGGTTGCGCCGGGCGCCCGTCGTGGTCCTGCCCTCGTGGGAGTGGGGGGAGCCCGTCCCCGTCCTCTCGCCTCTCGGTCCGTTCGCTCGGCCGGCGGGGCTCAGATCCGGATGGCTTATATTAATTAAATTCCCCGTCGTGGCCGTCGTTGGTCACGAGGGTCCAATTGCTTGTCGACACTGTGACGTGCACTCGCTGGACGTGTCATTCGAGTCGCGTCTGCTCAGGCTCACTCAGCTTTCATGTCATGGTGCTGCCCCCTCCCGACCAGCATATTACTTTGTGCGCAAAAGTCTGAGCAGTAGTAGTAGGTGGGTGATGTTCACCGAGCGCATCTGCTCGGGTTAGAAAAATGTTCATCCTCTGCTGATAGGAATTTCTATTCTCCCTCGTATTCTGGGCTGGCCAACCGACGCGTCCCTCCAAATGGGCGGCGAATGGGAACGGCCCATATGGCCGCGGCCCAAACAACTCCTTCCAGGTTTCATTCACGCCCATATAATTCTAAAAAAACAGCCCCAGATAACAATTTGGTTCCTACAAAGTTCGGCAGAAATTTTTAAGTTCTTGGTGAGTTTCCATGTTCACAACCATACACCAACAGTTTTGTAAATCTACAGATTCTTTGCATCAAAATGAGGTTATATAACGGAAAATGCACCAACAGCAACGCCTGTGCTTATTAGTTAGAATTTCTCACCGGAAGCAAAACAGAGCATGGTGATCTACAGGGATACAAGCCTACAGCTTATGGATGGTTCTCATGTCGGCAGCCTCGTGCAGAGTCCCTTGCTCGACGTGATCCCACCAGCCCATGAGGAAGTTGTCCACCACCAGCCTGAACCAAGGGGACAGCTTAACGCCATCCTCCCCAGCATCAGCTTTCCCGAGCAGCTCCTTCAGTTGATTGCGGTTCATGTACTTGACGTCTGCAACTTCCTCGGGATTTGGATTGAGCTTCACGTCGCGAATCATGAACAGGAGGTAATCCACTGAAGCAAGAAGAAAAAAGGATTCTGAAATCTGCTAGACAGTCCTTGAAAGCATGCAGAGCACGTAATGGCAAAAGGTATTCAAGCACGTACGCTCATGTTCGCCCCATTTCCCATCTGAAGGAGCCTTGTAAAGCATTCTCCCGAGCGGAATGAACTGGTCCACTGGTAACTCGTCAGCCACTATTCCCAGTTCATCAAATAGCTTGCGCTGGGCTGCATTTCTTACCCCTGAACAGACATACAAGATCGCAAATGATAATCAATAAGGTGCAAGTATATAATAGTATGCATTGGTTCTTCACTCTTTAAGGCTGATGTATATACCTACACAATTTTCCTCAATCAACTCTGACTCACGGTAGAGAGGATGGCTGCAGCATGTGTTTGTCCAGACCAGTGGAAATGTCACTTTTGTTGCAGACCTTTGCTGTAAAGGATATGATGTTATGATACTATGATACCTTCTGCGGTAGGCAAGCTTAGCAAAGGTACGTTTCCGATAAGGTAGTTTCGAAAAATAGTGCAGTAGAAAATAGCAAAGGCAATCTGGCAACATATGACTCATGTCCACTGTTCTAAGCTGCTGATGCTTTGCAGTGTGTGGAACTGTTTACATACATGATTAGACACAGCTGAAACTTAGGGTAGATTTATACTAAAAAGCAGAAGGACATTTCAGATTCATGAACAAATCCTATATGCTGAGTGCCAACGTTGAAATTGCACCCTCCTAAGGGGGGCCTTAACTCCAGAATGGTTAATCATATTCCTTCCTAGAATGGTATAAATACTTTCGTTACTACAAGTGCCAACAATTTTCAAGAGAGATTGACGCACTTCCATGATAGGTCAGAGGTGTTACGCGAAAGCAAAAGAGATTCAGTAATGTTATCCTTGTAAATTTTGCTATTAAAACCTACCCAAAAATTACAACCAAGGAAGGGAAACCTTTTTACGAAGACTGTGATGGTGATTGCTGCATAACGTGTAACTTTCAGGGGATTTCTTCAATATGAAGAGAAGCCAAGAAGCATTCATGAAATAAAAAAGAATAATTATCAAATATTTTGAGGGAATTTCTTCAGCATGACCATTCTAAGGTAGGAAAGAGATGATCTATTTAGATAGCTGAAGAAGCGGGCCCTGGCAAAGAAAAACTTGCTGTGCCACCAGCTATAGCTTGGTGCAATCAAATCCAGGCATCACTTATGATAGAATATCAGAATACAAACTAAGATCGTTTCCAATTTCAGGTTGAAACTTCAATCTATCAGTGGCAAATGCAAAATTTCACACTCATATGTGCCAAGAGCCCAAGACACACAATTCCAGCTTGATCACAGACCAATCTAAGACAAGCTCCTCTACTGCCACTGAGCTAGACTGATTTATGAGGCATCCCAGCCCAAAATCATGTCAAAACCCTAAAGCTCATTTTGAATACACACCAATTCTTTCCTTACAAATCATACACAGCCTACTCAGCATAATAACAAAAGGTTGCATGACCTACTTGATTAGAAAATAGAACAAAGAGAACTGCAGCCAAGGATTCAAGGCACGTGGTGAAAAGTGGAGTTTACATTACATCTTGAAGCAAGGCAACCATGTTTAGTGTTGTGTGAATACCTGAAGCAGCAACTCATATTTGGAGTTGAAAAGGAAAACACTGAAAGCTCTGTGCAGGACATGTCCAGCTTCTATCTTCTCCATGAGATGGCCTATAATTCTTGAGAGAGCATGATTAATAAACAAGTGCAATAGAAGCTAAAGTCTGACACTTCACTGCTAGGACTATGGTTGAAGGTCACGACTCACAATATATCAACAAGTGTGCAATGTTCAGATATTAAAAATAAATTGTACTCCCTCAGCCTCCACCATTCAATAATTGGAGTTGATAGGTTCAATTAAAGACTGGAGGTAGCACTCTGCATCGCTAACGTGCAAAACACCCTATCTTATTGAATGCACGATACAGATTCACCAGAATTTATATGGCTGGAAAATAATGTTAAGCCAAATTCATGAAAAGCAGCTTCCAAATGTGTTTGATATAATTTCAGAAATTAATCAATATCGTATAGATAGCTATCTAACAGGTTATAATCATTTCAGACCATAGAACTTGTACTTGAAGCACCACCTATACCATGAAGTTGACCCTACAGTAAATTTTAGTTGGTCACTGATTTTAAATATTCATCATAGAATTGTGCTTTGCACCAATTTCAAACAGAATGGTATGAACATGTGAACACAGACCAAATATACACCTACTTCTACTGGATATCCTCTTGATGGAACTAAAATCAAATATTAATACGACTCGAGATTCCACCAAATATTAAATGTAAGAGGTCAAGTGCAAGCATCCTCTTCGTGCCGAGTCCATGTTGTACTTATCCAAGTCAAGCATAGAAATCAAGATACTTATCCAACCGAGTATGGCTATAAAGTCAGCCACCAGTGGCACAGTCTTGTTTTTGAATAACCCAACTTAGCATAATTGAATGGAATGGGTGGGCGGATGCACACGTAGTCACGTACAGTTATACTTGGACTCGTGGCCGATGACGTTGTCCTGCTCATCCACTAAAATGCACCTGCATGGCAAAATTGAATTTCAGTTTTCAGAACTCTGTCACTGAGCAACCTGGTTCTCAGTGTTCACAAAACTGTAGTTATAGCAACACTATTACACTGGTCTAGAATCCCAAGGAGAAAGCTATGTAATCACTAAACCCTCGAGAGAAAAAAAAACAGTTCCAATTGCTACATTCCGATGCTACGGGCAGAGGCACCGCTCAAGTTGACGAGACGAGGGCGCTGCTAGCAAAATTGACGAGACGGGGGGTGCGGGAGACAACTCACTCGTCCTCAAACATGAGCCGCCGCTGTACGGCGTCCATCCCCGCGTCGGCGTCGACGGCGCCGGGGCCGGCCTTCCCCATCACGGCGCCCCCTGCGGAGGCGGCGAACGCGCGGCGCCCGCGGATCGAGGGGGCCGCCGAACCCGCCGAGGAGGCGACGGCCAGGCGAGCCCACGCGCGCCGCCCGACGCCAAGCGACGCCGAGGCGGACGCGAGGAGCGCGAGGGGCCGCGCCGCCGATGCCGCCATGAGGGGACTGGCGACTGGGCAGGGATGCGCGCACGGGCAGAGCTCCTGCTCGGTTGGGTTTGGGGGTGCTTGCGGGGCGGGTCTGGTCGCTGTCCGGTGCGCGCCGGTGGGAGCCGCGTCTTTGTAGGTCAGCCGTCGTCACGGTTGGATCGGATCATCCATTTTCCCACGGCGAACAGGTCGTGTCGGTTAGTTTTACGACGGCGTGCGAGGTGCGAGTTCGTTTTGGGAACGTGCCGGCATGATAGAATAGTGCCTGGGTAGGAAAGGAAATGGACGCATTTTACAGGGCTGGTCGTGCCAAGCTGATAATGACACGTAGACTACGTACGGGTACAAATGTTAGGTCATGTGCCCATGTTACCTACGACTACGACGGAGGACGGACGTAGAGTTGAGCACCACGAGAAACACATTCAACTTGATAAAAGAGGTGTAAATTAATAACACGTGAGGTCTATCCTATCTAATGACTTGTGAATAATTGTCATCAAGCTTATACACGAATGGTTTGGATACATAAGAGGCTTATGCGGTTAGAGCGGGATTGGAGGGGATCGAGAGCTTATTCGTTTGAGGAGCGTTTGAGGAGAATTAAAGAGTCAAATTTGACTAGCAAGCGATTATCTCCTTCAGTTTTTTTCAATACATGTATAACTGAATAAGGTATGGAAGAAATTAAATCTTTATGTATTCAAAATTGATTAGAAAGGACTTAAACTCCCTCCAGCCGAATAAGTCATAAGGGGTACTTGGGAGAGGTGGATAGTTCCAAGCACGCTTGATTCACAAACTCTAATTCTAGGAAAAACTGAATCTATGACCAATTTTGTACTATTTTTTTTGGTCTTATAAGGGATGGTCCAGAAACTTTTCTTTTGAACCTTCTCGTTAGTTGCTACGTAATTACCCACTGCCACTGTCCACGTAAGACCCATGCGTACCATTTCGAATGGAAAACCGTAAGACCCATGAGTACCATTTCGAATGGAAAAAAAGAAACATCTTCCAAAGACCTATGACATCGATATTAACCGAGACAAATATTTATTCTTCATTCTAGACTATAACCTATGACACGCCCTTGTATATTTACTCCAATGAAAAATGTGGATAGTTGATTGTGAAGCACTTAACCTTGACACAGGTTATTCTAGTCTTAGCCATAATTCGATTATCTGCGATTATGATTTTTTTTTGAGTCCTCTGGCCTAATTTGAGCATTTGCGTTTCTAAATATATACAAGAGTAGCTGCACTAGACTTTGCTTCACCTTCTAGAGATATTTGCAAAATGCTAACGTCTTTCCTCATCCATCTCAAGTTGCCAATGGTGCATGTGATTGAGCTATCCGCAAAATCCAGCTCCTGGTCATTGGCATCATGACGAAGAGCTTACGAAAAAGTACCAGATTCTGAATCTCTGCAGAACTACAAAACATTTTCACGGTGATACAGAATCACGTAAGTACACAGCAAGCATTCCAATCCACTAGCGCAGGAATTCGTACAGAATTCATCACATATATGGGCCAGATCACACACAGAATACGCGGTAGCGTACACAAAAGCACCATACATGCATAGCAAGAGAAGAAGGGTGCATATGTTGAGGCGGTACTATTACGCTTATTAGCAGTAGCATCAAGGATAAAATAGTTCATACATACGCAGGCTTTCAGTTCAAAGAAACCCCCCAATGCACTACGATTGGTCCAGCAGCACAGGTAATGGAGGGCAGCGGCCTGCTTCACTCTGCCGCCGCCTCCTCATCCTCAAAGTCGGCCTCCTCGTCGGCAGTTGCATCCTGGTACTGCTGGTACTCGGAGACGAGGTCGTTCATGTTGCTCTCTGCCTCGGTGAACTCCATCTCGTCCATGCCCTCACCGGTGTACCAATGCAAGAAGGCCTTCCTCCTGAACATGGCCGTGAACTGCTCACTCACACGCCTGAACATCTCCTGGATCGAGGTGGAGTTGCCCACGAAGGTGGAGGACATGGAGAGGCCACGCGGGGGGACGTCGCACACACTGGATTTGACGTTGTTGGGGATCCACTCCACGAAGTAGGACGAGTTCTTGTTCTGCACATTGATCATCTGCTCATCCACCTCCTTGGTGCTCATCTTGCCCCGGAACATGGCAGAGGCGGTCAGGTAACGGCCATGACGCGGGTCTGCAGCACACATCATGTTCTTGGAGTCCCACATCTGCTGGGTCAGCTCGGGGACAGTGAGGGAACGGTACTGCTGGGAGCCACGCGAGGTGAGTGGCGCAAATCCCACCATGAAGAAGTGCAGGCGAGGGAAGGGGATCAGGTTGACAGCAAGCTTGCGGAGATCAGAGTTCAGCTGCCCTGGGAAGCGAAGGCTGCAGGTGACGCCACTCATGGTGGCACTGATCAGGTGGTTGAGATCACCAACTGCCAACAAAAACAATGAAGATTCACATCAGTGTAATACAGAAAGAGGGCAACAGAAACGTAAATCTCTCAGTTGATCTTGATCATTGCACATGAGAAAAAAAATCATATGAAACCATTAAGATGAATAATCAGAGAAACTTAGTGCTATGCAAAGCATCTTGAACCAATGAACAATTCTAGCACAGTAGTCATTATCTGCACTGATCTATTAATTTACTTAAACATTTCTTTTTAGCATATCTTCTTCCGTTCGGGAAAGCACAATGATATGTACATTTTCCATGACAGAAAAGTAAAAGAGTAAAAGCTACACAAGGTGCAGAAATATGCCGATTTGATGATCAAACAAACCGTCCACAGCAAATCAACAGTAACTATCATTTCCAGTGGACCAAACTAGCAGTTCAGATATCAGCAACAAATGAGGTCTAGGATAAACCCAAAATTAGCTGCATGTCGGGCAGCAAGGAAGAAAGAACACTAATATGATAGCAAACTACATGTCACCGCAATACGGCATTCATGATGACTGGAAAATAGTACCTTCTAAAACAAAGGAACAAAGTTTCTATAACCAAAAATAAGGTCCACTAATTCACAAAACATGGGAACATAATTTTTCAATCTAAACATAAATCCCTAATCAAGTCAACCAGTATCATCTTTAAGACATTGCTCGCGGTCGCGGCACTAAGAACAACTAAGAACAATACTCTGATAACATCATAGCAATCGAGCATGGTATCAGCCAACAGTGACCAGCTTGCAGGTGATAAATAAAATAGCTCACGCAATATCAAAGCAAAAGTAACTATTCTTTCAACGAAATCAAATAACCAGTTCAGCTACGAACATCAGCCAGCCAGAACAGGGCTCCCAAGCCTCCTGACAACGTCATTTCTGACAGTCGGTTTCCATCACCGAAGGCAAAGGGCACTAGTTCCCAACAAATACCTTCATTCATTTTAAACATAAAGCACGGTTCTAGACGGCTAGCAAGTTGGATAATAATACAGAGCACCAGAAGCACAGTACAGAGTTCATTATTCAACAAACACATGATGCAACAAGAAGAACTAACCAACCAGGTACTGCAATCAGACTGTAAACGTAAGCAGGTCAGGCGATCAAACATGACGTTGTAGATCAGCTTACAGCTAGGGGTAGTCAGCTTGAGCGTGCGGAAGCAGATGTCGTAAAGTGCCTCGTTGTCGAGCACCATGCACTCGTCGGCGTTCTCCACGAGCTGGTGGACGGAAAGCGTGGCGTTGTAGGGCTCGACCACGGTGTCGGACACCTTGGGGGACGGGAAGACGGAGAAGGTCAGCATCATCCGGTCCGGGTACTCCTCCCTGATCTTGGAGATGAGCAGGGTGCCCATGCCAGACCCCGTCCCGCCGCCGAGAGAGTGGCAGACCTGAAAACCTGACGGCACGGCGAGACAGACGGCGCATCAGAAATTGAGAAGAACGCATTGCATTTGCTGGGAATTCGGAAGAGGAGGGATGGATACCCTGGAGGCAGTCGCAGTTCTCGGCCTCCTTGCGGACGACGTCGAGGACGGAGTCGATGAGCTCGGCGCCCTCGGTGTAGTGTCCCTTGGCCCAGTTGTTGCCGGCGCCGGACTGGCCGAAGACGAAGTTGTCGGGGCGGAAGATCTGGCCGTAGGGCCCGGTGCGGACGGCGTCCATGGTGCCGGGCTCCAGGTCCATGAGCACGGCGCGCGGCACGAAGCGGCCGCAGGAGGCCTCGTTGTAGTAGACGTTGACGCGCTCCAGCTGCACGTCCGACGTCCCCATGTAGCGCCCCGTCGGGTCGATGCCATGCTCGTCGCAGACCACCTCCCAGAACTTGGAGCCGATCTGGTTGCCGCACTGCCCGCCCTGGATGTGCAGGATCTCCCTCATCTTCCTCTCGCCTGCAAACACCGCGACGATCAACGCCCGACGGGGTGGAAAATCCAGGGTTAAATCCCCTAAAATCCCTAGCACGAACCAGACGATTTTTTTTTTTAAAAAACAACCGACGAAATCCGGCGAGGATTCAGGGATCAGAGGAAGAAATTTAGGGAGCCGAGACTCGATTGCGGCATTTACCTCGGGGGCGGAAAAGCGATCGAATCGGGGTATAATTCTGCAGAGGGGGTGGGGGAGAGGAGGTTGCGATCGGGAGTGGTGCGTGTTCTGGGAACGGGGAGAGGCGAAATGGGGGTCGTGTTTTATAGCGGCGGTGGGGGCTAGGGCACCGGATCGGACGGCACCCGTTTCCCTCCAAGGCGGCCCTGCTGGGAGATCCCAGCCGTCCGATGCGGGTATCCGGCGGCTCGGCGCGTCGGCTCCGGGGGGTCCCGCCCGTTGGTGGCTTTTTTGGATTTTGAATTTTGAAGCGGTGCCTGCCTGCCCCGCTGGCTCCCGGGCTGGATGACGGTTTCGCCCTTGGACATGCAGCGTGGTTCGGGTTCCGGTTCCGGAGGAAGCACGGGAGCAAGGGCGGAAATGGGATTTTATTTTGTGTGTGTGTGATGGAATGTTGGGCCCAGAACATCTCAAAAGACAAGAAATCCTGGGCCCGTTTAGAAATAAAAATTGAAAGAGAACAAGCAGCAAGGAGCTTAATCATTTACATCTATCTATTCAGCAATCAGCATGAACGGAAGGATGTATATCAGCACCCTATAATGCTGCTTGAAAAAGCCATAGTGCGAAAATGTGTGCCCGTCAATACAATGCTTAATCAGGCTGTTTGTCTGCAAAATCAATTTGGCCCAATAGCTTCACTTGGCTTTGGCCATAAACTAACAAAAATAAAAGAAAATGTACGGAGCAGCTACTCAAAGTCCCGGACGCCACACGTGCAATTCTGAAACGGGCGAAAATCATGCGTAAAAGCTACTGCATTTCTTCAGAGCGCATTTGAAAGGTGGCGAGTTGCAGCTCGGAACAGCCAGGGCGATCGAGGCGATTAGCTGTGGGATCATTATCTTGTTTTGCCTTTGCGTGCTGCGTGGTTCAGGCAGCTGCCCGTCGACGGCCGATCTCTCATCTGTTATCTAATCTCGCTCACTTCAGTGCCACCTCTCCCGGACCCGGACGTACCAATTCCCAGTTCTTGACTACTTTCAAGGTCTGCAATGATGCATTGCTGTCTTGCAGAACTAAAGGAAGGAAGCTACATATTATACGTCACATTCTGCTGCTCCAAAAAAACAAAGACAGCTACTACAACATCTGATTACATCTTCGTTCGCATTGGTCATTAAGCATTATCAAAAAAAAAAAATCGGAGTAGTAATAATGCATTGGCCCGTCGGCTTCTAACGCTCAGCTCGCCCAGCAGCAGCTCTGGAACCACGCGGAAGCTTTTGCCCAGACCATGCATGCATGCTCTCGCAGCAGCGCCACTGCTCGTCTGCTTGGCGATGCGCGGATGGAGAACCGCCTTGCCTCGGCCCGTCGTCGATGGCGAGAGGGCGCATCCTGAAATATCTGGTGGGTGGTGGTCCGTCGACAGCAGGCAGCGCTCAGCTGTCGGAACGCAAACGGGTGAGCTGCTGGTCCGATCCTCGGGTCGACGACGAGAGCAGCGCAAGCATCTCAGCGATCTGGTTCTGAATCATATCGTCGGAGGCCCGACAAGACACACAGCAAGCGTAGCTGATTCATCGTCGTCGCATGAACACAGAAAACGGCGTGCGTTGGGAGAGGCTAATCTGCCATCTACCAAGCGGGTCGTGCCAGTGAGATGCAGCTCTCAAGTCTCAAGAAAAGTCTGTAGACCCACAGCTTCGCGGTGGAGCTCTCACACGCAGTCACACTGCGACTGCATTGCCTCACCCAACTGGTTACGTTGTCGCTTCATTCACGAGGTGCACTGCCTATCGCCACCTTGGAGATGGACGAGGAATATATAAAGGGACGACGAGATCTGGTGCTAAAAGCGTCTCAACAGGCGTTCTTAGTGGGAGTTTTATTTTAATTAAAGAAAAAACTCTATATAACCTCCTGAGATTTGATGGGCCGGATATATCACCCTTTCAATTTCAAAACCGATTTTCTAACACCAAAAATTTTGGAAAGCGGACAAAACAACCCCAGACGGTAGGATGGATTTTGCTAACAGTGGCATATATCTATGCACATGTGGCACAGGGCCCACCCATCAGCCTCTAGCCCGTCGCCCCACCGCCGCCGCTGCTAGGTACGCTGGCTGCTCTGATGCTGCAGCCGGGTGCGTGTGGGAGCCGCTCCGCATGCTTCTCGCCGCTGCGGCCCGCATGGGAGGCGCTAGACGCCGTTGTCGCCGAGCTGCGTGGCCTCATGCCACCGCTCGTCTTCATCGTGGGCTCGCGGTCTGCGTCAGGCGCCCCTTCCTCCTCAGCACGCGCCGCCTCCAACTGGGCTTCCTCCTCCGCGGCCTCTGCTGACGACGCGCGCCCCCGTGGTATCCCATTGTTCCTCCTCGAGGGTGGGCCCGCGGAGGTGCCGGGGCATAGGATCGCGTTGCACATTGATGAGGAGGAGGAAGGCGTGGAGGAGGCGGTCAGTGGCGGCAACGTGGCCTGGTGCTCCGGGAGGCGGAGGAGGTCGGCGATAGCAGCGTGGAGCTTGTGGATGTAGGGGACCAGGCGCAGGCCGCGGCTGCAAAAGGCGAGCAGCAAGTGGGCGCACCCGACCGCGGCGGTGGAGCGGTTCCCACACGTGCCCAGCGGCCACGCGGGCTGCGCATGAGATTGGGGGGATGGAGGAGAGAAGAAGAGCTAGAGGGCTAATAGGTGGTCCCTGTGCCACATGTGCACCTTTGTGGCACTGACGTGCGTGCCACGTCACCAAAACCACTATGCAAAACCATTCGGCGGTGATTTGTCCAGTTTTCCAAAGTTCGGGGTGTTAGAACACTGGTTTTGAGGTTGAGGGGTAATGTATCCGACCCATCAAACCTCAAGGGGTTATATAGATATTGACGGAACTTAAACACGCCAAACCTTATACTGCAAGCAATAGTATCGGTGTAGCTTTTCCCTAGTATGAGTATCATGGGTTTGTCAATTCGTGGAAACAACTAATAGAGAATTAATTATCTCAAGCTTAAGGTAAACTAGTGTTAAAAGTATATCTAAACTATCTCTAATCTAGCTCTAATCTACTTCTAATCTATATATAATCAAAGTCAAGTTCGAAGATAAGCAATTAGAACACAACTAGAACATCTGATCAAAGGGTATTAACCAACGTCTAATCTAGTTCTAATTGGGTCCAAAACAAGCATACTAAGATCATCCATAAGATATAAGTTGCAAGATAACTAGCAGTTCAAGGCAGATTGATCAAGCTTGCTCCTCATAGCATAATTAAACCAAGGTCATTAACCAAACCCCTTCAATCGAGCTTACCTTTCTCTCCAACTACTTGTCACGTAAGTAGGATATTCGACGAGAAGTTCCCATAAAACATACACTTACGCATAGTCTAATAACATGATCAACATAACTAGACTTCTAATCACCATGATTACAAGAACAAGCTATACAACCATATCACTAGTAAGCGAGATCAAAAGCCAAGATCGCTAGAAGAACATAACTCTTAAGAACATGATAAACTAAAACTAGACCATGAAAAATTAGAACTAAGAACATGATAATTAGAAAAAATAAATACTTCATTGATAATCATATCAAAGTTACAACGATCATACCTCCCACCATGATATGAAGAGTCTCTATGAATGAGGGAATTAGAGAGTCATGCAAGGCCTCTAATTACCCTAGGAATTTGAAGAACATCTAATTCCTATACTAGAACTCGACCCTCAACTCTCATCTAGCTAGATGACCCTCCTTTCTTTTCCTTTATGCTTTGATAATGAATTGGATGCCCGACCTCAGGCCTATCCTCGCTATTTATACCTTGGAGGAGGTGCTGTAAAAAGAAAACCACAAACCGACGTAGGAACCCCTGCCTTTTTTTGGCTCCTCTCGTGCTCATCTTTACCGAGGTTAGTAGTTGCCTGATTTTGTGATGCCCTCGGCATCTCGAAAGCCCTGACATGCGATTAGATTAATATTAATCAAGGATTTGGACCAAATCACGCTTAGAGAAGGACAACAATTAGGCCAGTAAACCATTAAGTAAAAAATTTTCAAGTCGAATATGCAAAATTTTGTGTAGCTTGGTTGAGTAGTTAAACATTTATACACTTTTATGCAAGACATCAAGTACAAAAGTGGTAGTTCAGGATGTTGCCTTCAAATATGCTATCTTGACTAATCTCAAAATCAAAAGTTTAGAGGTTCAAAAGTTCAAACCAAACCAGGTTGGTCTACACTCTGAAATTACTTTCGATGTGACTATACAACTTCAAAATCTTACTTTCTATGAAATGAAATTAAACTCATCACTTTTCAAATGCACTAGGCCTTGATTTCATTGGACTTCATTTGATATCCCAAAGATTGAAAACAAGAAAGACTCCACATAAATTGAAACTGCAGTTTTGCCAAACCTTTGGAGGCAAATGTGCTTGTAGTTCAAAATAAAACCTGATCTAGCCTAAGCTTTCTATAGCAAACTTGCAGACAATTTCATGCTTTACAACTTTGGTATTTTGTATGTTGACATGCATAAAGGTTTGCCTGGTGCTTTAGCTCGATTTCTGTATTCTAGTGAAATCTGTCAAACTAGGCTTGAGTGGGAAATTCAAATTTTGAGCAACCAAAAGTCATGATCATGCAAAACTTTGTATATGAAAGTTGTAGGAAATGAAATTATGAACAACATTGGTATAAAACTCCTTACATGAAAGTGGCTATAAAATGGACTTTTGGAATTTCTAAACTTAGGGGTGCTGTTGGTCAAACTGGGGGTCACGGCTTTTGAATTCAAATTTCTCATAAAATTTGAATATAACATTGTGTCACACATTCAAACAAAGTTGTATATCATGAAGTTTAGATCAATTCTTGTATTTTGAGTTTTCACTATTTCGGTCGTTAAAGGTTTCAAAAACTCAAAATTCAGACAAGGGTTCTAGCAGTTAAACACCATTTTTGCTATTTTCGAATTTTCTTTCATTCCTATGAGTCACTGACGGGCGGGCCCCACACGACAGCGGGCCTCGGATCCCATCTTGGGACGACAGGCATTGTGGGCCCCACTCGGTCCCCGCGTTCGTCGATTTGTACACCCGGTTTATGGACCCACCTCTCTGTTCCTTCGCCCTGGACCCACTTGTCATTGTCACAAGTCTACACACCCAGTTCACGCTGCCCCATTTTCTCTTCCTCCCCGCTCCGTGGCGTGCACGTGGCGGCCATGGCCTACCGGCGCACGCGCGCGCCACCCGGATGCCGACGGCCCCTTCCCCAGCTCGGCTTCAAGTGCACGCCACTGGCTCCCTCGCTCACGAGCTTCCTCCACTCTCACCCGCGCCCCTCTCTCTGCCTTGCCTTGCCCGGAACCGCGCAGCGCCGCCGCCGCCACAGCAGGAGCTTGAGCTCGCGCCTATGCCTGCTACTCAGCCGTCCCTGTGCCTCCCCGTCGGCACGCTGGGCTGCACGTCGCTCCACTCCACCAATCCCACCCGTTCCCGGCGTCTCCTCGCCCTCCTCCGCGCCTCCCAATCCGCGCCGCCATTGGAGCAACCGAGCTCTGGTCGAGCTCGGGCCGTCCCCCCTGCTCGCCCCCACGCCTGAAGGCTACACCTGTCGGCCACGCCTCGGACCCGCGAGTCCAATGCGCCCTCTGGTGTCTCCATTCCTCTCCCCGTCGCGTAGATCGAGCCGCCGCACCGCCCGGGACGACGCCCAGTCCCCCGCCGGTTCTCCGCCTCCGCACCACCTTTCCACGCCTCCTCGCGCGACGCCACCTTGGGGAAAAGGTTCCCCGGATCCGGGAACACCTTCCTCGACCTTCTTCCCTTCCGCGCCGTGCCCCTACGCGCTGGCCCGCCCGCGCTAGCGCCGGCCCGCCGCGCGTCCCGTGCCCCTGCCTGAGGAAGAAGAAGAAGGTGGTCGTTTTGCAGAAATCCCCCTATCATATTTCATATTTTACGTGCTCTAATCAAGCCCTATTCACTGAGTCATGAACCTCTTCTGTGCAGGTCCCGAGAGATAGATTTATTTATGATTAGATCCGTGATCCAAATATGGATGGCAGTGGGGCGGGTTCGGGTCCAAAACCCGCGGGTTTCAGACCCGGCGGGGGCGGGGGTGGGTGTGCTTTTTCCCCCGCGGGGCCATGGGTTCGGGGACCCGAAACAGTGCGGGTTCGGGGCGGGTTTCAGTCCCCACCCGCGGGTTCCCCGCGGGGGCCCGAAGTGAGAAAATATCTCCCCCCTCGCTCGAACTCTCTCGGTCCCTCTCCAGTCTATCCGCCATTCCACCGCACACCTCCCTCTTTCTGTCCTCTCCGGCTCCAGTGACAGCCGCCGCCAGGAGCCCATCCTCCTCCCCTCAGCTCCTACGCCCGCCGCCGCCTGGCCACCTTGGCGCCTCCTCCCCGGATCCTACCACCGCCGCCGCCCATCCTTCTCCCCGGCTCCCGCGCCACCTGCCGCTTGGCCTCCATGGCGCCTCCTCGTAGGATTCGGTGACCGCGGCCACCGGGCCTCCTCCTCCCCGGCTTCCGCGCTCGCCGCCGCCTCGGCGCCTCCTCCCGAGATCCCGCGCGGCCGCCCAGCTTCCTCTCCCCGGCTCCCGCGCCTGCCCAGCTTCCTCCCTGGCAGTCCGGCTCCCGCAACCGCTCCCGCCTCCTCCCCGGTTCCCGCGACCGTCGCGTTACTCCGCCTCCTCTCCGACTTGTGCGACCACTGCTGCCATCGCCAGGTGAGGTCACCTTCTCCATGGACCATGGTTGACGTCGGGGGGCGGGTTCCCCGTCGGGTTTCAGGTCCCCGGCGGGTTCGAGGGGCGGGGGCAGATTTTCCCCCGCATCGTGGTTCGGGGGCGGGGCGGGTTTTGGCCGCGGGTTTTGGGGGCGGGTCCGCGGAAGCTCCACCCGCCCCGAACCCGCCCCGTTGCCATCCATAGATCCAAATGATTTTCGAGTTAAATGCATTTTATTAAGCTAAGAAGTTTGAAAATTCATAGTAAATCAAATAAAAATCAGAAAAATACAAATTTTGTTGCAGTGTAATGCTATTAAGTAGATCTACAGAATGGAAAAGAGAGTGGTCCATGAAATGACTATTTTGCCCCTGATTGCTTGCATATTAAGATTTATTAAATAATTAGCAAAACTAAAGTTAAACATCTTCAAAAATTATGAAACTTGGACGGTGGTTTTTATATGATGTTTAAGATCTATGGTGATTTTTGGAAACCCTAGCATGCAAGGCTGAATTACTGTTTTGCCCCTATGTGTGTATTTAGTGTATTTTTAGAGTATGGAAATATATACCTCACCAAACTTATCCAGAAAAATCCATAGAAAATATAGCGTACTCATTTGATCCAATGTAGCCTAGAAATAATGTTTCGTGTGATTTGCTTGCTGTTTGCTATGTGTTTTGAAAATGACAAGTGATAGGGTGATTTAATCAATAAAATTGATAAATGCTATTCAATGTGTTGCAAAAATTCCACCAAAGCTATTGAGGCTATGTTACTGTCTAAGTGTGATTGTATATTTCTTTCATGAATTTTTGGTTGCTGTTACTTGAGGGATCCATTAATAGTTATTTTATTAGGTCTAAAAGCAAAGAAAATAAAAAGGAGATGTTAGTGGGCGTGCATCTTGCTAGTTTACGATTTCTCCTATCTAATATACTTGTTATGTATGAACTTATGTGTAAGTGAAGCTCACACTGTGTGTGTGATTCCATTCTCATACGACTAATTACTATTGAATATAGATAACAAGAACTCAGCATACGACAAGTTATGTATGATTTGCTGAATGAAAATAAACATACCATACCTACCTTAGTAATCTAAACAACTTTCGCTTGCTTTTATCGGATTACATCGTTAACATGTTGCCCAGTGAACATCTGATCGTATGAGTGAACGCTTGCTCCTCGTCCACAACAGTACTCTTGTTTAAGTAGCTTTATCAATCACCTTTCTGCATAACCAAGAATTGATTATCCAAATGTGAGCCTAATACTCATGCATCTCAATCACTGTATCTTGCATGGCATTTATATAGTGACGCTCGTTGCAGATACGTGATCAAGAAGCAAGTGCATGGAGCTACTTCAACCAACGGTGGTCCAAAAGACCAACTAAGACCCAAGCACGACCTGGAGGGCCCATCAGTCGTGTTTGGAAGGAGGAGTTGTCCAAGTGATCAAGTGGATGCCTGGGGCAAAGACCCACGACCTGGCAAATTAACATTAGCTTAGTTTGTTGGTTTGGTTGAAAATAAGCAAAGGTAGGCAGGACCATGAATTTCCCAGCTAATATTGTCTTAATTGATGATTACGCATCCGCATTAGGAGTTGATTGAAAACCCTTGCATTAGATTCCCTGGCCGCCCTGTCCCTAGCACCTATATATAGAGTTCGTAGGACGAGTTGCCTAGGCTTTGCTAGGTGCGAGTAGACACGAGTGAAAGGAGTCATTCGTCGCGTAGGTGATTTCAAAAATCACATAACTTTTAGTATTGAGGAATTAGTATTATGCTCATAATTTAAATGGAGACCGAGCAGAGAATAATTTTATTTTGGGGTGTGTGTTGTTGTACTATTTGGCTCCACCCGAGTCGTTTAAGGCCCGTCCGCTGTTCGGCTATTGGTCGGCATGACATTGTTAGAGTGCTTAACCGGGAAATGGGACCAGTAAAGTCTTTCTTGGGCTCGTCCGAAGCACAGAGACACGTTCCTACCCGCTGGTTGAGAGGAAGGTGGCCCGGGGGAGCTTCGTACTCATGGCGGGAAGATCGAGATGTCGGCACGCTCGTCATGGGGGCACAACCCGGGGGCTAGGCGGGAGTGAATCGAACTTTGGGACGAGACAGGTTAAGATTGGGGCTATATGTGGGAACGTGAAGGCTAGTAAGCTGAAAGTAGCCTAGAGGGGGGTGAATAGGCTAATCTGAAAAATTATACAAGCTAAAAGAGCGGAAGTCAGTGACCCACCGGTTGGACCGGTGCGGACCGGTTCAACTGGTCAGACCGGTTGAACCGATGCTCACCGGTTCAGCTGGTGGGAAAAAGGAATCTTGAATTGATCTCTAAATCTATGCAAGTAAATTTGATACCGATGCTTTCTAGAGGTTCCTTGGAGGTTGTTCTTGCAGATCTGAGAGGGGCTAGCCTTGAAACCTACACACAAGATAGATCCACACCAAACTTACCAAAACAAGATGAGTATGCACAAGAACAATATGAACACGAAGAACACAACTCACCACAAGCAAGCATACGAGACAAAGGATTTATCCCGAGGTTCGGGCACACCACCAAGGCGTCCGTACGTCCTCGTTGAGGAACCCACCAAGGGTTTGGGCTTGCAACCCTATCCTCTTCTCCCCAATCACCAAGACCGGCGGAGAGTACTTACTTTGAGTTGCTCAAAAGAGCGGGTGATACAAACTTCCCGGAGCACACCACAAGGATCTTGGGTGCTTCACGGGCGACGCCTAGCCGTCTAGGAGCTCGGAGCTCTAAGAGTAACAAGTCCACCAAGATTGCTCCAAGGGTCACCAAAGCTCACAAAGAACAAGAGAGCGAGAAGGATGAACAAGACTTGAATGCTCTCTCAAGATCTCACACACTCACACTCACAATCAATGGAGGATTTGAGAACAAGAGAGTGGAGAGTGAGAGGGAGGAGTGGAAGCACAAGGGAGCTTTGTCTCAGGTTGGTGGAGTGGCCAAGAGTGAGAGAAAGAGGGGAGTGAATGGGTATATATGCTCCCCCTTCCCAAACTAGCCGTTTTGAACCGTTACAGTGCAAAACAGTGACCCACCGGTTTAACCGATGGGGCACCGGTTGAACCGGTCGGACAGCAGAGCCGGCAGACCGGTTCCAGCCTCCCGATCGGTTGAACCGGTCGGGCAACCGGTCGGACAACAGAACCGGCAGACCGGTTCCAGCCTCCCGATCGGTTGAACCGGTCTGGCAACCGGTCGGACAGCAGAACCGGTAGACCGGTTGCAGCCTCCCGATCGGTTGAACCGGTCGGGCAACCGGTTGGGCAAAAACACGAATGAATGAAAACTTTGGGGCTAGGGCATTTGTATGAGTGGAGATAAATGAACTTTGTGAGCTTTATGATTCTAGTAGCACTTCATGTTGGACTCTCCTTGATAGAACGGCGGTTCCTATACTCAAGAGATAAATAGCAAATCTATTTGATCTTCAAATATGGAGCTTGAACCGCTTTTATTTTGCTTCAAATAAATGAGGGGCCTCTTTTCTAGGTTGCAATGCACCTTAGCACTTGTTTGCTTCAATATAAATATGAAATCCACTTTTACTTGCTCGCATAGACACCTTAGCATTAGTTTGTTTGATGTATAGTTGAAGCTCTCTTTCACTTGCTTGATGTAACATTCAGCAGCACTTTCGTTAGCAATGTCACTATAGCCATGCTCAAATAAGCTCATTAGTTCTTTTATTTCTTTATAGCTGAGATGTGCAATAAAGATTCTTCATGATCATCCACTTGTCATTTCTAAAGAATACAATCAATGTAGTGATGCCCAAATGGAAGAAATAGTATCCGTGTTACTTTCCACAATGTGATAACCAAGAGCCTCAAAGTGCATCAAGAATATGAACCTAATGATAACCTGCACAGAGGCAATGCATTCAATTGAAAAGAACCATTTTCACCATGACACATATATGAGATAACCAGTAATGTGAGTGCCCAAGTCATAGCGAATAAATGTAACAATGATAAGGCCAATGTTATGATCCATGAGTGTATCCAACAATGAGTTGATCATTGGCCAAATATACTTCTTTAAGATAGATGTGCAATAGAGTTCATTCAATCCTCAACATACGATCAATATAGAGTGAAAGCCCTTGATTCTCAACATATGAGAACATTTATGCTTGATCATTAGATATATACATGAAAATCCATTCTTTCTCATTAGAACACAATTGACTAACATGTGATTGCCTGTCAAACTACTCCACACAGAAGTTAGACCTCTAATCGCGTTCTCACTCAATACACCAAAACCACTAGGGAGCCTTGTTGCACTTACATAAGCATATACCCCAAGCATGATAGTTATTCCTGGAAATTAAAATCGATTCGAATCGCTGATGCCCACCAGGTGTGGGAATGCCAATACCTTTGACATTCAACGTAGTAACTACTTAAATCTTTTATAATTATTACTCATGTTTTCAAATACTACGTGCTTGTACTACTGTGTTGCCTATATTTTTGCAAGATATTATTATGATGTTATATGTAAATGATGAAATTGTTACTTTATATTGATATACCACTGTTTAAAAATCAATGGTTAAGAACCCACTTGTTAGTAAGCAAGCTTTGCGTCAGCCGTAAGCCATTCCATTAAGTCCTACTAAGTAATTAGTACTCAGGGTTTGCCCCCCACCTTTTGAGTATAGGTACCGACGATACCTGGACAAGTGCTTGGAGGAGGGTAGTACTGGTGGGCTCGTTGCTGCTCGCCTCGATCATCTTTGCATGAAGACTGCTAAAGTAATTTGTTTCCGTTGCGAGATGTTTTTGAAATCGCTTCCGCTATTTGATTTGAACTTGTCTTTCGTATGCCATTATGTTGAAACTTATATTTTATTTTGAACCGGTTTGTAAAGTATATCTAGTTGTACTTTATTTCAACTGTCTGTGATGATGTAACTGTTGTGGTTACATCGTGGGCTGGATGTGTATGGCGTCGGTTCCTCTGGGATTTGGTGTTATCGGGGGTCAAATGACTCTCGACGGACGACCGGGTTTAGTTCGGCCTAATCACATTGCAAGCCAGAGATGGCAGGTGTGCTTGGCTCGGATTAAATCGGCGGTTCCGCCACAGATTTGATCCATAAATGGCCATTGCATGTGAGCCTTAGAGCTCTAGAATCTTCGTTACAAGTCAGTTTGTGACAAATCTTTCATGTTTGAGCATGTCTTGGTAATTTTTGCGAGATTTTTTGGTAAAACCCTTCTACATATTTCCTTATAATATTGAATCCAAGCAAATCCCTGAAGATATCCTCCAGAAGCCTCCGGAAGGGTGTGACTCGGCTGACTAACGGGGGTAAGGTCGGCCGACCTAAGCTGTTTTGGGGGTTTCTGGGCCTCATCTTATCTGGACTCTTCCTCTCTCAATACGAATCATAAATGGAGTCTCAAATATGGCCTTGAAATTTGTAAATTTTGAGAATAACACAAGACCAAAGCAATATTGCAAAACCTCCATTTATCGGAAGAATTTGTTGGTAAACAATAAGATTGGTGCTCATATTCAAAGAAAAACCATGTAAAATGATGTAATTATTTCGTCAGTATAGAACGCCAACAATAGACTTTTTCCTATGATGTGCTATGTCAGCAATTTTGATGATGCGACAGTGAGTTAATGAAGCGAGTTTCATCTAGACAAAACTCTAGCTATACTGTTAGACAATTAGACAGGTTGTGTTTTGCATATTGTTTATGAAACTTCACCAAATAAAATATGCATTCTCATTGGTTATTTGAACCATGATTTCAATCTTCTCCACCTTATGTGGCATTTTAGAAACACAGATATAAAATCAGAATGGCCTTAGTGCCTCGAATTTAGTTCGACTTTTTGGCCCATTTCGAGGAACGTGTGCTTTTTAGTTAGAATTGTGAGAAATACTTTGTGCTAGTTCCCTCCGTCTAATAAAAAAGACAAAGTAGAACTTTTGTAATCGTTTATCACCTGTGTTTACAATTCACTCCATCCCAAATTATAATCCCAAATCATACGAGTTTATAGTCCTCGATTAAATTCATTCGTTACTCCGTGCATCTGTGTTCGATATGAATATGGACGGCTAAAAAAATAAAACCCTTTTACAGTTGAAAAAAGTCCGTCACGGATCTTTCAACTTGTATCTAAGTTTTATCCTTAAATCGCAAAACCAAACACAACAACTCGCAGTACCGGCTAAGTTACGTTCTTAGACCAATCCATCTCCGGTTTTGGCCTCTGCCGATCCACCGTGGCATAGGTCCACATATCATACAAAATGGTGGTACGGTGAGACCCGCAGGTCGTCTTCTTCTGCCTCTTTCCCTCTCCCCGCGGCGCGCCGCGTCTCGTCGCGGGTGGACGGCGGTGGTGGAGTTGCCCGGCCACCACCGTTTCCTCCGCTGTTGCAGGCTGCTCGCGCTCACACAGGCGCGGCCTCCTCTGCCGCCGGCTACTACTTCCGCCTCGTGCTCCACGACTCGGCCGCCGGCTCCTGGACTCACCTGGTCGGAGGCCAGCAGGCCCTTGCCTGGCCTGCAGGTTGCGGAAGTATTGGGCGCCGTCGAAGGCGAGCGGCGTGACGGGGTCCATGGCCACGGCCACCCGTGGGTCCACGCCCGCCGAGCACTCCACCGCCAGCTGCCCCGCGTTGGGCAACCACAATATATCACTGAAGCAACCGTGGCCACTACCTGCAGCCATGCCTAATCCGGCCGCTTGCATCGCACACGCTACATGATCCATCATCATCCCAATCCAGTTATGGACTGTAACGCCGCTAGTGCACAGTACAGCAGCAACGAACCACATGACCTGTCACTGCCTTGCTTCATCATGCATGCATCAGCAGCAGCTAAGCTTGACGACGGCACATCTTGTCTGATGTACAACACTCGCAGCAGTGGCATCCGCACTCCATCTTATTTTTGTCTGATGCTAATTATGCAGCCGGTCACACGGTGGGGCTAACGCACTGCGGTAACTTCTCCGGCCGGCTGCGGGGACCGTCGGCGCCGGACCCGACGCTGGACCACCGCTACGCGGCGCAGCTGGCGGCGGAGTGCTCGGCGGGCGTGGACCCGCGAGTGGCCGTGGCCATAGACCCCGTCACGCCGCTCGCCTTCGACGGCGCCCAGTACTTCCGCAACCTGCAGGCCGGCAAGGGTCTGCTGGCCTCCGACCAGGTGAGTCCAGGAGCCGGCGGCCGGGTCGTGGAGCACGAGGCGGAAGGAGTAGCCGGCGGCAGAGGAGACGGCGTACTTGTGTGCCGGGACGGAGCCGGCGAGCGGAGGCCGCGCCTGTGTGAGCGCGAGCAAGCCTGCAACGGCGGAGGAAACGGTGGTGGCCGGGCAACTCCACCTCCGCCGTCCACCCGCGACGAGACGCGGCGCGCCGCGGGGAGAGAGAAAGAGGCAGAAGAAGACGACCTGCGGATCCCACCGTACCACCATTTTGTATGACATGTGGGCCCATAGCCACGTTGGATTGCCACGTAGGTCCAAAACCGGAGATGGATTGGTCTAGGGACAGTAAGTTAGCCGGTATTGCAACTTAAAGTACCCGCTGTGTCTGGTTTTACGGTTTATGGATGAAACTTGGACTCGACTGCAAGTTGAAGATCCGTGACAGATTTTTTCCTTTACAATTTATGACGAATGTGGTGGGATATGTACTCATGTGTTGCTACAACAATTACAGTAATTAAAGAAACTCGATTCTCAAAGCAATTTAGAAGAGCATGAAATTTTTCTTCTATCTTAGGAACATGGTACTTTGAGACACATAACACAGTCTGATCATATATGGTACCCGGGAACTGTACATCTCAACAGTAATCCTCTTCAACAACGTACTCTCTATCCTCAACATGATTTAATGTAGTCTGATGTCATATTTCTATTCTAAGCTACCTTGGAAAATTCTAAGCATGGATATCGCCTCTAAATTTAAAACACGCGATGCAAATATTCTGCAGTAGATCAAAGGTTCTATCCATGGATCCCCGTCTGGTTATTTTTGTACTCCCTCAGTTCTAATTTATAGTTCGTTTGACTTGGTTGACACTAAATTTGACTTTCTCGTCTTATTAAAAAAACCATAGTTATCATTTATTTTCATTGTGATTTAATTTAGCATATAATATACGGAGTAGTTTAACTATGAACTGAATTTTTTACATTTTCGCTTGAATAAGACAAACCGGTCAAACTTGGTATTAAAAAAATGAAACGACCTACAAAATAGGATGGAAGGAGTATAAAACATTTAACTGGTGCTCAGACTATCTTGGTTACTCACAAACCATCTTCAGCATTGATCTATTCAAATTACTGCACAAAAGTTGAATTTTGAAGCAGCCCAATATTGTTCTGTTTTGATATTACATTCAGAAACTAAAATGTTGGACCAAAAAAATAATATGCGATGCTGCAACTTGCAATCCAACAGATCTGCTGAATTCTTCAATGATCCAAAACATACTCCATGCATTCCAAATTGTAAGTGGTTCTAAATCTTAACTAGATTCACTTATTTCGCCATGTATAATTGTTCAATGTGTATGAATATGGACAGATAAAAAAAAAGCTAGCTTTCCTTACGATTTGAGACGGAGAGAGTACTATTGAATTAATTCTTCAATGTCCTCAGATTATTTATGCATCTTGATTGAAACAAGACAGTGACTCGAACTTCGGAGTACTCATGCAGAGTGACTCATTGACGTAGGTACTACAGTATGTATGAGGTGCTGGTGTTCATGCTGGCAGCAACAGCACACCAGGATGTGCCCTGTTCTGCGATCATATTGGCATAGCAGTACTTGAATTCCACATGTCAGGTGCAATTTTTAATAATTCATTTGCTGCCGAGACTTGCGGGTTCAAAAAGATTCAATATTCATTTACATCAACAATGATATTGCAGTACTCAAGGTGGCTCTACCTCAACTCATGGAGAGGGGCGTTGAGGCTGTGGCCTGTGGCACAGTTCCAGGCAGTACATGGTACCTATGGCAAAGGAAAGCACCACGCACCACATACCGGTGTGCGGCAGCGGCCTCGACGACCTTCCATGTCCCAATGATTATCCATTTGATGAGCCCCTCTATGGCCAGGGACAGTCGGACAGAGAAACATGCGAGGATAGAAATATCAAACAAGAGCACGAAGATAGTCACTTGTTCCAGAGCAATTGCGTCATAGTTTTAGGGGAATTCATGAGTCACTACTACATCCGTCTTGTATGAGCAAAATTATCACTTAACAATATTTTTGGGCCAACTCATCGGTTAATATAATTGGCAGCTTTATAGCATACATGTTCCATGAGCATACATCTCTATGATTGCTAGCTTCTACGGAACTTTTTCTTCGGCCATATTGTAATTGCCAATTTAAATCCCGTACACTGCCCAGTGCTATCAAACACGCATGCACCTAGGACTCAAGCAACAAGCAGCACAGAAAACTAGAAAAGGATGGAAAAAATGGCTCATGCTGCTCTAGAAGAACTTCAAAATGTGCGGGCTTCCTATACAAAGCTTCTTGCTGCAGCGACTTCCCATAGATTACTATCTGTACTTTTCACAAGAGCGCGTTCACCTTGAGCAGTAGAAATTCTTGCATGTATGTTCAATCAGAGTTTGTTTATCCAATTTGAGTACCCCAAGCCATGAGGACGCAATTCATTCCAGAACGGAGAAAGAACAGTTCATGGCCATAAAGTAATTAGTTCCTTTCTTTTTGCAGTAAATCTATAATGCAAGTTAAAAGCAATGAATGTTCAGATTAAGTTATTCAGTATTAGCTTGATCAACTTTGAGGGAGATCAAATCTAATGCGATTAATTTGATTTCTGAAATTATGACGAAAAAACAGTGAACAGCTGAACATTCAGATTGGGCTATCTATTATCAGCTCAATCAAATTTCAGAGAGAAAATGATTACTAAGGATCTACAAATGTGGGTGGATTTTCTGGCAACACACAAAAATATGATTGGAACCCAAATGTATTAATTAGCTCGCATCTGATTTCTAAAACTGATAGGAACTGCCAGGTATATGCCTAGCATGTGTTGCAAACAGTTTGTTCAATCATACCCAGAACTAAGAAACTTGTGTAGGATAGGCATAGCACATAAGGAAATGGCAAATCATCAACTTCAATGTCTAGAAGTTACAAATTATTCACCCATCACAAAACAAGATATCCAAGAACGAAGAGTCAGTTACCAGTTTGCTCTCCCTTAGCGGTGTGGAGATGCTCATGTCGATCAACTTATGCATGTCATCCAGATTGACCAGCACAAGCTGAATGCACAAACAATCATACAGACCAAACAGTTAACTAACCAGATAAAACAGAAGCTCAAACCAACCCAAAATCACAAGCAACAATGGGGCACACAAGAACGCACATGGTGGCTGATGTCAGTATGGAGGCATTGGATTTCCTGCAAGAAGTCGAAGAGGCCAATGGTGTGCTGGAGGATGTGGTTGGTCCCATAGTCGTTGAAGAATGGCTCATTGGCAATGCAGATGACTAATAAGTTCTCGCTGGCTACCCCGCCAGCAATGGCATGGCTGACAGAGTTCGACGGATGGGTTGCGGTAGCCGTGCGGTGTGGATCATAAATGGACTCGTGGCGCGGGCAAGGTGGCGGCGATGGCTGTGCGGGCGAGTGGCGGTGGAGACTGCGCAATCTAGACGTAGACATGTGGAGGCGAACAGAACAGCAACCATGGTGCACCTTGCCGCGGCATGGTAGGACAGTGGGAGTTTTTTTTTTTTTTGGCTCTTTTCATAGAATGTTTTCACAAATAGACCCATGCCAAAACCTTTTCTAGAAATGCACCCCTAGCTCGGCACCGAAGGGTAAGGCTACTGTCACTAAAGAGTGCAAAAGAATGTGCAAAACAGTATTAGGTACATTGTAGCCAAAGTGGAGTTTAAAATAGAAGGTGGGATCAAAGGTCTGGTGACGATAGCCTAAGGCACCGAAGGTCGACACCTCAGAGCTTAGTCCATTAGGTCCGAACCAATGCCACATCAGCTGTCGCCCTAGCCACGAGTCAACAGGTCAGCATGCTTTGACTGCGCACTGATGTATCTAACCTCAGCATGAGCTGCCTCGGCGGTGAGGTTGAGTCCTAACTCCTAAGTGGGCCATGGGCAAAGGCACAATCAAGAACGCAACCGCTAAGTTTGGAAAAAAGAAAGAACCAACCACTGGTATGACCGAGGGGATGCACTTTGCAGAATGCAGACCTGTGCAGATTGGCTTGGGGAGATTTTAGAATTTGACCTGAGCACAAACGGTGCAGATTAGCTTCCTGATTCCACCCATTCCTGATCCACAGGTCCAGATAAAACAAAGCAAATCATGGAAAAAGCCGTTCTGTTACAAAGATGAGGCTTCGAGGAAATGCCTTTTTCATTTCAACTGAAGATACATCCATCTAATTGGTCAATGAATATTTTTTTCTGAACAAATATTTAACTGACGACACATCCATTTAACTGATGAAATAAACTCAGCATCTATTACCAGCAAAAATTCTGGTACAACTAAAACATGAACCTCAATCATAAGCATTAACCAAGTCTGTTACCATAATATTTGTATGAGGTGGATCCAAGTTACCGTACCTGCTTGCTAGCAAAAGCTGCAACAGCTAAATACCACAAAATTTCTTATGGTGTGCTTGGATGCCTTCATAGATGTTTGCATCTCAAAAGAATGACATAGTGGCAATGGGAAACATTCTACACCTTGTCAACCTTCCTCACAGGATAAAATCTTCAGAAATCAGAACACCGCCTGATATAAATCTTCAGAAATCAGAACACTGCCTAAGACAAACCTTGAGAAATCATAACACTGCCTAAACCTGAACAGATCCCATGAAGAACCAACTGATAACCCATAGCAGCGGCCGATGCCATCACGCACTCATCTTCTTCCGCTTTGCTTTCGTGTCCGGCCTATCGAAGCCCTCGAACGGGATCTCGCCATTCATTGCCCGGAGCACATCCGGGAACTCCTCGACGTACGGCAGAACGTACACCTTATTGAAGCGCACCTTGGTGATCATGAGAGCCGCGGGCACCCGATGCTGCCCCGACTGCTGCCCCAACCTCCTCAGCACCGCTAACACAGCGCACCTCTGGGATAAGCCTTCCACCCTCCGCACAATGAGGGCCGGGTACGTCATGATATCCTCCAGGCTCAGGCCCGCCTTGCTGGTCAGAAAGCCGACGGTCTCTTGGATCTTCTTTTCCGAGGTCGACATCGAGAGCGGGTACCGCCAGATCATCCGCGTGATGCTGTCGTCGTCGAAGCCAAGGCGCCGAAAGAGCGCAAACTTGCTCTGCAGCGTGGAGGGCTTCATCTTGGCGAAAGTTTTGAAGACGTACACGAACTTGGGGCTCCCGGGCTCGACGCCGAAGCGCCTGACGGTGTCGACGACCTCGTTGATGCGGTCGGGGTTCTGCAAGATGACGCCGGGCTGGAGCGTGACGAGCCTGGCGATCTCGTCTCCAGACAGGCCGTGGACATCGCGAAGGAGAGGGAGCCCGCGGAGGAATGTGGACTTTGGGTTGCAGCGGAGGACGAAGGGCATCGAGCGGATCGCGGCGACAACGCGCGTTTCAGAGCCGCCGAGGACGTCACGGAGGGTGGTGAAGAACGGGGCCAAGTAATCCTGGACGCTGCGGCGGAGGAGGATCGGGTTGAGCGAGACGAGCCGCGCGAGGAGTGGCGCGGAGATGCCGACAGAGACCAGGTAGTCGAGCTTGGGCTGGAGCGTCTTCGCCGGGTCGGAGACCAGCACGATGGGCAACTTCCGCACGGTCTCGGAGACATCGGCGTCGGATAAGCCGTAGCGGCGGAGGAGCGCGAGCACAGCGTCCGCCCGCGCGGCGGCGCCCCGGGTTGCGAGGCCGGCCTGGAGGCGGGCGGAGGTCGCCGCACGGGCCGCGGCGGCGGGGGAGAGGCCGCAGCGGGAGATAAGAAAGGACACTGCAGGTTCGGCAGCAGCGGTGGTGGCGGCGGTAGAGGAAGAGAAGGCGGCGGCTAGGGCGCCGAAAGGGAAGGGGAGGAGGCGGCGGCGGACGGCGGCCAGCATTGGGGGAAATTGTGGAGGGGAGTAGCGGCTCGACGGGGAAAGAGGAAATGGGGCGAGACAGTGGAGTACTAGGTTTTAGCGGTTTCGTCGCGAGGCTGGTGCGCGGTAGCATGTTGCTTTGGGCCCCCACAATGCTAGCCCAAAAACTTGGCCTGTGGTTTAACGTGGACCTGATTTCATCGGCCCAGCCTCAGGCGTAAGTGGGCTAGCTCCTATCGCAAACCCATCTAAAAAAGGCTCGTATCACAAACAAGTACATGCCATCATAGGCTTGGCCAGTATGGCAATAACAATAATGACCAATTTGGATACTCGATTTAGAGATTGACACGGACTATTTTGTAGTTATATATGATCACGTGTTGTTTCTATAGAAATGATAATATTTGATCCGAGGGCTATTTTTATTGTTGATATATTTATTTTGAATTATCGGCCACATGTTTCTTAGAGTTATAAAACTTGCCTCTTTTTTTCTAGCATGCGCCGTCGGAATTAGCAATAATCCTTGAAACTAAATTTGTTACTAGAAATAGTCAGATAACAGAAGATAATGTAAAAAATACATGACGCCTTAAACCCGTAGAACCTTGCTGGTCAGTGTAACTTTTTAATTAAAGTATTTTTCCCACACCTTATCCTTTTGGAGGTTTTAACTTGTACTTGCTTTTACTAGAGCCTTGCTTCAGGAGTATAGTTTTTAAATCATAGTTTTACAATACCATATCCAATCCAACTTATGTTTGGATACACAGTATTTGGACATTATTCCTGCATGAACAAAAAATTTTGCTATATCCCAAAGAAGTATTTAGCATTGACAAAACTATAGTTTTGAATACATTGAGAGCTAGGAAACACCTTTTGGGCTAAAATGCCATAGCAATAATATTGTCTTGGAACTAAAAAAATACTATGTTCCTAAACAGAACACAATATCTTCTCCATGGAATTTCTTACGAAAGATGTATTATAAGGTTTTTTTTAGGATGACAATTCTCCCTAAGAGATTCTAGGGATAATATGTCGCTCGCTGCGTACCCGGTGCACGTTACGATAAGGGCAGGGCTCCGCGGCTACTGTGTGAGCGCTGCCGGGGCGCTGGGCGCCCGGGAAGAGCCAGAGTGGCTCCTAGCGCCACACAACTTGACAGCATGCAGCAAAGCCTGCCGATGGTTTGGGCTGAAATAGTATTAATGGTGTGGATTTTGTATTGAACTCATTTGGGTTGGGTGAAAGTGGGCTAAGCAGGAATGGGTTGATTTGGTTAGGGCCGTTGCATGAAACGATTTGGGATGGGTTTAGGCTGGGCTCGTACTGATGACTGGGCGTGGAGCTGTTGAAGTGATTATGGCGAAATCCTTCAGAATCGGAAGCCCCGACGGCCTCAGGTGTCATTCCACTGTCAATCCATTTACGAAGCTGGGTGTTGAACTCATGGGTAGGCCATTGTTTTGGTCTCGCTTTCGCATGAGTTGAATGGAAGCGTGGCTCGAGCTGGGTTGATTTCTGCAGATGAACGAATGAATTAGACATGGATTGATGCGGGTTCCAGTTTGCATTGGATGCTAGCCCACTAGCAAAGCAGCAACAATCTTCAGTCCGCCACGGCGCCACCCCTACCCGTCTATCCCTGCAAGGCAGGCACGACAGGATCGGAGGTACGACGTACAGGCACATCCCTGCTCTTCGAGCCGTCAATCTCTGGCTAGGCTCCTGGCATGATGAATAATCTCCTTGGCATGCGGTTGCTTGCCCCGCAGTGAGGAAAGCACTGCCGCGAGGACAGGGACGTGTCACCACGCAACCACAAACCACCGTCGCCCCGCCGAGCCGTCACATTCCGGGCGTCGCGCGGACAAAGGGAATTGAAGGATAGCGCACACCACTCGTCGTCCAGTGAGCTTTCACGTCGATCGACAGCGGCCGGCCGTGCAATGGACGGCGCGCGCACGGGGTAGCCCGTGCCGCGGTGCCGGTGCCGTGGCAGCCACGCGAAACGGGGGCAAAGCGCGCGGCTGCTGGTGCTAGCCGGCTGCCGAGTCGCTGCCGACCCGTACCGGCACCACCTCCACTTGCGACAGTGTAAAAACACAGGGGGCAGCGCAGGCAGGCAGCGCAAGCACGCACCGCTTCGCATGCAGAGTGAGATGCAGACCGGTGATGGCAACAGGTTGGGCGGAGCCGTGCCGCTTTGGTCCAGGCGTCGAGCCGTCTATCCGGCCGGCACTGTTGCTTTCCTCCATCCGGCGGTCGCCTCCTCTGCTACCTTTCGGCCTCCGCCGCACACTGCTCAACGTCAGGTCGCACAGTGGCCGGCGCCACGCCCGCACTGGCACCACTCTCGCTCGACGTCTGGCCGGCTTGCAAGTCGCAAGGATAGAATCAATGGAACGATTCATCGATCAGATTCAGCGCACAGTACAACGTGGCGCTGCTGGTGGTCATCGGTCAAACGCACACCGGCGCGGCCGCAAGATTCCATCCGGGCTCCGCTCCGTCGTGAACATGCAATGCAGTCAAGCGCTTGGATCAAGAAGGCTTGCCGGCTCGGGGGACTTTGACCGAGCTTCCATGGACTCGTACTCCATCGCTCGTTCATGACGCGGGTTTACCCCCACCGCCACCGTCCCACCTCTCCACTGCCCTGATTGTTCCCCAAGCCAAAGCATGCATTGGGGAACAAGTCGAGAGGCTACACCTCGATCACTTCGTCTTCCTTTTTTTTTCCTACTGCTTGCCTGCTCGGCATTGCAGATGCAAATCCGTCAGAGCTGCGACGAAAAGGCAGCGCCCGGTCGGCCAAGACTTCCTTCCAACACGGCAGCACGACCAGTGAGAACAGATTTTTTACTTTCTTCAAAGGGTAAGAGACAGCTGCTCATCATCCAGTAAAGTAATCCCTACTACTGTATTTCACACTTCCCCAGTGAACAGAAAGTCCACGGCGAGCCGGTGTGCCGTGCCCTGGAAGCCTGCCCGGCCCACGCCCGCCCCGGCCGCGGACGGGCGCCTAGGGTTCCCATGGCCCAACACTCCACCTCGGGCCCACTTCCATGTGGGCCCGGCGTCACAGCGTCTCCCGCCCGCTCTATATAAACCCACCGCCACCCTGCGATCTCCGCCGAGAAAACCACCATCATTGGTAGCAGCCGCCAGCCACCGGAAGAGAAAAGGGTGCATCTTGAGTTGAGTGGCACCTGGTACCTTGTGCAAGGTCACCGGATCCATGGAGATGACGTCGTCGGAGAACAATGCCGTCCTCCCGCCGCCGCCGGACGGCGCCGCTGAAGCTGTTCGGGTCGTGGGCGAGCTCGTACACGCACCGCGTGCAGCTGGCGCTGCGGCTCAAGGGCCTGGAGTTCGAGTACGCGGAGGAGGACCTGGGCAGCAAGAGCGAGGAGCTGCTGCCGCTGCAACCCCGTGTACAAGAAGGTGCCCGTGCTTGTCCACGGCGGCCGCGCGCTGCCGGAGTCCGTCGTCATCCTCCAGTACCTCGACGACGCCTGGCCGGAGACCCGCCCGCTCCTCCCCGCCGACGCATTCGGCCGCGCGCTCGCGCGATTCTGGTGCCACTTCGCCGACGACAAGGTAATAAATAAATATACGCGTTAATTTATTAGCGTTCGTGTTGTTGTGTTCCGTTAATTTCTTCGTTTCATTCGAAGAGCGACGTACTGCACACGTGCGATCCTTTTTTTTTTAACCCAAAAAAAATGGCAGCTTGGGCCGGCGGTGGGCGCGGTGTTCGCGTCGACGGGGGAGGAGCAGGAGGCGGCGGTGCGCCAGGTGCACGAGAACCTGGCGCTGATCGAGGCGGAGCTCCGCGACGGCGCGTTCAAGGGCCGGCGCTTCTTCGGCGGCGACGAGGTGGGCCTCCTGGACGTCGTCCTGGGCTGCGGCTCCTACTGGCTCGCCGTGTTCGAGGAGGTCACCGGGGTGCGCCTCGTGGACGCCGACGCGTTCCCGCTCTTCCACGCATGGCTCCGCGCCTTCGAGGCCCTGGACGAGGTCCGCGAAACCATCCCCGCCGTCGACCGCCTCCTCGACTACGCGCGCGGCGTCCGCCACATGCTGCTGTCGGCTGCGGCCGCCTCCGCCTCCACCGCCGCAGACGCCCCCGCCGCCTCCACCGCGCCGGCGGCGGCCGCGGCTGACATCGCCGTCGACATATGATATGATCGCGCGCAGCCGCCCATGGCGTCGTCGCGCGCCTGCCGGCGCCGTCTCCGGCCGGTGATCATCGTATCATTTAGCTAGCAGAGTACTAGTAGTGGTACCAGCAGTGTCGATCACGCCATGCATGTGTGGTCACTGTGGTGGCCGCGTGCCGGCTGCACGGAAGAGTGCGCTTCTGCAGCTGCTGCCGCACCACCACCATGGTTAATTGGCGCATTGATGCAGTGCGTCTGTTTGTGTAGGTGTTGAGTTTGTTTGTTTTCTCCACTTAATCGGTCTTCGTCGTCCTCCTGTTAAATCTCTGTTTGCCGCGACATGTTGTGGTGGCCGGGAATCTTGTGTGTTCTGTATGTAGCAGTTTGGCTCGCTCGCTCGTTGAAATGTTATCCATGTGCACCCAGCTGGTAATTATTTCTTCCAGTAAAGTCGTCTCAGCGTACGGCCGCATGAGATCGTGCCCAGCTTCTACGGCAGTAGTACCAATAATTTACCCGGTGAGTACCAGATTAAAATCCTTTTGATCCGAGGAGTTAACTGCGGCGGTTAATGCGCGTGTCAGCGCGCACAGGTCGGTGCTCGCTACTACCAGTACCGGCGCCCCTGCAGCTAGCGTTGGAAGAAAGAAAAAGGGCATTTAAAGCTACTGCACTGACCAAGCGTCAATATAGGCACCGATCCCGTCCCCTGCCCTTCTGTTGAGAATTGATGGGGGCGCGCGTGTCTGCCCTGAATCCGCATACCTGCCCGCGCTGCAGGGCGCCCCCATTCACGTGCCATGCATTGCCCCAAACTGAACGCACGCGTCGTAGATGCATGGTGTACAGTCGTACAGAGACGTGAACGCGTGGAGCTGTCCATGTACCATCACCGTTCGTTGCACCCATGACCCAACGCAAGATAAAAAGTTTTCCCTCGACAAAGAATGTGAATGGTAAGACCTTGCAAAACTACGTTATTATTTTGTACCATTAGTATTGTCGGTCGTTTTTGGCGGCATGAGTTTATTCGGATAACGCACACTGTATACTGAGAAATTTGAAGCATAGTTCGGTTGGATGGGTTTACCGGTGAGTATGAGTAGAGAAATTTGAAGCATAGCTTGGTTGGATAGATTTACCGGTGAGCATGAGTAGCGACAATAGACTAAGAAAGACAAGAGTTTCAGCTGTTCTTTTTCTAGGGAAAACGGCTGGAAAAAATCTCTGCCACTGCAAACCGCATCGTGACGAAGGCGACGGTAGATTAATGGCAATCCATATCCATCCATCCGAGCGAAGCGCCGGGACAAAGGATTTCGGCACCGCACGAGCTGCAGCTGCCGCATGCCGCGGCAGGCAGCAGGTGCTCCAGCGCCGAGCTCCGGGAGCGGGCAGCATCGATTGCGGCAGCTGCTAGAGATTAGAGCCGGCAGGAGTATCCGAAGCACAGTAGGTAGCACGGGATCGACGAGGCCACCGCACGCGCCCTCGCCGCCTGGCTCGCTTGAAGCGGCGCCACGCCAGGCCACGGGAGGGAAAGGGAAGGGAAGGGTGGGTGGACCGCCGCGGAAGGTGCTGCGGCGCCAGCGGTCTGCGCGCGCGGGCGTCGCGCACGTGAACAGGGCAGCGTGCAGCGCTGTGCGGGCACCGGAGGCCGATCGGGCACCAAAGCGCTCACGACGGGCACGTACAGTGCCAAATTACTCCCCGTGTTCAGACGCCGAGTTAATGAACAGCGATGAGCTCCGGCCCCACTCACAGACGGACAGGAGCGAGATCGACGTGTGCAGAAGAGCATAATATTCATTAGGACAAGTCCAGGGGTCCCTATATATATTTGAACATGAACGTGGATGTACATGGTGCGCGGCTAAAATAATACTGCAGGCTGTAGAAGTGCATGTATTATGTATATGAACAACAGTACAATGAACGAAGATGAACTTAGTACATAAGACCATTGTCATTAGGGAGCGCAAAACAATGTAGATGCACAATAGACAAGGTAAAATTTGAAATAAAATGTGTGATATAAAGTAAGATACAAGATCTGACCACTGAAGGTGACCGTATCGTTGATAGCGAAATACAAATGTGGAGAGGGATGAGAAATTGAGAATAGCACGTCGACGATGAAGGGTAAGGCCGATACACAGGTGCATGGTATCCCGAGTTCCCGACGGAGAGCCAAATATTTTTATTTTTATGAGAATTTGTATATAGTATCTTTTTTTTTCTAGTGCACCTGGTCATCATCGAAGACTAACATCCGGAGGTTTAAAAAAAATCTCCAATCAGTGAGTTTTTTTTCCAAGAGTTTCATCAACTTTACCACCGAGGAGGTGGTTTCCACAAAAAACATTTAACTGAAAACTACAATGCAGAATAAAGGAACAAAGCTTCAATCTCGTTGTTAGGCTGTCTCCGGCGCTTTTCCTATCCTCCCATCCCTCGTCGCTATTCTAATTATCCCTCTCTCTGTCTACGATGCCGTAGCAGCGCATCATTTAATTTTACAGAACCAATATGAGGGAACCGCGGGAGATAGCCTTACTTTCTGTTACTGTAGATGTTGCGTTCACGGTCGCCGCACTACATTTGCTTGTACGGGTGTGCCAGCCAGCCAACTCTGCAGGATTTGTTGGGTTTTTTTTGGATGGGGTGAAACCGATTCTAGCAGCATGGCTAAAGGATAGAAATAAATTCAAACTCAATTTTGTGTGCAGTGTTATTACAGTACAAATTTCCCTTTTTATCCGTGCTATGGTCATTCCGCTGCTCACAGCTTGGTGTACAGTATAAATGAATAGCGCATGGGAAGGGGGTTGACTATTCCACGAGCGCTCGTCAGGCTCGATTCACGCGAGCGATCTGACCGGCCGCCCCACGTGCACATGGTCACAGCGCGCCACCCTGAGGTTGTTGTGCGGGCCCCGGTCAGCTCCAACCCCAGCGAGCGCCGTGCGCATGCTGCCGCTTTTTCCCCCTCACGTCGTTGTCGCGGGTCTCATCGGCTCCTTCACTCAGTTCGGCTATTACTTGCATGCATGGAAACGAAAGGTCTTTCAATTTCTTTTTTTTTCTACATAGCTTGTAATTAAGATGTCTACTAACCAAACCGATTTCATATTTACGATTCTCTTATTTTTATAAACAAAACAAAACCACATTTATATATAAGTTGTAATAAAAATATAATTTTACACCATGATAAAATTATATTAGCATAATTTTATGTCATACAGTTACGATAAATTTATGTTAGCATAAATTATGTTGTCATAATTTTTACCATACAGTTATGATCATCATAAAATTATTATGAAAAAATAAATAAAAGTAAAGAAAATAAAATTATGCTAGCATAAATTATGTTAGTATAATTTTATGTCATACAGTTATTATAAATATGTTAGCACAATTTTATGTCATACAATTATGATCATCATAAAATTATTATGAATAAAAAATAAAAAAAATAAAATTACGCTAACATAAATTATGTTAGCATAATTTTATGTCATACAATTATGATAAAATTATGTTAGCATAAATTATGTTAGTATAATTTTATGTCATAGCTTATGATAAATTTATGTTAGTATAATTTTATATCACACAGTTATGATCATCATAAAATTATTATGAGAAATAAATGTAATATAAATTTATTTTTTTTACTTTTTTTTGTTAGCATAATTTTATGTCATACAATTATGATAAATTTATGTTAGTATAATTTTATATCATACAGTTATGTCTTAATAATAATTATAAACATATATTATTAAAAAAGAAAAAAATAAAACAGAAAAAGAAGAAAAAGGGAGCAGACTTGCACTTACCGTGGGGGACGGGTGGAAGGAGCCGGCCCACGTGAGTCCGCTAGATCCGTTGCTGTCGCCGTCTCACGTGGGGCCCCCGAACTTCCCTTCACGTGCGGGAGAGGCGCTCGTCCGATTCGCTCAGAGCGAGCGCTCACAAAACGGACATTGCGCATGGGAAGCAGACATGTTGGGCAGATTGGTGGTGATGCTACTTTTGACTCGCAGCGTGGCAGTAACGGATCGGAGGAGGATCACGTACTACAGAGAAACAGACAGATCGCTCCACACTTTCCTCCCTCTGAAGATCAACAAACCGTGTCCACAATGGATGAGCGAGTGCCGAATAGCCTGAGGCTCTGTCATCTGTGCCGAAGGCCGAGGCAGCAGTGTTTCCGTTAGATTGATTTTCACAGGTCGTCTATTCCATTTTTTTATCTATTATTTTAATTTTTTTAATAATATCAATACATTATCGTTTTGTACTGTCGTTTACACGATTTTCTAGACTCAATTCTCCTTCGACGCTTTGTTATCTCGATGCAGTTCTGAACAGGATAACAGACGCGCGGAAAAAGCATGCATGCGGGGGGGGGGGGGGGGCGCTACCTGGATACGTTGTCGATCTCATGAGCGATTTCATGAGCAAGCATGAGTGCGTGGGCAGCCCGATGTCGGCACCGGTGGCGCCAGCGGCGCGCGCGATCATATTTTCAACCAGTTGGGCTCGCGCGCGCCTGTTCTGTCTGAAACCATTTCGTGTACGCGGCCATTCACACGTAACGTACGTGGCCCTACCCTTGTGTCTGTCCTCTTGCTGCTGCCACGCCGTATCAAACCTCACAGGTACCCGAGGTGCTCTAGCACGTCTATCAGGGCTGTCACGTCAACCCCCATGCTTCACTCTAGAACCAGTAGCCATCAACCTACCGGTCGAGTATCTGCTGGGTTCACAGACCTTCAACTTCAATTGGCACCTCTGCCTGCCCAAAACTCACACTGCTGCTGCTGGTCCAGTGCCGCTACCCCGTCAGGTATTCAGCAGGCAGGTACTGTAGCTCTGCATTCAGAAGCCATCATCGCCGGCATCGCCATCGCCATTCGCCTGACGCGGTGGGTGAAGAGGCAGACGGCGTCGATCGTCCTCTCGACGGCGGCTCTCCGTCGCACGGACGCATACGGAAACCAATGCTACAGTATATGCGTGCCCGTGCGGCGGTGGGCAAGGCGACGAGGGAGAGATGGACGCGGCGTCACATCCCGGTCCCGTCGCCACGGGCACCTCCCTCCCTCCCGATGCGACGGCCCATCACCCATCGCGTGTCCCATGGCGCAAAGTTTCCGCGTCCGTCGGGCGGGTCACGTGGTCTCGACCCTGAAGAAGGCCCGACCGATCCCAGTCCCGGCGAACCGAGGCCTTCGACTATCGTGGATTACCGACCGGCCCGGCCGCCCAGGGCCAGTCTTATGCTCACGGGTGCCAATGGCTAGCTCTTCAGCGGTGAGCTGCAGCCTACAAACAGACGCAGTGCGTCGTCACCACTGCCGTGACAAACGCCACGGACGTGCCGGCCGGCGCCAGCAGCAGCAGCGCGCGCGGCTGTGTAGCCCGGCAGCCCGCTGCGGACCGCGGTAACTGATCATCGCACGGCACGGCGCTGGTACGGTGCTGGACGGCGCGTTACCGAGTACGGAGTACTTCCGTGCGCCGTGCCGTCCCCTGGCAGAAAGGCAGGCGCGCGTCGGGCGTCCTCCATCCATCCCCGAGCTCTCGCCGTGTGCCAGTGGCCAGTGGGCGGGGGACGCACGTACACGACGTAGTCCTACCCTACGTACGCAATGTCCACGGCGACCCGTGAACCAGGACGCCATGCACGTATTATTAGGAGGACCATGGATCGCGAGTATCAGATGCAGGAGTACTGCACGCTTCTGTGGGTTTTGATGCTAGCTCCAGGCGTTCAACGAGGGAGCGCTCGTCCATCGGTCGGTGTTTCTCCATGCAGATTAGCGCGCGAGACTGGCGCGGATGAACATGGAGAGGTAGCTTTTTTACAAATAAAAGACGAACATCACACGTTCACGTGCACCCAGCTGCTTTGCCCCCCCTGCATAAGTGCATATCATGATCACTGCTCGTAGTAGCTTCTCGTGTCGTGTCTGCGTGCCGTGGAGCCACAAGATTCGGCGAGACGGCGAGGGACGCACAGGCCGAGGAGGCTACGACGACTACGAGAGTGCCCGGCTGACTTTGACTGTCATCGCGTGAGTGAGAGTACTGAGTACTGTAATTGACTTGTGTCGTGCGCACATGTGCACGCGCGTCCTAACATAAATATAGTGCCAATAGACTTGTACCGGAGTACTTTCCGTGGTGGAGCATGTAGCACGACCAGATCCATCATGATTGTGGATCTTTGACAACGCGCGGATCCCACGCATGTGGTTATATGTACTATTTCACGGGGCTCAAGGAGCTAGGCGCCTAGGACATGCACCACTGCGCGGTTGTTGCACACACCAAACACACGTACGTACTGCAGCGACGATCATGATAGCAATTCGCAAGCTCGCATCATTCCTGCATGTGCGCGCTACTATACGATACGATAGACACCCCTCACGCTCTCCGCGATGGGATGGTTCAAAATAGTTCTTCAAAAGACCGTTGGACACCGTTTATATTGTTTGGCTCTGTTTTACACCATAGCTGATATGACGTACAGAGATGAATGAGATTTGAGAAATTAGGATGAACATTATCGTTGGAGAGAGCCTCAGGTCAGGTGGCAGACTAGGGCACAAAGGCCAAGAGTAGATTGCTAGCAGTCTATACTGCTAGTAGTAGACTAGTGGTGGTATAGCAAATGGCATATTGGCATCATCATGTGAACAACAAGAAGGCACTTCACTCTGCATTGTTTGTTGATTATAAAAGACACTTGTCCCGCTCGGTACGTACTCCGTATATATACGCAGACAGCTGATGATCCTCCACACGGGCCGGGGCATTTACAACAGCACAATATCCACGCCACGGGACACGGGTTCGGCCCAGGATTCCAGGGCGAAGCGCATCAGGCCGGCAGCACGTACGACGACGGTACGAGTGGAGAACGAGCGAGACGGACCCTGTGGGTGTGGTCGATGGACGGCTGTTTACACGTCACGTCGATGAGTTAATCACCCAGGCGCCAACAGGATCCGGCTGACGACCGCTTAATCACAAAGCTGAAAAAAAAGGGCCGGGGGCCCATTGCAGACGATAGCGGATCGTCGTCACTCGCCGCAGCCCACAGCGCCCTCGGGGCGGGCCTCGCCTCGGTATCGATCGATCCGTCACCTGCGCACTGCGCATCGATCTGGAGGGCACGTCACCGCCGCTCGTCTGGTAGCTAGGTAGCCTGCGCGGCTACGGCGTAGGGCGGCCGCGCCTTTGGCCGGCCGCGGCCACTGTGGCGTGCGTGCGTGCGCTCAGTGCCCGTGCGACGACGAGCGGCGCCGTATGCCGTCGCGTCAAAATGATCGGTGGCGGTGCCAGGCTTCTAGTAGTAGCAAGCAGCAGCCTATGCCCTAGCTAGCCCCCCTAGCGGAGGAGCACAGTGGGCCGGCGGCAGGCCTGCACGAGGGGGGCAGCAGCGTCCCGTGGTACGGCCGGGCCGGCCACACGCAAGGACGGGCCGGGGGAACCCGTCGCGTAGGCGGCGGCGTCGTCGCGTCGCCGTACGGACCCAAGCGAAAGCAACGCTGGTCGAAAAGGAATCCGAATTTTTTTTATTTTTATATTTATTTAAATCGTTTTTTGCAAAAATAAATGGACGATTCAAAAAATTGCAAATCTATACCAATACCGCCGGACCATCCGGCGGTATTTAAAAAACGCCGCCCTATCCGGCGGTTTTTAAAAACCGCCGGAGCAACCGGCGTTTTTTAAATACTGGCAGAAGAGTTTGGCAGTGCGGCGGGCGCTGCGACCAGTGGGCCCGCCGATTAAAAAACGCCGGATGGCGCGGCGGTATTTAAAAACCGCCGGCGGGGACGGCGGTTATTTAAAACCGCCGCCCCGTCCGGCGGTTTTTAAATACCGCCGGCGGGGACGGCGATTTTTAGCCCATATACCCGCGCCGCCTCCTTTCTTTTCTTTTCTTCTTCTTCTTCCTCACCGCTCTCCAGTCGCCGCCCGTACGCCCGCGCCGCCGCGCCGCCGCGCGCCTGAGCAGAGAGGGGAGAGGAGGAGAGGCTCGGGCGCCGCCCGGGAGGGAGAGAGGGAGAGAGAGAGGGAGAGTAGAGGAGCCCAAGGTTGCAGGTAAATTTTCTTTGAATCATGTATTTTTTTTAGCATTTTAAATATCATTAGTAGTATTATTTGATATTAGTAGTAATTTAGATACAATATTAATAGATTAGGTAACAGTAGTAGTATTTTATATAATATTAGCACTAGTTTGAATTACCATTAGCGGATGTAGTCTCGTTTTATGTAATACTCATACTATTTTAGTTGACATTAGCACATTTACCAGTTTTAGATTTAGATAGAATATTCAATCATTATAATATAAGAAAAATTGAGTGTTATATAGAAATGTGGTTACATATGTGCTAAGTACTGTCTTGTTTGTCGCATTTGTGGTCAGGCATGTCACAGAAAACATATTTTCAGATATATTTTGGTGAAGGAGAGAAACGTTACGGTCAGTTCGGGGTAGATTTGAGTGGGTTTCGGTCAGTGACAAAAGGGCTGGACAAAGCAATTGAGAGGCCATTTCGTTCAGTGTATAACTGGTTCATGAAGTGTTTTAAGTTGGATTATAATGAATGTCAACTGAGCGTCTCAGCAGTAACAACTAGGAGTTCATCTCCTGTTTATTATGAATTAGTGCAAATAGAAAGCACTGCCGTATGGAGTAGGTTTGTTGACGTTAGCTTGCGTCATGGGTTACCCCTGGTTCTTTTTGTGCAAGCATACGAGAAGGTGAATGCTGAATAAGAAAGCTCACAGGGCTGTGATGAGGCAACAACAATTGAAGAAGTGGTGGAAAATAATGTGAATCAGGTTAACGAGGTGGGCGTTGATATAGGTGAGCAAGGTGAAGCTAATGAAACAGTACGGGAACCAAGGGGTGAGGTAGATGAGGGTGAAGAAATTGTAGGTTTGGTTGAACAGATGCAGCGGGAGGATGCCGAGGCCAATGTCCCTGTTGAAGAAGATTCAGACAGTGAAGATGAAATATTGAACCAGGTTCCAAGTCAATGGACCAACTTTGATCACTCAGAACTGCTAGTAAATGAAGGTGAAATGGTTCCATGGGAATA
The DNA here is from genome assembly GCA_030272315.1 of Paspalum vaginatum. Lineage (NCBI taxonomy): Eukaryota > Viridiplantae > Streptophyta > Magnoliopsida > Poales > Poaceae > Paspalum > Paspalum vaginatum. The sequence goes on along the minus strand of CM059020.1, from coordinate 37,328,753 downwards.
TAGTGAAAATGAAGTATCTGTGGGAGCTATTTACCATAGCAAGATAGAGCTAAAAGAGGCCGTGCAAAGATGGTCGGCTAAGTGCCTGAAGAAAGAGTTCAGAGTTCAAAAGAACAGTCCACAAGTCTATGATGTGAAGTGCATACGAGATGATTGTCCTTTTAGGGTCCATGCTTTTTTGGGAAAGTATGATATTTTCTGGACCGTTTCAAGAATTGAACATCATACATGCGTCCTTGAAGAGCTTGAGAGTCATCACCATAACTTGACAGCTGATTTCGTGGCTCAACATATGTACTCAAAGATAGTAAATAATCCTGCATATGAGCCGAAGGCAATAATCAATAGCATAGAGGATGACTTTCAGTACAAAATAAGTTACAGCAAAGCTTATAGGGCAAAACAGAAGGCGTTGGAAATGAGATGGGGTACGTATGAAGCATCGTACCACAACCTGCCACGTGTGCTGAACACACTATGTGACCGGAATCCGGGTAGTTACTTTGAGATTAAGCACTATAATTTGCCTCAGGACCGGACAAAGCGTGTTCTTCAGCGTGCTTTCTTTGCTTTGGGGGCATGTATCAATGCATTCCGGTATTGTCGCCCAGTGATATGCATCGACGGGACCTTCCTAACAGGGAGGTATAATGGCACAATTCTGACTGCAATTGCGGCAGATGGAAACAATCAGGTGCTCCCACTGGCTTTGCATTTGTTGAGAGTGAGAATGGGGACAGTACCTATGAGAGTGAGAGTGAGAGTGAGAGTGAGAGTGAGAGTTCGACGTGACAATACCTATGTAGCATTTTCAGTTTTACGTGACAGCTCAAGACGTAGCCTTTTCAGTTACAGGTACATTCATAGCCTTTTCAGTTCGACGTGACAACACATATGTAGCCTTTTCAGTTCGACGTGACAACACATATGTAGCCTTTTCAGTTCGACGTGACAACACATATGTAGCCTTTTCAGTTCGACGTGACAACACCTATGTAGCCTTTTCCGTTCGACGTGACAACACCTGCGTGGCCTTTTCAGTACCATTTCCAGTTTGACCTAACAACTTTTTCGTTTTCAGAAGACAACTCAACCCCCATCTCGACTACAAAAAGACGGCACACATTCAAAGAACACACACAACACACTACCAGAGCGAGGGAGGAATGGCCGAGCCGGGAGGAAGGGGGCGTGGCCGCGGCCGAGGCCGAGGAGGGAGGGGTGGAGGACGTCGTAGCCACCACTTCCTCTGGGGAGGTCCTCAAGGCCCAGACGTGTTTCCACATCCACTGGAGGACTTCCCGCTAGAGGGACCAGACGCCTTTGTTGGCGAACGCAGGCTTAGGCCTTACGATGATCGCACGGAGGTGTGGCCTACGTGCCGTTGTGGTGAGTATTGTGTCGTGCAGGTGTTCGATGAGTTCATCGATGGAGGTCGTCGCTTCTACAGATGCCCTTTTGGCTATGTGTGTCCTCAAACTCGCTCTCTACACTTTGTTCTGACATAACTCAAATTGTTTATAAAAATAGATATATATGATTGCAGGATTCCACTGACACGGCATGCCGCTTCACCAAGTGGGTAGATCCTCCACACCATGCCTACGTCGAAGACTATATCAACCACCTGAAGAACAAGATCCACGACCTTGAGTGTCGCGTCAACTCTCTGGAAAACGAGGCTGACGCTAACGCGATAGTGGTTGGACTCGAAGATGATCCCCTGTGTCCTGACCCCTTCTGCAAATGTCCGTACCACCCGCGGCAGCGTATGCCCCCCAAGTCTCCACCATCCGGAGGTTACGGCTACTATGATCTCCAAGGCCCGTCGCAGCACTATCCGAACCAATTCGCTTAGACGAACTTCCTACTATTTTTACGTTTCTAGCATTTCAAATTACCTAAGCCAAGTCAATTGTGTAGCGCGAGTTACGCGCTACAACGACAAGGCATCGCAAATGTGTTCAACTTTATTTATGTCGTTAATCTACGCTGTCAACATTGAGAATTATGTATCCGAGTTCAATCTATGTTGCGTTTTAACTTCTGCATCAATTGTTCATGTCGTACTCAATGTAACGCTGTGATTTCAATTTAATGTAACGTGTACTCTCATAATTTGTTTTTGTCTGTCCTCCATACTAAGAAAAAGAAAACAAATATTTTACGTCATAAATTAAAGAAATACAAATTTACCGGTACTAATTACAATAGTTTCCATGCCCACATTCAAATTGTGTTTTAATTGCCATTTGCTTTTACGTATACTCATATTGCTTATTTAACAAATTACCATGCTCTTGTTTTTTAAAAATGCACATGGAGCAAAAATAGCCGGATGGACCGGCTTTATTTAAAAATCGCCGGATGGGCCGGCTTTATTTAAAAAACGCCAAAAGGATTAAATACCGCCAGCCATTTTTTAAAAAACGCCAACAGGACCTAAATACCGCCACGGGAAATAAAAATCGCCGGCCCATTCGGCTTTTTTTAAATATCGCCGGGTGGGCCGGCGGTATTTAAAAAACGCCAAAATTCGGTGGTAGTTAGGATGCCACGTCATAAAACCGCCGGATAGGGCGGCGTTTTTTAAATACCGCCGGATGGTCCGGCGGTATTGGTATAGATTTGCAATTTTTTGAATCGTCCATTTATTTTGGCAAAAAACGATTTAAATAAATATAAAAATAAAAAAAACTCAAGGAATCCGATCCGATGCATGCAAATCGCGGTGTACGTCGGCGTCCTTTCTCCGGTCCGGTTGTCCGAGGCCGGCCCGGTCGCTTTCCGCGAGTTGCGAGCGTCGTGGAGGCAGATTTTTCTTGGGCACAACACAAGAAGAGGGGCACGGGCCGCAGCCACAAAAGGGCCGCTCGCTACCCACAGCACCGTGGGCTGGCTTGGGGCTTGTTGCATCATCAGCCTGCATACAGGATAATCCGAGGCCCAGCGCTTCAATTGGATCTGGACCCCCGTGCGGCTGGGCCGCCTGCAGCCCGCAGCACGGGACCGACCCCATCTCCGGTGGTGCTGGGCCTCCTGCTGCGCGCACCGCTCGGCTCAAACCACCGCGCACGTTCCGAGCCCACGGCGTATATCTGCCACACGTGAATAAAATCCATGTGATCACTGTCATTTCCTGACGTTAGCGAAGATATTGGCTGCATTTTCTTTGGATCATTGTAACTCCCTTTCCAAACATAAGCGGCGGGACTATTCACGGGTTTAGCAATATAACTAAGTGTCCTTAAAACCCGCGTAAAAACAATTTGTCACCAAATCCATGAGTAATCTCGTTTGCATCCTTACCGAACGTCTTCTTTCTAATTATGTCTCTTGTTGCCATATTTGATATGCTTTAGTTAAAAGTTGGCTAATGCGGTTGTCGATCCATGGTTAAATGTATAGTAAACTTGCATGCAAATTGTGCACCAAGTTCCTGCCTTATTGCGCGTACCAACTTGCTTTGTATGTCTAGTGCAATTTTTTTCCCGTAACCAAGTAGCAACTCAACATTGTATATCATAATAAATTGATTTTTCTATCAACAGAAGTTTAAAACGTTAGCGCCTAGCTTCAGTTCGGTGGCACTAAGGGAGTGTTCGTGTGGATGGTGAGGCTATCTCCAATAAAATTTCTCATCCACATTTCTCAAATCTAATCATACTTTATATATCATGTCATCTACAGTGTAGAACAATGTGAAACAATACCAAATTCCTCATTTTGAGGCTTACTCTTGGAGAGAGCCTGAAGTTGCCGCAACGCAACTTCTGGAGACTTCCAGCCACACGTCTCTCCAATCGTACGGTGCGGGGGGCAAGCGTGCTGCTGTTGCGGCAGGATTTCCTCGAGCACCGAACACTTTCTAAGTGGAGTTACATGACACATCTATGCATTTTGCCTAGGCCTTTTCCTATGTAGAGGGCTTTGGTGTTTGAAAATGGGACGGATTAGGCTATCTCCAACCGTTTCCCTATCTTCAATTTTCCATTTCAAATTCGGCTCTATCTAAAGTGACAGAACAGTGCTAAATTTCTCAAAATGCCTAAACCGTTGGAGTTAGCCTTATGATGTATGATAATTTATAATACTATCATATTGCTCATAGATGCATGACAATATAAAAAACTATTATACCCTCGATTTCGTTTGATTTAGCATGATATTAGTCTAACCGCACATAAAAACTACTCAAGCCTATTGGGACACCTAGGTGCTAGAGAGAGGATGGCCGTCTGCCTAGCACCCTAGCACCTAGCGCTCTTTGAAACATTCGTATCAGCCTATTCATTGATTCATATAAAGAATGTATAAAGTTATGTAGAGACAGCGTGGCTACAACTGTAGGTATTGTGTACAAACTTTAAAAGCAGTGCTTACTTGCAAATTCATCTATACAATTTTTCGTTAGGTTTACACATAAGTTACTACACACTTAATATAGATGTAGATATTACACATTCAACAAAAAAAATGTTAGTATGTAAAGTTATTCCAGAGCATATTTATCATAGCTCTTACTTCGTACTACCTCCGTCTCGAATCGTATGGGTTCTAGGTTTTAACTAGACTTATGTGATATGCAATGTATACATTTTGTGTAACGGAGAAAATTAGGACTAAAACCCTTATAATTTGGGACAGAGGGAGCAGATCACATTGTAAGCTCGACAATGAGTCAATGCATCAATTACCCAAAGGAAATTGAAAAATGGACACTTCACATGAAAATTAACCATTTTAATAAACAATACCAAATACTGGAGTGCTGTCAAAGGAATACCTGGGCTGCGTCAGCCCACCTCCGAAAAAGAAAAAAAAAACGTTTACCGGCCGCGCGACAAGTGACAATCGGCAACGCACAGCCTCCCGCGACGCAAATGTTCACGCGACGAACCCAAAGCACGGGCCCAGGCCCGCACACAGCAAGGCCTGGACAGCCCATCAAGCTAAGCAGCATCCCTGCCGAATTAGTTCATTTGTTTATCTTATTATTAGAAATACCGAATCCCATATCCTTTCGGCCATGGTTCCAAGATCCAAACCAAAGCCAGCTTAAACTAGTCGTAGATTCCGGCTGCCTCCAAATCCGTTGCACCTGCGATCCGCCGTGCCAGAGACAAACAATGTGCCCACGCCACATTCTTTAATCTTTATCCCCCTCCATTGTACCGTGGATACATATATGTTTAGCCCATATCCCCGGATTAGACGAGAATAGATTAGAGTAATCTAACCACTTCTCCCATTCGGGGCATGAGCTCAGTGCCTCGCCACCAAGTGGCGCGCACTAAAAAACGCAATCAGATTCTCCCGGCCGCGCCAATGGCGAGGCAGCCATGATTGGCAATAACACTATCATATCTTATCTCGTCGTCTCGCGGATAGGTGCATCTTTCCGGGCGCATAAACTAATGGCGGGTGTGTGCCCGAGTGAGATCGATCTCGGTGGAGCTGATCCTAGCTCGCCCCCAACAGTTTAATATATATACATACCCGTTCATGGAGGAGCTGGGCATATGCTGGGGACAATTAAGATATCTAATGCCAGCATCTTCTGGTAAATAGAAGGTTTTCCTGGTAGCTGTACTCCCTAGCAAGAAGCATCGATTGCCTCTGTTTGCAGATATGCTCCGGGGATCGAAGGATCTGGTGTGGTGGCCGGTGGTTGTGTGCGGTGGGTTGGGATGAATGGATGATGCCCGTCAGATCCTGTGAAGCTTCCTGCTGATGCAGATGCAGGGCACAAGAACACTCACTCTTTAAAGTTTTATTATCCATTGGAGACTTGAGGTGAATACTGAATTAGAGATTGTATCATGCATGGCTGAAATTAATATAATCAGCCCTTGCAATCGGTAGGTGGCTTACCCGCCGAAGGGGGGCGCAAGGGACGCATGGCATGGTCCTAGAGGAGTATTTTAGCTTTGACACCATATGGTGTCTCGACATCTAGAGGAATATTTATTGCCTGGACCGACAGTGAGAGCATGACCTTGCAACGAACGGTACAGCAGTACCGCCACTAAGCATAAGCAGCGGCCGGATCAGGTCAGGTGTGCGTCTGACGCCGCGCACTTGCAAAGCTTCTTCTTCCCTGACACCAAGCCTATTATTGTAAACACTGAATGGGGTTGTAAAATACAGTTCAGATCATAACTAGGAATCAGACCATCCGGTTCTCTGACAGGGCGCTGTGGCCGGAATGAACTAGCTTTTGCTTCTGTGGATGTGTCACGACAATCTTGTGCTAGCTCTTCTGCAGAGCCATCTAGGAGCAATTCCTATCTGTTCTGGAGTAGTTTTCTACTGTACACCCTTTGTTTGCGGAGTCTGAACTTCTATTGAACTAGCAAGAGAATTTGCAGCTTCGATTCTGGAGTTTTTGTGGATGAAAGATTTGGCTCCGTGGAAAAATATTTGTCCACGACATATAGAGGAAAAAAAATGGATTTTTATAGTTAGGGAGTTGGCTCAACAGCAAACATACAAAGGTGCCGCGGTCACGAGATAAGACTGACCTGAAGATTTTCTCTCTCATTTTCCTTTTATTCTAGAAGACGACAGCTTTTGGAAAACAACCCCAGTCTTGTCAGTTGTCAAGTGGCTAGTCCTTTGGGTAATGGATTGAACTCCTGGGTCCCGATTCTATTTATGTGCTGCATCACAGATTTGGATATAATCTATACATAGGGAGTGCCTAAATATCTGAATATTTACAGAGCCTAGCTAGGAAGGAACATCGAGCTTTATGGTTCAGATATCCTGTTTCTATTCCCCCATTTCCACAATGCAGATATCCTGAATTCATACCAGTAGATTTAGTATCCTGAATTGATACCTTTTAAATTTGGCACAGAATTGTGTCAGCTGTCGCTGTTCAGTGTTACTCGATCCTAACCACCACCACTGTTTGGAAAACTGAGCATCAGCAAAGCATGCCTGTCCCCCAGTCCACGAAAGAGCTTTCAGCCGCTTGCGATGATGGCGACCAGCAGTGATAAACAAATGCCAACCAAACTGGCAGGCACTTAAACCTGACGGCTAGGCAACGCTTAGCTTCCAGTCAACTTTTTATCCAGCTCTCGCATCACCAGCCTTTGGATTAAACTACAAGTGATTACCAGGGGGGGGGGGGGGTGATGCCACTTTTTCACGTCGCAAAGCAGCATGTCTGCCCTTGTTTATTCCCTGCAAGAAACAAGTGAAAGCTGCAGTTTACTTTGACTGGACCCCGGCCAGGCTCGATTGTGCGTGAAAGTGAAACTTTGGGCCTAACTCCGGGGGGATTTTTCTCAAAGCTTTTTCCCGAGTTGGATTCTCTAGACGAATCTGCAGATGCTGCGCCCACCAATTGCCTACCATCAGCGAGCATGCAGACAGAATTTTAGTTTTGCTTACCGTCAGGCATGTACTGACTACTGCTACTGTCTCTGATCTAGGCCCTCCATCAAACGGAAAGAATCCAAGGTTAGCCACTGCTAAAAGCTGTAGAGAAAAGGGATTAAAAATCGCCATGCCTGCTTTCAGCTTTGATTATTGAATTCGAACAAAAGGGAAGGATTAGCCTGAATTAGCATGTCCTGTCTGAAAGTTCTCTAACCGAAAAAAAAAACATGTTCAGACTGCAGAACTAATCAGAGGTTTTTCGGACAGGGCGAGAGGATTCAGTTGCGCCACATCAATACCTTGTACGAGCTGCCAAACGAACAAGGCTGTGGTGTCAAGCCCGTCCTGTCCTTCTCAGCGAATAAAATGGAAAGAATCTGAAGGTCGCTGTCCCCGTACAAAAATCGCTGTCGCTATGCAATCTCCAACCCCAGTTGACAGCCCGAAATCTCCCAACTCCCCAGTTTGTTTATTGCCAGTGCCAAGGCCAAGCTATAGTGCTATATGTCGTGCCATATCATTGCTCGCCGATCTACCGTCGCGTCTCCGAACACGAGCACCGCCGCCGTACCTAAAGAGGGTTTAAAATAGCAAATCTTGGCTGATGCTATACCTAGAATTATAGTGGCTCATTAGGTGCTGATGATAAGGAGGAACCGAGGATGAGTGACTTTGGCGATAGAAAAAGAATAAAAGGGATAATGACTTGTGGATTTATTTTTTAAAAAAAATGTCTGGGATATAAGGGGGAGGAACACTTTCATGCCGGATTGTTTAATCAAGGCGATAGAGATTCGCCGTCAAACGAAATTGGTTTAGGGCATGATGCGCTATATAGTGCTACTTAATTAGCCAATCATCACTGAATTTTTTTTTGTGTATCGTTGACGCCCTAGTTTTCGATCCAAGCCTACCGATGGATTTGACTCCACCACTAAGGGCCTGGTTAGATTGTAAATAGCCGGTGGATGGAGGCCGGGTTGGTTGTGTACTTGTGTCTTATCGCTGGCTGTGTGTGACTGTGGCGTCGTCGTCATCTTCTCGCTGCTCGGTGCTCTCTATTACCACCATCCACCACAGCACCCCTCCCCTATCCGTGGCCGTGAGATGATTGTGGATCGTCCATGTGTCCCCGGACGTCGCGGTCGTCGACCACCCATCAGGTGCTCAAGTGGCTCCCCGTGGCGGCCTTCCTTCCTGTTCCTCGCCGCGAAAGCTCAAACGCCACGCCACTTGCGGCGTTTCCGCCCGTCCGTTCAGCCCATTCACGCGTCCCGTGTGCAGCGAACAACGCATTTTTTCTCTTCAGGACAGGAGCAGGACCATGCACGCTTGTACTTGGGGTCCTAGTCCCTCCCAGTCCCAGCGCGTGCCCTGCTTTTGGTGATGGATCGGTAGGGCAGGGCACGCGGCGACCCCCGACTCCAGGCCGAAAGATCGAGTGGAGGCGTGACCTGGGCTGCACAAAGCCCCCGGCGGCCCCATCGATCTGCATTCTGCATGCATCTCGATCCGATCACGCCGCCCCGCCCCCACGGCGATAGATCTCGGCCGGCCCGGCCCCCCGAGGATCAAGGGATTTTACCAGCCTTCGAATCCACACCGTGTTCTTTATTTTTGGTTCTCGGTTCCCCCAGCAGGCGATGATGATTGGGAGGTGATTTGGTTGCTGCGCCTGCGCGCGCCCTCCCTTTTTCCCGGTGCCGGCACTCTTTTTTCACCACCAACGTTTTTTTGTGAAAAGGAGTGGCGTAGTAGGGCTGGGGAAAAGGGGCCGGGCGAGCGAGCTTTTCTGCCCATGGGGCGAGCAAAAGGCGCCTTGGATGGATTGGATACGGTGCGGTACTCTACTCGCAGCCCAGGGCCAGGCGAGCCAGCGATGAGGCTTTGGTAGCTGCTGGTACAGGGCGTAGTACGCGTACCAGCGGCACGTATTCGGAGGATGATCTGGTCTCGGCGGGGTGACGTGCCTCGCTGTGCTCCGCAGTGTACTTGCCCGGGCTACTTGGCGCATCTTCCACGCCATATGTCGTCGTTTCATCATTTCAAGATTTCGGCTGTACGCATGAAAATAGTCCCGGCGACGGCGAGGAAAGGTACCGAGATTTAATGTTGTGGCGACATAGGTAAGATTACGTGCAGTGGAATGTGTAAAAAAATTGTATATATACATTGTAGTGCTACTGTACACAAAAAATGCGGTTGGAATCTGTGGCCGTATAACGCATGATATCTTTTGTTTTTGTTTTCTGTTACAAACTAGCAACACAGATACCAAAGAGAACGTAGGGTGTTACGCTTCGGCGGTCTGAACATATTAAAAACTAGACGATACCTGCGCGTTGTTGCGGTAATTTTGTAGTGTCGTGTGTTATGTTATTGTTATTGGCCACATAAATCCCTGAAAGAAATCAATATGGAGTGATAACATGACAATGGATAGTGGGCCCTTCCGATCGATGACGTGGCTTCATGATAAGCCAGAAAAATATGGTAGTGGAGGCTAACTATTTAGATATAGAAGATGTCATGTGCTGTGACGGCGTCCACCTTTGTCGTAATGAGCACCAGAGCCCCATCTCTCTTTTCTTCGGGTACTCTGCGTACCCTGGATGGAATTTTCGTCAACAGCCTCCTTTTATTAAAAACTCGTGGTTGTTATTAGATTTCTTTGATTTTGGATATATAAGAATTAGCACCTAGAGGATTTCTTTACTGAGACAATAGATGAAAAATGTACACATCTTTTATTATTTCGACTTTCATTTCTGATGCTACGATTCTCCTAGCTATATTTTTACATTATGGATTTATCATAAATTCTCTTTATACTTTATACCTAATTTTTGTTGTATTTTCACTTGTACAACTATCCAAGTGACATATTTGATATGCTAGTTGATTCATCGAAACATGAAGCACTTATTGTTTGGCGTCCAACAAATCATTGAGACTCAATCGAAGGTTTGATGGAACTGTTGATGGATCCCACTAAAAAAGATTGCACAATTCATTCTAGCCGGAGAAAAATTATAGGAAGCCAAGTTAATCATATCATTTTTATCGGCATTACATTTACCGAACTGAGTACTATTTGTGTTAAGAGTCATTCTCGTCATTAGGACTTTTTTGAGGTGAATATGCAGCATGAAAGATCTTGTTTTCTTACGTGTCAAATTGCACATTTATCCTATTGGACAACATATAGACAAACTATTTTTTAGTTATTGCAGCAATTAGTTGTATTTGATGGGTAATTTTTAGACCTAGCCGTGGTGGCCACTTTAAATTGGATTAATCTAGAATGTTGGATGGTTATGATAACCATTTATATTTTCAAAAAACCAAAAACGTTTGGATGAGTACTACAACCAACGGTGTCCGTAATTATTTTTTTATTTTTATTTGCATTTGAATTTGATATATATTTATTTTTTTCTATTTGCGTTTGAATTTGATATAATTTTTTTAGTTTCTTTGATATCCTTTTTTGATTGGTAATTTCTATGTTCTCTCGATGAATATGGTGGCTTCTCTTTAACAAAATTTATTAAGATATTAGGTGATGCATATGAGTATTTATCCTTTATTATTTATATTTGACAAAGTTAGATTAATTTACACTAATAGATGAATATGACAGTGAACTTTCTTTTTTGGTAGTAGTATTTAAATATATATAGCAAGATATTTATATAATATAGTAATGTATTTTGTTTTTATGATCAATATGCTATATTGTAGACTCTATTGACAATGTGGCGACTTCTTCTAACACTCCCTTTTTAAGACAATATACAGCTGGTGGTGAGCTTTATCACACATTTTTGTCTCCTTGATAGTGTGAATTTAGGAAGAAATCTTTTGAGAAAGATATATTCGCAATGAATATTAGCAGAACATATTAGCAATCCAGTATTCCAGTAGCAACAACCATTCTTATATTAGATATTTTAGTGAAGAATTAATTTGCAAACGAAAAAAATAAAAAGTCACCTGCAATGTTAAAGCAATATAATTCCATACTTTAACCTGATGGTGTCTTGCGAGAGAGTAGAGAGAGGGATTTGCACCGTTTGTTTTACCTTAGTAGATGTATATGCCTGAGTATCATTACTGGTTCTAGGAGACTCACGGACAGATACGTTTTGGGGCTTGGGCCTGGAGACTCACGGAGTTAGGCTTCCCGGTTAATTAGGATGTTGCCGAGATAGAGTTGGATTAATTATCGGTGAATCATCTGAACAATATGGATCAATAGATATACATAAAATCCGACGGTGGAGGAATTTATTTATTAACGCAGTAATTTTTAGACTCTCTCAGCGAACGATATGAACCATTAGATCTTCCTAAAATCCAACGTTCGAGGGTTTTTTTTTTCCGATTAACGTCAGAATTTCTAGGCCCTATCGGCGAATCTTGTGACTTTTTTCTAATAATACTATAGTTATATAATAGATAGATAAATGGACGAAATCTTTGACCGTGCACTTCAAAGTTCACACAAATCCATTTAGTAAGTCAATCACCATTTGACGACCCCCAGCAAAACTAGGACATGTCTACCTTCCACTGAAATGCGTGCGACCCGCGAGTTGCGGCGTCAAAATCATTTCAGAACCGCTAGTCGCCTCTAGTCAATATATAAAAATTCCATTTCTTCCTCGTCTGCCAACCTTTCTTTCTTGTACATTAAGCCCTCCAAATTAGATGTACATACCCAGCCTCGCCGCCGGCTATCCTCCACCAGTGTGCGCGATGACACCCCACCCGCCAAATGCCTCCACTATCAAGACAATCTTCAAATTGTAACTCTACGTCTAAATCCTTGGAATCCAAATCCCCCCTAATTCAACATATTAACTCCACTGGACACCACGTACCATATATGGAATGAAACAATTTAGATATCAGAACGGATTGACGAAATGAGGTCATATCTCGCCTAATTAAGATGGACATCACGGAGTATATATGAGGAAAAGGGGTAATCTAGATGTAGGAAGGAGCAGAAACGACAAACAAGTCTACTACAATACAATTTTTAGGAAAAAGAAAACAATAGTTCTTCCATGGTCGAAGGCATGTACTACAACAATCCACCAAAAATTCATCACAATATTTGTTCGTTGTTTCCTCTTTTATTCATCTACTAGGACCCTTCTCCACCTAAGATCCATAGTGGGGAATTTATCCCTGCATATCCACGGCAGTTGCAATGGATTCTGTACAACGATGTAGTACATGGTTGGCTTCTCCTCTCTTTTTCGGTACAATATACTTATGATTGGGTTGGTCTTCTTGTGTTAAAAAGATATTTTACGTTAATAAAAAGATATACATCCTAATTACTAATCTTAATAATGCAATAACGCCGCAATGAAAGCATGAGCACAAGGCGCATGCGATCGGTTGGGTTGGTGTTCTCTTGTGTTAAAATGGCATTTGCTATTTTACATTAATAAAAAAAGAGAGATCTCTCCTGAATACTAATAATCTTAATAATGCAATAACGCCTTGATGAAAGCACGGGCACGAGGCGCCCGCGATCCAGTGCTCCAACGGCTAATTGTTGCTTTTTTTTTTCTCTCTCGAGTCAACCTGTGAGCGCACACACATCACCACCGGCAAATTTTGGAGTCCTACGAGAGCAGAAAACTGTTCCGGCACAAAGTACAAACGCCACGAGAACAAAAAGACAGACCGGACGCCCTCACTTTCTCAATTATTCATTCACCGGCTTCCCCCGTTTTTCTGCGTATTTATCCAGCAGTTCCTCATGCCGAGTCGCCCGCCATGCATAGCAAAACACTGCTCGCACTAACCCAGAACAGTGATGCGCAACTGTATGAGGAAATTAAGTTGCAGTGAAATTCCTCGGCCGCACAAGCGCGGGACTATCTAGTCATGGGCGCTAGAGATAGGGTCGTTTGAGAAATCAAATCACACGAGCATACTCTCTCTCTCTCTCTCTCTCTCTCTCCTCTCTGTCTTTTGATTTGTATATGCTCCTACGGAGTAGTAGTACTAGTATACTAGCGGCACCTCCTCAGATTCAGCTTAACCAAATCCCCGCATCCGTACGCGCATTAACGCCTGGGCACACAGCGCACGCACTTGCCGGATCCACGATCCGTCGGATATCCACCTCGGAGATACACGACGCCGAACGAAATCGCCGCGAGAAAACGCGGAGCAGCAGCCAAAATAAGTGCATCTGCGGCGACACGCCCACATGAGGACAAACCGAACTCCAGCTAAGATACCATCATCGTCGTCTGATTCTCATAAATCTCGGCTCGCTCCACTGGATCTCATCACTCACCACCTCCAGCAGGCATCCGGGCGGCCCCATCTAGCCTGCGCCAGCGCAATCGGTCTACGGTGACTCCGTCAGCAGGAGCAAAACCCCCGAAGAGCTGTTTCAGATAGCGTGGCATAGTAGCATCACTCCTCCGAAATCGTGGGGGAAATTTCCACCTGTCACGGGTTAGAGAGGGTGTTGTGGGAGGCAACACGCGAAGAAGCGAACAGAGGGAACCAAAGATGGCACAAAAATAGCTAGCTTTGGGGGCAGATAGCCCCCCCGCTCTCCTAATTGAATTAAACGCCCGCAGTCCGTCCAGTCCAGGCCAGCCAGCCAGCGCACCACCCCCCGGACCAGATTCTCTCTCTCTCTCTCCCGCTCACTCATCATCATCGGCAGCAGGGGGCCGGAGCTGCGGCACGAGCAGCTCGAGAGGGCGAGGGGATATCATGGCACAGCAGCTGCAGAGGGAAAAGGCGCTTCCCAAACACACTTGCACGCAGCCAGGCAGCCACAGGTGCGTGTGAGAGAGGAGAGAGAAGGGCGGCAGTAGGAGTAGTAGGAAAGCTTGGAAGAAGAAAGAGAGATCCACCTCGAAGTAACCCCTCCCTCGCTTTGCTAGCGGCGCTCCTGGGTGCTGGAGCGGAGTCGAGCCCGTCGACTGGGCGAGCTGCGGCCGCAAGCAAGGGAGAATTGGTCCGAGTCGGGGAGCAGAGGCGGGGAAGAAGCCATGAGGGAGGAGGAGCCGACCTGGTTCGCGCGCGGCGGCGAGGACCAGCTCCCGCGCCCGGACGAGCTGATGCCGCTCACGCAGACGCTCATCACGCCCGATCTCGCCGTCGCCTTCGACATCCACCAGGCGCACCACGGCGGCGGAGGCGGCGTGGCGGGGGGCGGCGTCGGCGTCGGCGGCGGGGCGGGGGGCGGCGGCGGCGGCGCGGACATGAACGGCGGCGGCGGCGGCGCGTCGTCGGCCGCGGGGTCCAGCGGCGGCGGGGCCGGCGGCGGCGGAGGCGGCGACGAGCCGGCGCGGACGCTCAAGCGCCCGCGCCTCGTGTGGACGCCGCAGCTGCACAAGCGCTTCGTCGACGCCGTCGCGCACCTGGGCATCAAGAACGCCGTGCCCAAGACCATAATGCAGCTGATGAGCGTCGACGGGCTCACGCGCGAGAACGTCGCGTCCCACCTCCAGAAGTACCGCCTCTACCTCAAGCGCATGCAGGGGCAGGGCGGCGGCGGCGGCGGCGGGGGCGGCGGCGCGGGGGGCAGCCACTCCTCCGGCTCCGGCACCGACGCCGCCACCGAGCACCTCTTCGCCACGGGGCCAGTCCCCTTCCCGCCGCCGGCCCACCGCGCGCCGCCCGCCGACCCCTACCCGCCCTTCGCCCCCATCCACCACCACCACCACCACGCCGCGCCGCAGATCGGGCACTTCCACCACCACCACCCCGCCGCCCGCCCGCTCGGACACTACGCCGCCCCCGGATACGACCACGGCTTCCTCAGCCGCGCCGTCGCCGCCGGCCCGCCCGCCGGCCCGCCCGGGATGCACCACCACCACCACCACCGCGTGCCCGGCGCCATGCCGGGGATCATGGCGCCCGCGCCCTTCGCCGACGACATGGACCTCGGATCCCGAGGCGCCGGCGCCAGCGGCGGCCGCCGCGAGCTCACGCTCTTCCCGACGTCCGGGGACCACTGACGACTGGGGGCATCGGCCTGCGCTCCGCCCTCCTCGGGTACATAAAAATTCCTTCGCTTCCTCTGTCCCCCACGGCCGCCGCTTCCCTCCCCCACAGATCGGCAAGGAAACCCAGCAAGGCTCGCGCAACCTCATCAATCATCTTCGTAGAGCCCAAGAATTCTTGGGAATTTAGTAGCAATCCATCCATGTGTTCCTTCCCTTCCTTCCTACCATTGTTGCTGTTCATGTTCGTGTATCGCTGCTGCTGCTGCTGCTCTTTGTCATGTTCCATTCTTCTCGCTGCTCGTCACATGAAACCAAAAAAAAAAAAAAAAGTTAGCTAGCCTCCTTATATCACAGATGATGAATGAAGATACCTGTTTTAGAGGGCACAACAACAAATTCCCGACTCGACAGCTTGCTCGCCTTCGTCATCGAAGAAAGCTCAAATCTTTGCGATTGTGCTTCAGAGATACATACAAGTGTCCCCTCCAACAAGTGAGAGATGCAAACAATCAGGCAGGCAGGCAGGCAGGTTGGAATTGGAATGATCAATCAAGCAATCAGTCAATCCCAAGGACTCTGAGTCAGCCACTCTGAAGAATGAAGATGAATAAGTTACCCTTGAGGATAGTTCGATCTTGTGGGAGTCCAATTCATCGGCGAGAGAGTCAAGTAGTGAGATTCAAAGCTTCATCGGCTCTGTCTGCTTTCTTCCTCGCACCTCCTCCCTCCCTCTCTCCCGTGGAGGTACGCGTAGCAAGCAGTATATGATCGATATACTAGTAGTAGCAAGGGTTGCAAAATACTTGATCACATTGTGTGTAGCAGCAGCTCGAATTGGAGTTTGTAGTAGCGGAATTCTAGCGACCAGTGATGATGTGTTGTAAATCTGCGCGACCTATAAAAAGAGCTTATCTGTAGCCTGCCCCGGGAGAGACAAGAAAGACCGTGTTGAATTGAATCATGCTAGTACAGTGATGCTTCTTTTACAGTATGTTCTTCCTGTACGTATACCGCTACTGTTGCACTCTGCTCTACTCTGTTCAGATGAAAAAAAAACATTCATTGCTCTGAAGTCTCAATCGCCTTCTCTCTCTCTCTCTCGATTTTTCCTCCCGAACAAATTCCACTGTTAACCGGTGATTGGACGCGGACCTGAGCATAATGCATCCATCTAAATCGGGATTAGTTAATCGCCGGTGGTTGTTGGCATTGCGATCTATTTTTGTTGTTACCTAATCAAGTAGCAACAGATTAAGATAGTAGTACTCCCCCATCTGATCTGATCTGATCTGAGATGAGAGGATTTATTGGCGATAGTCGTAGTCATAGAGACTGTACGGGGATGGCTTGGCACCCCCATCTCATCTCGTCTCTCCTCTGCCGGCACCTGCAGTCGTTGACGAGTCCAAGGATACCCTACCCAAGGGAGAGCGTCTCCTCCTGTGCTCCTCTCGCAGTAGGCCAAGAAGGCTACAAGCCTACTGTATAGTACTGTAGAGTACTGGAACCCAAACACAAGAACTACTCCGGGGTAGATGCTTGCTTGGCTTGCTCGGGAAGAGCGAATCGAATGGGAAAGGCAAAGGCGGAGAAGGAGGAAGCGCAGGCGCCGGCATTTATTTCCTTGGGCAGGGGCATGTTGACTCGGCATTCCTGCGATGTGACCACGAGAGCGACGACCATGGGGATGGGCGCAGCAGAGGCGGCGGATGAGCGGGGGCGACAGCGAGGTGTGCGGATTTTGTTCAGGTGAAGACGGCCCTGTCCTGTCCCCTCACGCCTCGGCCTCGTGCCGGCATGGCATGGCCGCATGCACGGGCGGAGCAGTGCAGCAGCAGCAGCATGGCTCTCCGGCCAGCTGGGCTCTCCTCTCCTCTCTGTATGGGGACGGTGGCACGGACGGAGCTCCGCATCATCTGGGTGGCGCACGGAATCTAGTTAGGGAGACACATGCCGTCGTTGGTCCGGATTGGGGTTGGGTCCGTCTTGGTTGCGCATCGTGAAACCGACGGCGGCTCCAAAAGAAAAAACGAGGCAAGTGACCGGTCGCGTGCGCCGCGACGCCACCAAGTTCCGCTACGACGGAACCTTCCAAAGCGGATCCTAGATGAGCACCCGCCGCCATCCACGCACGCCCATCAGCACCACTGCCAACCACTAGAACAAATTTTTTTTTATTCCTCCCCCCCCCCCCCCCCCCACACCAAAAATAACTGAAAAAAGATCAAGCTCATCAGGGCAGCAGCATGCAGGATTGCAGGCGATGGGTCGAGGAGGGTAGATAGATAAGATAGGCAGGGGTACTCGTACCAGCAGTAGAATCTGAAGGAGAAACGAATGAGCGCCGCATTATTGCCGGGGCCGGGGGGTTGACAGGGGAGAGAAAACGGACGGAAAAGGGCCAGTTGGTACTTCAGTCGCATTTCCGCACACACACACACACACGCTGCCCGCGCAGGCTCATGTGCGCTGCAGAAAAGCCAGGCCAAGCCAGTTTGCCATGGGCTAGCAGCCAGGAGGACAAGAGCTAGGATCTAGCAACGCGCAGGCGCCTGCCCGCTGCCGCCCCTGCCCCTGCGATCTGCGCTGCGGGGGCGTCTGCGCCCCAGCTCGCTGATCCGCGCGGCCAGGGGCCAGGGGAATGTGCCGCCAAAAGCTACCGCTCCGGCCCCGCCCCGGCGCCTCTTTGTTTACGTTTGCGGTTTGCTCGCCGCTCGCGTCAGGGGAATTCCTTCTTTTCTACCCGAGACGGACGGCTGCCGACGAGGTGCTAACCGGCGTCTCGCCTCGGCCGTGGCCCGGGGGACCCCCTACCGAGTACCGGCATCTGATGCGCCTGGCGGTGACGTGCTCCTCCGCGCTGCTACTTCTTCGTCTTCAACACCTCTACTGCTACTACTACTACAGTACAATATAGTAGGGGTACCTATCGCACTAGTTCGCAGTGCGTCGGGTTCGCAGGCAATCATTTGCTCTCCGTGGAGAGCTTCACAAAGACATCGTGGCATCTTCCATCTACTACGAGTGTCTTATTAGCAGAACGGTTGCAGTTGAAGCGAATAAATGGATAAAAAGGAAGAAAAGACGGTGGTACAAGGTTTTGCAGGAGCATATATATATATATAGAGAGAGAGAGAGTAACGGATGCTGGCCGGCCTGCCCCGATTGAGGGCGCGGAAGCTGCCGAGAATATACTCGTGCTCCCCTCTTCTTAATTAGACAACCATGTGCGACCAGAAGAGGCAAAATCTCCACACCCAGTTGCGTCGCGTCGGATGGACGGGCCTGCTTCGGTAATACTCCAGGATATATATATATATATATATATATATATATATATATATATATATATATATATATATATATATATATGATGACACCATCCGGCGCTGTGGTCGCAAATGGCATCATGACTCGGGCCGTTCTGGCGCAAGGCGCGAAACAAGTTGCATGCAGATCCGATCCTGGGAAAACGTTGCGGAACCTACCTGTATCTGTATGTGATGTACTGATGTGTCGCTTTCGAAACGCACCTGCACGTTTAACAACCATAGAATACTCCTCGCGATCCTACAACCGTCGTTTTGTGTGTGTGTGTGTGTGTTCAAGATCTGGAACGAAACTACTACCCCAGCTGGCGTTCGACACATCACATCTTTCTTGCCAAAGCTTAATCCTTTGGTGCGTACTGTACGTACGTGATCCTAATTGTAAGAGCTAGGCCCTTTGATAAAAGCGAGCGTACGTGTGTGATTACGACCAAGCAGGAAAAAAAAAGTCCACAATAGCTGCTGCTAACTAAATGGATTTTTCGTATGTAACAAAAAGGAACTCAAGCGGATGGGAAGAAAGTGGATAGATAGATCGTAAACGGATTATTGTATATGCGCAATCGATCCAAACGTTTGATTCCAATAAAAAATAGGGACTATGGGCAGTTCAGTTGTACTTTAACAGATCTGTCAACATCACCGTTGTGTGTTTACGTTAACCTTAATTAACCTCCCCCAGATAATATAATTAATTAACGTGTGTGTATTGTCTGTACAGGAGACTTTGCTATCACGGGATCGGAGAACGCCGGCCGCCTGCACAAACATTTGTTATCCACGGCGTTTTAGAAGGCATGCGCGAATAATGGGGGCAGACGAAGATTATATATTCAACTTATTAGGCAAATGCAGCCAGTAAAAAAAAACGCCTGTTTTGTAGCTCATCAGGTTCAACAAATATACTGTATATACTACTTACTTTAAAAATGTAAAAAAAAAAAGGAACGGCAGAGGCAAGCGATGACGTCGATTGAAGTGGCTTCGAAGACTGATAATCGGAGCGAGGAATAGGATAAGATCGATCATCCTAGCTTGCCTCCTGCGAGAGATATATAGAGCATCGGGTTAAAAGCCCAGCCGCGCTCAGTAATTGCGCCGAACGCGGTAAAAAACCACAGGGATGGGAATTGGGATCTCGTGACCCCCGCCCGACCAATGTACCCTCCCATGCTCTGATACCCCGAATCCCAGAAGACGCAAAGGTACGCTGACTCCTGTGCCTGGCGCCCTGAGCCCCAGCAAAAGCAGTCCAGTACTCAAGCCTGCCTCCGGCACCGGCACCGGCAGCGGCAGCGGCGGATGGGTGAGCCCATGGCCGGCGCCGACGCCGACGCGATGCCGCCGCGCCCGTGCCGAACTGGGCTGCGGCCAGGCGGAGGCCCCGCAGAGCTCCGGTGCCCGCATCACTGTGCACACGCACCCACCCACCGCGCGCGGGCGACTGGGTCGGGCGGGGCGGGGGCCACGCGCGGCGGGGAGCGGTGGTGGCGGATGGATGCGGATGAGATCAGAATCTGGGTTTGTCCTTTTCCCGCCCGCCCGCCCGCTCGCTTTTGCGCAGCGCAGCCAGGGGGACCCCCCCGCCCCGCGCGTATCTGATCTGCTCGTCGTCGTCGCGGGTGGCGCGTTGCGGGGAGCCGTTAGCTGTCAAGGGGAGATGCCCTCTGCTCTGCTCTGCTCCGCGCGCGCGGCCCCCTGATTGCTCGTCCCGTGGCCCATGGGGGGGTAGCGGCAGGCTTGTGGTGTGCGAGGCGAGGCGATCCATTCGATGGACCACCACCCCGCAGCCGACCGACCCACCGCGGCCCGCGTTCATTCCCTCCCTCACACTCGATCCATCGCTAGCTGCGGGCTGCCTGCGGTGTGTCCAGTCAGTCCAGGCACACCAGCCGGCGTGCAGGTACCCAGGACCTGGAGGTGATGATGCCCCTGCGTCCCCGCACGGATGGCGCGCTGTCTACCTTGGCTGCTCCAGGCCGGCCATTAAGGCCAGTACCGCGTACTACGTGCGTACCGGAACAAGGCGTCGCTCTCGCGTTCCGGGCGGCAGTCCTCTCCTATCCACGGCGGCGACACCTGGTTGGGTTGGACGTGGACGGCGGCCGCGGACGGAGCCGGTGATCCATCGATGATTTGATCGACCCACCCTGGTCCATATGCTGCGCGTTCAGTTCGTGCAAAACATGGGAGGGAGCAATGATCAGTGCTGCTGGCGCGCTGCTACTGGCCGGGACAGCTGGCGCGCCGAGGGCGACCGCTCCGTGGCCGGCCGTCGTCAACTCGTCGTGGCCCCGTGGCCCTGCTCGGTGCTCTCGCCGACGCCGGCTCCTCTCCTCATCGCGCAACGCGCGTGCGCGTGCTGCCCGTGTCGTGGCACTGTGGTCCTTCCTGCTCCTCCTCGGCTAGGACAGCGGGGTCTCTGGGCCTCTCTTGCCTCAGCCGATCGGTGCCAGTGGGTCGGGCCACAAGAATCGAACCCTCTTTGCCGCTCGCACTTGACAATGGACCAGGCGATAAATAAAGATGCAAACTTGAGAATGGGCTTCGAAACACGTACTCACTCACGGTCAGACGGCCTTTCTCCTTGCACGGGAAATGCAAATTTGTCCTCCTAGCTAGTAGCCCCGGCCTCGCCAGTCGCCACCAATCCGAGGCATTTTCAGCCCCCTTTGGAACACGTGTTTTTTTAATCCTAGTATGTTTTGTGTGAAATTAAAAAAAAGCATTAGTTCTTTCCTAAATAAATTAGCACATTTCCTCGCATTTTGCACTGCCATATCAGTTTATCGTGCATCCTATTCTATCGTCATTCGTCCATGGTGCGTCGACCTTCTGACGATCAAATTAGGAACCGGGAGGGGTTTGTTTTTACTGCACACTGGCCAGTATGTATGAATGTATAGTTTCGTCGCAAGGTTTTCTTAGTACCTCTTCTAAAAGTGGTTGCAATCAGTCCTCTCCAAATGCGACACTCATCTTACAGCCCTATCCAAGATCAATTAGCATTTCAAGCATCCTACCACAAACCAATTAATCTACCGCGTTCTGCGTACTAATCATCAACCAAGTAAAGGTGGCTCACGGAAAAGGGATCGGCCAGAAAAAAAAATCCATAGACCGCTGTCGAGTGGCAACCAGTCTGGAAATGGTATCACCAGACGCCACACATCTCACGGTTGTAGGAGCCATGAGCCAAAAGTTACGAGCAGACGACCACTACACAGCACACAAGCAGCACAGTTCCAGACTAGTTCACAATAATGGTTCCAACGAATTAGGACTTCTTTTACAGACTACGTTCGACGCTACACGAGGTTTTGTAATAGAAATGGCACGAATCTTAAATTGACTCCACTTAACATACGACAGCACAACATAGCAAGTTGAACACAGTTGTTCCAAGTTTCCAGCTGAGTAGGATCTCCTAGCCATGGTTGAAGGACTGGTACAGTGGAACCTGCAAGAACAAAGTATCTTGGTCATTTCTTCCGAAAGATGATCCTAATTATTTAGCTCACAGGTTTCCATCGTTTCAAATAAGAATGCACTTGATAATAAGGGAATTTTTTTTACATTTGCACGTATAGGCTTCAACCTACACTATCTTCAGATTTATATGGGTTTGTCATATGAAAATAGTATGCACAAATCCATCTTGAGTTATGGAAACATGTTTCCTTTTGTTCTACTAATTTGTTGGCACCAGATTATGTTTTGCTGGCTAAGTCTAAACGGGCAACCCTTAGTTGAGCTACTATTGGAAAATTGAAAGCGTGAAAAAAAAAAAGAGAACCTTATCCATGGCATACAATGTCAAAAACCAACCTGAGAAATCATAGGGCCAACATTGTCGTAGCAATGTGGATACATCATTGCTGGTGTTGACCAATGTGGGTAAACAGCAGCTCCAGAAGATGACCCCATTGACAGATCAGGCTGACCAAAGTAGACAGCAGGCTGGTTCGTGGACATGCCAGGAGATTGCATATAACCAACACCATACTGCATAAACTGAGGCACAACAAAGTTGAAGGCACCTGGGCTCAAGCTGAAGTCAGGCACTGGACTCCTAACATACCTACAAAAGGATATTGTTACTCCAACAAATCAGTAACATCAACCAGTGGCAACAAGAATTAACTGATCGATATGCAAACCTTTTGTAATTCCGATCGTAGTCAGGGTCACTACGATCTTTTTCAGTGTCCTTGAAAACAGCAACCCTGGACCGGTTGTTCACTGTGCTAACTTTAATCTCATCAACAGAAGGCTCAACATTCACTGGCTCTTCTCTGCCAGTTGAAAGAGCTCCCAGAACACTAGTAGCATCAGTGTCTGCAGAAATGGAACCATTGAAGATGCGAGCTCGTGCTTTATTATATTCCTCTATCCTCTCCTCAACAGTCTTTGGTGCACCATTCTTGTTTCCTGCATCGGCTGCACCATTTTGGAATGCTTTGGGCCTTTGGTAGATGACAAACTTAAGCTTCTCTGCTGCTTCATGGTCATTTCTTGCCTGTTTGCTGGGGACTTCTGATAACGCAACTGCTGGATATCTGCTTTCTGGTGTTTTTCTTGCAACTATCCTGCTAACTGAACCATCTACTGAACTATCTGCTACTATAGTCTCTAAGCCATAATGTTGTGCGACACGATGAGCAGCACAGCGGAGGTACGAAGTCGGAAAGTTCTGGAATTCAAATTCTTGCAGCTGAGGGTTCTGCATAAATTTCTGTACATCCAGATCCATCCGTAAAACTGTAAAACGAGAGAGCTGAAATGATTATGTACTAATGAAGCAGTACTAAACAGGGCTAATTACTTTATGACAAAATTGCAGAAGAAAACAATTAAAAAGGATTAAACTTCTAAAGGCCAGCAATTGCCTTCAAACCAGAACTAGGTCCACAGATTATTTTTCAAACATTCAATAACTAAATGTAGATTAAAAGCTCTATGCTGTAACAGTTATCTTATTACCTAAATTCAGTTACTTATATTAACTGACAAGGAATCCTGCAGCTGCATTATTATATTACTTTCTTACAGATAAAGTTTAAAGAAACGATAAACAGATGACTTGGGACAATTTAACAAGATGAATAGATGACATGCAGAGTGTCAAAAACTCAAATTTCACAGTACAGATTCAGGCCTGCATAGTACAGTTTAGCTTTTATATGCAAAGTACAGTCAAGCACAGCTAGGAGTTTATACAGGGTACACAATGGCACAAAGTTCACAGACGAAATGATTTTTAAGGCATGAAAGGAAACCGCAAAAATGAAGAGGTCTTAATTACTCAATGTTATTGCTATGGTCTGCAGGTCTGATAGGATAGAATGAAGGGGACAGGAGTGGTGGATGGGGGAGGGAGACGGGTTAAGCATGACCAATTAGCACAAAGGAAGCCATTTATATCACCACTAATGCACCAACTGAAAACACTTCTAGGGACACAGGTTAAGCATGATCAACTAGCTCAAAGGAAGCCATTTGCACCAGCACATTCAGTTCTGGTTATGCTTCATTGCAAACTAAGGTCAATATATAAGGCTTATAAAACAGGGATCCATAGAAGAGTAGTACTATGCATCGCGAATAAAAATCCGCACACCACTGCGTTGCTCCACCAGTCACAATGTTCATCATCAAATCAGACGGCCCAAGGCAGGTAGGGAAATCCAAGGTGATTTGCTTAGTTGGACGTGGTTTGAAAGCAAATCGTAGTAAGCATACCATTCCCGTTAAAATAGATCCCTCCCCCTTTACCAGTAGATTGCTCGTGTCGTACAGGCTATCTCCCAATCACCCAAAAATTAGCATGGCCTGCCGCAATTAAAAGCCCTACCACAACAATCATGTGTACATTCAGCATCGCCAGCAAAAAAATTTGTACACCAAACTAACTTCAACTCAGCTAAAACTACAGGTTGCCTTGCAGTATGGTTTTCTAACACATAGGACAGCGGACCGGAAGCATACATTAGTATCCACAAGCAAGTAACAACGATTGTGTAGCAACCGCAACGAAGCAAGCTTAATAAGCCACAAACAAACCAGGAAACTGAATTCGTAGGCACTTCCCCTATTATCCCACCGCTTCCCGAGATAAATCAAACCAAAAGGTATTCCAATCCCCAATTCCACGCCAAGGGCGCGCCAGGCCCAAACCCTAGAGACAGGACGCGCGAATTCCGGCCCAAATCCGCCCGCCCGCGCACGCGAACCCACAACAACCAACCACATCCGCACAAGCATGGCCCTACGCAGCACCGAATCGCAAGCGCCCGCAGCGACACGGGGAACGGATAGGCAAGGCGGCTCGGGGGCCGGGCACGTACCCATGAGGCGGTGGCGCGGGTTGTCGAGCGCCTCGACGAGGAAGGGGTCCACGTGGGAGGCGACCCTCTCGTCGACGACCACCGTCTCCGTCGCCGGCGCAGCCTCGGCGGCGGCGGGCGGAGGCGGAGGCGACGCGGCGGCGGGTGGAGAGGAGCTCATCGTGCGGCGGCGGGGGCGTAGGCGGGGCCGGGCTAGGGTACGCGGGGGCGGAGAGGAGAGGGAGGGAAGCTGCCGCGCGAGGACGACGACTCGCCTTTCCCCTCTCCGCGTCCCGATCCCGAAGCGGCTGGCTGCTGCAGCTGCGGCCTGCGCGGAGGAGGCGAAGCGGTGCCCGTCTGCCCGAGAAGAGGAGAGGAGAGGGGGGCTTCCCAGGCCTGCACGGCTCCGGATTTTTTTTAACGCCGCGTGCAAGTACAACCAGAGGGATCTGCGGTGCGGCTCGGAGCGGATGAGGCGACGGGTTGGGGCTAGGCAGGCCTAGCGTCGCCGCTGGAATTGGAACCGGGTTCAGGAGGCCAGTCGCCATCCCAAGCGTCCGTGTGGGATCAGGCGGCTCAGAATGCCTCTCTCGGGAAAATGCGGCGGATTTCGCACGCGACGCGGGTTTTTTTTTTTGATTCACACGCGAGTCTGAACTCTGAACATGATTGTGCTGCTGCTTAGTCTTTCATTTCCTTTCCTTTTTTTCTATTTCTGATTTTTGTTGAACACTAGTGTGCGGTCGCCGGTGTGGAGAGTGCAACGTGGGACGTGGCAGAAATATCGCCACCCGGAGCACCAGTATGTCACAGGACAGGAGAGAGCAAATATCTAGATACGATTTGTCAGTAAAAACAAGCTTTTGAAAGATAATAAAGTTGGATAATGCTAGCCATCCCTGACGGAGAATTTCATTTTGTGGTTCCTTGGACAGTCAATCTACCTGGAAGCGTAGCCATGTCTCGCATGTTAGCCAAAGCTCAATGTTGATCATCAGCGGGCTTCTCTCCTATCGGTGCTCTTCTAGCTCGGTTCTCATGCTTGACTGCTTGAGCTAGTATTTTTAGGGTCCGTCCTCACAGCGTGATTGGTCGCTAATTGGTCATGCAAATTATTTTTTTAGATTTAGCATTTTTTTTAATCCTTGTTTCTCTTTGGATAGTTTGCTTATCATTGCTATGTTAGTACTTTGCTTCCCTCTTAATAAAAAATGTGTTTTGCACATTTGAAGAAAAACAATCAACTCTGATTAGGAGCTCTCTGCACATGATTCCTTTTTTTTTCCATGGAACGGCCTTCTAGCCCTTGCCCCGTCAGTCTTCTTCGTCTACAACGGCGGACATCAACTAAGCCTTGTTGGGCTGCTACCGTCGTGCCCCTACCTTGACTCCACCCACAAATTGTCCTCTAATGCACAACCAATGGTGTCCCTATCAACTCGCCTCGCCCACCTCCCACCGTTACGCAAATAGATAATCTCATTAGAGCTCCCAACTCCAACCCCTAACCTCGTCAGAGGGGGTGGAGAAGATATAGATAAAGATTGAGAAATTATGATGTCGGAGGAGGTTTAAACGACCATGTGTTGTTTAGATTTACTCTTTCGAGATCACCATGTTTATGTTAAGTCAATGGCTCGATGAACATCTAAATCTTATGGACGTTAAGAAACCTAGTATGATTCTTGGTTGATTTGAGTGCCTTTAGCTCTATCGTTGTGGGAAGTAATATGTAGTTTGGAAGGGTTAATATTTACACAAGTTGTACATGTTCCATTAAGTCAGTTATAAAAAATTACAAATTGCTGATAAATACTAATCAAAATTTTTGTAGGTATTTAGTTGGATCTAGACAAAAAAAGTTTGTACAAAGTGTCCAAACAAAGGTGGATATAATTAGAATCCAAACAAATCAAAATGAAACAAAGGTGAAAATTATGAAAATTCTATCCCATTCAATAATTAGAATAGTGTACCTTCTCATAATGTTTGTTACAATGAAAACCTAAAATTGGATCTTGTATCATCTCCGGTCACACATGACAAAATATGCAACCATCTTAAGACATAACTAAGACGAAGGTTTGTGTGTTCCCAAAAAACAATGACCTATAGATTTTTTTATATGCTTTTTAAAACGGAACTTTGACAATATATTTTTAAGAATAAATCATCAATAGATACAAAATTATAATCATATTAAAGTAATTTTGAATATAAATCCAACTATATAACAGACATACACATATGGATTTGACTGAATTGTTAGTCAGAGATTCAAAAAATTGACTTTAAAAAACTATAGGCCCTACTTTTTTGGAATGGAGGGGGTACCAAATTAGGCTTAAGTTTAGGACTCACTTTCCCAATGTCAAAATTATATTGTCTATGAGCCATCAGAAGTTGTGATCATTTAATCCCTAAAGATGGATCAATATATCAATTTAGACCCCGCTACGATGATAACTTTGATGTGATCAAAGTTCTTATCTATCTTGCAAATTGTGAGATACTTGATATTGTATCTAGTAGATCCAATCTAGCTTAAAATAATGTGCCTCCAATTGCTAGGAGCTAAAAAAGGCATCCATATGTACCTATAAGACCTCAGAATAACAATGGTTTGTCATTTGAAAAATCATGGTAAGACTTTTGTGGGATAAAGAGATATTGGTTGTTGAGTTCACTAGATCATGCATGATACTATAGACGCGGTGTAGAAGCTGTGGAGTTTCAAAATGGGTAGGACTATAGGTAGGCTAGTGAACTCAACCTTACTTTGCAACAACAAATAGCATAGCAAATTTGAAGCATGGTATAGTCTCTTCGGATTGCTCATCAAAATAGCTTCAATGGGTACTTCCAAGTACCATTTTGAAGCATAGCATGTGTGTATAACTTTGAACAATCAACTGTGTTTGACCAACATTATCCACAAAGTGTAAACAAGTCGGCTAAGAGAAATGCCAACAAATATATTGCCAAAAATATTCTATCCCCTTAAATTATAATAAAGTGGGATAGCGCATTTCATAATAAGTTTAAGTATCCATTTTTTTGAGTTCATGAACTTTTTTCCTTGAAGCATAGTATGTGTGTAGGCACTCACATGCACATATGTACACTCACTCTTAAGAATGTGTGCACTCGGTCTTCTCCATATGAGTACCTTACCCTTCTGAGAGACAGAGTCATTGGATTATAAGATTATCAAAGTCACCGCAGACCGCCGAGTAACACGTGGCGTACAAGTGAAAGAATACATTACTAAATAATAGAATGAAGACATGCATGTGAGTGGACATGTTACACCGTAAAAACCTTACAAGCCGACCATGCTATATACGTTTGCTAGAGCTCGTCTAAGTGGTACAGCGTGACACATCTATAGGCTATCGGTGTATTAAACTCTTTGTGGTCTGACGTTTTTACCACAGTGTGAGATAATAAAGAAAATAAGAGGCAGCGCAGCTATAGTCATGACACTACATGATTCATATAATGCCAACACGAGTACACGACCGCACCCCACGTGGTGAGCAAGATATAAAGTATAAAAAAAGAGTGAGGGCCACGGCCCACGGCCCGCCAGCTGCTCTCATAATGTGCTTTGTTTATGTGAAGCCCAGCAATTCAAGGGAGCATCGATCCTTTCTTGTGCCTAGAGCCTCACAGCGGCCTCCAAAGTCCAAAGACGAGGAGATCCTTTATCTTGGCGATGATTTTAACTTGTTGACCTCTACGAAGCAACCAATCAGGGCCTTGATTGCGACGAGGCCACGTCGCAGCTCGAAAGTTACTCGTCTGGTTCCGGGAAACCGCCGACGAGCGACGACATCGGTTCACGGGAGACGAGGGGACTACGCTATTCGGGACGTGTTTTTCCAGTCCGGCCACCGGGATCATGGGGCCATGACAGGTGGCGGGTCGACGCTGACGCATACCGCATTTTTTTCTTTTCTTTTTGACACGGCAAAGTTTTATTTTTGGTGCAAGGTATTTTCTGCTGATAATTGGGCCAAAGGTTTTGGAATCCGCAGGTGCAGCCCGCTTGCTGGAATGCTCGCCAGGTTTCCCCCGTTGGTTTGTATCCATGGCAATTCCATTTTGTTCCGTAGGTAGGTAGAAATGTCTTTATCCTTTTTTTTTTGAAACATTTCTATATCTAAATCAGAATTATTTTATACGAATAATTTTTCAGCAACCTTTCTCGGGTCTAACCATTTCCTCAATTTTCAGCAAAAATGGTATCCGATTCAGTGCTGCTAAAAGTACCCTTGATATAAAGTGCGACGAATATACACAATTAATCAATATGAGGGCATGAAATCAAAATGGTCATATTTTCATAACATAAACTCACAATTTGCAAAAGTTACAATATGCAAAGTCTAATAGAAGATTGTGCTTCCTTATCGTAATATGGGATCTAATATATCATCACCTCTTATACTTATCTTATAAGTAAAAGTAAGGCGAATTGAATATAGCAGTTTGTATGTATGTGAGAACTTGTGTCTACACTACATTTTATAAAAAAAAGCAGATAAACAATAGTGTTTGATGTGGGGGACATGATGAGGTCGGAGCAGAGGCGAACGAATGGAAGCACGACGGAGGAAGAAATACTTGATATTATTAGAGAAAAGATTGCACTTGTCGGATAAACTGACGAACAAGGACATCGATGCATTCATCAATGCAATTCATATTAGCCTTAGAGTGTCTTCGGTTAAAGCAATGGTCAAGAAAAGGAGCACGTTGGATTAATCGACATTCATGTTTGTAGATATCAATGAATTCGTCTAGATACGTTCGTCGGGTAGCCGACGAATTTACTTAAATTCGTCTGCTTCTGGACGAGAAATTTAATTAACGGAATGCTTCTCTCCTTAATTATAGTGCACTGTCAGCGGGTAGTTTTTCAAATTAGCCTTAGTGCCACCTGTTAAACTAATGATCAATAAAACGAGCATGTCAGATTAATCGACATTCATTGCTTTTTAGACAATCTTTTTAAATTGCTTTCTTTATTACTTACCTATATAATTTTCTCTAATATAATTTGGAGAGATTTGCTCCGGTGGTCCTTTTCTAAAAACTGCACGATTCCTAAAGCACTGGAGTGATTAATTTAATTAATTTCGCCTGGGTTTTGTATGAGCCCGGCCCTGCCGTCGGCCCAGACCAGCCCAGTACCCTCACGCTAGTTCTGTTTGGAGCCTCCACCGATCGGATCATCAGGGTCATTCTGTTCGGAGTCTGGCGAGCGGCGCAGCGGACGGGCGACGACACAACGGCCGGCGGACGGCGGTGCGAGTCGATGGCTGCAGCGGACGGGTGGGTGCAAAGGCCCTGCTACGGGGACGGTGCGGCTTGCATTGCAGCAACGACATCCGCGGCGCCGACGAGCCAGGAGCGGCGGCATGATTCCTCTTGGCCTGGCATGTTCGTCAATCGCGGCGGCAGCGCTGACGATGAGCTTGGCCAGCTAGGATCCGCGGGCACCAACAGGACCTGAGGCAGCAGTTAGCCATTTTGGGCATGCCGCTGGATTCTTCTGCTGCTGAATCATCAGACATTCAGTTTATAGTGCCTGAATTTTCAGTTTTCAGTATACTGTTTATACCTGCTGATGCTTCCGACACATATTTGCTATGTCATGAAACCTACAAGCTAAATGCTTGTTTTTACCACAATCATGTATTGATTACGTTTTGCACATTATGCACAAGCTGAGTTGCAACCAAGATACCAGAACAAGTAACCACTCGCTTTCAAAGCACAAGGAGGACGAGGTAGTCCGACACCGCAGAAACGTTTGTTCATATATTGCCTTCTCCTAATTCATCGCAACACACGCTCCTTTTATTTAACCGTGCCAATCTGATCGATGAATTGTCACAAAGAGCCATTGTGGTCTTCTACCCTAGGCAAAAGCCACTGCAATTGCAATCTTCATCGCATGGGACAATGAAGCTCCCTTAAACAGTGTCAGCTGGATACAAATGCTTAGTTACATCAGATGCTCACAAGGCCTAATTCAAGTTGAACTCCCAAAGATCTCCAAAAAGCAACAAGTTTTACCGGAAAAAGAAACAACGCCTGTGCCATTACAGAAGTAGGAGTATCAGCTAATACGGGCAGCTGACACGGAGATGAAAATTGATAGAAAAAAAAAAGGAAAGTTAAGCAACGTTGGCGTCGGCTGCAGAGTAGGGGTTTTCACAATACGGAGGAAACATGGCTCGAAGCCATCGGCGCTGACTTAGGAGATGAGGCCAAAACCAGCGACCTCTCCAATCCTCCGTCTCCGTCACTATTCCAATTATATTTTTTTTCTGTTTGCACAAAATAGTACCATAACAATTTCGTATTTAATTTTAAAAGATCTATTTAGAGAAAACCATTAGTTTTAGATTGATGTCGACGGTCGACGAATAGGTGAGGGTTCAACCATAGCGACCTGCCCCAACCACGCTCTCGCATCTTCCGTCTTCTCGCTCCTCTTCCAACACCCCCGCTACACCGAGCGTCCGAGCCACCGCGCGGATGGGGGATGCCGCAGCGGAGGCGTTGGCATGCCGAACGGCAACGGCACGCGGAACAAAACCAACGTCGAACAGAATTGACTGTGGGATAACGTGGGCTGCGCAGGGGTGGTCTAGTCTGGGCAATGTAGGGCCTGGCCCATAAAAACCCATGCGAAAAATAATTAAAAATATTTATCAGGTTGCATTAAAATTTGTGCAGTTTTCATTCTGCAACAGCTAACGCTAATCATTTTGCAGAACCCCTCGCTTATACTCAATCCAGTGAAAGAGCACTCTCTCTTTGAAACTATAAACAAATTTCATCAATCTATTGTACGTATGTGTAAGTACTTCATATGGTCTTTTTCTATCTTACTGTAGGCAGTTCTCTGCAGAAAGGATCTATGGTAACTTTTCAGGAGTTTAGTTTTCTATCGCTGCTATTTTCTATTAATAAATAAGTTTTAGATTTTTCAAGAAATGACAATAACTCAAACAAAGACATCTGAGATCATTCCAAAATTTCTACAACCTTTGTGGCAAACCATTTACTCATTTAGGCTGTCTGCACTGAGCGACTGGGAAGAAAACCGTAAACATATCGAGTTGACTCGCGCCCTGCAGTGGTCGACGGTATCCTCGACTGCACAGCTCCCGAGAGACCTTCCAACGCCAAATGTGGCCTCCTTGGAGTTGCACCGTATCCCTCCTCTCTCCTCCAGCGTGACCACCGGCCTTGTTCCCGCCGTGCTGTGGAGGCTCCCACGCGGGGTAGGCAGGGCCGGTGGCGTGCGGAGCTCTCTCCATGGTCTCTATGGTCGACGCGCGGCGGGAGCTCATGGAGGCGGCGGGTCTTGGACGAGGCCGCCATCGCTGCGGCCTCCAAGCGCAGCGGCGACGAGGTGGGGGAGGAGAGGCCGGCCGCTGAAGAGAAGGCGCGGCGCCGGTCAATGTGTGCAGGAGGTGGGAGAGCCAGATCCGTGCGCTGCTCTCTCGCCCGCTGCCGGATTCACGTGCCGGAGGCGGATCCGAGAGAAGGAGGTGGCGGTGGACTGGATCCGGCCGGTTGTACGGCGGCAGGAGCTCGGGGAGACGACGCGGTGTGGTGGTGGGGAGGCGAGGCAGGGGAGCGAGGTGGAGAGCTGGGCGGTGGGCGGAGCAGAGCCGCAGGCGGGGTAGGGAGAGGCAGGAGAGTGGAGAGAGATACAGAAAGGGTCGGCTGGTGGGAGAGGAAAGAAAAATATTAAAATAAGTGATAGATGGTATAGAGTTAGAAATATAGAGTTAGACGAGCATAGTAAATTGTTAACTGTATTTTAAATTTGTGGTAACTAGAACGAAATATTCTTTTTAGATATTGGAGAGAGACAGAAAGGGGTCGGCTGGTGAGAGAGGAAAGAAAATATTAAAATAAATGATAGTTGGAATAGAGTTAGAAATATAGAATTAGACGAGCGTAGAAAATTGTTGACTGTATTTTAAATTCGTGATGATTGAAACTAGAACATCTTTTTAGAATTGATATTTAGAGTTAAATGAGTGCAGCTAGCATTATCATTAACGCAGTTCAATTAAAGTCAATCATCAGTGACTTCATCAGGGAATCTGCGCAGGAGTGCCCGCCCCGAGACACCACCCGTATGAAGGCTGCCCGCTCGCGCCGCTGGCCTCCGCTCCGCAGCTAGATTCCCAGCGAATCAGCGATGGCCGGCGGCTCTCGGCTCCCTGTCTCCCGTCCGAGATGAACTCGCGAATAGGAGGAAGGAACCTTCAACCCGTGAGAATCAGATCGGCACTTATCTTATGATGGACTGGATTTGGGCTGGGCAAGGGCTGGGCATGGGTAGGGTAGAGCCCTAATTATCTAGGCGAAATTAATTAATTTTAATTACATAGTCTGCTTTAAAATTCATGTAAACTTAGAAATGGGTCCATTGCAGCATTCCTCTAATTTGGATACCGCTGGACAGCCTAAGGCCATCCCCCACGGGGATGAGTAAAAAGGATGTCTATCTCTGTTCATCCACTGTTCCAACTACTCTTCTCTCTGTCTACAATAGCGCTACAGTGTCAAACAGTGTTATATATAGTACTTTAAGCATCCATATACTCCTAGGTTGGGCTTGGTCTAAGACCATCTCCAACCACGATGCCTATATGCATTGCCTATCCCTATTCATCCACTATTTCAACTACCTCTCTCTCTGTGTACAGTAGTGCTACAGTATCAAATAGTGTCGAACAGTGTATAGACGGCCATTTTACACGTCCCCGTTGGAGATAGCCTAAGACCATCTCCAATGGCAATGGATAAATGCATTGCCTATTCCTATTCTTTCACTATTTCAACTACCATCCTCTTTGGCTACGGTAGCGCTACAGTGTCAAACAGTGTATAGGCAACCATTTTAGGCAACCTCATTGAAAATAGCCTAAGTATTTCACATACATTCAATTCTTTTGGGAATTGGAGCAAAATAAAGAGAACTAGAAAAGAAAGTTTCATCTCCCCTTACATCCCTCAATTCCCTTCTATTTGTAAAGAAATTAATAGTGTTGGTGGAATGAGTGGAATGGAACAATTCCATCGCACCAATTTCAGTGTTTGCTTGAAAAACAGAGTAATGTATTGGTTTCGGAAAAGTAAATATTTTTTTTAGATTCAGGACGAGCATGTTCAGAAAAATTTCTACGAAGCGTCCATTCAACTTAGAATATGAGACTGATATTGGGTCTAAGTCTGAAATCTGAGATGAAACCTTTCCATATACGTAATCTGGGACAAAACTATTCCATCTTTAGTATTTAGGATGGATCCATTTCATTTTATCTCACTCTCCAACCAAACGTTACTGATTTGTTTATTTTATCTCACTCTCCAACCAAACGTTACTGATTTGTTTATTTTATCTCACTCTCCAACCAAACGTTACTGATTTGTTTAGCATGTCTCTAAAGTTAACTGAAACCAAGTCCATGGCGTAGAACATGTCGAACGATATAGCTCCAGGAGAGGACTAGTACGTCTGTCTTGCTAGAAATGGAAGCACATGGAGCGAATGCTTTCATGTTCGTTTCAAGACTGTCCCGTGCTGGTTTCCTTGCTTCCACGCAAGGGAAAGCTCACGGTCCAGGCTCACGCCAACAATGATGAAAGCACGCCTCAATCACGCTGCCCTCGGAGGCTCAGACTTGACCCAAACATTACGGAGCCCAAACTCCCACGTGCAACGTACAAACCTTCTACGAATAAAGCATCATACATCGATGACCGAAGGGAGTTCCAACTTCCGTTTCATAATACTACCTCTATTTAGATATAAGTACCTTGAAAAAAGGATATAAATATAGGACGCCAGCTAATCTATTTTTGAGCTCTTAGATGACAAATAGAAAAACAAAAGGGGTATTAATTGACAACTCTAGCTGTACCATTCAATATTTAACCATTCATCTTTTATATAAAGTAGATGGCACCTCGCATGTTGCTAAGAGAATCCTACAATATTAGATAAGAATACGATTTACAAGAGTGAGAAGTAGTACTAAAATTTCAAAATTGTGAAAGGAAATATGTGCATGTTTTCTATCCTGCATGCATGAGTGTTGTTAGTTACAGGGAATCGAGTGAAGCCATTAATAAAGGTCTATAGTGTAGTGGAGTTTACTATGATATGGTTACCTCGATGGCTGAGGAAATTGGAGTTAATATATGACATAGCGGGTTATACTTATACATACATACAGACACTAACATAGAGATATATATAGAGATAGATAATTATTACATAAGTTATGTATTAGTGACTAGGAGGGAGTATAAATGTATGACATCCTTCGAGGGTTTTTTATAACAAACTAATGGTATTTCTTTATTTTTCTTAACTATATAATTTAGCAAATATTTTGGGTCTATTCATGAAAACTGAAAAGCAATTATTTTAATACTCGCACATAATGATGTTATTAACTTTGAGATCTGTCGGCCCAGTTTCTCACATATGCTCCTAGGAATAGTTTTACATTCATGTATTCTTGGAGGCGAGTGTACATGCATGTTGTTATTTAAGAAAAAAAAATACTAGACACCTTCCCAAAAACAAAGACTTTGGGGTCACTAAACGATTTCAGAGCATGTTAGAAACACATGTTAATAAACTATGCGATCCTTTTCGTTAGTCCGCCTGCACAGTCGCAAAATCGTTCACTGCCATCTTATGATCTGTAGAAGGGAGCAGTGCTTTTCATATTGGACAGCAGGCCGGATGTACGTTCGTTTTTAGTGGCATAGAATGACAAGGAGGATACTAGTAATTATCCGCTGCTTTTGCCGAGTGAATACTGAATACTGCTCAGTCCTCTCTCTTAGGCATTGGACTGGGGTCACCATGGAGTAGATATGGGTGTGAAAAATACTATTTGTGTACTATATACAGAATAGAAAAATACTGTTTGCGCACTGTAGACAAATGCGCTTTCTGATGACCACGGTCTTAGCCAGAGTTCACCAACTCACCTCACGAGTCCTCTTGCATGCTCATTTAGGCAGTGTTTGGTTAGAGAACGAAGTAGGATGTGATGGGTTTATCCCCGGTTTCTGGGATGAGACGATCCCATCTATATATTTGGTTAGAGGGACAAAATCATTCCAGTTTTTTTTTTTGGTTGGATGAATCGTAGAGGATGGGGATGGATGTGTGTTTAACACCGTTTACACCCCAGTCAGTGGACCCCACCTATCACCGATACATGCCTTCTTCTTCCTCGTATGCAAGGCGGCGACGGCAGCTCCTCTCCGCACCCCACCGCCCCTCTTCGGCTCCTCGCGGCGCCTCGCCTCCGCCTCCGCCTTCGCCGTGCCGCCTCCTCGGTGCTCCTCCTCCTTCCCATCGGCGCTCTTGCTCCCACTCCTCGCCGTCGCTGCTCTATCTCCTCCTCGCTTCCTTGCACACGCCGCTCCCGGGCCGTTTCGCCTCTGCCCCGTGGCCTCGCGGTGGGCTTGCTGGCGACGGAGGCGAATGGAGAAGAGGCCTCAATGCCACGGCGTCATTCCGCTTGCGCACCGGTGCCGTCGTCGCCGCGGCCGAGCGGGCGGACAGGCGGGCGTACCGGGGCCCACCAGGTGCGGAGGAGGTGGGCTTTGTGAGGGTGGCCGGGGCCGGGCGGCAAGGGGCGAAGGTCGGGCGACGGCGGGCGGCAGCAGGCGGGGCTCGGGCGAGCGTGACAGAGAGCCAACACCGTGGCCCGATGTAACACCCCGAGATTTAGGACCGAAAATTTTCTTCTAATCTCCCTCTAATTCAAAATCAATTTTCAAAATCTTGTTTGTTATCGAGTGTGCTAAGTATGAGTTCAACAAAACTTCCATAAATTTTCCAAATATTCCAAATATTTTTGTCTCCAAATTTCCACCAATACCCTACACCAAATCCCCACAAAAATACCCTCTCCAAATTCCTTCCAAAATTCAAATTTAAAATCAAAATCAGAAAAGGAGAAAAATCCTCAATTCTTCTCCCCAGGCCGAAACCGGCCCAAACCCCCCTCCTACCCTCGGCCTAGCCCAACCACTCCCTCTCGGCCCGCTCAATCTCTCCCCCACTTAGGCCGCCAGGCCGACCCTCCGGCCTAGCCGTCCGCCACCTCCCCTTCCCCTCCCTGCCACCCGGGCCCGCGCCCTTCGCACACCGCCATGCGGACCCCACCGGACAGATCCGTCCCTCACCTCGCAACGCGCCCACCCCAGCGCTGCGCCACGCGCACCCGCACCACGCTTGGCCCCGCCGCGCCCCGCGCCCAGCCCCGGTCCCTCCCCCCGGCCTCCTGCATCGCGTCACCACGTCACCGTCGCACTGCGATGCCACTTGGCCCCGCTCGGACTCACCCCGCCCGGCCCTACCGCACCGCGTCGCGCCTCCCCTCCACCGAGCTTACGCCGAGCCCCATGACTGCCTCTGGCTATAAAGAGACTAACCCCCGCCACTCACTCCCACTCCACCTTGCTACCTACCCGAACCGCCGCCTCTGGTGAGATTAAACCCTCCAAATAAACACTAAACCTCCTACTCACTCCATCGCACCTAACGTCAGTGTTGAGCTCATGTTATATTTGTTGTGTGTATGCTTTTCCCTGTTTATACACGTAGGTGGTACCAGCGATCCTAGTCGGTACGCCTCTCGCAAAGGCCTTCGCCGCGCTTGAAGAAAGCAACCGGCGCCTGCAGCAGATGTTGTACCAATATGCGATATGGATGGCACACCATCGCACCCAGCGATTGGTATACGAATGTGCTCGGCGGATGATGGTACACCAACGCATTCGGCAGACGGTACACCCGCGTCACCAGCGATCAATGCATCGTCTGTATCAACAAAACGATAGGCAAGCCCACTGGAATCCCACTTGATGCATAAAATTCCTATATTTTGCAAACATAACCCTTGGCCTGATAATTACAATAAAACTTGCATGTGTTGCTTGCTAAGGTAACTCAGTGAAATATAGCCACCTAAGTCTATCTAGAAATAGCGCGCATAGGTGGGATCGCTCATATAATTATATCTATCATAATCTTAACGTTGAGGTGGATTATGGTTGTGGAACTTGGTGGGTTGGGAAAGTGGATGTGTGGTGTGGTGTGTTTTCGAAAATGGGGAAGAACCCCGGCAACCGACCTTGTCGGAATACGGCTACGTGCCGAAACAGCCATAAGAGCAGGGTTGAACGGGTAACTTAGCTACCTGCGGTTACCCTATGTCCCGGGATTCGTGGTGAAGATCGGGTAGGTGGATGCTCGCTGCGACGGGCAAAATAAAGTGGTACGACGGTTAGTTCAACCCACGCTCTCCGTAAGGACCGCTATGATTTTCATCTTGACTAACTCTTTTAGTACAACCACTCGCTCTATATGAGGCAGTGGCTAGGCCCGAGCCAGAGTGGATAGCCTAGTAGCTTATGTGCTGGCGCACAAGGGGCTAGGGGATGGGTGGTGTGCCAACGGGAGTACCGTGGGGCACTGGAGTGGCTCGGATGCCCGAACCCTTAAAGTACTGCTAGGTAATGAAACAAAGGCAAATGATTGGTTTGGAATTCGGACGCTTATTTAGTGGTAAGTGTCGCTGAGTCCAACTTGTGGGAATTAGTACAACATCTGATCAGAGTAAAACCTATTCGAATAGTCCGAGTCCACTGGTATGGATGAGTTACGGCTTGGTTCTTCATCTAGTATGTTTTAAAACTCACACTGGGTGGTTTGGATGAAGGTGGACCTGGTACTTGGGTGCATCAAGGTCGTGGATGAGATAAGTGGACCGACAAGTCCAGTGGCAACCCCTTTTGAGAAAAACTATGTTTTCAGAAAGAATAAAATTTGATAACTATCTCGAACCATGCATACAAAATGTTTTGATGCAAAACACCTCCTGAACTCCAGATATATCCTGCATATAGTAATAGCTGCACCCAACTCTTTATGGAGGAAGGTGGGCTGCTGAGTACGTATGTACTCATCCTTTTTTTGTTGATATTCTTCCAGTGAAGATGATGCAGTTACCATCTATTCGGACGAGTGAGGGTTACGACCTGCTTTCCAACCGTGGTGTGAGGAAGTTTGGGCCTACGTTTTATATTCCGCTGCTTATATCTTCAGGGCTGCGCCCCTTGTGGTCCGACCCATTAGGGTGGATCTGTATCGCTCTGATGTAAGAATGTGATTACAAAACCCTGGGATGGTAATAAAACACATTTTAGTCACATTATGGAAAGTGGGGCGCTTCACCCGAGGACGGCCTCGTCCCTGTTTTGAAAAGGATGACAGGGGACGGTATCTGGAGAGAATATTCCCATCCGGGATGATCCCGTCTTCCTCCGTCCCGCAACCAAACAACCAAAAAAGGGACATACCATCCGTCCTATCCCACTCCTCGAACCAAACACTACCTTAGGCACTATGATCGCACACATGGGAATCAAGGACAGTAAAAATCCTACATTTCTCTTTGAAAAAGTAAAAATCACAGCAGAGACATGACCAAAGAAGCAAAAAAGTTGAGTGTCAAAATTGGCCATACCAAAATTTTAACTAGTCAATATAGCTTGGCCACTTTTGGCATCCAACCAAAAAGGATGAAGGGGTTTTTTAGACTCTTTTAAAACGTGGGTTTTTAAAAAAATATAAAATATTAAAAACATTTATAAGCATAACAAAAATATGATTCGAAATTGTTTTCTGTTCCGAACCAGTCCTAATAAAATACTCCTATACCACTGCAAAATTGCTTATCCAACGTCGTCACATTCGCTGCACCACTCACCCACCCACTCGCCAGAACTTTCCCGAACGGACCCCACTGTAACTTTTCTAACAGATTCTATCCATACCCACGTCTGCTAAACCTAACACTACCTAGTCCGTGACCCCACACACCAGCGCACACAGTCCCAGGCATCTTCACTTCGGAGTTACTCAGGCCCCAACGCCGTTTTGGGGCAGGCCAAGTCGCCAACAGGGGCACGTCCAGATCTGGCTGGTACCCACGCAGTCGATCGACCATGTACACTCTATGCATGAATGACATCTGGGCCCAGAAAGAGCGGAGCCCCACCTGTCATAGAAAATCAAGGATAAGTTCCGGGAACCTACGAGTAGGGAAGACGGGATCGGCACGTCAGGAGCACGAGCTCTGGAGTCGTCAACCCCCGACTCCGTCCGCACTCCCCCTCCCGTGACTTCCATTCCAAAAATTCCCATTCCCTGCCCGCTGCTTCCTCCCTCCGGTGCCTCCTTGGACAATGCCAAAACCCTAGCGCGAACCCACCTCTCCCTGCCCTGTTCCTCGGGACGCGGCAGCCATGGCGGAGCCGGCCCTGCTCGACCCCGCCCCCTTCGACCTCCGCCACTACCTGTTCGACCCGGACCTCCCCCTCGCCGGCGGCGGCCTCCCGCTCGGCGAGTTCGCCGGCGACGACGCCTGCGACGGCCTCGACTTCGACCTGCCCGCCGACTTCTCCGTCGACGACTTCCTCCTCCGTTCCCCCGACCGCGGCGACGACTCCGGCGAGGGCTCCGCGCCCGGATCCGGCCCCGCCGCCTCCTCCTCCGCCTCCCCGGCCACCTCCGCCGCCACCTCCGCCGTGGCCAGCGCCGGCGGCCTCGAGGTGAAGCACGAGGACTCGGACGAGGGGAGGACCCCGAGCTGGACCCTCAAGCGGAAGCAGGCGAGCCCCGGAGGAGGATCGGCCTCGGACGGTGCCAAGTGCCGCCGATCCGGCGACGGCGACCTCTCCCCGTCCGCGTCCGCTTCCGCGTCCGCCTCCGCCTCGCGGGCCGCCGCGGAGGACTCCGACGAGAGGGGCGCGTGCGGCGAGGATGAGGACAAGCGCCGGACCGCGCGCCTGATGCGGAACCGCGAGAGCGCGCAGCTGTCGAGGCAGAGGAAGAAGCGCTACGTCGAGGAGCTGGAGGAGAAGGTGAAGTCGATGCACTCGGTCATAAATGACCTCAATTCTAAGATCTCCTTCGTCGTGGCCGAGAACGCCACGCTGAGGCAGCAGCTCGGTGGGGCCGGCGTCAGTGGCCCGCCGCCTGGGGTGTATCCACCACCGCCGGTGCCGGGCATCCATTTCCCGTGGGTTCCTGGGTATGCAATGCGGCCTCATGGCTCCCATGTCCCTCTCGTGCCGATCCCACGGTTGAAGCCGCAGCAGGCAGCACCTGCAGCGAAGGTGTCCAAGAAACCAGAGGCCAAGAAGGCTGTAGAGAACAAGAGTAAGACTAAGACCAAGAAGGTGGCGAGCATTAGCCTTCTTGGTTTACTGTTTGTTGCGCTCGTCTTCAGCGCCTTTGTTCCGGGGTTCAATCATAGTTTCGGAATGAGTGGCAGGGGCGACAGTGCAATGTTTGGAAGTTTTGGCCATTCAGATGCTAGGGTGTTTAGCGTCACTAACCACGGTAAAGGACCTAAAGTTGGCTTGAACAGTAGTGACATGATTAGTACTGATCCTGGGATGATGGCTGGGCAGAAGCATCAGCCTTCACATAACTCCAGTGAAATCTTGCCTGCTTTGTTGTATGTGCCGAGGAATGGAAAACATGTTAAGATCAATGGCAATCTGATTATTCATTCTGTGCTTGCAAGCGAGGAAGCAGTAGCACATAGGGCCTCAGATGGTCAGTCGGCCAAAGATCACAAGGAGACTAGTGTTGCTATAGCTCGCTATCTGTCACCACCTGGCAAGGATACGGATTCAAAGGAGATGTTCCCACCTGACACGCACCTGCCACAGTGGTTTCGTGAAGGAATGGAAGGTAAGCACATGAATGTTTAATTTGTTTAGTATTATCGCATTCATGAAATTCATTTGACGTCATCTGTAG
This sequence comes from Paspalum vaginatum, assembly GCA_030272315.1. Taxonomy (NCBI): domain Eukaryota; kingdom Viridiplantae; phylum Streptophyta; class Magnoliopsida; order Poales; family Poaceae; genus Paspalum; species Paspalum vaginatum. The sequence goes on along the minus strand of CM059020.1, from coordinate 37,286,797 downwards.
CATTCCGTCGTCCTCTTATGCGATGTCGTAATCGTTAATGATTCTTGCATTTTTCTATTCAGGGGATATAGGATAATATATACCCAAATAATAATCCATTCATCTCTAGCTGTAGAATGTAAAGTTTAGAATTTCGCTAAGTGAAAATAAGAGTATAATTGGTAAATACAGTCAAGTGATTGTAGGAAAAGCATGGTAGCAGCAATCATGTTAGATGGGGAATGGATTTATTTAAAATTGCCAGCTAGTATGACATGGTTGCTCATCAGCAAAAGGGAACTATATCCATATTCCATAGTCAAGGTCTCTTCCTGTTAACAATCACAAAATAGCTTGTTTAGTAAATAACAGCTGTGTTGTTACCTTTGAAGGGGAGGGGGGGGGGGGGATATCCATAATTGTGACTGGCATGCCATATGGCCTCGACACCGTTAAGGTGTGGGACCAGGATTCAGGTGCGGGACCGGGATTCTCCCACAGCGCCTCAGCCACCATGCGATTAGTGCATCAAACGGCGAGTTGCTCGGTCCCGCAACTGCTAGAGTGAACACATCCCTCATGCTGTTAATGCTTATAGAACTTCTGTGGTCATTTATGTGTTCACCTCTACAATGGCAGTAGGGGAATTTTAACTTGGATGAAGCAATTTTTGTATGTTGATCTACACTTTTTCTCTTTTCACCCATTTCTAGGACTGCAGATATATTAAACTTTAATTTACAGTCTATGCTAGCAACATAGCAAAAACCTTATGATTCATTGTATTAAGCATAGTTCAAACCTGGACGTGAAGGTGCCGCGTCTTGGTTTTTGACCAAAATCTGAAGTCTGCTGCCTTTGAACAGAGAAATAATTATACCAGTTGCTTCTCCTGATAAAATGAGGACTCTGTTGTAAACATTTATTAGATTGTAGAAGCAAAGAACCAACAAATTGGAAGTCTTAAGGGTGAAGTTTGTGTTCGTTTTTGTGTATTTCAGATTTCAGAATATTTGGTAGGCATCCCATTTTTAAGCAGGCATTTCTTGTCAAAATCTCTGACTGTCTGATTGAGATTTGATACTCTTTGCTGAAGCAAAGAACCAACAAAATGGAAGTCTTTTAACTATTATTTGTGTTTGTTCTTTGTAATTCAGCAATATTTAGTAGTCATCCCAGATTTTTGGGCAGGCATTTCTCGACAGAATCTGTCTGCCTGATTGAGATTTGATACTAAAGTGTTTATCCACAGTGATTTACTTTGATCTGTATGCAACTATTTTCAGGACCGATTTTGAACTCAGGAATGTGCAGTGAGGTATTCCAGTTCGACATTTCTGCAGCTTCTGCGAAATCTGGTGGCATTATACCTGCTTCTCCAACTGTGAACTCGAGTGTCAGTGCTACCCAGAAAATTTCAAAGCCTGCTCCTGCTTATGGTGGCAAGTTGAAAAACAGGAGGATCATGTATAACGATGCAATCCCTCTCACTGGAAAAACTGTGAACAACACACAACCTCAGGCTTTTAACAGCACTTCTGAAAGCAGCAAGGTACCTGAGAACAAGCCAGCCTCATCTGTTGTTGTCTCTGTGTTAGCTGATCCCAGGGAGGCTGGCAACGGCGATGGTGATCCAAGAGTATCATCGAAACCCCTCTCCAGAATATTTGTTGTTGTTCTGCTTGATGGTGTCAGATATGTGACTTACTCCTGCACACTTCCGTTCAAGAGTGCCAGCCCCCACCTTGTGAACTAACCTTTGGGGGGGGGGGGGGGGTCAGCCAGTGCAGGTTCTGGTGAATGAGCGGCTATACAGTTTGCCGAATCTGATGCATTGGCAGTAGATGAATAGTCATGTAGCGCTGTTTGCTGACAATGGAGATAGACTTTCAGACTTCGTGTGCACTCAGGCCTGAGGTAATTTGAGTTTCTCGAAGGTTTGTAGTGGAGACTGGTGAGTTGAACCCATGCGGTTTGTGCTGCCATGTGGTCGAGTTCTTATACTTACCTCTTTCTGGTGTACTGAGTATATAATCCAAGCTGGACAATGTAACTGTTGACGAGGAGAGACAAGAACTCGAACACAAATATGTACCAGTGTATGCAGTGTTTACAGATAAGCTAATGTATATAAGACGCTTCTTATTTCCAAAGGCCCCTTCAATTTCTTATGTGTTCTCTTTTATAAAAGAGTATGCCCTTGTATATTAGTAAAATTAGTTTTTAAAAACTCCGATCCGGAACTGCATGTTTGGTTTGTGCCATTTTCTAGCCAAGTCAATGTTTCGCCTTGTTGGTGGCCATTATTTGACTAACTATGGTCGTGATTCGTGAAATGAACTAAGGTTGTAAGAAATACAGAGATACCTATCTTAAATTTTGTTATCCTACTAAATAGCTGGTCATTAATCAAAGCAGTTGGAATTTGGCTTGAATGGCCTGGGCACTAGACTAAACAATGCGTTCCATGCTGAAGAAAAGGAAGCATTCCAATAAGTTCGATGTGTCACCCATGATCCGCGTATTATGGAGTACTCATTCCGTCGCAATTTATAGGTTGTTTGATAAAAAATTAATTCATGGTTAAAGTACATCGTATGCTAAGCTAAATAAGCTAAATCACGATGAAAATAAATGATAATTATAATTTTTTTAAATACAAAAAAGTTAAATGACATATAAATTTGGATGGAGGGAGTAGAACACAAGCTCAAGATTTCAATCAACTTATTTGATTCAGATCATCAACTTCCTATCGCAGGATACATACTGATCTCCAAAAATTTGACAAAATAGCCGTTAGCCGTTCACACTTTCGCAACATATGAAGTTATGAACACGCCGACACGTATAAAACGACCCCTGAACAAACCTACACTAAAACCCACTTCTTATCCGCAGGGGCGCACGCGCTCTCCAATCCTCCCCATCATCCGCCATGGCGCTGGCGTTCGCCACCGCCGCCACCTCGCGCCTCAGTCTCATACCTTTATCCCTCCCGCCACCCCACCATCTGCGGCTGAGCCCTAGCCGTGGCCTCCTCCACGCCGCGACGAGCTCCTTCCCGCGCCCGCGCCGCTGTGGGTGCGGTGCCGTGGTGCGCTGCGCGAAGCGCACGGGGAAGCGGCGGTACCCGTCGGAGAAGAAGCGGCTGGACCGGCGCCACAAGGAGCTGCTCCGCCAGTCCGCGCCGGTGGAGGGTAGCCAGGGGCGGGAGTCCGGGTACTGGCGGCTCTCCAAGCTCGCCGTCCCCGCCTGCGACGATCCCGGCAAGGACTTCATCGGCATCTCCCTGCCGCTACTCCAGGCCATTGCCAAAGCCATCAAGTTCCCGGTACGCTAATCAACCACCGTTTCAAATCGATGGGTGTAATTTGAAAATGCCCTTCAATTCCGAGGTCTTTAGGGAATCGCCGAAGAAACAGAGGTTTTGTGCGTTCAATGGTAGGCTTCGTGCACCCCGACGATTGGGATGGTGGAAAAACTTTATATGCTGGTAAAAAATGTAGCTGAACTTGGTTAGTGCTCTTTAGCTAACATGATCATCACTTCTCTTGGCATGAGCACAATCAATGAAGTTGTCTCGTCGGTAGCCTCCTTTTTCGTGTAGTTAGACTTCGTAGTATGCAGTTTGTTTCGCTTGTGTTTTAGGAACTGTCCCGGAATTAAGCTAGTTTAACCTGATCTTTACTCCTTGTAGCCACTTGCACAATCCCTTTGTCACCCTGTGTTACCGTTAAATGGTTAAACCTCCTTTCTAGGTTGGTTCAAATGTAACTTGTGTGGAATATAAGTTTGGGGCTAAGGTATGCTTTATAATTGAATCAACATCTGCATGTTTTAACGCAAAAACAACATTGCTGACCTGCATTATGAATCTGCATAAGACGCACGAAGTAACTTAACTGGCAGGATGAGTGTACTGTCGAACTATCCATAAGAACTTGTAATCAAAATGGCTGCCTGCCTGGATCTGCCTCTGCTCTCTCATTATTTCATAGTACTGCATTCATGTTTTGTGCTGTCATTGTTGTGATTGAGACCTTTCCTATGATTATGTCTTTAATTGATTTTGTGGTTCTGCAGGTTGCTTCTATGCTCCCTCAAGAGGCTTTCACTGTCATCCGCAAGTCATTTGATGCACGAAAGGTTCTTCATGGAATGATATAATCTCTGTCTTAGTTATTTTTGGGACATGTATGCTTGATATTGGAACTACTGAAATATGAATCGGACTACACAAGGTCCAAATAGACATAATATTGAGAAATTTCTCTACTTACTCAACCATTCTAGGAAGCCCCACAATAACAATTTGTGGAGTGCAACAGCAATAACAATATGGTCTTAGGAAGATTGTGAGGTTCTGCCATAGCAATAATATGGAGAAGTATTCTTATGGCCAAATTAGGCCGTGGCCGTGAAATTTCATATTCTTAAGTGTTTAGCCATCTGCAAATGGTGAGAATCGAGATTCCAGGGTATTCTTACTGAGCCTATCAAATGGCCATTCCTGCAGATGTAAACACAGAATTCTTACTTCAATCAACCAATTTATCAATGTACTTATCGATCCTAGATATATTTTATGGAATCCATCATAACAACATCTGATAACACAACTCTGTCATACAAGAACTGTTTAATTTGCAGAGCACATGTAACTGTGTTTACTTCTACCAGTGCCAGAAAATGGAGATACTTGTTCATACCATTGATAATAAAACATGTGTTACATCTACAGGTTTTGAAAGAACCACAGTTCATTTATACTGTTGATATGGATGTTAAGAAGCTCCTTGATACAGAGCCGAGGGCATGGGATTTTATTGCTCGGTTGGAGCCCAAACTTGGAGCTGTAGAATACATGGCTGAAGAGAAGTTGGCAGATGATCTGATCAGCATGCTGAATATCAATAGTAAAGGTTCTGATGATGTACTAGGAATCAGGGATACCCAAAATGGTTCAACCTGTACTCAACAACAAAAGCCAAGAGTGGCAGTTATAGGAAGTGGACCATCTGGCTTGTTTGCGTCCCTTGTGCTAGCTGAACTTGGTGCTGAAGTGACCTTATTGGAACGTGGTCAGCCTGTTGAACAAAGAGGGCGTGACATTGGAGCACTAGCAGTTAGAAGAATCCTCCAATCAGAAAGCAACTTTTGTTTTGGCGAGGTATTCTACTGATTCCTATTTTGCTACTAACTCTTTGCAAAATGATCAGATGGGTGAGTTGCGTCTGCTATGCAATATTCAACTTTGTTGATCAAATGTATTTAAACTGGGCTATCTATTCTAATTTATAACCAGAAATGAGGGCATACATTTTTAGATCTTATTTGCATATGGATCATTTAAGGATGTTCCTGATGAATTCAATGAATTATGAAGAAAACATTATGCTGTAACCTTTCATATATACTTTCGATTTTGTGAATCTGTTTTCATACACATATTTACCAATGAACCTATTTTCTTACGTACAGTGAAAGCCAACTCATACAGAGAATACGAGCAATTTGTGAACTCCTTTCTTGGTTAAATGAGAGTTTTGCCTTTTATGCATTGAATCTGGTGATTACAAGTAGGATCTATGGCATGAAATAGGCCTACCCAATGTAATTGCTCTTTCTACCTTAAATGAAATGACGCGCAGTTCTCCTGTGTGGTTAGAGAAAAAAAAGAAATAGGCCACAACACGATTTTGGAGTATGAATCACCCATTTGGGAACTGAAAGTAATAATCAAATAAATAATCCTGTGTTTGTGTTCCTTCAAAACTTAAGGCCATCAATTCTTGATCTTGTGTTCTTAGTCATAGCAGGGTGGTGCAGGTACATGGAGTGACGGGAAGCTTGTGACAAGGATAGGAAGAAACACTGACGGCGTTCAGGCTGTGAGAATCTCCCTGCCCTACCTCAATCTATTTTTAGTCTAAAGGTCTACTATCATATCCATTTTCTCAATACCGCACTGGTTTTTCACGGTGTCCAGGTGTGAGAATCTTCATGCTGTACATCAACCTCAAACATTGTTGGTGTAAAAGTTCATTGTTATGTTCCATTTGTTCAAGAGTTCATGACATTTTCTGAATGAAATACCTTTGATTTTTGAATCAGATTTTTATTTTTGTAACCAACACATCTTCTAATACTAAAACAGCTGTGTTAGAACCTGACAGGCACCAGGCAACCAAGTTCACGATTCTGTAGTAACTGATATGCTAATGGCATACTGTTTGTGGTCGTCAATACCAGTTTTGGGTAGATTCTAGCATAAATTTTTATAATGACATTACAACTATTCTGTTCAGAGAAGCGCTTCCTGATTGATGAACTAGTGCTGAGAATTTGAGTTTTGAATTCTGCTTTTAAGTAACTTGAACTGATTTACCAGGCATTTTCTACAATCTGGACACATTACAATATAAATTAGAATAGTTCTTTTATATATATAAAAAGATATTCTAGGCCAAGGTTGATTATTTTTGTGTTTATTATGGTAATCATGTATCTCGGATTGCAGGTTATGAAAACATTTGTTCACTTTGGAGCCCCTCCAAACATTTTAGTTGATGGGAAACCTCACTTGGGTACTGATAAACTTGTTCCTTTGCTGCGGAATTTCAGGCACCACTTAAGAGAACTGGGTGTAAGTTTCACCATATATTTGTTTATTGAGCTTTGTAGTTGCTTTGGTTCTGCAGTATCCCCATGTATTGATGTACCATGTTGCATTTTTTTTGCAGGTGACCATAAGATTTAATGCTAGAGTAGATGATCTTATAGTAGAAGATGGGCTGGTAAAAGGAGTTCTGGTCTCTGATTCAGAACTACGGCCAGGTTCTGTCAGCCAGAAACTATCATTTGACGCCGTTGTATTGGCAATTGGTCACTCAGCTCGTGACACATATTGTATGCTTTGGCGTCATAATGTTGATATAAGCCCAAAAAGTTTTGCCGTAAGTTTTCTTTGCTATTAAAAGCATATTCTAGTCTAGGTTTACATTACTTACATTGGTTGTGTCAAGTGGTCACATGGCAGACAACCTATAACGACGAAATGTTTTTTAAAATGCAAAAGCCAATTGGGTGGTGTCCATTCTATATCCAGGCAATACATTGTGCATTGGTATGTGCGCATGGTGAAAATGCAAATTTAAAATGGTGTAGCACACATCTAATTCATGATCAGCCTTCTGTCAGTTGTTGTACATTCTATATCCAGGCAATACATTGGGCACTGGTATGTGCGCAGTGGTGAAAATGCAAATTTAAAATGGTGCAGCACACATCTAATTCATGATCAACCTTCTGTCAATTGTTGTTCACTTTGTCTTTGCAACTGCTACTTTTCGCTTCAGATCATGTAACTTAACCAAAGGTTCTTATTTACAGGTTGGCTTAAGGATTGAACATCCCCAAGAACTGATAAACAATATCCAAGTAAGATTTTTTCTTTTTTCTGATCATATTTCTGGATGACACCGCCTAGTGTGGTTAGCTTTATTTCATGTATCGTATTTTATTTTCAGCAATTTATTGTTCCACCAATCCCTGAACTCCTAACTCCCAAGTGCCTATTTTTGAAAGAGGAAAAATCGATTATACGAGGTTTTGCATGTATTCGAGCAATCCTTTTATGATCAGTGAAACGATAGAGACCCAGTTTTGCAATACAGATAGCAGCTTGTATTCATTCCTTTTAAACAGGGACACTAAAGTAGCTTGTGTCCTATGTACTCCCTCTGTTCCGAATGTTCATGTTCAGATAGGTGTTGATAATCTAGACATATATACAAGGCACATATATGGAATAATGCATGAATTTGTTTGAAACCCAAAACCTCTTATAATCTGGAATGGAGGGAGGACAAGCTAAGGACCATTTAGTGTACTTGAGGAATGAAATCATCTACAAGTCTAAAATTATTGGACAAGACATTGAAGCATGGTACTGGGACCAAGGGTAGGCCTTGGCACAGGTTGACCCAGGCCTTTCTTCCATCAGTGGCTCTACAGTACCTTGTTGGCTATAGGGAAACCGGCTATGGAAATTTGTGATCGATCAACAATTGTTTCAATACTTTGTTCTTACAAGAAGAGAGGACAAACGGGCATGCTTGGATTGCAAGGTGATACCTGGCGAGTGTGTTGTTTCTCAACATAAGCTGGTGGCGGCTGATTTCCACTATCGGATTCGTTGCCGTGTGGATAAGCAAACAAATATTGTGAGGACAAAGTGGTGGAAGCTCAAAGGAGAGGGTTCAGAGGTCTTCAAGGAAAGGCTTATCGCAGAAGGCACTTGGATTGAAGAAGAAAATGCGGACAATATGTGGGTTAAGATGGCAACTTGCATTAGGAAGGTGGCATCAGAAGTGTTTGGAGTGACCAAGGGGAAAAGAAGTGAACCTAAAGATACTTGGTGGTGGAATGAGGAGATATAAAAGGCAATTAAGGATAAGAAATAGTGCTATAGACGTTTGTACCATGACATGAATGCAGACAATATACAAAGGTACAAGGTGGCAAAGAGGGCCGCAAAGCGAGCTGTGAGTGAGGCAAAGGGCCAAGCCTACGAGAGTCTTTACTAGAGGTTGAGTACAAAAGAAGGAGAGAAAGAAGTTTACAAGATGGCTAGGTTTCGTGAGAGGAAGACAAGGGACCTTAATCAAGTTAAGTGTATTAAAGATGAGTTGGATCAACTCTTGGTGAAGGGAGAAGAGATCAAGCACAGGTGGCGGGAATACTTTGACAACCTGTACAACCTGTACAATGGGGGGAATGAGAATATGAATATCCAGTTGGACGACCCCTTTGATAACACAAATAGACGCTTTGTGCGTAGGATTCAAGAAACTGAGGTCAGAGAGGCTCTAAAGAAGATGAAAGGGGGCAAAGCGATGGGCCCAGAGCTAACGAAACTGTTCAACCATATCTTTCGGGAGAACAAGATGCCGGAAGAATGGAGGAGGAGCACATTAGTACCAATCTTCAAGAACAAGGGAGATATCCAAAGGTGTACTAACTACCGCAGGATTAAGCTGATGAGCCACACTATGAAGTTACGGGAGAGAGTCATCGAGCATAGGTTGAGAGGGATGACACATGTCACCGTGAGCCAATTTGGGTTCACGCTCGGAAGGTCAACCATAGAAGCAATTTTTTTACTAAGACAAGTGATGGAGAGTTTCAGGGAGCAGAAAAAGGACCTGCACATGGTTTTCATCGACCTGGAGAAGACATATGATAAAATACCCAGGAACATTATGTGGTGGGCTTTAGACAAGCATAAAGTCCTAATGAAGTATGTTACCCTCATCAAGGACATGTACAACAAGGTTATGACTTGTGTCCGAACAACTGATGGCGACACAGATGATTTCCTTATTAAGATAGGCCTACATCAAGGGTTGGCATTGAGCCTTTATCTTTTCGCCTTGGTGATAGATGGGGTCACAAGAGATATACAAGATGATATCCCTTGGTGTATGCTTTTTGCTGACGATGTAGTGCTAGTGGATGAAAGCTGGGAGGGAGTCAATAGGAAGCTAGAGCTGTGGCGACGGACTTTAGAGTCAAAAGGCTTCAGAATTAGTAGGACTAAAACTGAGTATATGAAATGTGACTTTGGTACTCCTAGACAAGAGGATGGAGATGTGAGTTTGGAATGTCAGGTAGTACCTAAGAAGGATACTTTTCGATATTTGAGATCGATGTTACAGAGAGATGGAGATATTGATGAAGATGTCAACCATAGGATGAAACCATAGGATGGATGAAGTGACGTCAAATATCTGGAGTCCTATGTGACGAGAGGGTACACAAAAGCTTAAAGTCAAGTTTTATAGGACGGCAATTAGACCTGCAATGCTATATGGGGCAGAGTGTTGGCCTACTAAGAGGCGACATGTTCAACATTTAAGTGTTGCAGAGATGCGTATGTTTCGTTGGATCTGTGGGCATACAAGGTTGGACCGAGTAAGGAATGATGACATACGTGATCGGATAGGAGTAGCTCTAATTGAAGAAAAACTTATCCAATATCGGCTGAGATGGTTCGGACATGTCCAAAGGAGACCCTTGGATGCACCAGTGTATAGAGGCATCGTAAGACGAGACAATAATGTGAAGAGAGGCAGAGGCCGACCAAAGCTAACATGACACGAGGCAATCAAAAGGGACCTAAAAGTTTGGGATGTTTTGGAAGAGTTGTGTTTGAATAGAAGTGTGTGGAAAGAGGCTATCCATGTGCCGGAATCTTGATTTAGGCTTTACCTCCTAGTTCCCCCGCTTTTTTCCTCCCGTTGGTGACTCTCGCTGGGTTTCAACTCTAGTCTACCCCAACTTGCTTGGGACTGAAAGGCTTGGTGGTGGTGGTTGTTGTTGTTGTATAAGAAATGGAGAAACGGAAATGCAAATCACCGGGAACAATAGTTAGTGGAAACAAAATGTGCAAGCAAGCATATGACACATGAATATAGATGATTATGAGATTACACAATACATCTATACACATAGTCAAGAATGCTATAGGGTTTGGATTATAAATCACATCCAATGATGGAGATTCTTACCTATCTGGATTCTGGACTCGATCTACAGATGCATGTGAATGAACCCTAGTTCGCGTCAGCATAGGACGTGTGGGCCAAAGGCCATATGGTGGAAGTCTGTCTAACAAAATGTACTATTTTGAAGTACTGCAAAAATTCATTATTTTGTTTTGAAGCTTTCTGTAGTAGTTGGTGCTATGCTCCTTTGATGTATCAACACATTGTGGATTTAGTAAATCATGATTTAATGCTCAATTATTTGTCTGCTTGGTATAGCATCTACGCATTCAAGGTCACAGTATCTTACTGTATTTCTATGATATACTGATGATTGTTTATGTGGTGCATGTTATTGCTATTGTCACAAATTGCAGTACTCTGAACTGGCTGCTGAAGTACAGAAAGGACGTGGACGGATACCTGTGGCAGATTACAAAATAGTGAAGTCTGTTGGTGAAACAGACTCAGAGAATGAGCTAGACATACCCGAACAAAGTCGCAGTTGTTATTCGTTTTGCATGTGCCCTGGTGGACAGGTTGGCCACTTCCTTTTTTAATCACCCTTTCTCTCCCTCCTTCCTGACCCCCTCTATCTCTCCCAATCCCTCTCTTACGACTGCATAATACAATGATGTTTCCTTCTAAAGTTCGAGAAATGCATGCAGGTTGTTCTAACCAGCACGAATCCATCAGAACTGTGCATCAATGGCATGTCATTCTCACGGCGTGCATCAAAGTGGGCAAACTCAGCTCTTGTGGTCACTGTATCATCTCATGATTTCAAACCATTTCAATCCCATGGTCCTCTTGCAGGTGTTGAATTCCAGGTACTTGTTACGACAATTCTGTGTGGTAACAACATGCTAGATTACTTAGACCGAGTCCAGCAGACTGGATAAATAATCGTGTATAGTACAAAACGATACTATAGCAACACTGTTCACAAAGAGATGGATAGTTGGAATAGTGGATAGAAGGGTGGGATACCCTAACTGCTGGACTTGGTGTTACAGATATTACCTTTTCTTTTGGGTGGGGGAGTCATGGTCTCCTATTATGAACAATAGTTCATCAGGGGTAGCTTACTGAGGGGATTTGGGATAATTATTCATTTCTTCCTTGCCTCTTCCTGATTACAATTGCCTGATTTATACGCTCCATCAAGGCATTTATCACTTCTCAAATCTCCCCTCTAATAATACAAGATAATAGGCCACTACATCAGGCTAGTAAACATAGCGATTAAGCTCCTGTGTGTTCGAGAAAAAAACATAGCAATTAAGCCTCAATCTGTATTTCTACTTGAATCAGAGAAAAAAAACATTTCTCGGTTTGTAAAATTATGATACATAGCGCCCCCCCCCCCCAATGAAAACACATGATAATAGTGGCTTGCCTGCCTCGCTGACTGCCACCCCATAACATCTCCAAGCGAGAATGATGGCCTTTTGACTACTCTGTATTTGCTCCTCATGTTTGAATCAATTATTTCCATTCTATATATCCTGAAAACACATTTAGTAGAATTTGACCTTGAGATACAAAGGCAAGAACTCCGACTAGATACACGCCTTTGTTGGGGGGTGGTCAATCAATCACTATGCAGAAGTGCTTGTAGAAATTTGTATCCACGGTTAGTAAAGACATGGTAAACAAACCGTAGTGTCCGTGCAGATTTATCTGTGTAAAAATGAGCTTTAGGGATTTAGATTAACTAATTTTCTGTTATGGAACTGTACCTTGGTCATTACTGCTTTTGTATCTAATATAAAATATAGATTCAAATAGTTGGAAATATTGAATTTTGTTATGCAAAAAAAATAACAAGTATATTGCCCGCATTTCAGCATCAACTTAAGTATTTGAATGGACTGTTTCATACCTTCAGCTCAACTGTAATTAATGTAAAATACAAAGCCTAAATAACTTTCATGTATCTTAAAACTTACCATGGGTGAGCATTATGTGCTAATATATACTGTAGATATAAGATTGACGTATTGGCATGGCACATCTTTCTGCTCAATGACTTTTTTTTCTTCATTTGTACTGCATGTCAATGACTAATCCCCCCTCGTTAAGCTCACAAAAAAAATTGGTACTCATTGAAACAGAGAGAATTTGAAAGAAGAGCAGCTATGATGGGTGGAGGGAATTTCGTTGTTCCTGCACAGTGTGTCACAGATTTTATCAGCAACAGGCTGTCAGGTACTGGTATTGCTAATACTTTTGAGGTAGTAAATAATCATTCAGACTTTCTTTGATTAACTTGGTTATCTGTTCCAGTTACAACTCTCCCACCATCAAGCTACAGATTAGGAGTTCGTCCATCTAAGCTCCATGAGCTATTCCCTTCTTACATAACTGAAGCTTTACAACAGTCGATAATAATGATTGACCGAGAGGTATGCTTTTCTTATTTTGTGTTTTGTAGAATAAGTCCACCTGTCCTGATTAATATGTAATGCAATGTTTTCAGATGCCAGGCTTTGTCTCGAGCAAGGCCCTACTTCACGGTGTGGAGGTATGCAAATCATTCTGCTCTTTCCTGTGATTCTTCGCTTCATAAATTTCTAATGCCAAGTAATTAAAAATGAGAGTCTCTATTGCTAGTTTGATAACAGCTTTTTAATCATTCTCCTAGAGATGAAGTTCTATTTTCACCCTCCTGTAACATTTTTTTGAATGGAGATTACTCTGCTTCTAAGAAAGCCATTAGTTTTGGGACGCTCCTGTAACTTTTATACTTATTGCATTTTCATGTCTGTTTCCAGACTAGGACGAGCTCACCCTTGCAAATTTTACGACATGGAGAAACATACGAAAGCACATCACTGCGAGGATTATATCCAATTGGGGAAGGTGCTGGCTATGCTGGGGGCATATTAAGTGCTGCTGTGGATGGTATGTATTGCGGTTTTGCTTTAGCCAAACAGCTCTCTCTATTCCAAGGTGATGTAGAGTCATTTCTTGGCAAAGCACAGAAACAAACAGGTTTTGTAAAGTATTGAATGTCGGTGCCTAGTATTTTATTGCCGAAATTTTAGAAAAGGATTCTCACCGTAGTAGCATATATCATAGGACAATTTTGTCACGTAGAGCAACTGACTACTGAACTCGTAGTATGGGGCCGATTGATGTAGAAGAGGAGCAAAGCAGTGATGCCGTAGGTGAATGTTCTGATATAGATAAAGCCATGTAACAGATAATTTATGACTCCCTATGTGATGCCACCCTAATCTTGTGAAGATAATCCATCAAGTCTAATTCAGTGTTTTTTTTCGTTAAAAATTGCTCAAAGTGTTGTTTGAACAAAAAATGATCTTGATTTGTCTTTCTTACCTCTACCAAGCAAATCTAAACTTCTCACTTTTCTCAAGTATTATTACAGTTGGAGAAGCCCAATTACTTCTGCAGACTTCCTCTTTATGTTTTGTTGATGCAAGATTAGATCACAAGAACAATATAGGAATCCTTTTGAGGTCTGGAGCTCTTATATACTAAACTTGCACCTCCTTCCGGCTGCTAATAGTTGTTGTTCGAGTAACTTTGATTAGCATGCTAGCAGTTCAAAACTTTGGTCGTGAACGTCAGCTATTTCCAACCGGCGGAAGTATTATGGTTTTTATGTCCACGGATGAGAGAAGAATGTTAAAAATGCGTATTACTCTCAATATTTAAATAGTAAATTTAAGTGGCGATCTTTAAACTTATGCCGAGTTCTCATCTAAAGTCTCGATACTCGCAAACTGCATAAGCGCCTACGTGAACTTGTATCTCGCTCACACTTAGGTCCAAATCTCCCTCGCCCGTGTCTGGGATGCCGACGTAGACTGCTAGCTCGGTTTTGGTTGGAGAATTGGCTGTTGCTTCATCCCCGTTTGGCCGGCCACCTCCCCACGCTCCGTCCCCATCCGTTCGGCCGCCTCCCCGTGCTCCATCCCCGTCCGGCAGGCCGCCTCCCCACGCTCCGTCCTCGTACGGCGCGGGAGGGCTCGCCGGAGCGGAGGGCACGGCTGCGCGCTGAGCGGTGGGGCGGCGCGGGAGGTCTCGGTGGCAGCGCGAGCGGAGCGACTGAACAGCGCAGGAGGGCTCACCGGTGTGGGAGGGCACAACTGCGTGCGGAGCGGTGGGGCGGCGCGGGAGGTCTCGGTGGCGGTGAGAGCGGAGCGGCTGAACAGCGCAGGAGGGCTCACCGGTGTGGGAGGGCACAACTGCGTGCGGAGCGGTGGGGCGGCGCGGGAGGTCTCGGTGGCGGTGAGAGCGGAGCGGCTGAACAGCGCAGGAGGGCTCACCGGTGTGGGAGGGCACAACTGCGTGCGGAGCGGTGGGGCGGCGCGGGAGGTCTCGGTGGCGGTGAGAGCGGAGCGGCTGAACAGCGCAGGAGGGCTCACCGGTGTGGGAGGGCACAACTGCGTGCGGAGCGGTGGGGCGGCGCGGGAGGTCTCGGTGGCGGTGAGAGCGGAGCGGCTGAACAGCGCAGGAGGGCTCACCGGTGTGGGAGGGCACAACTGCGTGCGGAGCGGTGGGGCGGCGCGGGAGGTCTCGGTGGCGGTGAGAGCGGAGCGGCTGAACAGCGCAGGAGGGCTCACCGGTGTGGGAGGGCACAACTGCGTGCGGAGCGGTGGGGCGGCACGGGAGGTCTCGGTGGCGGTGCGAGCGGAGCGGCTGAACAGCGCAGGAGGGCTCACCGGTGTGGGAGGGCACAACTGCGTGCGGAGCGGTGGGGCGGCGCGGGAGGTCTCGGCGGCAGCACGAGCGGAAGCGGCTGCGCGGCGCGGGAGGGCTCGACGGTGCGGGAGGGCACGGCTGCTGCGCGGAGCGGTGGGGCGGGGCGGGAGGTAATCCACGGCAGTGCGAGCAGAGTGGCTGCGCGGCGTGGGAGTGGAGCAGGGGCAAGGCAGCGTGCAGAGCGGCTCGTCGGCGTGGAAGAGTTCGCCGAGCGGTTGCGCGTGGAGCAGCAGGCCATTTCTCCCACCAAAACCGAGCTAGCAGTCCATGGCAGCGTCCTAGGCGCGGGTGGAGAGGTTTGGACTTAAGTGTGAGCGAGATACAAGTTAATGTATGTGTTTATGCAGTTTGCAAGCTACCGAGTACCGACTGAAAACTCGACCAAATTTAAGGACCGCCACTGTTGCTCATATTTAAATATAATAAATCGCGGTTGCCGGTTGCCGTGAGTTGGTTCGTGTGGAGCAGCCGTCCGGCGGTGGAGATGCCGTCGTCGAGCACTTTGTTTTGGTACAGGAGTCTGCGGTCGTTCGGGATGGTCACGTTTCTCTTCCGGAACGCGGCGACGGCGACCTGGGCCAGCTGTGTGAAGGGGCTGCCCCCGGGAGCCATCTTGACGTACAGAGGGTAGCCCGACATGAACGCCGTGACCGCGACGAGCATGGGGATGGTCGGGACGCGGAGCCTCCACCCCCACCCCACGTTCTCCTGGATGTACACCACCATTGTAATGGCGGTCAGCTTGGCGAGCTCGACGCCGAAGAAGTAGAGGTTGAAGAAGCTCCACCTCTGCTTCGCGCCGGCGGCCTCCCGTGGCACTGCCTGTCGAGCTCAAACTGGGCGGCGCCGAACGCCATGACGCAGGGCCGGCCGCGTGCCCCCGGTGCCCACGGACGTGCAGAGCAGCGACAGGTGGAGGCAAGAAGCGTCCAAGCGGACGCGCGAGCGGAGGCCTCACCGGGCCCGGCCGCGTTCGCGCAGCGCGGCGGGCGGAGCGACGGGAGCAGCGCAGAGACGGTGAGGCTGACCATGCCGACGAGCTGGTAGATGATGGAACCCGCCGCGATGGTCCGGAAGCGGCCGGCGAAGGAGTCGGCGATGAGGCCGCCAATGATTGGGGTGAGGTTGGAGAAGCCATGGAAGTTGGTGAGCGTGTTGGAGGCCTCGACGAGCGGCAGGTGCAGCTGCTGCGTCAGGTACGTGATCAGGTTGGCGTTGAACCAGATGGTCGCGAACCTGTCGCAGAAATCGTTCGCTGCAGCACGGATATCTCAAGTTCGAGAATGGCATTAATGTGGTCGACAGCACTGCAAGACTAGAGATTAGAGAAGCTCCTTCACCTAGGATGAACGGCATGGTCTTGAAACCACCCTGCGTCCTCTTCTCGCCCGCATCCTCTTCGCCATGACATGGCCTGCTGGCGTGTTGCTCTGACATTGCTGGAAGCTGTGAAGCAGCAGCCAGCAGGAGATCCAGAAATCCCCAGGAGATGGATCGGGGAGACAGAGGAAGAGGACGAAGTTGCTTTTGGACATCTTAGAGTTAACACCTCCCCTGCTTCCGCTCGGGCCACCATATGGTCTAACCTTGGTCCTCGCTTCCTGCTTGATTGTTTTTTTAAATCGCTTTGTTTCAGGGAAAAGAAAAGCCGATCTAATCTTGCATCTCTGGACTGAAGTGTTGCAGAAATCAGCACCACCGTAGCTGCCAAGGAGGCAAGTAAAATGTGACCTTAGCAACTAGCAAGGCCATCCTGACGCTGCTTGTGTTCGGAAATGGTGTACAAGGTCGAGAAAAAGCTTAAGAGCACGGTAACGTGGCTAAGTTTGCTGGGTGTTTGGTTCGTGGAATTGGATGGTCTATCATCTTTTTTTTTCCTTCTAATTTTTTATTGTTTTGTGAAATGGAATAGGTAGATCATCAATATTTCATTTCTCACTAGCTAATACTGCATCATTTGAACTTAAAAACATCATATATTAGCGATTGAAGATAATACTAATTAGTACAAGAACAGGGAATAAATTAGTTCCACAAATTTATAGAACTAGTACATTATCTCGTGCTCTCGCATAGGTTTGAGTTTTAGAAGGTATATATGTATTTAAAGTTGAAGTTGATAGGTAACTTTAATATCGACAACAATTGATAATTTAGAAATATATACATATATATATATATATATATATGTTTTTGTTTTTTATCTTTTAATAACAACATATGTTCATAGTTTATAGTTTAGATGCTATTTTATTTTATGGCTAGTAATATTAGGTGTCATTATTTTATTCATCTTTCATAATGATAGGTTGGAAAAAAATATACAAATCTAATGGTTATTTTAATCATCTTTTATTATGGTACAGTGAATAATTTATATGCAAATTTAGAGGGATTATTTTAATTCATCTTTCATAATGACATGGTAGGTAATTTATATAGCAAATTTATGGGGTTATTTTAATTCATATTTCATAATGGCATGGATGGGTAATTTATATAGCAACTGTAGCAGGTTATTTTAATTCATCTTTTAGAATGGTATGGTTGGTAATTTTTTAGAAAATATAATGGGTCTAATGACTACTATTATTAGAGCCACCTGATACACGGCCAGATGTTTCTGATATTTGTGAGATTTCTAGAATTTATCTTTTTTTTCTATTGCGCCATGTGAAAATTAATGTGGAGGCCAATTAGCAATATTAAGATGTACTCACTATGGACCGCTTCATCTAAGGTGGAATGACTCTGCAAATCAAACACCATATTATGATATAGGGATATGTGCTACTATTATATAAAATAAAAAAAACCCATCCTATCCTTCTACATCCATCAGCCTCTTCCACCTCATATCATGTTTTTGCTCCTTGATGCTGACTCCACCTTTAATGTTATTGTCTCTGGTGTCTCCTTCTCCTCCCATGTCCGTGGTGGAGTTGCTCTAGGCAGTGAGCAAGGCATACCTAACGCTCGACTAGGGAGGTGTTCTAGCCTTCCAATAGGGTGGGCCCATCGCTCTCCTTTAATTCACTTAGACAATCTCCAACCGGTTGTCCAAATGGGCTTGCCTATCACTGTCTAACCACCTCTCTCTCTCTCTACAATAACACTACAATAGTCGTTTTTCTACTATAGACAATCCTATATGGACAACCCGTTGAAGACAACCTTATCAATGAAATCTATGCCCCACATTGCCTATGCCTTTGGGACTAACCCCACTAGCCCCTGTTGCAACCCACGTCCTAATAGGCCATGCCATGCATGCCTCAAGGCAAGGGTCACAACACCATTACAACCTCATTCCTGATTTCAATGATCCCGCTATCGATTTTGTTTCTAAACAAAATATGAAAATTAAAATGAATGGTTATTCAGACCAGTCCTATTCATTTTTATCCCTATGCATGAGCACGACTATAGTATGTTCAAGGCCCTTCCTTCCTAGCTAGCCTCTTAAGCCAAGGAGGCTTTGCTCAGAAAAGCAATGGTCGACGTCCTACCGATCGATGATCGGCATGGCCACATGCCTACATTTCAATCCACATACGCCTATTTTGCATGAATCCCATGTTGGAATGTTTCCTATCTACCCTTTCCCCTTAGTCCTTGTTCAGTTGGTGGGGGTTAGGAAGGAAATGAGGAGGATTAAATCCCTCCCTATCTAAATTTGACTAGGAAGGGATTTAATCCCGTTCAATTTCCTCCAATATCCAATCTCTTTTAAATCGAAACAAGCCCTTAGGGCAATCCCAACCCACAAACCATTATATAATTTCTATAGACTATATTCCCAATGGATAATTGCTTCAAAATAAACTCTCATCCAATTCTCTATCTTCTCTCTTCATCTCCTCACCTTATCTCCTTTCACCCTTTCTTGTTTGGTGTACAAATAGTTTCCTTCTCTTTATTCATTAACTCTACCTTCACATCACCATTTTCCTTTACACATGACACTGATGATAACCTAATTAATGCTAGAGAAACCATCCTAGTCACTCCTTTAGTGCATCTCTCAGTGTCGAAGTCACCAACATATATCACAATCTAGGTCATGTGGAGGAGGCTCTTACCCTTGAGGACAAGGAAGGGGCTGCTAGGAGAGGATGGGGGAGTCCATCCAAGTATACAAGTATAACAAGAGATCAAAATACAAGTAAACTATATTCTATACATATAAAATAATAGTAGAAGTACATTATTACTCATAAGAGCAAAACCTCACTATCATTCTTTCTCTTCATTTAAACTATCCACATTAGCGCGAGTCTTACTACCATTTCATTAGCATTCTATCTCTTCGTGTGAGCTTAAGCATGTCAGTGAGGCATAACCAGCGTGATATTAGCTATCCACGTCAATGAAACACGCTAGGCATTAAAGTATACATTTAGGTACCCGCAACGTCATGCCACATCAATAAGCTATATGAACCTATGATATACTTGCATTAACACACACTGCATCAAGTCCACATCACCCACTAAGGACATTCTTAGTAAGGGATTTCATATTTGTGTTTCTAAGATGCCACATAAGGTACAAAAGATTGAAATCATGGTTGAAACAACCACTGAAGTTTTATAGGTAACATGTAAGATACAATATGTTTATGTAATAGTGTAGACAAGGTTTCATCTAGATGAAACTCATTTTATCTCTCCCTTCATTAACTTCTGCCACATCATCAAAATTACTGACATAGCGCATCATTTAATGAGAATAAAACTTCCATTGAAAATGGCCCAACATGCATTAATGATGATAGTCTATCCTTTCATGCAAGCTATGCACATCCATCGTGCGGTGCATCCTTCTTGGTTTAAATAGTATATCACTCTCTGTTTAAGTTTACAAATTTGCCAAATTATAGATTGTTTTCATTCCATTTATCCTTTTTCCAAACCTGCAACTCGCACATCAACCATTTAGCAGGTCACGACAAAAGGAGCAAAAGGAGCAGAAGTTGGTTTTCTTAGTTGGCCCGAAAGTTTCCAGAACGCCTTGTAAAATAGAATGGGTCGGATGGAGTTCTAATTATGACTAAATAAATATTTCCTCCGTTCACTTGTTCACAAATGTATGACGTGGTTGTCATTTTTTTAAAAAAACTTAAACCCTTCGTCTTATTCAAAAAATTTAGTTCAAATATGTAAAAAATAAGTCATACTCAAACTTTATTTAGTGATAAATCAAATGACAACAAAATAAACAATATCTTATTAATTTTTTTTGAATAAGACTAACGATCAAAGTTTTGGAAAAAAAGTCATGCGCGTCGTACATTTATGAACGGATGGAGTAGTTGCGGACAATTAATCACTAATCATATAGAGACACCTTTTGCAAATATTCAAAACAATCATTAATTTATAATTAAAAGTCATACAATTAGCGGCATTACAATTGATTAAACCAATCTCTATAGTAGTAAAATTGATGCCATCAGCCGCCCATAAGCCTTATACTAACATACTATATCTGAACAGTTTCAGCGAGAGTCCGTACTATGTAAAACTGAATGTCTTTTAACCTTTCCGGCAAGGTGCTCCGTCCCTCTCAGTAGATAGAGTGGGAGGCTACAAGATATGACCATGAGCATCTTGGACGTGCCTGCTGGCGGTCTTCATATTGCATCATATATGCACATCCTAAAGATATTCGAGGATAGCAGCTGGGCCAGCTGGCTGCTGGTGCCCGCACCTCGTTGTCTCTGGGTCAACCGTTCCGAAGTCAGTGGTGGTCAGTGCATGTTATGTTTCAGAATAGTGCAGTGTACTAGTGTGCGCGTCCATATCGTTTGCCGCTGCACTTGCACCTGGATCGTTATCGCTTGTCTCGGCAGCCAGTACATACCACATACTCGGTACCAAATTAAAGCGCGCTGCCTTGTGCCCTAGGAAAAAAATATATAATCTCGCGGAATGAAACATATTTGCTCCTATCATTGGCCATTTGGAGTATACTCATGATATCACCTGGAAGAGGAGGATTGCCTGCCAGCGATGCTTCTCCATCGCCGGAAGTGGCAGGAGGCCGGCCGGCAGCAGCGCATGATAGAGGATAGATTGGACGCGCGGTCCCTGTAGCCCACCCAGCCAGTCGTGACCGTCTCGGCGTGCATGCAGCACAGTAGTGCCGCCACTGTGCGTCGAGACGACGCGCGCTGACCCCCGCGCCGTGGCGTGGCGTGGCGTCGCCTGCCTGCGCCGCGCATGCAGCCGTGGCCCGTGGCTTTCCCGGGCCGTGATCTGGACGCGCTCTCCGTCCGCCACCCTGCCTGTGCCTGGTGCGCCAAGAATGATTGCATGGGCGACAGACATCGATCAGTGTACTACTAGTCTACTACTCTACTCCTTACGCGCTCTAAGATTCGCACGAAATCTAGAGCAGCACCAACCAAACCAAGTGGTGATTACCGAACGGACAGTAATGGAACTTGCTGCCACCCGATGCGACGCGATGCGATGTGACTGCACTGGATGTGGCCGGAGGAGTAGTGATCGGTGGCCGTGGCCGGAGGAGCAGTGGATCGGAGGTCCTCTCAATGGCGTGGCGTGGCGTGGCGTCTCAATCGCCGGCCGGCGCAAACGCGCAGTGGTGGAGCCTGCAGCGCGACGGACTGACATGGGAGTCCCATTCGCAGCGCTCTTTATCCGATCTGAACCCGATTCTTTTATAAGAGCGTGCGTACAACGCACCCCCATCTCCATTTCCCACACGCATCACATCACGAGTGCTGCTGCTGGCAGCTGTTGCCTAACTTGTAGCCCGTAGCCGGGAGCTCTCCCTCTCTCCACAGGCCGCGAGGAGGAGAGGGGAAGGCAGCCATGGCCGAGGATGGCAGAGGGTCGAAGAAGAAGAAGGACGTCGACGCGGCGGCGGAGACGAAGGCCAAGAGGCAGCACGGCGGGTTCAGGACCATGCCCTTCATCCTAGGTTAGTGATGATCCACTCCTCCCTGCAAGTGCTCCATCTGTTCTGCTACGATTCCCTGTTCCTAGTGGAACTCCAGTGGATTCCCCATAGATTCGGCCTCTGTTCTTTGAGCCGCCGAGCGCCTTTGCGATTACTGGTTCTGTTTGGAAAACCACATAGTGGTCTACACATAATTATGATTTTTTTCACAATATTACAATCTAGCATATGTTTGAAGACATCCATGATTTTATATCCCAAAATTACAAGGTATTGACAAAACAATAATTTTGGATACGTAGTTTTGGAAAAAGCTCCCAAATATTTTTTGGCTTAAATGCTATGGTGTTTTTAAACACCATATATTGTTTTGAAACCAAGAAAATATTTTGCTCCTAAACATGCACCAATTTAGTAGCTTGCCTCTGCTCGCCACAAGATAGCATTGCCATCACAGGGCAGGCAGTTGCACGCACCAATTAGTGCAGCCCAAAAATCCCCGTTGAAAATTTTCTCCTCTTCTTTTTTCTGTGAGGACTG
This sequence comes from Paspalum vaginatum, assembly GCA_030272315.1. NCBI lineage: Eukaryota > Viridiplantae > Streptophyta > Magnoliopsida > Poales > Poaceae > Paspalum > Paspalum vaginatum. The sequence goes on along the minus strand of CM059020.1, from coordinate 37,264,067 downwards.
GTTTAGTCTTATGATTTATTTTCTGAACAATTTTTCTAAATTCCTTCAATTCCCAAATGAGGTTACCAGGCTACCATGAGAGTACCGATCCCTGCATGCACGCCGCCTTTAGCTTAGGCTTAGCTGTACTGCAACTGGAACGGGCCCGTGCATGTCGGAACAACACGGCGCCACATAGCGTCAGTCCAAGCACACACTGTACATATGGCACCCCTTTCGGAGCAGCTCTGCTCTTTGTTGTTTTCCCTCCGGGCCGGGGTCAAACCGCTATATTCTGCTCGACACGACATACACAATTACTCCTACACAACTGGAAAAAAAAAAATTGACGGACGCCTTTGGAATTACATCCAAATCATTCAGTCTAAGCAGAATCAAGGATCTCCTTTGTGTGAGTAGTGGAAATTATGTACTGCCAAGCCGTAGCTGTCGGTGGCACCCCCAACCGATCTACCATTTGCGACACATCATCTGTCAAAAGTGTTGCTTTGTTTACTAGTAGTATATACTCACGTTGGTTATCTTCTTCTTGGAAAAGATGACTTTATGTGAGTCCATAAACTTTCCTTAAGGATAGATTGTAGTTATATAACGACCTACTTTAATGTCGATGGAAAGCTAAACTGTCAACAAAGTTTCTATCTCGCGCGTGCACCAAAGATTCCTTGATTTGAACACGCACTTTGCTATCAGAAATTGTGAGGTTCTTTTTTTTTTAACACTTTCAATATTGCACCGTTAGTTGTACTTGTAGGCAAAACTGTGAAAACATAGTCGCTTTGAATCCCATGCATAACTGCATAAGGAACTAATTAAGGAGTAAGGATACACCAAAAGATCAACTTTCGTAACAATATGAAATCCGTGTGGCACGCATGCTGTTTCATTAGATTGGAAATGATTATAAGAGGGAATTCTTACTAAAAAATATTATTTTTAAAAAAAAAATGCATACACGCCTTGTATTTTGTGATGGAGGGAATACCAAATTAGCTTCATTATTTCTACTATCAACTATTTTTATTAGTGCATTTTAAAAAAAAAAGTAGATGTTGATACATTTTTCTAAAGTAATTTACTCCCCCCCCCCCCCCCCACACACACACTAGTAAGCTAATGTTTCCCTCCCTGCATGTGCACGACACGACGACAGCGAACGACTTCTGCGACCGGCTTGCGTCGATGGGGTTCACCTCGAACCTGATCTCGTACCTCACGCTGCAGCTGCACCTGCCGCTCGTGCAGGCCTCCAACATCATCACCAACTACAACGGCACGGCGAACCTCACCCCGCTCGTCGGCGGCCTCATCGCCGACTCCTTCGCCGGCCGCTTCTGGACCATCACGTTCGGTTCCTTCATCTACCAGCTGGGCATGGTGTGCCTCACCCTCTCCGCCGTGCTCCCGTCGCTGCACCCGCCGCCCTGCGCCAAGCACGCCGCCGACTGCCAGCGCGCGTCCGCCTACCAGATCTCCGTGCTCTACCTGTCGCTGCTCTGCACGTCCATTGGCACCGGGGGCACGCGCCCCTGCACCATGGCTTTCGGCGCCGACCAGCTCGAGCTGGACGCGCGCAGGCACCGGGGCGGCGCCAAGCCCAAGTGGAGCTTCTTCAACCTCTACTTCTTCGCCATCGAGCTCGCCAAGCTCACGGCCGTCACCGTCGTGGTCTACATCCAGGACAACCTCGGGTGGGGCTGGGGCCTCGGCGTGCCCACCATGGCCATGCTCGTCGCGGTGATCGCCTTCGTGTCCGGGTACTCGCTCTACGTCAGGATGCCGCCCGCGGGCAGCCCACTGGTCCGCCTTGCGCAGGTCGCTACCGCTGCGTTCAAGAAGCGGAAAGCCGTCGTGCCGGACCCGAGCCTCCTGTACCAGGACAAGGAGCTCGACGCCGGCATCTCCACCACCGGCCGCCTTCTTCACACCGACCAGCTAAAGTAAGCTAAAGTAGTGCACTGTTGGCACTTTGATCTGCACGCCACGAAGAAGAACTCACTGCTCGTTTACCTCTACTACTACTGTACTGCTAGGTTCTTTGACAAGGCGGCTATAGTGACGGACGTCGACGTGCTGCCGTCCGGCCAGCCGAACCTGTGGCGGCTGTCGACGGTGCACCGCGTCGAGGAGCTCAAGTCGATCATACGCATCCTGCCTATCTGTGCAGCCGGTATCATCCTGGTGACGTCGGCGTCGCACAACCACAGCTTCGCCATCCAGCAAGCCCGCACCATGGACCGCAGCATCACGCCGCACTTCAGCATCCCGCCGGCCTCCATGCTCATCTTCACCAACCTTGCCATGCTGCTGACCCTGGCCTTCTACGACCGCGTGCTCGTCCGCGTGCTGCGCCGCTTCACCGGCCGCCCCAACGGCATCACCCACCTCCAGCGCACCGGCGTCGGCCTGACCATCGCCATGCTCTCCAACGCGGTGGCCGCGGTCGTCGAGCGGAAGCGCAAGTCCGTGGCCGCTGCCAGCGGCCTGCTCGACGCTCCCAAGGCCATCCTGCCGATAAGCGTCTTCTGGCTGGTGCCGCAGTACGCCATCCATGGCATCGCCAACGCATTCATGGACGTCGGCCGCATGGAGTTCCTCTACGACCAGGCACCCGAGAGCATGCGGAGCACGGCGGCGGCGCTCTACTGGCTGACCTTCTCGATGGGGAGCTACCTCGGCACGCTGCTGGTGACCATCGTGCACGAGAAGACGCAGCGGACCGGGCAATGGCTCCCAGACAACCTCAACCGAGGGAAGCTTGACAACTACTACTGGCTCGTCGTGGTTATGGAGGTGGTCAACCTCATCTACTTCTTCATCTGCGTCAAGTACTACACCTTTAAACCATTGGAGATGGCCAGCGGAGAGGAAGTGGAGCTCTACCATGGCAATGGCAATTGCACCGACGACGCCAAGAAGTCATCGTCTAACTAGCGCTAAACCAAAATTTCCATGGTTTAACACCAATTTATGGCAATGGCAATGGCTTGATTTTCTCTCGTGTAATGTAAGGGCTGTCCTCGTCATTTATGGTAACACTAATTTGTTTCCAGATAAGCCTTGCAAAACGACAGTGGATGAAGAGGTGTGTCATTGATTCTTCAATACCATCTAAGCATATAACACAAGTATACCAGTCTACAATTGCAAATTCTTCCTCTTTAGGATGTTTCTTGTGCTAAGTCTGTCCTTTATGAGCAGCCAGAAGAAAATGACGAGAACGTTTTCATATCCACTTATGACAAAACATGAACATCAGAGTGCCTATATGGGTGCGATTCGTTGCCTACATATGGGCTGGCCAGCCTCGCGGGATGCAGCTTGTGCTTGTTTGGTTGCCTGGTTGGCCTCCGTGGCCTAGCTCCCGGGATGCAAAGATTCCCTTTGGGTCTGCCTCACTGGATACGTGAGAAATGGCTATATCTCCAGAGCCAAGCTCCAGCGGTGCGAGTATTAGTCCGGATTAATGATGTATAGGTATTTGATTAGTATATACTAAATAATTATGATTTATTTTAAAAAATATTAAGGATTAATGCAATAAATTATAAGTTATGATAACATCATAATACATAAATATAATAATCTTAATAGTTAAATTTACATTTTTAGTTCATGACACATGTACTCATGCGAGAAACCAAACAACGTCTATTCTGAGCCGACTAAAGATACAGGCAATCAAACAAAAAGGTGTTGCATGCCTTCAACCTGGCTAGTATGAGCCAAGCTCTCTGGATACTGCCCTAGTTATCCCATGCAATCCATCCCTATGCACATGCCTTGCTAGGCATGAATGCATTTGATCCTCAGATATATTGGCGTGCGTCACAGTTCTTAGATGAAGTAAAATCATGAAGTTGGTCACTCAATGATGTGCATTGATTGTATGTCCGGGCTAAGATTGGAAGGTGGAAAATGGTTGCCAAATCGTCTTAGTGCTCGTTTGGCAGCACTCTCTGGACTCTGCTCCAGCCAAGAATCGATTCCGTTGAGCCAAAGAGGGAAAAAGCACATCGATTCACCTAGGAAGCAAAGCGAATCAGTCCTGGTTATGTACTAGCGCATAGGCGCGGAAAAAACCCGCTCTCCCGGTTCCTTCACCCGCTCCCCACCTTCTCAGCATTTTTTTCCATCTAAGAATCCCGTCACAGATGGACAGCTAAACACACTTCATCAAGTTGATTCACTCCTATCGGAATCACCCAGAATCACTCCGTCAAAGAAGACAATTGTTACGGTACACTAAAACAACCGTGAACCGTTGATCTAAGTGGATAAAATGAGGTATTACCTCTTAAAAAGTAATACTTCAAAATAATTAAAAAAACTATTTATTCCTTTTTAATACGGAGATAGGATAATCATCGAACTAACCACCCATGGATACGTCATCTCTTTTCTATTTGATCGAGCGACCCAACCCAACTGACGCGGCCGGCATGCACGGAAATGTGATCAAGCTCTTCCGCTGGAGAGACGTGACCGGCTGGCGACTGGAGACGTGACCCATCTGTTTGATGGAGAAATGATCCGTTTTGTTAGTGAACTTGATAATCTACAAATGACGAATGTGATAACTGTATCTTTTATGCAGAACGTGCCATCACAATTTTTTCCTTTAAGAAATAGTGATTTTTCAGTGAACATGTCCGGCACCCCTCGTCTAGTTAACGTAACGTGTGACTAGCTCCTGATCTGGATAAAACCGCAATGGATATGGTCTACAGGTACAAATACAAATAATTATTTTTCTTTCGGATCAAATTCAAGTACGAATAGTCCAGATATTGCTATACATCTCATTGCCATAGTAATGTCCAATTATGAATCTCTAGATATAGATACGGTTTGGCAGCGGCGCCGTCGGGGGACAAACTGGCAGCCCCGACGGGGGACAGACTTGCAGCACCGGCAGGGGACGAACTTGGCAGCGCCGCCGGTGGGGGAGAAGTGCGATCCGGTGGGGGTGGAGGCGCAAGGGAAGTTTCGCCGTGGCACCGCCGGACCAGCGCCGCAGCCCTCCTTCCTCACGATGGATCAGCCATGCACAAGTGGAACAGGCGAAGGCTGGCGGATGCCTGGGTTCGGCGCGGGGGAGCGGAAGACGCGGAGGCGTGCGAGAGGATTAGAGAAACGAGCTTTTCTCTTTTTTAATTATTTTCCCCATTTAATCTATTATATTAATTATTTTATTTTCTCTTAATTTAATGGCTGAGATCTGTTTGAAGTCTTACCTCTTGTGAGGTAATTTGTGTACTGTAGCGGTGCCTATCAAAAAATCAACTCCCGAAGCTAGATAATTAAGGAGCGGAGCTCTACTAAACAATCCTTATTATAATAATAAATGTTATCATAACATAGGTCTCATTTTAATGGTGTCCAGCCCAGCCCAGCTCATGAATTGAATTATTTCCTTTCTGAATTATATAATTTGCAATCGTGAATAAATCTCCTTTTTCTGCTGCTGCCGTAACCGCCCATGTTAAAATGCTGATGGCGCACTTCTTGTCAAACTTACCATGGCTTCGACTTCACCGTAAATTTACAAAACCTTGTGGAGCACCGAGTGCTGGAACGGTGGTACTTGCCAAACGGCAACCAAAATGACATTTGAGATGCCATTTAATTTTATCTTGCCGCACTGGATGGAGATCCTCAATGATGACATAATTTTTTCATCCCGGTACCTATCTCAATAATCACTTGGTGCTCATTTGAAATGTAAAGATTTTACAGGAATGACACAGAAATTTTATAAAAATAGTTTATTTTTATAGTAAAAACACAGAAAACGAGAATTCCCCACGCTTGAAAGAGCCCCGAGCCATTTAGGACTTAAACAATGCCTTCACCTGCGACTGCGAGTTAGTATATCGCCCACCTGAGGGTGAAGCCTGCAGCTGCAAGCCTCCCATTCCGTGATGCCTGTCCACATATATATCCAAATCCACCAATTTTTTTATAAATATCGTGCGTACAAACAGTCAAGCACCCATTTAGCTCCCATGTCCCATCTCCATTGACTGCGAGTGATCTTCTGTCCTCTGAAGGAGGAGGAAGAGAGCAATGGCGGAGAACGACATAGTGGAGGAGACGGATGCGGTGGAGAAGGCGGTGAAGCAAAATGGCAGTTTCAGGACCATGCCTTTCATCCTAGGTGACTGATCCACTCCTTCCTCTGATGATACTATCATTTCAATGTTTTCTGCCAGTCTGGTATGTTTAGTTCAGTAAGCTCTACCATGAGCTTCTAAAGATTATATAGTACTCCTAAGCTTCACAATTATGCTTGTGATGATTATGGTTCTCTTTTGTCGAGTGGACTAGACTAAGGGTTTCTCCAATGGCTAACTATTTCACCAGCTAGATACATACTCTTTTCTAGTGTATTGAAAAAGTGAGGAAAAACGAGAATAACTAGCTACTAGCTAATAGACAGGACCGAGAGTATCAGTGCCGAAACCAGAATTCACTCAAGCTCCGGGCCAAGTTGCAACAAAGTTGTGACAAAAAGCACGCCGAAAGAAAAACATAGTACTAACGTAATTTCAGTTTCGGGCCTTCTCTTCAAAAGGAGAAAAAAATCAAACTGTTCTATTCCTCTTTGTTCTCTAATCTGAACAATTAAATTTGTATAATTTCAGTTCAACCATTTGAGTGTAGTGCATATATTAGAAAATAACTAGTGGAGTAATTCACATTACCGACACTAGAGTATCAGACCAAAGAAATGGAGGTCCTAGTGCGCTCCTCGGCCCCGACGCGACCGCCCCAGGAGCGCACCTTGTAACTGCCACGCTCCCGCTGCAGTGCTGCCCTATACTGATGCGGCATGCAGCCGGGGGCCAGCGACCTGGAGGTGGACAGGGAAGGCTGGAAGGAGGGCCTGGCAGCTCCATCGTGCTCCTAGCCGCCAAGGGGCTGGCGCGGTGGCTCCTATTAGCCGGCCGCCGACCTCCAGGGCTCCTTGCCACAGGCGGGCTGGTGCGCCCTGGCCCTTGGCCCTACCAGAGTAGGCAAGAGGTGGTGCTAGCCTGCAGCCGGACAGCCATTGACGGGGAGGGAGGCTGGGAGCAGCGGGGCTAAGAGCCTGAGCACGAGTAGGAGGAGGAAGCACCGGGGACCTACATAGGGTTGAGCTAGAGCAGGGTCGTCCGGAGATGGGATTGAGGAGTCGAGCGGCTGTCGCTAGTAGCGTGGGTGTGGAGACAGGGTACTGCGAGGGGCGGCGGCGGGCAGGGAGCCGAGGATAGGGGGAGTTGTGGACTTTCACTTGTGGATTCTTGGACCATCGGAAGATAAATGGGTTAGAGAATTAAGAGGCGTTGAACAAAATTTTGGGCCGCGCCCCGGGCCATGGCCCGAGTGGCTATGGGCTTGTTTCCTCCTCCTGGAGAGTATTACGTGTGGAACTAAATATTTGTGGTGAGATAAATTACTATTTTTAATTTTTTTTAGCCCCACGTCAACTAGATATTTGATTCAACCATCGCGGACGCCCTACTGGGTGCTCGGCCTCAGTCTTTTCCACCAACAGATTTGTCTCTGAATCCCTTCTTTGTGTTCTTGAATTGTGTGCCCTGTAGCTGTAGCTATAGATGGTTCTTCATCTTCACGGGTCAGTGACTGACTGCGCACCAGCTATGGATCCGATCTCGATACTAACTATTATTAACACTACTGCAGTCTGTCATCAAACCTTTTAAAATTCGAACAGAGACATGTGCCTCGTTGAGTCATTTTGTCCAGAAACAAATGTCTTAGGCTATTTCCAATAGTTTTTTTTTATCTTTTTCATCAAATTCAAACTCTACTACATATATGTATAGTGCGTCTATAGTACTAGATTTCTCAAAATGAAGTAATCATTGAAGTTGGCCTTACAACAATGTAGCGGAGGCGAGGGGTCGGTTTGGTTTTGTTGCCTGCTATCCTTGCCTAATTCTTGCCTGACAAAGCAATCCTTGCTAGCTGAGGAGAGCCTGGTGCAACTATGCAACCGGCCATCCATGATCGTCCAGATCCTATCCAAGGGCAACAGAAAGAGGTGAGAAATAATTTGCATTTCAGCACTCGCAAAATCGCATTATATTTAACAACAGGTCTCTCTTCTCCCCTGCGTGATTCCATAATGCCAAATCCTCGTCTAGGTTGACGAGTTGGGCTCTTGGACGAGAGAAGGGGGTCCCTGAGTCAAAGATGGACCCCAATGGCTCCCATGGATCTGACAAGGATTCTGTTGTAAGGACTGTACCGGGGTATCTAACCGAAAAGGGAACGTGATAAATTGGGTCGCTATTTCACTTTTCTAAAATTTAGGGTTTTCTAGTGCATAAGATAAATATATCACATCCTACAATGCTAGTTAGGTCTAAGGTTTATCTATACGTTTTCTCACTTACCTAAAAAACTTGCAACCTAGAGCCAAACAGTAATCAAACTAATTAGAAAAGTTAAAGGCACACAAGAAAATAAATGTGAAACGCAAATGCGGTAAGTAAAGAGAGTAAGGAAGGAAGATGCAAACTTCCGAGAAGACACGAAGATTTAACGTGGTTTACCACTAAAGCCTATGTCCACGCCTCACCAAAGACAAAATCCGAATCAGGCACCAAGACTTCTTCCGTTTACCATCTTTCATTAGCCACCAAATGGCTCCCCATAAGCAAAGGCTAAGTGCCACTAAACCACCAAAGCTTAACCACCGCCACTATCTCTCTCGGCCACAAGGTATCAAATGATCACTAGGGAGTTTGTAGGATCTTCTCATCTCCACACAAGGTGTCGGCTCCTCCCCAAAATATAGATCATACATTGAAGATTTGTGCTAATAATATGGGAGAGCGAAAACACAACTTAGCTTCATCGGATAGGGGTGGCGTCTCTTTGTTAGACAATTTGGCGTGTTTTTAACAATTGCTATCCAAATGATTTTTTTTACAAATTTTACTCGGGGATACGTTGGATCTTTTAGTATAGACTATTTTTTTCTCAGCATACTCCCCGCGCTCCATTGACATAAAACGAGCGATTGAAGTTTTGAAAAAAATCAACCGTGTCAAATAAAAAAGAATGAATGGAATACCTTATAGTGATAAATAATTTAGTTTATTTAAAATGGCATCAATCTAATCAACCCTCAACTGGTCGGTACATGCTTCTCGGCATCGTCACACACTGTTACCACACCATTCCTTGGTGCCCCAACCTGGTCACCTTGCCCCTCACCACCATTATGTTGCCGTCGTGCCTCGTCGGCGGCGTCCACCTCGAACGTCTTCAAGGTGTAGAAATGGAAGCACACGATGTAGTAAACAAGATTGAGCACCAAGAGGAAGGTGACGAGCCAATAGTAGTAGTCCAGCCTCCCCTTGTTGATGTTGTCCTGGAGCCACGCCCCTCTGCTGGCGCTCTGCACCACCGTGACGAGCACGGTGCCCAGGTAGTTCCCGATGGAGCCGGCGACCCAGAAGAGCGCCGCCGCCGAGCTGCGCATGCTCTCCGGCGACTGGTCGTACAGGAACTCCATGTGCCCTACCGTGGAGAGCGCGTCGCTCATGCCGTGGAGCGCGTACTGCGGCACCAGCCAGAACACGCTGATGGGCACGACGGCGCTGGGGCTGTCCGTGAGGCCGTGCTCCGCGGCCACGCGGCGCCGCCTGGCCTCCACGAGCGCGCCCGCCATGACGCCGAGGACGGAGACCGCGAAGCCGGCCCCCATGCGCTGGAAGTAGGTGATGCCCGACCGGCGCCCCGTGTAGCGTCGCGCGACGGGGACGAAGACGCGGTCGTAGAGCGCGAGGCTGATGAGCATGGTGAGCGTGGTGAAGATGATCATTGTGGCCGGCGGGATCTGGAAGTGCTGGGTGATGTGGCGGTCCATGGTGCGCGCCTGCTGGATGGCGAAGGTGAAGTTGTGCGACGCGGCCGCGATGAGCGTGATGCTGGCCGCCCACAGCGGCAGCATGCGGACGATGGACTTGAGCTCCTCCACGCGGTGCACCGTCGACACGCGCCATAGGTTCGGCTCGCCGGTGTCGGCGACGTCGCCCGTGGTCAGTACAGCCTGCTCGGTCCAAGAACCTTCACGTGGTACACACAGCAGGAATAGGACTTAGGAGTAAGCACTAGTTGGTTGGAGGCTGGGACAATAAAAAAAACTAAGCACGTGAGCAAGACGACACCGCGATGCACATGGGAGTGACCAAAATCTCGAAGTAAGAAGTCAATGGCACTTGCCTAAGCTGATCGGTGTGCAGAAGCCTCCCGTCGGCGGCGATTGGAGCGTCGAGCTCCTTGTTCTGGTACAGCAAGCCGACGTCCTCCGGCACGGGCTCCTTCCTCTTCTTCAACGCCGCGACGACGACCTGCAGCAGCCTCTTGAAGGGGCTTCCTTCGGGCTTCACCTTCACGTACAGTGGGTACCCGACGACGAACGAGAGCACGGAGACGAACATGGCGATGGCAGGGATCCCGAATCCCCAACCCCACCCAACGTTCTCCTGGATGTACACCACCACGGTGAGCGCCAGCAGCACGGCGAGCCCCATGCTGAAGAAGTAGAGGTTGAAGTAGCTCCACTTCTGCTCGCCGCCGGGGCGCCTCCCGCTCAGGCCGAACTGGTCGGCGCCGAACGCCACCACGCAGGGCCGGATGCCGCCGCCGCCGAGCGCGGTGAGGAGCAGCGACAGGTACAGCATGGCGAGCTGCCCGCCGCTGGCGCGCTGGCAGAGCGAGAGCGTGGCGGTAGCACTGCTGCCGCCGGCGCCGGCGACGCACGGCGCGGGGCGGAGCGCCGGGGCCAGCGCGGACACGACGAGGCCCAGCATGCCGAGCTGGTACAGCGCGCCGCCGCCCGCGATGGTCCAGAAGCGGCCGGCGCAGGAGTCGGCGATGATGGCGCCCAGGACCGGCGTGAAGGCGGCCGTCCCGTTGAAGTTGGTGAGCAGGTTGGAGGCCTCCACGAGCGGCAGGTGCAGCTGCTGCGTCAGGTACGTGATCATGTTGGCGTTGAAGCCGGCCGTCGCGAACCTGTCGCAGATCTCGTTCGCTGCAGGGCGGACATGTTCGTCGTCCGACGAGGCGACGAGTTAGTATGGATCGTAGTACACTAATCAGAAATAGCGAAAATTATGTGGAACTGGAAGTAAGGTCGATCACCTAGTATGAATGGCATCGTCTTGAAGCCGCCCTGCTTCGTCTTCTTCGCCGACCCATCCTCATCTGCAGGAGCTGCAGCCGCCATGGTAGATGTCAGTCGCCCACTCGTCCTTAGTCCTTACTGCCGTTGCCGTACCAAGGCTAGCAATGGACACTGAGATAAGGCAGAAACAGAAGTGGCAGTGGAGCAGAGAGCCAGAGATGGAGGGCTAAATTAAGCAGTAATCCTCAGGCAAATAGGCAAGTGGGCAATATAATCTAGGTTGCAACGGCGCGAGATTCGGTAGTCAGAAACCAAACCAGCGTGCGAACAGCTAGGCGGGCACCAGAGACGAGCAACACGACGGTGCACTGGAGCACAGCAGCGAACCAGTTCAGAACTTCAGATCCGACACATGGTTAACATTTCACCCGATTGTTTTGTAAGACTCGCTGTTTCGTCGTCAGTCACCCGCTCACATGGCATCCTGTTTTCCTAAGAAGACCCCATCCCAGTGCCTCAATGATTCAGAGACTCACGCAGCTATCTTCAATAGACGAATCCTGGGCACTTTTGCGCCCTAGCGGATTATCCACGTCGCCCGAAACCCGCTAACCGTCCGATCCATCAAATTCGTCATCTAGACCGTCCGATGGTGGGTTGGTTCGGGTCTGCACCCTCGAAGGATCCGGAACTCTCCCGCCCTACCTGTGCCCGTTGGTGCTCTCCATCGAATGGGAGTGCCCCAGCCCCTCCGCCTCACCCCGTCTCTCTCTCTGCCCACCCCGACCTCTCCGTTCCGCCCACCCCGATGCCTGTCGAGCCGTCTTGCCAGGCGCCTCTGTCCACCCAGCACCGCACCACCACCGGCTGCCTCGGCACTTCCATGGTAGGGCGGTGCCGAGCAGCCTCTGCACTTGGGACCCAATTGCCCAAATCGTCGATGTGCCTCGGCACCGCGCTTCGCGGCGTCTATGCGCGAGCCCGAGCAGGCCGAAGCCGAGCGGCTTCTCTGCGCCCGCGGGGCCCTGGCGATGCGGCGGCTAGCCCAGGGATGGCAACGATGCCCACCTGGGCGCGGTCGCCAGCGGCACCTGCCTACACGTGTTGGAGGACCCACCCGACATCACCTGCTCAAGCTAGCAACAACGAGCTCGAGGAGAGGAGGAGGCATCCGCAGAGCCGAAGAGCATGTCACGCTTCCTGCTGGGAGTCTAGAGGAGGATGAGGACGCTGGCGGCGTCGCGGAGGCCGAGGATGGCGCCAAGATGGGTGTGCGTGTGTGCTGTTGCTGCTGTCTGGGCTGAACAAGGACTCCGACGACTTGTACCGCGATGAAGAGAAGTGGTCCACGAAGTGCTGTGATGCATCCACTCCACTCATCGCGGGCGCACAACCTTGGTGCGTCCCGCCAGGTGTGGCCTCGCCACCGTCGCTGTGCTAGCAAGGACCAGGGCGCACGACTTCATAGCGGCGGCCGTAGGGACCCACCATGGGCATGCCTCGGCACCTATATGCGTCTTCAGCCAAGCAGCCACATCGCCCTCTGCAGCTGCCTCATGCTGGCAACCAACATCGAGCAAATCCGAAGTTTATGTGTCTCAGGCACATATTACCACACCCAAGCTCTGTTTGATGAAATGCGTGAGACACATTGTGCGTTGTGCCTTCCAAGTTCCCACTTCCTCAACATCCTTCTGTTTACAAGGTAAATGTCATACTTCCAGGTTTCAACTACCAAGACATGAGACATCAATATCTCTGTATCTCAATCAGGATTAATTGATAATATTTTTTTTCTGTGTAAAAACTTATTGCATTTGGAGTAGACCTTCAGATGTAGGAAGATATCAATTCTCTATATGTCTCAACCAGGATTAATTAGCAATCTTTTCTTTGCTGCGTAAAATCTTATTGCATTTGGAATAGATTATATTACTACGAACAACAATCTATTCCTAAATAGCTTGCTACTGAATCCCAGATTTCTGTTAAGTTTATTACAGAATGGAATTCTAGCTAATGCAATCTTGTGTGTCCGCCTTTTCATATTCTTGATGAGACACATTGTGCGTTGTGCCTTCCAAGTTCCCACTTCCTCAACATCCTTCTGTTTACAAGGTAAATGTCATACTTCCAGGTTCCAACTACCAAGACATGAGACATCAATAGTCTCTGTGTCTCAATCAGGATTAATTGATAATATTTTCTTTGCTGTGTAAAAACTTATTGCATTTGGAGTAGACCTTAAGATGTAGGAAGATATCAATTCTCTATATGTCTCAACCAGGATTAATTAGCAATATTTTCTTTGCTACGTAAAATCTTATTGCATTTGGAATAGATTATATTACTACGAACAACGATCTATTCCAAAATAGCTTGCTACTGAATCCCAGATTTCTGTTAAGTTTATTACAGAATGGAATTCTAGCTAATGCAATCTTGTGTGTCCGCCTTTTCATATTCTTGATGCGGCAAAGCATGACCTCTCAACAACTGAATCATCCTAATATTATTTCCTGATTGTCTAAATACTTACAAATTATTCCCTAATATATGAAATCGGTATTAGTTGCCATGCCTTCCTAAGTCCATCCTTTCAGCTGCCGCTTCATCCCGGAGACCAAACATATCAGTTGTCACTTGCTCCAATTTGAGAAGACGATAAGCATTGATCTAATGGAATGCACCATTGGACTACAGGATGAGTGGTACTGCTAAATATTGTAGCCCTACACCTAAGAAATGGCTTGCAAATTAACTAAACCACTGCTTATTGTTAAGTTGTGTGTGCTGCTCATAAGATACCATTTAGACAAGGCAAAATAAAACTTTGCAACCTTTTGGATTCACTTTTTCTATTATTCGCCGTTTAGATGTTTGGTTGTTCTAAGAAGGATAGGAGTAGGATATTGGTCTGCTGAAGTATATAGGTAGCAATGCTTCTTGCAATCAGAGAGGTATACTCTCAGTAGCTATCTCATTGTTAAAAGAATCATCAGTAATTATAAATCCATATTTAATGCTAGCCTCTGAAAGAGAATGCGGTTGTTAGTTTGAAACGAAAGGTAACATTGAGTATGATAACCAGACTTTCAGCTAGGTTAAGGTTTTTTAGGAAGTCTTCAACATGCATTTGATTGATTAAAAAAATGGAAAATCTGTATAGCAGGCAAGGGCTACAATCTAACCACATTATCAAAGGCATGTGCTGCCAAGGCAGCGAAGTCCATCTGAAGATTCACCTAATAATAGGTGGAGAGCTGCTCATCAGCCATGGCTACCTATTGTTGGTAAAACAAAATCCTACTGATTCCTTTATTTGGATATGCTCTCCCCCCAGCCCCGTAAGGCTTTGGATACAACGAACCTTCTTTAGTACTGCTGTTTGAAAAATACAGGTGAAATTGTTTCCTACAATGCACAATAAGTGCAAATAAAATGCTTAGCTTTCCTGGCTGTCATTTTCCTCTTATGTATGTTTAGTCAAGGTACTTATATATGAATTGTACTTTATAAAATAGTGGCATACATTTCATATGGAAATGTTATGGAATTTTCAAAATAGATATGAATCTTGTATGATAAATGCAGACTCTGTTGTGCATATTATTGTCTCAAAAAATATTATAAGTTTATTGATTACATAGAGTGTGCATAAAGTGCCAAATGCCTTTCCATTTCTAGGTAACCTCTCCAACAACGCAGGGTTGACCTGATGTATCTACCATCATCTTTGTTCGCATTTTCTCCATTAATTTCTAAAAGTTCTTAGTTCTCACACAAGTGCAACACTGGTTGGACCCAAAGATGGTGCAGCAAGGCCACACCCTAAGTTTCTAGTAGTCTAGTCGTGACCTCGTCACTCGTCAGCGATTCAGCTTCTCTTCCGTTGCAGTGAGTATCACGCAGCGACAGACCGCGAGTCTCGAAGGGGCAAAGGATGGGTTAAAAATGGCTTGGGCTTTATCGTTTGGTTACGGCCCATAATACTCCATCGCAAACGTTACTGGGCCTAATGCCTTAGCAGTTCCAACTTCCAAGGAGAAGGGCTCTAGGCCTATGGTCCATGGCCTGGCGCACTATGGTTAGTATGGTTGCGTTTCTTTTGTTTTTCTTTCGATTTTTTAAAATATTTGGGAGTGCTCCAGCTCCAGAAATTTTTATGGAGTTGATGTAGCAAGTCATTAAGAGCTATAGGAAATCGTGAAGCTGAAGTCCTAACCTTTTAGAAGATATGTAAACATGTCATTTTATTTCTAATACAGATTAAAATTATTTTTTCAACCATCTAAATCTATACAATAAGCTTCAGTGTGTGCTGGAGCTGGAACCTAGAGCAGTGCCAAACATTGCTGACAAATGGAGATGGCGTAATATAGATACGATATAGCGGAATTTTAAAAGTCACTATATCAACAGGTGTTTTTTCCCTTTTTAGCTGTCCTTATTCAAAAAAAATCATAATTCAACATATGGGCTTCAATGAATAAAAATATTACACAAAAATTGATATGTAACTTTGTAGTTCGTAATTTTTCATTCAAAGACATCTCAATGCCAAAATTGTAAATATTAGTCCTTAGAATTACATCTATAGTTTTGAACACTGTATAGATTATTTCCACACAAATATTTCTTTCAAACATAAATTTAATAAAAGTTAATATTTTTTCTTAAAATATACCGATACAATGCTAGAGCTATTAACTTCCCTATGCAGCATGTAATTGAAAAATCATAACATTTTATAGCATCTTATATGAAAACAAAATTCATATAAATGGTGTAGTACTGTGCCTATAGATTCGTAGTTCATATTTTTACAGTTTGAATAAATCTTGACATTGAAATAAATGGTACAATTTTATATATTCCAATATAGATCTTAGCATTAATTCAATTATTTAGGCATCAAAATAACTTGAACCAAAAACATTTTGAACCACTAATGATGTAGAAAGCTGGTGAGGGCCCACCTACACGGTCAACTATAGGATCAGAAGATTTGCTTACTCGTTGTAGATCTCAAACAATTTTCATAAAAAAAATTCTTCATCTAAGCTCATATGTAAGAGTTACGATTTTCTGAAAATAAGTAGCATGAAAAAAACCATCGGTTTGTGTGGCCACTTTTAAAAATTCCACAAGCCTTAATTGGTAGTATTTAAATTAGCCGTCTTTGATAGCTGTAGTAGTGTACTCCCTTTGTCCCATAACAAATAGTGTTTTGCAAATGACAGACAATTTAGTCCGGATGGTCAAAGACACATGTACCCTTAGTTAATTTATCTATCTTTTATCATTTGATGGAAGATGTCACTTCTACCGGGCTGCTTGGCCAATCATTATGGAACATGTCCGGAGGGCTATAGATGCCTTCTTCTCGTTCTACACTCATAGCCTACGTCATTTCACCGAAGACCAGCTCATCCTTCTATCTGAAAAGGACACCCCGACCACCTTTTAAGATTACATGCCAATCCATCTTATTCGTAGATTCGGGAAGCACTTCTCCAAAGCCTTGTGGATTGTCTTCGGCCATCGTCGAGTGTCCTGAACAACGATAGGTCCGCCACCACCAGCCGGATTTCCCCTCTCCTTTTCTTTTCACCTTTTGTCGGGGCGCACCACAAATCACCTCCATTGCAAATGCCACGGTCAATAAAGAAGTGGAAGGGGTGGAATCAAATGGAGAGGTACGGTGATCAAGGCCATAGGTATATATGTCCATCTGGGCCGTGCCCATTGGGCGCCCCATGGCACAGCATGGATTTGGTCCGGCACGTGCCCAACACGACAACCGTGTCCGTGCTTGGGCTCAAGGGGAGGCACGTTGTGCTTGGCACGGCATGGCACGTTATAACAAGCGGCCCGACAGCGGTCCGGTCATCTTGGTATATAACCCTGATCTCGCTCCCTCTAACCCTAATCCCATTCTCCCCCATCCTAGCCGCCGCCCCAAGCTCCCGAGTCCGGAACTCCTGATCCTCTCGACGCCCGACCGCGAGACCTCCCGGCCTCCGCACTCACCAAGGCGCCCTCCCTTTCCGCTCTCCGTCTTCCCCGGCAGCAGCCCACTATAGGAATCTGAGAAACTTTCGGCGGCCAAAAACCGCCGAAAATAAGGGCTAAACCGCCGCGGCTAAAGCCTTATTTTCGGTGGTATTTGTCCGCCGGAAGGTTTTTGCCGAAAATAAGCCTTATTTTCGGCAGCTTCGGTGGTCGCCGAAAATTAGCCAAGGGCGGCTAATTTTCGACGGCTAAAACTTTATTTTTGGGGGTATTTGTCCGCCGGAAGGTTTTTTGCTGAAAATAAGCCTTATTTTCGGCGGCTTCGGTGGCCGCTGAAAATTAACCAAGGGCGGCTAATTTTCGGTGGCACTGTACAGCCACCGAAAATAATCATCTCCCGCAGAAAAAAAAAGAGAAAATATGGTTTGAACATCGGCTTTTGAACATCGATTTGTGATTTCTAGATCCCGCGTTGTGGGTGAGTGCCGCTCCTGGTGACCTCGATTACCCACCTGTAGAGCAAGATGCATCGAAGCAATAGATTGAATCGGGAAGGACTGAGATCAAATAAAACCACAAAAATCAAGTGCAAAGATGAACAAAAGAACGCAAAAATGGATCTTGCTTAGCTCCTGCACAGGCAAAAAAGATCCATCGAATCAACAGTCTGAATCGAGAAGGAAAGGAAAAATCCAATGGAGCAGAGGAGAGAAGCCTGGTACCTTTCGGGAAGGAGAGGAGGAGCTCGGCCACGAGCGGCGGCGGCGGCGCAGGGGCTGGAGACAGGCAGTGCGGGGGTCGGAGACGGGCGACAGGCAAGTGCGGGCGCCGGGCGGCCGTCACGGGGGAGCCGGCGAGCCGGGCGCGCGGGCGGCGCGGGGGCCGGCAAGCGCGGGCCCGTGGCCGTGGCGGGGGAGCCGATGAGCACGGGCGTCGCGGGAAGCCGGGGCAGGGCGCGCGGCTGTCGCGGGGGAGCCGGCGAGCACAGGCGTCGCGGGGAGCCGAGGCGGCGGCGCGCGCGGCGGCGGCCGCGGGCGGTGGCCCCCGTGTGTGCGTGTGTGGTCGGCGGCTGGATGGGGGTGGACGTGAGTGGATAAGGTTTTGAAGGTGCGATTGGGCTTTTAACTTTTGGCGGGTTAACGGCCGTCGAAAATAATAGACTAATTTTCGGCGGCGGCGCCAAACCGCCGAAAATACGCCTACTATTTTCGGCAGATGTATGTGGCCGCCAAAAATTATGTAAGCCGCCGAAAGCTTTCATGATTCTTGTAGTGGCCCCTTTCCTTCACTGGTTCCTCTCCGGTTTCTCCTTTTTCCCCTGCGTGCCCTCCATTTTCGGCTTTCCCCGACTTCTCTAGCTCTTCAATGGCATCCCTCCCTCTTCATTGAGCTATGGGCCTGCGGCGCAGTGGCGACATCACAGTGCGGGGACAAGCGGAGCGATGAAGGCAGCCTGCGGCGAGGGCAGCGCATCGCGGCACGTGGCGGTGAGCAGCGCCGCTCGCCACGACGGGCTAGCACGGCATGGCGGGCTGCCCGGGCTCCCGTGTCAGCATGGCACGATTAGAGGGTCCGCGTGCCGTGCCTAGGCCGAGGAGCCAGCACGGCATGCCGATGTCGTCATGCTGTGCCAGAGGGCGTGACTTCGTGCCCTGCCCCGGGCCGTGCCGTGCGCCCGTGCGACATGTTTGGACATCTATAACCATAGGGTTATGCCAATAAATCTCCTACTGGGTCCAAGGGGGGTCCAACAGGGCACGCCACATTGACCAGCAGATTGGTTCCGAGTCCATGTAGACCCGCCATGGCACCTGAGACAAGCTTTAGGCAAAAAAAAAAAAAATTACAATTAGGAGTTGGGGGCATGGATGATGCTCTGGGACAACAATTAACTGGAGGTACGGTAGTACTTTCTCCGTCCACAAATGTTCTACATAAATTTATGGAAGAAAAGATATTCAGAAATGATCTACATATTTGCACAACAGTTTATTAATGCACCTCTTTGTATTTAGCTATTGTGTGTATGTCTTTGTACATGTAGATGTTATTGGCTGCATGCAACTTTATGCATTTAAGAATCATTTCTACGATGCATGTTTAATGGAAATATAAGTAGATATTTATTTCAACTCAGTGTCAATGTCATATGCAAATACGAAGATCATTGTACGGAAGGAGTATATCTCTCTTGTTTTTATCCGGCACGCACTAAACATATCTCGATCGCGCCCAGCCGCAAATTAAAGCCCCAAGTGGAGCACGGTTCCTGAGTTGTGATCTCCGAGACCAAAAGGGCCAGCCTTCCAAAAAGGAAGGCCTTTCGGCATCCATCCGCCGTAGCCCCACCACTTCCCCGGCACTCGCACCCGCATTCCAGCGACGAGACCGCCCGCCGCGACCACCGACCGCCACCCACGCCACGCGCGGTGAGGTCACGCGGGACGCCACCCGTTTTGTCCTCCCGACTCGCGGCTCCTCGCGCCGTGCACCGCCCCGGGGCAGCCGTCCCTCTCACCCCCCCGGCCGCGCGCCAACCGCCACGCACCACACGCAGCAGCGACGTCCGCGGACCACCGGGGACCGGTGGGAGGCGCCATCACAGTGCGTCCGCGCGCGGCGAATCTGCCACGTCCGGCACGCGCGCGCCCGCGGGCCCGAACGAGCGGGAAGGTCCCGGTGTCTCGGCGCGGACGCCGGATTCTGGATGGGACACCAGGGACGGCGCGCACTAGCGACCAGAGCACCAGACCGCACCGCCGGCGCACGGATAGATAGAGCCGCGCGCGCGCACGGCGGCCCCGTAACATACACTTGTAAAGCGGATCGGAGTAGGCCGCGCGG
Organism: Paspalum vaginatum; assembly: GCA_030272315.1. Taxonomy (NCBI): domain Eukaryota; kingdom Viridiplantae; phylum Streptophyta; class Magnoliopsida; order Poales; family Poaceae; genus Paspalum; species Paspalum vaginatum. Next base: position 37,244,062 of record CM059020.1, on the reverse strand, counting down.
TGTCCGGTGGGTTCCAATGATTGATGGAGGTGTGGGCGGGACGCCGGGACCGGCGGATCGAGATGACAGGGAGCGGGCGTACTGGACCGGCCGCCTGCAGCCTCAGTTCGTGCCGGTCTCGGTATTGCATTGTCGCTGTCGTCGCGCACTCGCCGTGACGCACAGCGGATGCCATCTACTAGGCAGCTAGTCCCAGTACACTGCCACTGCTTTGAGTCTTTGACAGGAAACTTGGACGTGTTTGTGTCTCTGTAGTCTGTATGATTGCAGAATGCCCGAATTATTGGTTCATTGGTGGGCGAGATAGGATTCGCCTTATTACCATCAAATCCGGACTGTTTCGTCATGCATGAGATAGACGACGCCACACGAGTCGCTCATGGCCATCATCTTCGTCCTCCTCCTGGATGCCTGGTAGGAGGACCAGACACCAGACAAAGACTCGGTTCTCTGCCGACGACGGCGGTGACTCCACCGGCCGACCTGCCTGCCTGCCTAACCTTGAATGGCCGCTTGGCTAGCAAATGCGGTGTGGGCAGCATTGAGGCAGTTCAGATCAAGCTCACCAGTCCACGCCACACAAAACCCCTGCAGTTAGCTACGGCAACCAAATAAACGAAAACTTTTCCGCTTTCGAGACCAGCAGGTGGATGGTGCAGGCGTACGGCTCTCAAAGCTTCTGTTTCACTTGATGGTAAATCTACTATGAAACGTAGACACATCCAACTCGATTCAACTAGGTTTTCTCATGACCCGGGGCTTTTAGATTCAGAGTTGCTATCAGATTCAGTGCCTCTAGGCTCCTTTGCTCTCCCTCCTTATCTTGTGCCCCTGATAGGCTGATACTGAGTTGGTCAATCTTGTCATGCTGCGATGATTACCGTATCCGTTCCCCCGTCTTGTTCTTGCAGCATCAGAGGCGTCGGCACATCTGCAAATCCAAGCACATGTATCTTTTCAACTAGTGTGCAGCGTGTTATATATGGATACGAGCAACTGAACCTATGTATCATTCTTTTTTTTTAATCTTTTCGCTGAAGGACCAATAGAACTTAATTATCAGCGGCAACTGAAAGTACTCCATCCGTTCTAATTTATAGGTCGTTTGACATTTTTGACACCAAGTTTGACCGGTTCGTCTTATTCAAAATATTTGTGAAAAAAATCAATTCATAGCTAAAGTATATTATATGCTAGACTAAATCACAATAAAAATAAATGATAATTGTGAAATTTTTTAAATAAGACGAACCGGTCAAATTTGATGTAAAAAAAAAAATCAAACGACTTGTAAATTTGGGATGGAGGGAGTATCTCTTTACTATCGTATCCTACAGTCGTTGGTATGTCGCAAACAAGATCCCTTGCTCCTTGTCATGATTTAGATGTTGATCAGAAGACAAATCCGAAAACATAATCTAATTGAGCCGAGGGCGGCATATTTACACCACCGCTCGTTGGTGCTTCAAACATGTTCCCATGAACACTTCGCTTTCGCCTGTCTAGCTAGGCGTTTTTCTTTATCTTATTGATATAGCGGCAGCTCTCCTGTCCAGCTCGTTTCCAAAAGAAAAGTTCTCATGAATTCCTATTTCCTAGTCTGGTTTTCGTGTATTGTCGCAGGTGAAAGCGTGATTCAGCATCAGACTCAAGTGTGAGAACGATGTCTTCTTCTTTTTTCGGAATCAAGTTGAGGCACACCGGCCGTACCTATCATCAAGGTACTGCATCCGGGATCCATGTTTCGATCCCATAAAAATCATATTATTACGTGGACTGGGAATCGCAAAGCCCATCTACCATGTATGAACAAGTCGCTGCTGCAAGTGCGATTGCGTTCAATTTGTAGGTGCTGCCTAGGCCAAATAAGCCCTCGTCGTCGTCTTGAGAACATACGGTATACAGATCGGATCAAAACCTAAGATTCCATCATGTGGCTGTGTCTGTCCATACTGATGCGACCATAGCTGTGACGAGCTGTCTGTGTCCGCCCCTGTCTGTCCGGTTCAGTTCACACTTCACACACAGCCTAGCCAGTAGCCGGTGCCGAACCCGATCGAGAGCGCCGCCGCCCTTCCCCGTGGCACGACCTCCACGCGGACAGCAACGTCGCGGCCGCGCATCCTCACTGTTACTGGCTAACGTCCAATTTACATTGTTTCCCCCCAGCGCGGTTGATGCTGGGCGCGTTCCGGGTGGGTACCAGTCTCTGTACCCGCTTATTGCCTTCATCTCCGCGAGACGGCGAGAGGCCCAGGAATGGAGGGTGTCAGCTCAGCCATGCCCGGAAAAGGGAACCGCCGGCTGCCCGGCCGACGTGGAGACGGAACGGACGACAGGGATGGGCGGAAGAGGACGTACGTCGCGGCCGGCGCTGGCCCTCAGGCCGGCCGGAAGATAGAACCTGGCCAGCTTGAGTGATGACTCCATGCTCAGGGCCGGCTGAGTTCCATTGGATTGTCCTGGGCTCCTGGCTCGATTCTGATTTTCTTACCTGTTTTTGCTCTAGGGGCCATGTACAGGTGAACAATCAAATTGACCTTGTAGATGTGAACAATCAAAAACTGATCACCCGATCTAACACAACGTGCGAAGCTTGCCTTTTCTCTTGGTGCACCCACCTTTTACAAGGTATGCTTTGGAGATGACTGGGAAAAAGGCATCTTTAGCGAAGCCATTTTACACTGGCATATCGAGAGCATTCTAGAAGCTCCTGTTTCTAATTCTTGATTAGTAGTAGGATCGACCAGTAGGGTAGCACAAGATAACATTGCACGAAACGTCCTGTGCCAAAATCCGCTTTTAAGTTCTTGATCAAGCAGCTATAGCTAGGCCAAAAATCCCATGTGCACTCGCGCCGTGCAACAAGTATCACAAAGGTTAGTTGTTTGTCTATAGAATATTAGTATCACTTCAAACTTCTAATACTCCCTCCAATCCAGAATCCAAACTATACATATAACTCCAGTTTATTTTATTCATCATGAGTGCACAATAACGAATGCAGTAAACCTGCCACATGTTTGAATTATAACAATGATTATAGGTGGATAATATAGTCATTGTATTTGCACCACTTAATTCTTGGTGCCCAACACCTCACATTCTCACTAGTAATCACACCGAGACCATCCGATTTTTTAGGACTTGTCTGGATGGTCTCGATAGAAGAGTATTGAATGGGATTGGAGGAGATCCAATCTCTTACTAGTCAAATTTAAATAAAGAGGGATTCAATTCACATGATTCCCTCCGATACTCTTGCATCCAAACAACCCTTAGGGAAACAAGATGGGTACCCCTACTTGTTATATATTACTAATAAATCAAATAGTGAAGAGGATCAAGAAGCAAAGGCAAATAAAAGTGCAAGATTCAGTAGGCTAGATTTTCATTTTACCTAACCCTTTGCTCTACGGATAACCATGGCAAAAGAGACCATACCAATTCATTTGGTGCAATAACCATGCATTTAGTATCATGAATATCCTAAAATTAGTGGCTCAAACATGCAAGTATTTGCAGGTCTGTGGAAGCGTGTGATACTAATTGTGAGACTGTAGAATTAGTAATATTTGTAATAAATACATGAAAACAGTTCATAAAGTACCCATTATTCTATATTTATATGTGCATAATGTCTATTTGACCATGTATCCAAGGAGGAGGGCTTTACTAGCCTCATGGGTTAGTTGTTGCATTGGGCGATGGTAGATGCGATGTCAATTGCATTAGTTCCTCCTCCTCCTTGTCTTCCTTTTTCCTTCAAGTCCTGTTTCCTTTTAGTTCCTCCTCCTCCTTGTCTTCCTTTTTCCTTCAAGTCCTGTTTCCTTTTACCCTTTTGTTATAAGGTATTAAGGTGTAGCTACATCTCATTATTAACTTTGTTATTTTATAGGAAGCTTGTTATTGGATCATAAGAAATAAAAATTATATATCTTACTATATGTGTGTGTGTTCGTTTCTTTTGCTAACAATTTATGATAAATCATAGTTCTCACTTGAGCTCACTATACCAAAAACGTATGTCATCCTCTTTTTTCACTAATTAGCTTGGTAATTTTGAAGCTTTGCTAAAGAACGCAGTGGGATTTATAATTGATGGTGGAGACCTTTATCTTTGTTTTTTTAAAGGGGGTCTTATTACTTTTATTCGATACAAATGATATATAGGTCAATTGAGACCGTTACATGATCATAACAGTTAGTGTACATCTCTCACTTTTATTGTCAGTGTATTTGGCATAAAATATTTGATTTTGTATACAAAATATATATTTACAATTCCAACAATGTAGTTTTTTCCTTTTCCTGATTTTTGTGGTGATTCATAAACTCCTTTGAACAAATGTGGTGGCTGCTTTCAACATAGTATTATTAAGATTAAGGAATGATGGTGATTTTTCCCCTTTTTATGAAATTCAACTTTTTTGTTAGTTGCATTTCATAAAAAATATTTCGATGAACACAACAACTAACTGGATATATTGTTCTCCTTTTTTGTTATTTTTATGATATAGTACAATCTTGTTTAATATAATATAGACCATTAGATATTCATAAAATTCGATGATGCAATTTTTTTTATTTTTTTCTCATTAACCTAGCATTAGCATTAGATCTTCTTATTAGTGAAATGTGGTGTCTTTAAACCCTCATTTATTATTAATTAGGAAAAAATCCATTTCACAACCTCAAACTGGTCAAGGAGTCCAATTTTTAACCTTGTACTACGAAATCAGATAACATGCACCCTCGAACTAGCAAAACCGGCCGAAATACAACCCTAAGTATTGTAGCAAGCGGTTTTGCATAGTGAGTTTGATGACGTGGCATGTGGGGCCAACAACTTAGCACACATCACCTTTTCTTCTCTCAGTGACATGCGGACCCCACTTCCTGCCATCTTCTTCCCTCTCCACGTCATCCTTTTCTACCCTCTTGTCTCTTACAACTGGTCGTCGTCTTTCCCTCACCGACGCCACCTTCCCCTTCTTTCCTCTCTATCGCTTCCACCTTTCTCGACCTTGGTGGGGACCTCTTCGACTCGTGGCAGGCACATGAGCCCCATGACCAACCTTGACGTGCGACGGCCTCCAGAGTAGAGCGGGAGCACAGCAGTGACGGTGTCTAGGGCGGTTCCGAGGGGCACGGTGGGGGAGGCCTCCAGAGCACAGAGCGAAGGGACACAACGACGCCGGTGGTCAGGTGGAGCTGGAGAGCACGATGAAGAGAAAGGGGACATCGAAGGCAGAGCGAGCATTGTCAGGTGAGCTCTGACGACGCGAAGTGGTGGTTGGGTCCCGCATCGTGGCATGCTGGGATCAGCTGCAGCTCCGCGTCGAGTGAGATAGGTGATAGGCAGACGGCGCAGTAGGGGATCTCTTGGGCAGCGCCGCCAATGCCAATGCCATCGTGAACAGCGACAACGACGCAATCAACCGCTCCTAGCTTCTTGCCGTCCACCTCCTCCGCAGCCTCCTCTGGCCCCACCGCCGCTGTGCTCCTTCTCGCGAACCCTGCCATCCCCACTAAGGCCTCCTCGTCGGACACAGGCAAGCTACCCTAGTTGGGAGCAGGCATGGCGCCAACAGAAGTGAAAGAAAGAAGGGGATCGTGGAAGAGGAAGAAAGAAGGAGAGAGTGGGTCCCACCTGTCAATACTATGCCAGGTCAGAAATAGCACAAAACCGCTTGCTACAGTGCCTAGGGTTGTATTTCGGACAATTTTGCCATTTCGAGGGTGCCGATTACCCGGTTTCATAGCACGATGTTGGAAATTGAACTTTTTGACTAGTTTGAGATTGTAAAATGGACTTTTTTCATATTAATCTAATGGCGTGGGTTGGAGTTGGCGCTCAATGGGAGCATATTTCCATTATTAAATATAAGAACGTACATAGCTCGGTGCTCAAACATTGACTGGACCAAAATATAACTCTAATATAACCAATCATGCGCTTAGTTCCTCCAAAAAAAAGAGAAGAAATTGCTATCACAATTGTTCAATTCTCCTGCTTGCTTAGTCCTTGGGCGCCGGTGAGATGTTTGTCTGTGTCTGCTGCTGGTGTCTATATATTGGTGGCTCCATTCTCGCATCACATGCAGGGGGCCTAGGGGGCATGTGAAGGTCGCAGTCGTTCGCAAGGCCTGCTCTGCTTGAGCATCAAGAACATCTCAGTCACTCACCACAGTAACCGGCGAGCTGAGTTCTCTAGCTCTTTGCAGCTTGCTATTATGGCGTCCACAACGCCAACGGTGGATAGGAATGCAGATGGAGAGCAGGGTAGGAGGAAGAAGGGAGGCTTCAGGACCATGCCGCTCATACTAGGTGAGTATGTAGATCGACTACCGTATTTGCACCAACATTATTTGAGCAATCTGTGGATTCTGTACTTGTTGGTTAAGAAATTAACCAAGATAAACTCTGATTATCGATACGTTTGGTGTTTGCATTTTGGTCTGTGATTCGATCCAAAGATAGCGCTGTGCACATCTAGTGAAGATTACGAGCTCTACTTTGCGGGGTTCACCATTTAATATGATTTCGTTGCAAGAAGCTGGCCTTGCAGTTGCCAGTAGAGATATGCTTGTCTTCTTGTTTGAGTTTTTGTCTGTTGCTCCGTTCAATTTTGTTTTGTCACCTCGTGTAAATTAATACTACAGTATAATTGTACAGCTAGCCACACTACTGTAAATTAAACGAAAACTGAACGAGGGTAAATTCAATGCAAAGAAATTAGTTGGTGAACCGATCTTGACGATCCGTCGTCGAATAATTAGATGGTGTACGTGCAGCGCTCGTTTTATGTGGTGATTCTCTGACTGACAGTCCCATGCATGGCACGTCATCCATTGCAGCAAGCGAGGTCTGCGATCGGTTTGCCATGGCCGGCTTCAACGCCAACCTGATCACGTACCTGACGCAGCAGCTGCACCTGCCGCTGGTGGAGGCCTCCAACACGCTCACCAACTTCGGCGGCACGTCGGCCTTCACTCCCGTCCTGGGCGCGTTCGCCGCCGACTCCTTCGCCGGCCGCTTCTGGACCATCATCGCCGGCTCCGTGGTCTACCAGTTCGGCATGGTCGGCCTGGTCGTGTCCGCGCTCCTCCGTTCGCTGCGCCCGCCGCCGTGCTCCCCGCCGGCCACGCCGTGCCAGCGCGCCTCCGGGTGGCAGCTCACCGTGCTGTACCTCTCCCTGCTGGCCACGTCGCTGGGCTCCGGCGGGATCCGGCCGTGCGTCGTGGCGTTCGGCGCCGACCAGTTCGAGCAGGAGCAGCAGCAGAAGAAGCAGGACAGTGCCGAGGCCGCCACCGCGGCGGCGGAGGAGCGGAAGCAGCGCTACTTCAACCTCTACTTCTTCACCATGGGGTTCGCCGTGCTGCTGGCGCTGACGGTGGTGGTGTACATCCAGGAGAACGTGGGGTGGGGGTGGGGCTTCGGGATCCCGGCCATCGGCATGTTCGTCTCCATCCTAGTCTTCCTGATCGGGTTCCCGATCTACGTGCTGCTCAAGCCCGGGGGCAGCCCGTTCACGCGGCTCGTGCAGGTCGTTGCCGCCGCGTTCAAGAAGCGCAACGCCGCCGTGCCGGAGGACCCCGGCATGCTTTACCAGGACAAGGAGCTCGACGCGCTCATCTCCACCAACGGCAGGCTCCTGCACACCAACCAGCTCACGTAAGTCTCCGATCCGATCCATGCCTTTGATCTGCCGTGTCTTCTTTGCACCACGTAAAGACAGACCCGTAAGATAGCGTTTAGCGTGCACCTGATGTGTGTTTTACAACTACAACGGCGCCTGCTGCGTGCCTGAATGGTGATAGGCTTGTCGGCAACTTTCTGTGGTGGGTACATTATCAGTGCACAAAAGAGGAATGCAACCGCTAGCTTTAAAGCGAGACCGTGCAGTTGCACTGCTTTAAAATCACCTCTTTTTCACAATTTTTTTGGGGTACTCTAGTTAGATTCCTCTATCTATACTGATTTTCTGGAAAGAAGTCACACTCATACTTGCACTAACGTAGTAGTAACGTTGATATGAGATTATGAGAACGTGTTTTTGTTAACTACTGCCAGCTCCTCTATCTATCTATTGAATTTAATAGGTTCTTCGACCGGGCAGCAATAGTGACGCCGGGTGACATCTCCCCGTCCGGTGAGCCGGACCTGTGGCGTCTGTCGACGGTGCACCGCGTGGAGGAGCTCAAGTCCATCGTCCGCCTGCTGCCCATCTGGTCGGCCGGCATCATGCTCGCCACCGCCGGCTCGCACAACTACACCTTCACCATCATGCAGGCGCGGACCATGGACCGCCACATGGGGCCCCACTTCCTGCTCCCGCCGGCGACCTTGTCCATCTTCTCCACCGGGGCCATGCTCATCACCCTGGCGTTCTACGACCGGGCCTTCGTGCCCCTGGCGCGCCGCGTCACGGGCCTGCCGTCCGGGATCACCTACTTCCAGCGCATGGGCATCGGGCTGGCCATCTCCGTCCTCAGCGTCGGCGCGGCCGCGCTCGTGGAGACCAAGCGCCGCGACGCCGCGGCGCGGCACGGGCTCCTGGACGACCCGGCCGCCGTCGTCCCGCTCAGCGTCTTCTGGCTCGTGCCGCAGTTCGCCGTCCACGGCATCGGCGACGCCTTCTCCTCGGTGGCCATCATGGAGTTCCTGTACGACCAGGCGCCCGAGAGCATGCGCAGTAGCGCCGTCGCGCTCTTCTGGCTCGCCGGCGCCATCGGCAACTACATGGGCACGGTGCTGGTCACCGTGGTGCAGCGCGCCACGCGCGGCCGCGGCGAGTGGCTACAGGACAACATCAACCGGGGCAGGATCGATAACTACTACTGGCTCGTCACCTGCATCATGCTGCTCAACTTCGCCTACTTCCTCGTCTGCTTCCATTTCTACACCATGAAGCCGCTCGAGGTGGCAGATGAACACGGTGACCGTGACAAGGAGTATGAGCTCTCGTCTCTCCAGAAAAATGGAGGCGCCGCCGCCAATGGGATGGTTTAAGATTGATTTGAGACTGAGAGTAATTAATTAACTACAACTAGCTAGTCTAGAATGGGTGTTGTTGATAATTATACATACATAATCAGCTGCACATGGACAAGGACTATAATTTTAAAGGGATCAGTGTCATGGGGCTGGAATTATCGCGACTCGTCTCGTGTGCATACTTGTCACAGGAAGATACAAGCACGACGATCAAGTGTGATCATGCAGAAAGCAATCATTGCATGACTGTTTAGTTATTTAGTATGTATATCGCCCATTCCTGGATCAACATTCACTTTTTGAGTGGAGTATGCTGATCTTATCACGAGCCAGTACAAGATCTCCACATTACAGCCAGCTCAACCAATGAGCCGCCATATAATATATATGTAAAAAAATAATGAAGGACCGAAAGAGCTTTGTTCCGTAGCAGGAAATATCGGTTTTCGAATATTTGTCATTGGTTAGTTCTTTTTTGAACTAAAAAGCACGAACAAAAAAAAAAAAAGAACGGAGGGAGCATATCTTTTGTAGTAGGGATAAACTGAAAAATCACTTGGAACCACATAATGTGAGCTTGCATATAGAAAACTCATGCGTCTTGGGTGTGTGTGCTACTGCATATTTTATGGTTATTGGCTGATTACACGTAATTGCATACGTACGTGAGATGGAATCATTAGAGCAGTCAGTCACCATATATGGATATCACTACAGAAAACACAATAAAGTTCGTGTGCTTATTTAATTTCATCGGGCGCTCGGACAAATTACTAGCAGTGTACATGCTTTATCATATCTTCTCCATATCTTACGACTGCAGTTTTTTCAGCGAAATTAACAAAAACATTATTGTCTAATGAGCATTAGACAGGCCTATTAATTAACAAGATGCCCATACTTGATACGATGCCAAGTGGCGTTTCCACTGGTGTCCATCATCACTCAGCTATCATCATCAGATCAAACTACCATCTCATCCCCCTCGAAGTCACCACCTGTCCCACGGTCTCATCACCTAGGATGCAAGTCCAAATAATTTCCTATCGGTAGGTCGATCCAAAAACTTGATAGAATGAACTAGAATTACATTCCACATAACAATTTTAAGAGGAAAAACCGAAAAAGTGAACAAGAATGGCATTGCCGACCCAGAAAACAGAGGAACTACCATCCGTATATAGTCTACTTTCAGTAAAAATAGTTTTACTAAAATTGACAGCAGGCCAGTAGAATTTATAACATTGAGTATTAATGTCCACAAAACCTTTTCCTTTCAGTTGACAAAATCGTGAAACTATCAAGCAAAAGAGAAAAGGAGTAAGGAGATCCATACCACCACGTATATTTAGCTCCTTACTGTTAACATTTCTATTGGAAAACCTGAAAGCATGGAATGTTAGGTTCCGAAAGAAACACAATGCTTGGGGAGCCTCCCAAGCACACCAACACAACATTGTGCATGATTGGTTCCAGCCTTCGCCTGGGGCCAGGCCCTCTGCATGCACCACAATGTCGTTTGGTTGCCTGTGTGTCAGGAATGCTGATTAGCTTTGGATAACTGACATGAAAGTGCTTGAACCCATTTGGAGAAGGAAGTTGTTGATCTAGTAGCTTGTTGTGATGAAAGGACAGTCTAGTGATGAATGTTCTTGTATTTCAGTGAAGTCATATAAAAGTTTAGCTACTCGCCCTCTCTGATCTACTTGCATCCCCTATCCACTTACCAGAGCACAATCTGATCCAGATCACTGCTTTGGTGAGGGGTGTGGTCCTGGGGTAGGTAGAAGAGTGTTGGCCTTTCTTCTCTTTTTCTTCCCTTCTATCTTCTTAGAAAAACTGGTTGTATTTCTGTTACTGCCGTAATAGAAATAAGTGATCTCATGTAAAAAAAGTTAGCTTTTGATTCCTAACTAGCTCTAAGCGAATAACTCGAGGACCGGTGGATGATGTCCAATAAATTTATGCTGAGGGATTATGGAAAGACAAAAGAGGAATAAATTTATAGTCCTCACAGCATGAGTTGGATTCTCCTAGCGTGTGTTTGGTTTCGAGACATAAGGGGATGGGATGGTTCTATCCCTGATTTTAAGAATGGAACCGTCTCATCTCATGTTTGGTTAATAAGGATGGGACAATCCTTGTTTTTTTGTTTGGTTCCAAGGATTGATGTAGGAGGATATGAACGGCGTCTGAGTCCGTTAAACACTGTTGTAGTAGGGCCACTATCAGCGGCACCTTCTCCTTCCTCGTTCCGCTGCCAGAAGCCGTTCGCTGCAGCCGCTCCGACCTGCCCCTCCGCCCCGCGCCGTTGCCGCTTCGACCCACCCGACCCTCCGCCTTGTCCCGTCGCCGCCGGCTGCACCTCCACCTCGCGGGACCGTCGGCCGGCCTTGCCTCGTGCCTCCGCCTCAGGGACCGCCACTGTGCCCGTCTCCGTGTTGCGCCTCCGCCTCGGGGACCACCACCGCGCCCGCCGCCGGCTGCCTCAGCGTCGTGCAGGACCGGCGGCGGCAGCCTCGCCAGGACCACTGCCGACCGGATCCGCCTCACGGGACTGTCGTCGGCTGGCTCCGCCTCACAGTACCGCCGCCGTTCCTCGCGCCGCTGCTAGCCGGCTCCGCCTCGTGTCGGCCCGCCGTCGCCCATGGCCGCGCTGCTTGCCCACGACTCGGACGGGAGAGAGACGGAGCGAGACGGCGGCGAAATGGGACGTCCACGTCCGCTCGTTTTCTAGGGACAGGGGCAGCCCGCATCTACAAGATATATTCCTTCTAGGGGATGGTAGTATCCTAGTAGTTCTCCAACCAAACACAAGCAAATAAGGGATCATTCCATCCCATCCTTTTTGTCCTCCTATCCAAACACACGCCTAGTTAGTACCATTGGAAAAGCGCTTAGGACATCCACAGTGGTTATACTACACCACTATGATTTGATCCCACGCATTATAGCCTCAATTTCTTGAAATACGTGATATCTCATATTTAGTCGTGCTATTCTCGTTTTTCCCACTTTTGTCTGCGCATCTAGCAAGCGAAATAAATAACCATTGGAAACACGCTTAGGGAGAGACTGAGTGCATACAACCGTACATCCATAGGTAGGCCCGCTGACCACGCGAAGAAGCTACATGTCCCGTGAGTGCAGGTGCAGACACAAAAACCTAGGTATATTTTTAATTCCCCTTTTTGTTTATAACTCCAGACTAGAATATCAAATCAATAAACTAATTTAACATTATGTTTCTCACATTTGTTTGAACAAAACTAGGCCCAAACTTGCTATATAAATTAAAAAAATTTAATTTTATTAAATATAATATTTTTATTTGAAATTGTTTTTTAATATGCTATTAATGTTGGAAGTGGGTGACTTAGAAACATGTATAGACATACTTTTATTTATTTATTTTTGTAATAGTAAATGGCGTCAAAGCATGAAGAGAACCACAACAAAAGGATTTGTTCCTTAAGGAAATCAAGAGTGGATTGGATCATATTCCTGATAGTGGCATACCTATTGATCATGACATATCAATGCAAAATTGGCCAATGCATTACGGGCTAGTGCAAAGATGAGCAAGCATATTCGGAACGCAATAGCCAAGGAGATCCAGTACTTGGACACAAGATGGCAATGTAACAATCTACTACAACATCATGTCACCTATGGGTTTAACAATTTTGCTTTAGATGATGGAACAGGTAATATATAACGAAATCAATCATCTTGAACATATATCTCCACATCTCTAACCAGAAACTTGATATCTTTTGTGAAGGAAGGACAAAGAGCCATTGCATCAGTAGCACTCAAACATCTCTTAGACTCTTATCTTCATTATTTCCAACATTCCTTTGTCTAGCGCAGCAGCCCCGATGACAACCACCAAGGAGCATAGTAGTACAATAAGAAAAAGGAATACTAGAATTTTAAAGAAAAAGGGAGCGCCGAAGTCCAACAAAAAGAAGTGAAGATGTGGAGACATGATGTTATGTTGAATATTTTGTGTGTTCTCTCTGTAATAGTTTAATAGGAAAAATTAACACATAATTTTCTGTTAGAAAAGCATAGTTCTACATTAGAAAAACACAACTTTTGAAAATCTCTTTTGTGTTTTCTGTATCATAGTTAAAAAAAAAACAGCTCCCCGGTCTATGTTCTATGATGCCTAAAACTATACTCTTCTTCAGGAAGTTAATGTATTCCATTGCTGTTTCATTTATTTTATAGCTATTGTGCAATAAAAATGACACCAAAGCATTCATTAAAATATTTATTACATTCGTTCATACAAATTTATATGTTTGGACCACACAAAAGATCAAACACGCCATTCATTCGCAGCATCACAAGTGATTCATATATTCCTCACTAGACCATATATACATGATGAGCCAAACAGAAACAACTGCTATCACAGATATCGTTAACACATCCTTAAGAAGCCATAACACTAAGGTTATCTTCTGAAGGATCCTCTCTTCATTTTTTGTCTTCTCTAGACTCTTTTGTGACCCTCCACCATCCATCTTTTGATTCCTGAGCACCATCAATGGCCTTCTAAACCTACATCTGTTTGGGCTTGCTAAGAACACATCGATAGTCGGATGGCACAAGCTTCTTTCTTATAAAAAATCATCATATTCTTCTTTCCAATACTAGAATCACATTCACTTCCATTTCACTTTGAAAAAATTGAAAATTACTAAGCCACTAAAAAGTCCAATTCATACCAAATCCACACAAAATACAAATCCTAAACTAACCTTGTAGGTTGGGCAAATGTAGAAGTATCTACCACCATTCTCTAAGGTTTGCGCCCTCAGCATGTTGATTATAGAACACTTGCATCCACTTGCGGAACCTCATAGAGGCCGAGCTAGGTCATGGATCCTCCTTGCATGCAAAAATATTAACTACTAACACTAATGTTTTTTATTACAACGGAAATCCAGTCATTGTGAGTGCATTTGTACATGTACATTAATTATCGAGCCTTGTTATGATCTTACGTGCCGACTTATGTGATATGTATAAGTACAGTTGAACTTGCACTAGTATTTTGTTTATCTAGAATACTCTGTGGCTAGAGTATTTTGTGGCTGTAACTTCTACATGAAAAAATATTTGTAGCCCCCTCTTGTTTACCGGTCATGCTCCGCCGCTACTTGCATCGGCTGCAAACAACAAGAGGCATCACCAGTTCACCACATCACTCCGCCGCGCAAGACCTGACAATGCAGAGCTTCCATCCATGGCAACGAAACTGATGCATGTGCTACGTAATTTGATGATGTGGATGACAAATCGAACAACAAGGCTGGCAAGAAAGGGGTGGAATCATTGTGGGGAAGGCTAGGGTTCTTGGTCGGGTCGCCGGCTTGGGAATGGAATCGACCGAGGAAAGGAGGAATTTATGATTTCTTCTATAGGTTATGAGATCTATTCTACAAATACAAAATAATTAAGGCTTGGCCACCGCCACGATGCCTACGGAACGCCGAACTACACCTCCGACATGTTGGCACTAGCGTGGCGTGCCACACACGTGTCTAGGTTGGGTCACAACCCATTATTTTGGGGCCGTGTTGATCCCAAACCAACTTCCTGGGTTGGTAATCAACGTTTATTTCCTTACTTCGGGCACGTAGATGACACATTTATTAATTTTAAAGACCGCACGCATATAGTATATTTTAGTGTAGAGATGATCCTCCTTGAGTGAAAGCAGTTGTCTAATCAATATTAACAACTAACGTCCACCCTCCCAATCAACCTTACACCACACCAGCACTGGTGCCATTTTTCTGGATAGAGGAGAGCTCACACTCCCCGTCTTGTTCGTCTGCCGTCTCCAGTGGCTTCATGGTGTAGAGATGGAAGCAGATGAGATAGTAGCCAAGGTTGAGCACCATGAGGCAGGTGACGAGCCAGTAGTAGCTGTCGATCCTGCCACGGTTGATGTTGTCCTGGAGCCAGTCACCACGGTGGCGCGTCGCGCGCTGCACCGCCGTGACGAGCACCGTGCCCAAGTAATGGCCGAGGGAGCTGGCGAGCCAGAAGAGCGCCGCGGCGGTGCTGCGCATGCTCTCGGGCGCCTGGTCGTACAGGAACTCCATGTGTCCCACCGACGAGAAGGCGCCGGAGACGCCGTGGATGGCGAACTGCGGCACCAGCCAGAACACGCTGATCGGGACGACGGCGGACGGGCTGTCCTGGAGCCCGTGCTCGGCCGCGACGCCGCGGCGCTTGGTCTCGACAAGCGCGGCCGTGCCGACGCCGAGGATGGAGATGGCCAGCCCGACGCCCATGCGCTGGAAGTAGGTGATCCCGGACGGCCGGCCCGTGACGCGGCGCGCCAGGGGCACGAACGCGCGGTCGTAGAGCGCCAGGCTGACGAGCATGGCCGTGGTCCCGAAGATGGACATGGTCGCCGGTGGTATCTCGAAGTGCCGGGTGACGCGCCGGTCCATGGTGCGCGCCTGCATGATGGTGAAGGAGCCGTTGTGCGAGTCGGCGGTGGCGAGCAGGATGCCGGCAGACCAGATGGGCAGCAATCGGACGATGGACTTGAGCTCCTCCACGCGGTGCACCGTCGACAGACGCCACAGATCCGGCTCCCCGGTGGCGGCGATGTCGCCCGGCGTCACAATCGCTGCCCGGTCCAAGAACCTTAATAGCAGTACATAAGAACAGTTAACCACAGCCCTCATCTCAACGTTACCATACGCTTGTAGTACAAAGAAGAGGAAATCTCACTCTTGCTCTAAACTTAGTTGTGGGCATTCCCCTTTTTGTACGGACAACGTAACTAACACAAAAAGTGCCTGACATGTCTAGCAGACTAGCACCATCCAGGCACGGTAACACCACCGTAAAAACCTCACGTGCAAGCTATCTTACGGACGCATTGTTGAAGAAAATCAAACAGAGCAGTAGAGCACGACAGAGCAAAGAAATGGACTTACGTGAGCTTGTTGGTGTGCAGCAGCCTGCCGTTGGTGGAGATAAGTGCGTCGAGCTCCTTGTCCTGGTACAGCATGCCGGCGTCCTCCGGCATGGCGATGTTGCGCTTCTTGAACGCGGCGGCGGCGACCTGCGCGAGCCTCGTGAACGGGCTCCCCCCGGGCTTAAGACGGACATACAGCGGGTACCCGACCAAGAACACCACAATGGAGACGAACATGGCGATGGCCGGGATCCCGAAGCCCCACCCCCACCCCACGTTGTCCTGGATGTACACCACCACCGTCAGCGCCAGCAGCGCCGCGACCCCCATGGTGAAGAAGTAGAGGTTGAAGTACCGCCGCTTGCGCTCCGCCACCACCGCCCTGGCGGCGTCGGCGTCGGCGTCGGCGCCGCCGCCCTGCTTCTGCCGGTGCTGCTCCTCCTCCTCCGGCGCCGGCCGCTCCTGCTCGAACTGGTCCGTGCCGAACGCCACGACGCAGGGCCGGAGCCCGCCGGAGCCGAGCGACGTGCACAGCAGCGAGAGGTACAGCACGGCGAGCTGCCACCCGGAGGCGCGCCGGCACGCGGGCACGGGGGTGCCGCCGCCGGGGACGGCGGGGCACGGCGCGGGGCGCAGCGACGGGAGGAGCGCGGACACGACGAGGCCCAGCATTCCGAGCTGGTAGAACGCGGAGCCGGCGATGATAGTCCAGAAGCGGCCCACGAGGGAGTCGGCGGCGAGCGCGCCGAGGATGGGCGTGAGGCTGGACGTGCCGCCGAAGTTGGTGAGCAGGTTGGACGCCTCCACCAGCGGCAGGTGCAGCTGCTGCGTCAGGTACGTGATCATGTTGGCGCCGAAGCCGGCCGTCGCGAACCGGTCGCAGACGTCGTTCCCTGCGACGGACGGACGGAGAAGCCATTGGATAAGATCATAAGAACACCAAAACGTACGTGACAAGAACTGGGCACGGCGGCCTCGCTCGTTGCATCATCGTCTAGCTGCTAGATGTCTCAACTCTGAGTCTCTGACGGCTTGGCCTACTCACCAAGTATGAATGGCATGGTCTTGAAGCCTCCCTTGTTCCTCTTCTTCTGCTGCTCTCCATCTCCATTATTCCTGCTACCCACCACCGTCGTGGAAGCCATGGCTGTGCCTGTGGGGAGCAGAGCTTAACTCCCTCCTGTTGCTATGGTCACAAGGTGAGGCGTGTGGTGCTCAAAGCTCAAGCAGAGCGGCGTGCAGACCATGAGACAATGGGCTATGGCCCTCACATGCCCCCTACATATAAATGTGAGGATGGAAGCATTCAGACAGGCCGACCTGCAGGAGGGAAATACCAAAACGGTGCAATATATTATTATGCAGACGTGAGACGTGGTACTAAAGCATCAACCCCCGGGCCGCCGCACAAGTTGTGTTCGGAGGCACCCATTATAGCGATGGCAAACCATGGCACTGAGCCAGCACTAACAGGAAGCTGAAAGCACACACTGTTACTGTCTTAGCAGAAGCCGTCACGGCAGTGATTGCCGGACACTGGTACAGAGACCCGGCGGCCGGCGCCGAACCGTAGTGCACCGGCCGTCGCTGGGAAAACTGGACCCCACCCCAGCACGCCGCCGGATGGTGACGCCGCGGCCGCCGGTTGCCGTCGTCTGCATCTGCGCGGCGTGGAGTGGGGGCCGTGTCACGGGCTGCTGCTGCTAGTGCAGGACTGCTGCTACTCACTGCTGTGGTACCATCTCTACTACACGCACGGGCGCGGCTGTGGTGCAGTGGCATCCCCTACCAAACACTCCTGAATGCAAGACGATTAGATTTAGATGGACTGGACGGGCAACTTTTGTTAGTCCACAGAAACTTCAGGCCGGGCCAGACAGAAGTCTCATGCGGTAACAATTACTAACCTTTTTGACAAGAGGACCAGAATGGGGTATACCCAGATACCGGCTCGCCATAATTCATAAACAGACCAGACGCAAAGAGGGCAGGCAAGTGTTCGGAACAAACAACGCCTGACAGGGCACAGATCAAAGGCTCAAAGCTGGAAACGCGACGAAAGCAAAGTTCTGTGCAGGAACTCCAATGGTCGATGGTCCTGCTCCTGCAGTTGGCAGCGAGCCATGAACTCATCACTCACCGCTTTGTCATCGCGGCAAATCCTGTTCGCAGAGCACGAAAAAAATAAGCGTTGCTGTGGAAACAGGATCTTGAAAGTAAATTAAGCGGAGCCGCAGTCGTTTGATGCTCAGCTGTAGTTTCCGTTGTCTTCTTTGTCTGAAGGCAGTAAACTGTAAACCATGTCAAGAACTTTGTTTCCCAGGCAGCAACGGCTGGTACAGTAATGCTTCCAATGAACATGCATGGTGATTAGAACATGTACATTGTTTAACAAGGCGGATAAGCCAGAGAGTTGCCACTGATCGATAAATCCTTCTTCAATGAAAAGAAGAGGAAAGAACGATAAGTTCAGTTGCTCGTGTCCAAACTAATTAAGCAGTAAGCACCCACTGATTGGAAGACCAGCTCATAGATTTCCACATGTGCCGACATTGCTAACGCTGTCAGAACCACGGGAAAGAAGGAAGAGGTTCGCCATCATCGCAGTACGACAGCATTACGGGCAAACCAGTCGATATTGTTGTCAAACAATCACGGTAAGAAAGAGACAATCGGCCTCCGTGTGACGGTGTGAGTCTATTCGCAATCTGATTTCTGACTGCCGATCTAGCCTGGCCGCTGCAGCAAATTATTGTCGTCGTCGAATTCATCTGCCAGCACCAGCAGCCATGCCATGCTTGATTGCTTGAGGCAGCCAGGTAGGCCGCTGCAGGATCCGGACGGACGGGCAGTTCCGGTGCGGCGCGGGGCTCGGCTGCTGGCGTTTTCCCACGGTGCCGCGGTTCGCTCCGGCTCCGGTCAGCAAACAGGATAGCGCTGTCGCGTCGCGCCACGCACGGCGAGGCGACGGGGCGGTGCAAACCCAAGGGCTCAGCGGCACGTCCGCGGGCGCGCTCAAGGAAGTTGACGTCGCCCCTGCGTGCGGTTCCGTGCTCGAGAGCAGGGCAGGCAGGTCCCGGCGCCGTAGCCCGAGCGCCGGGCATGCCGCATGGATCTCGCGTTCAATGAGGTGCAGAAATCTTGCAGCAGGTGGAGCATGGCAATCAAGGCATGACTGGCTGACATGACCACCTCATATTTTGTCAACAAGATTTATTGGACGTACTAGGTAGGAGATGATTTGGTTGGATATTTTCAGTTCACAGGCTCAGTGGCTCACAGCCCATTCCCGGCCCAAATGACTGCCACCATTGCTCCTGGTCCTCGAGGAATAAGTCTAATTTACTCCCTGAATTGTTGTCAAGAGTCTGTACTTCCTCCTGAAACTCCA
The DNA here is from genome assembly GCA_030272315.1 of Paspalum vaginatum. Classification (NCBI taxonomy): domain Eukaryota; kingdom Viridiplantae; phylum Streptophyta; class Magnoliopsida; order Poales; family Poaceae; genus Paspalum; species Paspalum vaginatum. Next base: position 37,224,716 of record CM059020.1, on the reverse strand, counting down.
ATACTAGACAACATGTCTCGTCAACTATCAAAAGGGTTTAAATCCCCCTTCCCTGATTAATAAATATTTTCAAGGTGTTTTGAGATATATGATCATTTTTATTTAAAATGCATTTGATAAACACATCGTAAGGTTTTAAACCACAAAAAAATGTTCAAGCTTCCAAAAAATCATTGAAAAATCCTAGAGATAGATTGTGACATGAGAAGACCAATATAAATATTTTGAGCTCAGAAAAATATCTCTAGAAGATCTTCTAGAAATTATATGCTCCTATGCCATAATCCACCGAAATAATACAATGCAGGGTGATGATATCTCTACTGGGAACCCTTCTAAATTGATGTCTTGCGTAATCATCTTGCTTGTGATCTTAGTGCATAGCCCTAGATAATTTATGCCTGATGTAAAACGGCAACATGGTACTATCAACTTGTTGGTGTATGTTGTTTGGCTGGTCCAAGAAAAATTGGAAGTAAAGGGAGGCATGAGAGATTGACAGCTGGATGGTGGCTTAGTGGAGAGATGGAGGTGATGAGTGATTCCAAGGAAGGAAGAGGGAGGGTCGATGAAGCTCACCATGGTGTGGCATGACCAAGGCGTGTTAGAGCGGTCAACAATGGCCAATGAAGATAGGGAGGATGTAAAGGAGGAAGTTGCTCAAACGAGAGGGAAGGAGGATGAGGTAAGATTCTTGTGAATCAAGTATGGCACACCAATAGGCAATAGTGGTGGAAAATGGAGCCATCATAGGAGTGATGGATCAACTCGGTGCTCGATGATGGGGCAGTGAGCAGAGGAATTGAGGAGGATGTGAGAGTGAGCTAGTGGCACAGAAGAAAAGAAGTAAATTGGTGGGACACGGGGACAAAACCATTTTATGGGTGGACAAAGGTAGTCTACATGCATGCCAACATGAGCACATCGTGATGGAGGGTATCGAGCTTCTTTTCCCGACCATTAGGAGCCAGGCAGGAGGTAGGCAAAATATCATGGTTAGGTGGCATGGATCACGTATGTGTTAAGGGCATATCTCGTGGTGTAGGGCCACATATGTCCTATTAGATGGAGAGAGTAAATTCTGACACTTAAACTAACCTAGGGCTCTGTTGAAATTTCACAAGATAAACCTTGAATAGCAATCCAGGTGTGCAGATAAGATTTATCTAGTTCTCTACTTGCCACCGGCCAAATGTTTTTCAACTATAGACAATAATATCGATTAGCTATTGGTAGTCTCTGTGCCTTTAGAGTGTTACTCTATAACTTGAGAAAGTGCATTGAATACCATTGTCGAATTTCACTTAGAGTATTCTAGAGCATCATATTGTCATTAGGGACGCACAAGTAGGATAGGGAGTATGAAATAAATAATATTTTTGAGGTCACTAATTGATATTGTAGCTAAACAAGTGAGTTGACACATTGAGTTCTGAAATATAAAGGGTAAAATAGTATATTTAGGTACCTAAGGACGACAACTAGACTAGACTAGGTTGCTATTGATCTTTCTTAATTACTTGAGATAAGCAAATAACTAGCCTATCTAACCTCCAGGCTAAGGCAAAGTAACACCCTATTTGGATGTCGATACTGCATCTTAGAATCCACAATTGGAATTTAATTTCCCGAATTCTATTGTTTCGTTGCGAGTGGAATTCAGAGTTGGAATCAAAACTTAATTCCTTGGTATTGGACTATAACTAGAAATTGTCTCTCTTAATTTAGATCGTGGCCCCTCCTTATTAGGTAGAAATCAATTCTAGCTAGCAAATCCTTCATATCCTAACAACGGATTCAGTATTGCAAACTATTTTTAATATTGATCTGATTTGGTGTTGGTACCTTATTCAATTCCACTCATTGAAATATCTACATCCAAATGGACCCTAGGATTGCTTGCTTCGGTGTGCTGATATCATATGACTTCAAGTAGGGATGAGAAGTAGTGTCACCAAAACACTAGCTCCAAAGCCATATAGGCACAACCTGAATGTGATGGAATGTAGAGGATGGATGGAGTTATCACCACCTGAAATCTATGACGATTACCCATGGGGATACCTATACATCTAGCTAGTACAAAATTTGAGTTCCATGCTCACGATTAAATATTAAAGCTTCTCATGCAGCTCCTAAGGGAGAAATTCACTCTTCACTAGATGATTAATCTAATTGAAGTAAGACGAGAAACTTGAAAACAAATGCTCTAATGTCAACACCACTGAACTAGAACTAAATTGATAATAGTCTAGTTATGATATTCCACAAATAGAATAAAATAAATATTGAATTGTAAAGACTCAACTCAAAGATAATAAAGAAATGTACTTATATTGGTTTTTTGCGAAAAAGGTACTTATATTGATAACTCAAAGTCTTTCAAGAAAGTAAGGGATACAAGCGAAGCTTGACTTGTCTCTATCTCCTATACTAACTTGTTCTACTCTAAGAGAAGATGTGGCACAAATCGAGAGCTCCACTTCAGACAATGAGGTAGGTTAAACCAAGGAGCATGGACCCCTTGTTTATACCCCCTAAGGCAACTTAGGAGCATATATAGGAGATTAGTCAATGAGGTAGGTCAGATGAGCTTGGGAATGGGTGGAATTAACATCCAATTCCTAGATTGAGCCTCAATGGTGGTTGTATAATTGTCTGCATGCTCATGTTATATGTTGATATATGATACCGAGCTAATTATGAGTCAAGTTCACAGAAATTGTGCTTAGAATTTTTTATTAGTAGGTCGTCTCAAGGCGAGATCATGGTCGACAGTATGACATTGTAGGGCATATGCTTGGATCCAAGGATGGTCTTGACTCCATACTGGGCCAGGATGCAGAGCTAGCGAGATGCATGTAAGTGAAGGTTTCCCTATGCAATAATGTGAAAGGGATTTCGAATTGGGCATGGAAAGGTGCAAAAGTTGTGAATTTGGTGTGCCCAAGTTTTAAATGAAGCAATACCAGTTTGGGAGCCATATAAATGGGTTGGATTAATAATTAGATGTGATTTTCATGAACCCATGCATGTTGGGTGTAGAGGATACAAATACCCAAGGATCGTGAAATGGAGTTTTTTGTGGGTCTTTTCGACAATGTTTTTAGAGGCTAGGATTTTAGATTCGCACTTTCAATCTAGGGCCAGGGTCATGAGAGGTTAGAGACTGGATGCTTTGCATTCGTTATGTGAAAACTCTCATGCAATAAAAACTCAAGTTCTTTCACTTTGTTAATCATTCTTGGTTGTTTTTTTGGTTGAACTGGTGATTGTGATCTTTTTTTCGAAAAAACGTGGCAAGAGATATCCCCTGTTAGAATTTTATTAGAAGGAGAAAAATAGGTATCACGCTACAATAGGCTACACCCAGCCACACTGAAAATCCACACTTAGCCAACTAGACAAGGCACCAAGGAAAAAGAATCACAAAAAAAAAACACTAAGACGGCCAAGCAGCACCCTGCTGGACGCAATCCTCCTTGATGAAGCCAGCAACTTCAAGCATAGTCTTCTCAGAACCCTAGCAAAATTCTGCGACTCCTTTCTTTCCAGAGTTCCCACCAGAAGTGACCCACCAGACCAAAATCTTTGCGATCCTTCTTCTCAAACTTCACCCTGCATTTCTTCCACCAACCATAGATTGACACAACATGGTCTAGACTAGGCAGCCAGGCAAGATTAAACCAAGATGAAAGCCATCCCCAAAATAACTTAGAAAAACAAGATTCTTTGACCAAGTGCTGCACCGTCTCTGGGTCTTGCTTGCACAATTTGCAAACTGGATCATGGTTCCATCCCCTCTTTTGCAAGTTGTTGGCTGTTAGGATTTTCTTGTGGAGGAGGGTCCAGGCGAAAGAATCTACATTTTGGTTCCGCCCTCTCCTTCCAGATTCGGGAGCAGTCTGAGTTTGGAGAAACTACCCATAAATTGAGCTAAGTAAGCGCTTTTGGTGATTGTGATCTTCATGTGGGAATTTGTTTGTGTGATCCATCCAAAACCATGTTAGGGCATAGTGAAAGGGAATTGCAGAGTTACATATACAGATTAATTCTTGATAGAACGAGTGAATCACGAATTTGGTTTTGAACCTTCATTGATTTTCTAGTAGACTGTGATTATTTTCGTTCGGCAGTCACACCGAACGACAATCAAACTGGAGCATCGGTTAGACTGCACTAGGATCAGCCAAGACTGTTGCTAGTGGTATTTTTTTTTGTTGTTTCCATTTGCGATTGGTTTTAGAGCTTTTGAATTTAAGTTTTTCTAGTTTCTGTAACAATTTAATCCCTTCTTTGGTAGTTATCGTTAGCTTGTTCGATAGCAAATGGATTTTCTTTTCTTTTCTTTTGAATCATAGATTCTAAAATTTTATTTCTCCACAGTGCAATTGTTCGTGAGGATGTTTTCTTCCAGAAGGTCATATGAACCACATGGATCTTTGACAGTGATAACTGAATTATTATAGTGATAATACACAGGCATTTACACCACATATCATCTTGAGTCTCAACTATGCAATAATATATATGAACTTCTCGAAGAATGCGTTCCTACGACATCGATAGGAAGAAGTAGTTACGGCTTGTGGGTGCCATCCAGTGGCTGCAAAGGACTGTACGTATAGTAGGTGTAATGGTGTATACTATCATTATTGAAAGTTGACATCATTCACAAGGCACGTTTATACTCGTACTGTAGTAAAAAAGCTACACGTATGGACGCAAGACTCGCACGAATGCATGTAGATCTGAGTGGTGGTGGTGGAGACGTAGGTCTATCGTCAGACCTGAGTGCTGGAAACGAACATCACGTAGGATTGAGCAGTATCGTATGTTAGTTGTTGCAGTTTCAGTGGCGGGAGATGAAGGTCTTGATGGCATCGATGAGCTCCCGGGTCCGCTCCCCAGTTGTAGGGTCCATGTCGACGGCGTACTTGTTGAGGTAGAAGGAGTGGCTCATGCCGCGGTTGACGAGCACCTCCACGTCCTTGCCGGCGGCGCGCAGGGCTTCGCAGTACTCGAGGTTGGTGTCGCGGATGAGGTCGTTCTCGGCCACGGACACAAGCAGCGGCGGCAGCGGCACGGACTCGAGCGGCGGGGCCTGCGCGCCCATGGGGCAGGTGAACGGGTGGTCCTTGGTGGCGCCCTCCGGCAGCGCGAAGGCGAGGAACTTGTCCAGCATATCCAGCGTGAAGAACACCGCGTCCGGCTTGGCCTCCATCTCGGAGCGGCTCCGCGCGGCGCGCACGAAGCCCGGGTGGATGGGGACGCCGCCGGCCACGCGGAGCGGCGCCCAGTCGTCGCCGCTCGCGCCCACGCGGGCGGCGACGAGGTGCACGAGGTTGCCGCCCGAGCTGTCCCCGACGAGGAACACCCGGGACACGTCGGCCGCCTCGCGGAGGAGCCTGGCCGCCGGGTCGTCGAGGAGGGCGCTGTCGTCCTCGGACGACAGCGCGATGGCTCGGATCCGGCGGAGCGCGGCGACGCCCGCGTCGATGTGCGCGGGCAGGCGGCGCTCGGGCGCGAGCGGGAGCTCGACGGCGACGACGACGGCGGGGACGGCGCACGCGAGGCGCGCGTAGAAGTGGTGGTACATGAGCCATGACGGGCGGGAGATGCAGAAGCCGCCGCCGTGGAGCTGCAGGACGACGGGCAGGCGGCCGGCGCGCGCCTCGGGGAGGTACACGCGCAGGTTGGGCTCCCCCGGGAGGTCGTGCAGCGTGTGCCCGTCGCGGGGCGCGGCGTACGGCGCCACGGGCTGCATCAGCGGGAGCGCCTCGGGCGGGCCGGTCCACGTGCGGTCCACCGTGCCGTCGTCCAGCACGCGCAGCCAGCCGGACACCTCGTCCACCACCTTGCGGCCGCGCGCCACTTGCTGCACTTGGGCGTGCGCCTGCTGCTCATGCTGGTGTGCAATGGTTGGGGCCATTGGTCGTTCGTAGGGTGGTGGTGCTGCGGCCTGCTGGGGGCAGAAGGCGATCGGCCAAGTGCGCGGGTCCCGGAGGCGCTGCGACGCGTGCGTGAGGTGCTGCAGAAGGCTGCAATGGATTGCACAGAGAGACGCGGGTGGTGCGGAGCTTTATAGCGAGACGAGACGAGGACGAGAGGCAGGGGGAGACCGGCGACAGTACTTGCGCGGCTTGTGGCTGTGGTTGCCGTTCATTTGCACCGAAGTTTCACGCAGAATGGCCAGGGCATTTCGTGCAGGATCGCGGGTGGAGAACGGGATGTCGGGGCAGACAAAGCGCGAGCCCGCGACGCCGGGGTCGGTCTCCAGACCAGGAAGGAACGTAGCGTGAAGTTGTGCGACCAGGATTGGCCCTTCATCAGTCCTGCGGTTGGGTCCCGCGTATGACCTGGGATTGTTGGGGGGGAAAATGAGTATGAACTGGGCCTCCTGACCGAGCGAGGACTGGAGCAGAGAGCGCTCCTAAATTATTCTTGCAACTCGTCACTGGTCAGTCAGGTCAAGGCATAGGCTATTTCCACGCAAAATAAAGGAGAGGAATAATCCGATCTTTGGTTAGGAAGGCAGCAGTTGGCTGGTCGTCTCATCTGGCTACTGATCAGGTCAAGTCGGTCGTGTGCAAATAGCGAGCAACGGGTAGCACACTCTACACCTGGACACAGACACAGTAGTGGTGTGCGGTGTGCCCTGGTGGAACAGGGGAGATCCGTGTCGACTACTGTGTGGAGCCTGGAGCTTGACCAGTTGGTGCGCTTGGAATGGTCCCCGTCCGTCCACACCACTCGCGGTCGCGGGTGGCCATGCTTGGGGGACAAGGCCAGCGGGGTGAGCCTGATGTGTATCTAGGTGATTGCCATTTATCAAGCCAAAGCTTCTCAAAAGGCTCACCACGAAGCTTTGCTTATTGAGCAAAGCATCAACTCTATTGCCATTAAGCCTATCTTTCAGGTTGAGAATGATCTATCACATCTTTTATCTGATAAGATTTGTTGCAGGACTGCTTCGTTTGCAGGCCAAGAGGCTGGCTTAGGAATTCTCTCCACCAATCCCACAGCCAAATGCGCTCTGCCATCTCTCCCTTACAGGCGGAGGCTCACAACCTTATGTTAGCGATGACAATTGCCTCCACCTTGCAGGTACAAGACTGCTACTATCTCTTTGACTGAAAAACCTTGGTGGAAAATATAAATGACACCGGCAAGAATCTGAATGATTGGAATATAAGACACCAATTACAAGAAATTCTTCATTTCGCCAATCAAGTTCGTGGAGCTGTTACTCATGTTCCTAATAAAGAATTAAATTGTACTTCCATTTATAGATCGTTTGACTTTTTTGGTATCAAGTGTGACCAGTTCGTCTTATTCAAAAAATCTTACAATTATCATTTATTTTCATTGTAATTTTGTTTAGCATATAATATACTTTAACTATGAATTCAATTTTTCTATTTTTTTGCAAATATTTTGAATATGACGAACCTATCAAATTTGATGTAAAAAAAATCAAACGATCTGTGAATCAGGACGGAGGGAGTATTCCTCACTCTTTAGCCAGGCTGTGTAGCCAGGACCTCAAACCTCCAAAGAGGTGGGACTACTATTGGGTTGCAAGCCCACTAGTCATGCGAAAGACTGCAAGCCAATCTTCTTCCACTACGTTGTAACCCTCTTGTTATTGGCCGATGAAATACCAATCTTGTTCACCTTTTTCATTGTAAGCATCTTCTTGCTACTGGCTGATGCATCGCCAATCATCTTCATCTCTCACTGCCATCAAGTCAGGAATTGAGTGGTCACCAAGAGAAAAGCCCACTTTCCAACTCAACCACCGGTGTGGCCTACCAATTTGCGCAGATGTTAGACCCTAACAGTTGAACGACACTCAGATCAAGGTTAATAATGTAACTAATTACAGGTTTTATGTTGTTACTATCCGGGAGGAATGCAAATGAGAGGGCACGAAGTACCCTACCCATACAAATTCGTTAGTTAATTTATTTTAAAAAGTAAATTAATTGTGAGATGTTTAATTTTAGACTTCGGCTTTTGATTTTTGGACCACATTTTAATATGGTGACGTTAATTCGCACAAAGTTTTTCAAAAAAGATTTAACAAATTTTAGTTAATTTTTATTACATTTTGATGGTGCGAATATGATGTTTTTAGTTCAAATTAAGGTCCATCATTTGACATGGAACACTCATGTCCATCTAGAAACAATAATTGATCCACCCTTTACTAAATTTATATCGTTGTCATGGTGTGCGCGTGAGATTTTAATTCCATCTCCTAACTTCTGATGTGTCCCATTTGGCTAGAGTAAGTTTCACAAAATAGCTTGTATCACAAACAAATTTTAGCAAATTTCATTAATATGAAAACAAATCTGCACAATGTGTTTTAAAAAGGAAAAACATGGGATATATAGTATTCACCAGAATCAATGTATTCATAAACACCTGAAGTTTTGAAAAGTTTTAGGTCTTTAGAAACTTGAACCTCGTACGCATAGATGGTTTTGAACATACTTTCATAAAAACCTGAATTAATTAGGATGCTCATTTATATTCCAATAGAAAATATTGTTATCTACGTTCATAAATGTATGATACGATTGATTTTTTTCTATATAACTTTGGTCATTCATTTTATTCAAAAAATTCTTAAATTATTATATTTTGTTGTGATTTGTTTTATCACTCAAGATAGTTTTTAAGTATGAGTTATATTTTTACATGTTTGAATAAATTTTTTAATTAAAAGGAATTTCTTTTCTCGCCAAGTGTGCCAATTCCTTCCCACCAAAAGTCCCCTCAAGTTCTTCTCCAAATATTCAAATCCAATACCCCAAAATCAAAATCAGAAAAAGGATAAAACCCCTCCCCCTCAGCTAGGCCGAAGCCCACCCCTCCTTTTCCGCCCTCTCTCCGCTCAGCCCACCAAGCCGGCCTACTCCCTCCCCCTTCTCTCCTTGGGCCGCCACCCGCCCTAGCCCATCACATCCCTTCCTCGGCCCAAGCTGCAACTCCCCTCCCCCTCTCTCCCTGGCGTGTCGTCCCCAGCCGCCAGGCTGCCTCTCTCTCTGCCATGCGGGACCCACTCGCCATCGTCTTCCTCCCCTTCCCTCATGTCGGGTTGCGCCAGCCGCACCCCGCCGTGCTGTGCCGCCTCCGCCTCGCCCCGACCCCTCTCTGGCTCCACATCGATGCCACCTCACCGCCGTGTCAGTGCGGCTGAGTCAGCCCCACCACCAGCTCACACCCGGTCGCCGCCATTCTTCCTTTCCCCTCCGTCCGGCCGCTGCGCCTATAAGAAGGCTTCGGCGAGCCTCACCGCTCCCTCCTTGACCATGCGTGCACATGCACTCTCGCGCACTCTCGCACACACACACACACACACACATCCCCCCGCACTGGGTGTCCTCGGCGAGCAGAGCTCCCGGCGATGGACCTCGTGCACAGCACCTCCCCCCTCCAAAATCCACCCTACCCCATCCACCTCTAATCTAATCGAGGTGAGCCCGAGCTCTGCCGCCTCCGTGCGCCCATCATTTTCCCTCTCCCCTAGTCAGAGCCGCACCAGCAGAGCTGGAGCGCCGCCGCGCCGCGACACCCCGCTCCATCGGTGCTCTGGTCGCACGCCGCCAGGGCTGTTCCCTGCACCTCCACGACACCCCCATCGGGTTCACGACACCACACTCATCCTCCCTGACCAGCTCTGGCCGCTGGAACCGGGCCACCGGCGGCCGGACCTCGACGGTGATCGGTTTGGCCAGACCGAGCTGGGACACCGTCACCCGTCTACCCCCTCTTCGGTTTGGTTGACACGTGGGGCCCACTGCGCCGACGTCAGACCGCGCCATTGTCAGACCGTGCCGTCACTGCACCGTTCGCCCTATGGGCCGGCCTGTGAAGGCCCATGGGCGGGAAGGCGGGCGCGAGCCAAGCCGGGCGTTAAGGGAAGTGGGCCGCGCGCTGACCTTTCGACCCGCGATGCATTTCCCTTTTGTTCTTTTTCTGATTTATGATTTTTCTTCTAAAGAAGTTCATATCTCACACGTTTGGTCCCCGATTTAGGTGCCTAAATTCTCCATACATCAAGCTCTACATATCCGTGCACTTCTCATGACCTTTCACCACATTTACGTGGGTTTGTTTAATGGGGCTACACACAACGCATTAAACAAGCCGTACATACAATTCCTTCCGTAAAGGCTAACCTGCCCGCTCCTTCCGATCACAACAATGGATGGCTATCGGGCCCCATTATTGTGATGAGTGGGTAAAACCGGGAACTTTTCCTCGATCGCGCTAGTGGTTAGCCAACAGGCACCATAATCGCGATGGACGAAATTGTCTAGGCTCTTGACCGGAAATCAAACCGCCTGTCCTGTATCAGTTTCGTTTCTGCTAACCTTGTGATAATCCGTCTCGCTCTTCAACCCTTGATATCCACAAAAACCCTTCTCATCGCCATGTGACCCCCACGCTCTCGACGCATTCGCCCACATTGCGGCCGTTGGTACCCTCTGCCATGGCGCCTCGTTAACGAGCGCTATCTGGCCCGACAGTATGGTCGGAGGTTTGTAACGCAATGCCTCAAGGCTCAGTGCCTGGCTGTGGAGCAGCTTAGCTCGCTGGAGCCAGAGCCGCCGGTATGATTCACCGGTCTACTCCCAAAATCCTTCACTCAACAGAAACCAAAGCCTTGTCGAGCTCATAATATGTCTTGCTTGTTTGTTTCTTCTGTTTATGCGCTTAGGTCATACTGGAGAGTCTGATTGGTCGAGCCCTCGAGAGGTTCTTCTATGAGCTCGGGATCGACACCAAGCAGTTGTATACGCTACCCCAACTAAGCGAAGGGCAAGTCCACTAGAATCCCCACTTGATGCATAAATTACCCAGTTTTTCAATGCACAACCCATTGCCTGTTTAACGATAAAACCTACATATTTTGGCTTGCTGAGAAACATGGTAGGATAGCCACCTAAGCTTTTATCAGATGTAGTGCGCATAGATGGATCGCTCACTGAATTATACACACACACATATACATACTTTAATCTGGTCGATGGGATTATGGGGATGGGTATGTGTGGTTTCAAAAACATGGGGAAAGACCCCGGCGGCCGACTGCTGTCGACCATGCCATGTGTTAAAGGGTGCGATACCCGGGTACCGTTATCATGGTTTATTTGGGGTCCGGCCTCGTAGGGAGGTTTGGACGGCGTGGCTCGGTTGTGAGCATTGGGGGTTGTTTCTGCCCTGAAGGACCGAATTGAAGTCTCATCTTGCCTAACTCTTCTACTACGACCACTCGACGCTGTATGGAGCAGCACCTAGCTGAGTCAAAATGGATAGTCATGCAATTGTCTGCAGTGCCAGTGTGGCAAGAGGCTAAGGATTGAGGGCTTGGGTCGCATGTCTGCTGGCAGGGCGACAAAGCTATACAGATCCTCTTGATGCGTTGCTGGATGATAACAGGAAGGCAAAGGCTAGATTGGAATTCGGACACTTATTTGACCGTAAGCAGTCGTTGAGTCCTACTTGTGGGTCATAGTACAATGTCTGATCAGAGTATAAATCTATCTAGATAGTTCGTTGTCCATAGGAATGGACGGTTATGGCTTGGTTTCGACAACTAGATGTATTATAAAATTGAGTGTGGTTGGGTTTAGTGGTTGGTTGTGTTGGGAAGCTACGGGGACGAGGCTCAGTAGCTTGGTGGAAACTTGGTTTGGTTCAAGTTGAGCCACGTGGACCCGTGAATCCAGTGGCAGCCCCTTGTTGGAAAGATTATTTTCTAAATTAAAACTCGAATAACTGAACCTTGCATAGGAAAATGTTTTCTGGCAAATTATCCTGAGCTTCAGATATTGCAAGTACCGATAGCATTTACCCCAATTACTTATTGAGGAAAGTGGGCTTCCGGAGTATGTTTCGTACTCACCCATACTTTGCTGATGGTTTACACAGAAGATGAAGTCGTCGTGATTGTGAATGTGTAAGGGTTGTGGCCTATCCCCAACTAGGGTTGTAGGGAAGCTTGGGTCCACGTATATCTTTCCGCTGCCACGTGTTTCGGGCTGCACCCCATTTAGTCTGTCCCATTAGGACGGATCTGTACTAATCTGATGTAAGAATGTGATTACCATAGCTCTGGGAATGGTAATAAAATACATTTTAATCCTATTAAAGATGTGAGCCGCTTCACCCTAACAGTTGAACGACACTCAGATCAAGGTTAATAATGTAACTAATTACGGGTTTTATGTTGTTACTGTCCGGGAGCAATGCAAATGAGAGGGCACGAAGTACCCTACCCATACAAATTCGTTAGTTAATTTATTTTAAAAAGTAAATTAATTGTGAGATGTTTAATTTTAGACTTCGGCTTTTGATTTTTGGACCACATTTTAATATGGTGACGTTAATTCGCACAAAGTTTTTCAAAAAAGATTTAACAAATTTTAGTTAATTTTTATTACATTTTGATGGTGCGAATATGATGTTTTTAGTTCAAATTAAGGTCCATCATTTGACATGGAACACTCATGTCCATCTAGAAACAATAATTGATCCACCCTTTACTAAATTTATATCGTTGTCATGGTGTGCGCGTGAGATTTTAATTCCATCTCCTAACTTCTGATGTGTCCCATTTGGCTAGAGTAAGTTTCACAAAACAGCTTGTATCACAAACAAATTTTAGCAAATTTCATTAATATGAAAACAAATCTGCACAATGTGTTTTAAAAAGGAAAAACATGGGATATATAGTATTCACCAGAATCAATGTATTCATAAACACCTGAAGTTTTGAAAAGTTTTAGGTCTTTAGAAACTTGAACCTCGTACGCATAGATGGTTTTGAACATACTTTCATAAAAACCTGAATTAATTAGGATGCTCATTTATATTCCAATTGAAAATATTGTTATCTACGTTCATATAAATGTATGATACGATTGATTTTTTTCTATATAACTTTGGTCATTCATTTTATTCAAAAAATTCTTAAATTATTATATTTTGTTGTGATTTGTTTTATCACTCAAGGTAGTTTTTAAGTATGAGTTATATTTTTACATGATTGAATAATTTTTTTAATTAAAAGGAATGATTGAACTTGTGGAAAAAGCCAACCACATGTGGTGTAAAAACGCCATTCTTTTGCGAGTAAAAGTATTTGCTTTGCATAGGTATGGTCAAACTCAAAGTCATTACATGTCAAGGCGAGACGTGACACTGATACACACCTGGCAACTCAATCGCGGGCACACACGTACGAGTACGACTAAAACACAAGCAAACAGCTTAGCATTAACAACTGCGAGTTACTATTACAGTACGTATTATTCTTGCACTTGAGCGCGTTCAGTGGCAGCTGACGAAGCTGGCGATGGCGTCAATCAGCTCCTGGGTCCGCTCTGCTGTGCAGGGATCCATGTCGACGGCGAATTTGTTGAGGTAGAACGCATGGCTCATGCCGCGGTTGATCAGCACCGCCACCTCCTTACCGGCAGCGCGCAGCGCGTCGCAGTACTCGAGGTTTCTGTCACGGACGAGGTCGTTCTCGCCGACTGCCACCAGCATCGGCGGGAGCGGCACGGACTCCAGGGGCGGCGCCTGTGGCCCCATGGGGCACGTAAACGGGTGCTCCTTGCCGGCGCCAACCGGCAGCGCCATGGCGTTGAACTTGTCCAGCATGTCCAGCGTGAAGAACACCGAGTCCGACCTCACCTCCAGCTCCGACCGGCTCCTTGTTTCCCGCACGAATCCCGGGTGGATTGGGATGCCGCCGGCGACGCGCAGGGGCGCCCAGGTGCCAGCGCCGTCCTGGCCCACGCGCGCCGAGACGAAGTGGACGAGGTTGGCGCCGGAGCTGTCGCCGACGAGGAACACCCTGGAGACGTCGCCGGCCTCGCGGAGGAGCTTGGCCGCCGGGTCGTCGAGGGCGCCGTCCTCCGAGGACAGCGCGATGGAACGGAGCCGGCGGAGCGCCGCGACGCCCGTGTCGATGTGCGCGGGCAGGCGGCGCTCGGGCGCGAGCGGGAGCTCGACAGAGACGACCACGGCGGGTACGGCGCACGCGAGGCGCGAGTAGAAGTGGTGGTACATGAGCCAGGACTGGTGGGAGACGCAGAACCCGCCACCGTGGAGGTGCACGATGACGGGCAGGCGCCCACCCTCGCCGCCGTTTGTCTCCGGGAGGTAAACGCGGAGGCTGGGCTCACCGGGGATGTCGTGCAGCGTGTGCCCGTCGCGGGGCACGGCGTACGGCGCCACGGGCTGCATCAGCGGGAGGGCCTCGGGAGGGCCGGTCCACGTGCGGTCGACGGTGCCGTCGTCCAGCACGCGCAGCCAGCCCGACACCTCGTCCACCACCTTGCGACTGCGACCGCCGGCCGCTTGCACCTGCGGCTGCGACTCGGCGACATTGGCATTGTCCATCGCTGCTTCCGCACTTGGTGCAATCTCCACTGGGGCACGCACGCGCTCGCGGAGATGGACCGATGGTTGTGGTTGCAAGAACGACGCGGGAGGAGCAGTGCTTTATAAGCAAGGCGCGACCGAGCGAGGCCCGTAGTCTCTTTGCTAATTAGTGGCCGTTTATTAAAAAAACAATTGAAAAGCACCTACAGGCCGGCTACAACCACTGTACCATAATAAAGTTATTTTAGATTCAAAACTTGTGCCACAATAACAATCGTTATTGGAGATTAATAACTTATAACTTATCTTGTATCTCCAAATATCCCACTGCCTATTTATCTAGACATGCACAGAGCGATGTCATCTTAGGAATCCATTGTAAGTCATTATCCACTAAGCCCATCGGTCGACGACTGTCACTGTGGGTACCCAGCTAACCGGATACCCGCTTACACTAGACAAAGATCACTAAGGAGGGAAGGTACTGCAGTACAAAGAGGGCCTAAGACCGCGTACAGATGGGCCCGGCCTACTCCTTGTAAAAGCTGGGCCGCGCACCCGGCCCACAGGGGAGGCCCCGGACCTCCTTCAGCGAGGTCCGAGCCTCCCCCGACCATGCGAGGAGTCCCTCAGGGGAAGGTGAGGTCCGGGGCACGTGCCTTCGGTGGTCCGGGGCCGCCACGTGCCCACACGGCACGGGGAGGTCCGGAGCCAGCACTCTCGGTGGTCCGGGGCCGCCACGTGCCCACAGGGCACAGGAAAGTCTCGCGCTGCCACGTGCCCACAGGACGCGTGGCGGGGCCTTCAGGCAGGCGCCTCGCCCACCTACTGCATTTATTGCGGACAGGTGGGCGTGCCCGATGCCGCTGACACCGCCGCTATCAGACGAGCGTGCCCCTGTTGCTGACACCACCGCTGTCAGGCGGGCGTGCGACCATAGCACGCTGACACCGCCGCTGTCAGACGGGCGTGCCCCCATCGCCGCTGGCACCGCCGCTGGCAGGCGACGGCGGCGAGGCAAAGGGGCGCGCCTTACCGAGGCAAAGGGGCGCACCTTACCGAGGCGCGACGGCGATAGCAGGGCACTACAGTTGATTTCCCCGGCTACGCTGGGGAAAATATTGAGTAAACAAGTACGCTGTACTCATCATGAGCCGCGCCACGCGCGGCGACCGCGCTCAGCCTAATACTAGGTAGCGGCGCTACAACGCTACTACGAGCGCCCCGTCCTGTCACGCGTGCACGTCGCCTGCCCCTCGGCCTCCGAAGCCTCTCAGCGGGTTTAGCAGCCGATGGGACAGGACAGCGTAAGGGAGGACGGCGCGGCGCCGTATCCAGACGGCAGGCCAACATGGCGGATCTCCAGGCCATATCAGGTCGCGTCAGTGGTACGGGCGCAAAGCATGAGAGCGTCGGACACCAGGCACAGGATAGAGCTATAGCATAGAGGAAATGGGCCGGGACCACCTGTCGGGGCCCGGCCACCATGTACGTGCCCCCCTTGGGCTATAAAAGGGGAGGCATACGCAGCACAAGAGGACAGTCTCCTCAGACCAAACAGACTCAACCCACAAAGCACAAGCACACAATCCACACTGTCTTCTCCTACAGACAGAAATACAAGAACATATCGACAGTGGACGTAGGGTATTACGCTCCGGCGGCCCGAACCACTCTAAACCCTCTCGTCACCATCGTGCCACCATTGACCAGCTAACAACGATCGCTCCCCCTAACTACTCTTAGTACTTAGGATCTCGGCCGGGTGCATTCCGCCACCCGACCAGGAGCACGCTCGCTCCGACATTTGGCGTGCCAGGTAGGGGGAAAGCATCAGTTAGCATCATCCCTCGCGGCATGATGGTTCGCATCCGCGACATTCAAGAGGATGCAGCCGCATCAGAGGAGGTGGCCTCGACTGGGTCGCAGGCCTCCCCCCACCATTCTGAAGGCGCGGCGCGGACGCCGCGGGTCCCTCGACGCCCCACGGGGGGCGCCGCTGCTGCAAACACTGCGGTAGCGAGCGCTGTAGTGGCAAATGCCGCCACGGTGAACCCCGCTGCTGCCAGCGGCCCGCTCGCCGCAGCCAGGGAGCTGCTTCGTAACCCCTCGGGGCCGACAGCCTCTCCTAGCGCCCTGGCGCAGTGGCGGAGCGATGTGGATCGCCTGATCCACCTAGCTGAGGTCACCCCTGGCCCAGCTAGGACTGGATCGTGACCCCCTCCCAGCAGCGGGGGGAGGTCGAACCGCCGCAGGCAGCACGATGCGGCAACATCCGCGCGCTCCCCCTCAGTGAGGAGCGCGCAGACGGAAGACCTGCGAGCTGAGCTCAACCGCCGGCGAGCAGGCACCCCCACCACCGTGGAGCAACCACGGGTGCAGCCAAACGCCGCCAAGGGCAAGAACCTTGACGTTGCGTTCGCCGCAGCTGCTCCTAAGCCCCCGGCTTACGTGCAACCCCCGGTTGGCGTACAATCGCCATCGGGGGTCGTATCGGCTGGAGTTGGCTGCGCCGCACTCGCGGACAGTCTCCGCTCCGCACGCTGGCCACAGAAGTTCCGGCCGCACCTGTCGGAAAAATACGACGGGAATACCAACCCGTCAGAATTCCTGCAGGTGTACGTCACCGCTATCACAGCGGCTGGCGGAGACGACGCCGTTATGGCGTCGTACTTCCATGTCGCCTTGTCTGGGCCAGCCCGGACTTGGCTCATGAACCTCTCCCCCGGGTCAATCCAATCCTGGGAAGAGCTCTGCACTCTGTTCCTGGCGAACTTCGCGAGTGCATGCCAGCAGTACGGTGTGGAGGCCCACCTCCATGCAGTACGTCAGGAGCCCGGGGAATCCCTCCGAGCGTTCATCGCTTGCTACGCCAAGGTGTGGGGGACAATACCTCGCATCTCCGACGTGTCCATCATCACAGCCTTCCGGCAAGGCGTCCGTGATGAGAAGATGCTGGAGAAACTGGCGACCCGCCAAGTACAGGACGTCGCCACCCTATACGCGCTGGCGGACAAGTGCGCTAGGGCCGCAGAGGGGCGTACATGGCACTCCCCACAGCAGGACAGGACTGCCCGAGCAGGCGCCTCTGCCG
Organism: Paspalum vaginatum; assembly: GCA_030272315.1. Taxonomy (NCBI): domain Eukaryota; kingdom Viridiplantae; phylum Streptophyta; class Magnoliopsida; order Poales; family Poaceae; genus Paspalum; species Paspalum vaginatum. Next base: position 37,207,213 of record CM059020.1, on the reverse strand, counting down.
GTGCTGCCCGAAAGGGCAGCAAGAAAAAGAAGAAGGGCCGACGCCCTGAGAGGTTCCTGGAAGGGGCCCTGTCGCCGCGGCAGCACCTGGAGGCCACGACACCGGCGGCAAGCGCCCTAGGCAATAGGCGCGGAATAGTGGCGGCTCATGCCCTGTTCACCCCAACAGCGGTCACAACGCCGCCGACTGTCGCGAGATACAGAAGCTCGTGCAACGGCGTCTCAGTGAGCGCCGCGAGCGTCCGGCCAAGGACGACTCGCCCCCACGCCAGCGCCCTGGCAAGGGGAACGCTACCAGCGACGGCGGGCCCGTCGCTGGAGGCAAGGAGATGGGCTACCAGCCCCTGGAGCGGGAGCTCAAGAGCGTCTACGCTCTAGGCCACTCCAGCTCCGAATCCAGCGACAACGAACGTCGCAAGAGGCTGTACGTCATGTACGGCGGAAGCTGGGAGGTCTCCTCCCGGCGAGACGTGAAGGCCCTGCGCCGAGAAGTCCTCTCGGTCAGGCCGAGCGTCCCAGGGGTGGCTCCACACCACAAGTGGAGAGACACCACCATCTCCTTCGGGCCGGCCGACTGCCCGGAGAACATGGCTGGGGCTGGCGTGCTGCCGATCATCACGTCGCCAGTGGTCGCCAACATACGTCTCCACCACGTGTTGATCGACGGCGGAGCCGCCCTCAACATCATCAGCCACGCAGCCTTCAAACAGCTGCAGATTCCGGAGTCACGCTTGGCTCCGACGCGCCCATTCTCCGGCGTGGGTCCAGTACCGATCTACCCGAAAGGGAAGATCGACCTGCCGGTCACCTTCGGGACCCCGAAGAAATTCCGCACAGAGAACGTCCAGTTCGATGTCGCGGAAGTCAACCTGCCGTTCAACGCCATCATTGGCAGACCGGCACTTTACCGCTTCATGGCCGTTGCTCATTACGGGTACTTGGTCGTGAAGATGCCGTCCCCGGCGGGTGTTCTCACCGTGCCGGGAGACCGCCACGCAGCCGTCGCCGCGGTAGAGAAGCTCCATGCTCTCGCTACTGACGCAGCGAACCCGGCGGGGGACAACCCCTCGACCTCTCGGGCCAAGGTTCCTGTTAAGGAACCGAAGGTGCCCAAGGTATGCCCTTCCGACCCAGAGGACGTGCCGGTCAAGACCGTCCAGATTGGGGCGGAACCCTCCCAGACCACCCACATCGCAGGGAATCTGGGAGAGAAATAGGGAGACGCGCTCATTGCTTTCCTCCGGGCAAATGTTGACGTGTTCGCCTGGGAACCGTCGCAGATGCCTGGGATCCCTAGGGAAGTGATTGAGCACCATCTGAAGATCAACCCGGACGCCAAGCCGGTGCGGCAAAAGCCACGGAGGCAGTCCGTGGAGCGCCAGGACTTCATCCGTCAGGAGGTCCGGAAGCTCCTCGACGCGGGCTTCATCGAGGAGGTCCATCACCCCGAGTGGCTGGCCAACCCGGTGGTCATCCCCAAGGCGAATGGGAAGCTTCGGATGTGTATCGACTACACCAGCCTCAACAAAGTATGTCCTCCAGACCCTTATCCCCTCCCACGCATAGACCAGATAGTAGATTCCACCTCCGGGTGTGAACTTTTGTCTTTTTTGGATGCGTACTCTGGGTTTCATCAGATCCAGATGGATGAGGAGGATAAGAGGCATACAGCCTTCGTAACAGTAGATGGGTTATATTGTTACGTTGTAATGCCATATGGTCTGAGGGATGCTTTACCTACGTTTCTGCGTGCCATGAATTTCACGTTCCATGACCTGATAAGAAACATAGTAGAGGTCTACGTCGATGACATTGTTGTCAAGACCAGGGTAGGGTCGACCTTGATGGAAGACCTAGCCCTCGTTTTCGACAGGTTGCGCACAACGCGCACGAAGCTGAACCCCGAGAAATGCGTTTTTGGCGTCTCGGCTGGTAAGCTGTTAGGTTTCCTAGTGTCACATCGCGGCATAGAGGCAAACCCAACCAAGATCAGGGCAATCGAGGCTATGCGGCCGCCGGCCTGCATCAAGGACCTCCAGAAACTCACTGGGTCCTTGGCAGCCCTCAGCCGGTTTATCTCAAAGCTGGCTGAGAGAGCCCTGCCCTTCTTCAAGCTTTTGAGGAAGTCCGGACCATTCATATGGACCGAAGAGGCTGAACAAGCTTTCTAGGAGTTGAAGCAGCATCTCACTACTCTGCCCGTTTTAGTGGCGCCAGAGTCTGGTGAGACCCTGTTTCTCTACCTCGCGGCGACATCCGAGGTAGTAAGCATGGTCTTGGTCGCCGAGCGACCAGCCCATCCCCACAAGGGAGACACCGGGGTCCCCCAAGTGGAAGGTGGTGGTCCGCCCACCACAGGAGCTGCAGCCGGCCCCGATACCAGAGGTCCGGTTGGCACACTGCCCTGCCAAGGCGGTAAGCCACCAGAAGCTGGTGGCCAAGCCGCCCAGGGGGCCAGCCTGGCAGGGGGAGGTGGCCTCGGACCTACCACTAAGGTCCGGACCACCCAGAAGCCAGTATATTACGTCAGTGAGGTCCTCCACGGGGCAAAGGCCAGATATCTGGAAGCTCACAATTCTAACGCCACTGGGAATATTGCCAAATGGGCCGCGGAGCTGGCAGAGTTCCAACTCGACTTCCAGCCCCGCAGCGCTACCAAGAGCCAGGTCTTGGCCGACTTTATCGCAGAGTGGACTCCCACCACCACGGAATCTGGAGGTCCGCAAGCCGAGGCAGAACCTTCCCGGCCAGACAGGACCGTCCGGGTTTTCACCGAGCCGCACTGGACTCTCTTCTTCGACGGGTCTGCCCGCGAAAAAGGGTCCGGAGCAGGAGTGGTCCTCATGGACCCGAACGAGGATCAAGTAAAGTACATAGTATGCTTTGAATTCAAAGCCACTAACAACATGGCGGAATACGAAGGCTTGATCTTCGGGCTCATGATCGCCCAGTCACTGGGAATCAAGCAGCTCCTGGTTAAGGGGGATTCCCAGTTAGTGATCAGACAGGTCCGGGGGGAGTGCTGCTGCAATAACCCCCAGCTCGCAGCATACCTCTTGCGAGTGAGGGAGCTCGAGGTCCTGGAACTGCAGCACGTTCCCAGGAACCTCAACTCAGTGGCAGATGACCTCTCCGCGAGGGCATCGACTCGGGGCCCAGTACCCGAGGGCGTCTTCAAAAGACAGCTGCTGAGACCAACCGCCCAGCCAGCCGAACTGGGCGAAGGGGGCAGAACTAGCACCTCGAAGCTAGCAGCCCCGGTGGTCCTCCATCTCTGGAGCCCACCAAGGATCGTGTGGACTGATGACCCCGGCATGTCATCAGGGACACATCCAATGGCTCAGGGTAGTCCCGATGCACGGATCTCCGAGATTCGGGACTACCTGAAGGACAAAATCCTTCCCGAAGAACGTGTGTCTGCTGAGCGCATAGTGCGATTGGCTAAACGCTACACGCTAGTAGAAGGGGATCTCTACAGGCGTGGCGCCAATGGCATCCTCATGCGATGCATAACCCGGGAGGAGGGCCGCGATTTACTCGCGGAGATCCATGGAGGCGAGTGCGGGAATCATTCAGGGTCCCGTACGCTGGTCGGCAAAGCCTTTCGGCATGGCTTTTACTGGCCGACTGCGCTCCAGGATGCAGCTGAGCTAGTAAGGTCCTGCAAGGCGTGTCAGTTCCACGCAAAGCAGATACACACACCGGCTCAGTCTCTGCAGATGATTCCCCCCTCTTGGCCCTTCGCGGTATGGGGGGTGGACATCCTGGGACCTTTCCCTAGAGCTGTCGGTGGGTACCGGTACCTCTACGTCGCCATTGACAAATTCACAAAATGGCCTGAGGTAACCCCAGTAGTAAGCATCACCCAAGGAACTGCAACAGCTTTCCTTAAGTCCATTGTGTGCCGGTTCGGCGTCCCCAGCCGTATCATAACGGACAACGGGACCCAGTTCAGGAGTCGGGTCTTCCAGGACTACGGCGACGGCGTTGGCATCCAGTTATGCTTCGCGTCTGTAGCACATCCTAGGAGCAATGGACAGGTCGAAAGAGCTAACGCAGAAATCCTCAAGGGGCTCAAAACCCGCACCTTCAACTGCTTGGAGAAGCACGGTGCAAAATGGGTTGATGAGCTCCCCTGCGTGCTATGGGGGAACCGGACCACACCCAGCCGAGCAACCGGGGAAACCCCATTCTTCCTGGTATACGGGGCCGAGGCATGCCTCCCACCAGAAATACTCTTTGGCTCCCCGCGGGTCCAAGCTTTTGATGAATCTTTGCAGGAACAGGCTAGGCGCGACGACGTCGACCTCGTCGAGGAGCAAAGATGGCAGGCTGCAATCCGGAACGCACGGTACAACCAATCGCTCAAACGCTATCATGAGCGAACCGTGCGGTGCAGGGTACTCCAACCTGGAGACCTGGTCCTGAGGCGCATCTTGAACCGAGAAGGGCGCAACAAACTCTCCCCTAGCTGGGAAGGCCCCTTCGAGGTGACAGAAGTTAGTCGCCCCGGTTGCGTTCGCCTCGCTACGGAGGAAGGAGTTCCGCTGCCGAACCCGTGGAATATAGAACACCTCCGTAAGTTTTATCCGTAGGCAAGAGATTCAGGGCGACACTCTTTCCTTTTGTAAGCTAAATAGGACCACCATGTGGACCAGAGCGGTGAAGGTCCGCCCTTGTATTCCCGACCTCTGGCTGACATCACATGACACCCTGTACCGCTTGATTAGAGAAAGAGTTTAGCCCTGAAATCCTTGTCTCCGCTGATTACCCTAATGCTTACTCAGCTACCATCTTTTCAATTTTTCCTAACCCCTGCGTGGAATCCTACTCTTGCCAAAAATCTCCTTGGAACAAGCAGGACTTAGCAGCTTGAGTGTGAAATGGTTAGCACAGAGGCTGGGAAGGAGGTCTGGAATACTGGGTACCAGGTCCAGAGAAAAGGGGCTCGCCTTGGTAGCGCGGAGCTGTCAGCTGCTTAGCCTGGTCTCATACCCTAAGCACTGAACACTCCCTACCACGCCGTGAGTTCCCCCCAGTATCAGGAACAGTGCACTTAGTGCTCCGGACCACCTCCTAAGCTAATGGCACACCCCCTAACCTCAGCAGCAAGGTCCGACTGCGACTCCAAGGACTTCGAGGCAGCGCGGTTACCTTTATTTCGCTAAGGGAGGTCCGAACGGCTGCAGGACCGGACAACAGCTAAGATGTTTTGGACTAAGGATGGTCCAGGGCTGTGTCGCAGTTTTGCCTGGTTCCGTACCCTTAACTCACACACCCTGCTATCCCACGAACAAACATCCTGGCCCCTGGCCCGGACAGCAAACGCTCCGGACCTCGAATAGCGGAAAAGGTCAACTCAGAGTAGGTCCCGTAGGTGCGACACTGACGTTTGCCGTGAGTTGCATGCAGGTCTGGCCTCTGACTCGGTGGTAGCCAGCCTCAAAACTTAGAGCCTACCTACCAGGGGGCCAGGAGGTCAGGTAACAACACACCAGCATGCAGCAGGAAGTAAATGGAGATAAGTCGCAACTATCATTCTTATATTACTTGTCCATACTAATGTTTTGCATAGCCTTGTGTAAATAAAATAAAAAAAACAAAACAAAACAGCAAAAGCTGTTGCCCTACGGCGCTGGGGAGGCTCCTGTCCCTGGTGCATCCGGGTCCTCATCTGCAGGGGTCCGCTGGAACCGGGCGGCAACAACCTCCACCGCCTCCTGCACGCTATCTCGGGCGGCGGCCTCCGCTTCCTCCACCGGACCAACGATGACCGGGTCCAAGGAAATGGCGGGGTCGTGGCTCCGGAAGCAGACCAGGAGGTGCTCCACCACGAGGCGGCACAGCTCGTGGCCCTCGGCTTCAAGGCGCTCCCCGAGCGTGGAGTCCAGGCGCCGGAGCCGCTCCACCGCGGAGTCAAGGACGGGGAAGGCGTCTGCAATAGTGGACGGTGGCTCTGTCACCCGGATCGGACTCAGTCCGAGCGGTACCAGAGCCGAACTCGCCTCCCCGGCCCAGTCGGCGATGCGTTGAAGGCCGGCGTGCATCTGCTCCCGGTCCTCCGCCGCCGCCTGCTGGGCAGCACCCTGCTTCAGCTGCTCCAGGGCGGCCCGCTCAACCAGCAGCTCCTTCTCCTGGTTCGCCAGCTCTGCCTCTCGGGACCTCACCCAGTCCTCACGGACCTTGAGCGTGGCAGCCTGGCGAACGGCGGAGTAACTGAGAGCCTTGGCCGACGCCTCGCGCTGAGCAACGGAGTCCTCACGGGCCGCAACTGTTGCCTCGCGCTCGACAAGCCTCAGCTTCATCTTGTCGAGCTCAGCGTTGACAGCAGCCTGCCGCTCGGACACCTCCACCAGCTCTAGCCGGCGCTGCTCCACGCCTTTCCACGCGGACTCCAGCTTCGCCTGATCGAGCTTCAGCCGCGCCTCACCCACCTCGGCCTGCTTCTCGCGGACCCCAACCGCGCGCTCTCGGCCAATGAGCCTCTGCAGGTCCTCATGGAAGGCCGCGCGGTCGGCATCGAGCTCGGTGCGGGCAGTGGAAAGCTCCGCACAGGTCCGGGTGTGCTGGGCGGTGGCGGCTTCGATCTGCTCCCCCAGACGGGCCCGCCAGCCGTCCAGATCCTCGCGCTCCTGCTGCAGCCGCGCCCACTCCAGCTGGAGCGCTTCCTAGGCGTCGTCCAGAGCCTGGTGCGCCCGACGCAGCACGCGAGGGAGAGGGGCTCCACCCGGCTGGGGCAGGGGCAGGAGCGGCCTACCCAGAACCTCCTCCAGTTCCCCCTCGGCAGGGGGCGGAGATCTGGGGCTGCCCGTCTGGGCGGCGGGCGACGAAGGCTCCGAGATCCGAGCATCAGGAGCCGCCCCCGGCGCAGGCCCTTGGGCCACAACGCCTTCCGGCATCGGGCTGCCTGGTGCCTGGGACTGCGCATCCGGAGCGGCCCCCCAGCAGGCACTCGGGGTGCGGTCTCGGCCCCCGAGGCGCCCCCCGGCGTTGGTCCACCTGGGGCCAGACAGACGGGGCGGCCCCCGGTGCAGGCCCCTCAGTTGTAGCCCGGGCCCGCGAGGCATTCTCTGCCGTCGGACCACCAGGGGCGCACTTCTCCGCTGTGGCCGCCTGGCCAACAGAGCCGCTGGGGGGAGGAGTGCCGGCCGGGCGTGTCGGCCTAAACAAAACACACGATGGAAGGTTGAGAAGCCTGAAAAAGCTAGCCGTGGTACCGCGAAGTGTTCGAGACTAACTTAAAGGGCTTACCTCAAGGAAGGCGCCGACCAGCGGCCACGAAGGCCAGAGCCTCGCCGCGGCTGCCGTTCCGCGGCCGGCGCTGCCGGTCGCTGCTAGCTGCCGCGGGCCCGAGGCCGGCGGTGCCGGAGAGGGTCGCCGCTGCTGGTCCGGCGTCGGAGGAGGTGCCCGGCACTGTGGGTGCCGCTGGTCTGGATGCGGCGGTGGCACTCGCTCCCCTTGCCCAGAGGAGCTTCCTTCCCCCGAGGTCCGCTGGCGCTTCGGGTCAGGCTCCGAGACAAAGGTCCCGTCGCCGCGAACCAGCCTTCGCCGCATCTCCTCGCCGCCCGCCGGTGGAACAACGGGGGACGCTGCCACCGGCCCCTTGCCCTTGTCAGCGGGAGCAGTGCCTCTGGCACCAGAACCCCCAACCGGGGCGTTGTCGATGTGGACCCCCCGGTTGGGGTCGCCCCCAAGCTGCCGCGCCTCAAGGCCGCCGTCATCGAGCGTGGGTATCCATCGGAGCACCGCCGTCCGCAAGGCCTGGTCGCGGCAGAGCGGCACGATGGCGGGCGATAGGCGCAGCTGCTCCGGAGAGAAACTCTCGTCCATGACGCACCGCACCCATTCCTCCAGTAGGAGCGGCGTCAGATCGTGGTCTTCGCCACGCACCACCCGGCTGCAGTCGTTGGAGCCGGTGTAGCTCCACGCCAGCCTTGGCCACATCTGCAGGGGGGCGAGCCTCCGCCTGAGGAAGTCCGCGAGAACGTGCATCGAGGTCAGCCTGCCGCTGACGAGCTCGGTGATCCTGGCCAGCACGGGGGAGAACTCGGGTGGCAGATCCGTCGAGGCACCCCACTCCGGGAGGGATGCGTCGGGACTGCTATCGGGGAGAGCCAGCCGGTCGTTCGGCTCCGCCCTGACGATCACCCAGTCGTTGCGCCAGTGCTCCCACTTGGCGCTGGCGAAGGTGGGGAGGTAGGTCGACCTTCCCCCGGACCCCTTCAGCAGGAAGTAGTAGCGGCCGATCTCCGTCGAGCTCCTCCCGGAACACCTCACCGAGAAGAAGTGGCGGAAGAGCGTCACGCAGGGAGGAACCCCCACGAACATCTCACAGAGGTGGGCAAAGATTGCCGCATGAAGGATGGAGTGGGGGGTGAGATGCTGGAGCTGCAACCCAAACGCCTCCAGCAGCAGCATGAAGAAGGAGGAGATCGGAATCCCCAGACCACAGTAGAGGTAGGGGACAAAGAGGACGAACTCCCCCGGCTGCAAGTTGCGGTGGGGGAGGGAGCCCGTGCGAACATTGTCGCAGCGCTCCGCGTCCGTCCAGCCGAGCAGGCGGCGGACGCGGGTGAGGTTCTCCTCGGTCTCCCGGTAGGATTGGTGGCCCGAACCCATCGCTGAGGAATCTGGCGGTGGGGAAGAGAAGGAGCACACAGCAGACAAGAAACGAGAGCTCTGCTGCGAGGAAGACGAAGCGCCGCGGCGGATGCGAGGGGTGCAAAAGCAAATGGCTGAAAGGTGTGCTCGGCCGATGGTCGAGAACCCTATTTGACGGTTGCTCCCAATCCTCCGCAAGCCGCGGCCGTCAAGCGTACGCGCGCACGGACGCACCCACGGACCCCCAGGTCTATGACAGCAGGGGCCCGAGGAGGCAGTCATGACAGGCGGGTAGAAGAGCAAGCAAGGCAGGAAGGCGAACCGGCGGCCGCTCGCGGACGCGCGTCTCGGCGCAACGCGTGGGGCCCCTGCCTTCTCCGCTTTATGCTCGGCTGCCCACGTAACCATCTGCCCCGCCTTAATGGCAGGAGAAGGGGTAGGTGAACCGCCGCGCGGTTCCCGACACGGGCCTGCCCCCACGTTTCCCGGGAGATTCCCACGATCGGGCGCCCCCAGATCGTGGGGGCCCACGGAGCCACCCCGCGGGGTCGGGTGGACTAGGCCCCCTCCAAGGTCGGGTAAGGCGGGCGATCGGCAAGATCAGGCGTGCCGGGCTCACAGCAGGGTCAGGCGAGTCAAAGCCTCGACAAAAGATCAAGTAATGGGCCCTGCCCAACTACGAGATTAACAGCTAGGCGCCGGTAACCACACATGGCTCCCGACGGCTTGAGTAGTAAGCGATGATGGGCTCACCTCAGGTTCGAAAAACTCGCCGGAGGCGAGCCCAGGGGCCACTGTCGGTACCCAGCTAACCGGGTACCCGCTTACACTAGACAAAGATCACTAAGGAGGGAAGGTACTGCAGTACAAAGAGGGCCTAAGACCGCGTACAGATGGGCCCGGCCTACTCCTTGTAAAAGCTGGGCCGCGCACCCGGCCCACAGGGGAGGCCCCGGACCTCCTTCAGCGAGGTCCGAGCCTCCCCCGACCATGCGAGGAGTCCCTCAGGGGAAGGTGAGGTCCGGACCTCTTGGAGGTCCGGGGCACGTGCCTTCGGTGGTCCGGGGCCGCCACGTGCCCACAGGGCACGGGGAGGTCCGGAGCCAGCACTCTCGGTGGTCCGGGGCCGCCACGTGCCCACAGGGCACAGGAAAGTCTCGCGCTGCCACGTGCCCACAGGACGCGTGGCGGGGCCTTCAGGCAGGCGCCTCGCCCACCTACTGCATTTATTGCGGACAGGTGGGCGTGCCCGATGCCGCTGACACCGCCGCTGTCAGACGAGCGTGCCCCTGTTGCCCGCTGACACCACCGCTGTCAGGCGGGCGTGCGACCATAGCACGCTGACACCGCCGCTGTCAGATGGGCGTGCCCCCATCGCCGCTGGCACCACCGCTGGCAGGCGACGGCGGTGAGGCAAAGGGGCGCGCCTTACCGCGGCAAAGAGGCGCACCTTACCGAGGCGCGACGGCGATAGCAGGGCACTACAGTTGATTTCCCCGGCTACGCTGGGGAAAATATTGAGTAAACAAGTACGCTGTACTCATCATGAGCCGCGCCACGCGCGGCGACCGCGCTCAGCCTAATACTAGGTAGCGGCGCTACAACGCTACTACGAGCGCCCCGTCCTGTCACGCGTGCACGTCGCCTGCCCCTCGGCCTCCGAAGCCTCTCAGCGGGTTTAGCAGCCGATTGGGACAGGACAGCGTAAGGCAGGACGGCGCGGCGCCGTATCCAGACGGCAGGCCAACATGGCGGATCTCCAGGCCATATCAGGTCGCGTCAGTGGTACGGGCGCAAAGCATGGGAGTGTCGGACACCAGGCACAGGATAGAGCTATAGCATAGAGGAAATGGGCCGGGACCACCTGTCGGGGCCCGGCCACCATGTACGTGCCCCCCTTAGGGCTATAAAAGGGGAGGCATACGCAGCACAAGAGGACAGTCTCCTCAGACCAAACAGACTCAACCCACAAAGCACAAGCACACAATCCACACTGTCTTCTCCTACAGACAGAAATACAAGAACATATCGACAGTGGACGTAGGGTATTACGCTCCGGCGGCCCGAACCACTCTAAACCCTCTCGTCACCATCGTGCCACCATTGACCAGCTAACAACGATCGCTCCCCCTAACTACTCTTAGTACTTAGGATCTCGGCCGGGTGCATTCCGCCACCCGACCAGGAGCACGCTCGCTCCGACAGCCACCGTCCCCCCTTATCTCTCTCCCCCGACAGGCGGACCCCACCTGTCAGGGCCGTCCCCTACCTCGCGGCGCGCCCGGCCCGCCCCGGCTTCGCACCACTCGCGCCTGCATCGCTCTCGGCCTCGCCGCAGCGCGACGCCAAGCTCGGCGCCGCGCCAAGACTGGCCCCGACCCCGGCGCCGTGCCACGCCAAGCCGCACCGTGCCCGGCCCCAACCCGATCCCGGTGCGCACCGCGCCCGACTCCCACTGCGGCGAGCCGCAGCCCCGAGCCCGCGCCGCCGCCTATAAATCCCCACTACCCTTCGCCTCGCCGGACTGCGATGCCCCACCCCAATGGCCTGGATACCCGCCCCGGGAAGGATCCCGGCGCGGTGACACGCCCCCCCTCCACCGCCACTCTCCCTTCCCCCCCAACCGCCGCCGAGCTCGACCCTCCTCCCCGGCAGGACCCTATCGTCGGCACTGAGGTAGGTGCCCTCCCCCTCCCCTCACCGCGCCACTACCCCCGTCCCTGGACCACCTCGCCAATAGCCCCGGCGAGCCGCTGCCCCCTCCCCGCCCCGCCAGCTCGGCCGGATCGGCGCCACCATCAGCGTGTGACGCCGTCACACGGCTGCCACCGCTGACAGGTGGACCCGGCCCGAGCATCGTTATGCCCTCCTCCCTGCACGCGCGCGCTGGCGCGTTGGGCCGGGCCATCAGCCGCACCGCGCCGCGTCGCGCGTGGGCCAGAGGCAGGCCGCGCCGCTTGAGAGCCATGGATCATGCCCCAGATTCGGCCCACAAGGCTTTAAATCCCTTTTCTAATTATTTAATCCCTTCTTTTCCATAGAAATCCATATCTTTTCCAAACCAACTCCGTTGTAGGCGATCCCTGCACCCAAATTCTTCTATAATTCCCCTCTACCCAACCCTCCACTTTTTAAAGTATTTTGAGCATGAATGATTGCAATTATTGAGTGTTTATTGTTTGTGTACACTAGACGTCGAACCAGAGGAACTCCAGGAACTGGAGCCGACCGTTGCGGACCAGGAGGCCGACGATCCCTAGTACCGACCTCCACTGGAACGAGGACCTAGACTGACAGGCAAGTCCACTGGAACCCTTTCTTGATGCATGAAAATACCTAGATTTGCAAAACAAATATCTTGGCCAGTGCAACCAATTAAAAACCTGCATGTTTTGCTTGCTAAGGAAAACCCTGGTAGGATAGCCATCAAAACCTAATTAGAGGTAGTGCGCATAGGAGGGATCGTTCATTCAACTATATGAACTAAAAGTTTGTAAGAGGCAATGGATATGGGTTGCGATGGGTTGGGGATGGAGGTCGTTGGGTTGATTTTCGAAATAAAGTGGGGGAGAACCCCGGCAATCAACTTGGTCGGAATACGGCTTCGAGCTGAAATAGCCATAAGAGCTGGGTTGGATGGGTAACTTAGCTACCTGCGGTTACCCCATGACCCGGGATTCATGGGGAAGACCGGGTATGTGGATGCTCGCGGTGACGAGTAAAAGAAAGTGGTACGGTGGTTGGTTCAACCCGAGCTCTTTGTAAGGACCGCTATGATTTTTATCTTGCCTAACTCTTCTAGTACAACCACTCACTCTGTATGAGGCAGTGGCTAGGCTCAAGCTGGTGTGGATAGCCTATTAGCTTCTATGTTGGCACACAAGGGGCTAGGGGAAGGGTGGGTGTCAACGGAAGTACCGCGGGGTACTGGAGTGACTCGGTTGCTCGAACCCCTAAAGTTCTGCTAGGTGATGAAACAAAGGCAAAAGGCTTAGTTTGGAATTCGGGCGCTTATTTGGCCGGTAAGTGTCGCTGAGTCCAACTTGTGGGAATTATTACAACCTCTGAACAGAGTAAAACCTATTCGAATAGTCCGTGTCCACGGGTATGGATGGATTACGCCTTGGTTCTTCATCTAGTATGTTTTCTTAAATATAAAATGGATCGGTTTGGACGAAGGTGGGTCATGGTACTTGGGTGGATTGAGGTCATGGATGAGATAAGTTTGGGCCACTCGGACCGGCAAGTCTAGTGGCATCCCCTTCATACTAAAAATTGTTTTCATATATTAATAATTGGACCAATAAAATGAACCGTGCATTGTTTCTCTGCAAATGTATGCTCCAGATATAAGCCTTGCATCTAGAGATAGGTCCCCTCCCCACTCAACAGGAGGAAGATGGGCTTGTGGAGTACGTAAGTACTCACCCTTGCTTTGTTGATACTTTTTCAGATAGTTCCGATAAACTGTTCGAGGCACTCTTCGGCTAGGTCATGATCCTACTTCCCAACTAGCCTATGGCATTGGGCCCTAAAGGATTGCTTCCGCTGTATCTTACATTTCCCGCAATTAGTCTTGTAATGGTTTGTAATCGATAAGTCTGACTCTGTACTATCTGGAATAAATGTGTTGCTAGAAACCTAGGGCTAGCATTTGTATCACATTTAAGCTCTCAAAGATTTGGGGGCGCTTCAGGTGGCATCAGAGCCATAGGTTGGCCGTAGGACATGATCTTAAGGATTCTAGGGTTTTCGAGTCTAAGTTATTACAAAGATCTTCTTACCACTTCCCTCCTCACTCACGTCGCTCTCTTTTCTTGATATAGATGGCACCCTTTAGGACGCATAATGGGTTAGTCAAGATCGGGTTCATCAAGCTCCTCAGTGACTGCACTAAGTACCTAGGCATTCCAGCAGAGCCGCACTTCAAGACAGTAGAGCATTCGAAATGAAGACACCTTGGGCTGCACCGTGACCATCCGCATAGGAGCCAGCAAGAACCACCCTACTTTCAGCACTACCACCCTCGGCCATATCACCACCACCACCCAACAAACGGCAGCCCACAACACCCTCCGCAGCCTCACCATGTACGAAAAAGAAGTCGACCGCTCTTGCCTCTGCTTCTTTCCACCAGACGATAGAACCTCCCTCATATGGCAGCAACGACTCCATGATTTGGCCAAAACCAAGCAATTCAAGAGGACCCCCATAATCCACCGCATGACCGACTACCTCCTCACCCTGGACAACCACTTCTCTCGAATCAACTCAGAGCTATACTTTAGCCACCGCCAAATGCTAGCGGGTGCCGCCCAGGTAAAGAGACTGAAGAAAGAGAAGGCAACCCTAACAAAGCAACTTGCCGTGCTTAGGAGGCAGCATGCAGCTCTCAAGGATCGGGAACGTGCGGCGTCGAACACCATGAGAAGTACGTGAGCTAAGTTTGCTCGTGAGGTTAAGAAGGCTCGTGAAGCGGTAAAGAAGGAGAAAGCAACCTGGGAGGACCGAAACTACCAGACAGATGCAATCAATGAAGTGCGATTGGAGCAACTTCCCACCCATTAGTGATGCTTTTAGTTGTACCGCCCTAGAGGACCCTTACCTTCTCTCCCCCTTAGTCTTTCCTCTAGAAGCTGACCACACTGGCCTCCTAGATGACATGCTAGCTAGTTGGGTCTAGAGATCTTAGTAGTGTAGCAGTTACCCTGGAGCATGAAGCTATCAAAAGCTTTCCTATGTATCGTGTAACTGGTTGTTTGAAAATAAAGTGTGCTGTGTGGAAATATTTATGTGTTTCTAATAAAAGAGCAATTAGACCGCAACTATATCCTAAGATATACTCTCTTCCCCCTCAGATGGCTTCTCGTAACTCAGGAAATGGAAACCTCGACCTAAGGGAAGGACACAGAGAAAGCAGCCACAGCGGAGGACGTCTTCCCCCACCTCCCCTACCACCATCTCCACCACCTCCCCTGCCTCCTCCACCACCGCCAGAAATGAACCCTTACCTAGAGTTGGCTCAGGCCTTGGCTGCCCACGCCCAATACATGGCTCAAAGGCCCCAGCATAGCAAGCCATTAGAGAAGATGGGAGAATTTCTCAGGCTGAAGCCACCCACCTTCTATGGATCACAAGATCCCATGGAAGCAAAGGATTGGATGAGGACCGTCGAGAGGAAACTAGAACTTCTTCACTGTAATGAAGAAACCAAGATTGCCCTCGCCACTCATCAGCTCTCTGGTACTGCCCTAGCTTGGTGGGAGATTGTCAAGGCTGCCCACAAGGAGGGGATTACTTGCAAGGAGTTCACGGAAGCTTTCGTCAGCACCATGTGCTAGAAGCAACCAAGGACCTCAAGGCAGAAGAATTCAGGCATCTAACTCAAGGAAGCTCCACTATGGCGGAGTATATTCAGAAGTTCGCAGAGCTATCCCGCTATGCTCCAGAAGAAGTAAGCTCTGATGGAAAGAAGTGCAAGGCCTTCATAAAAGGGTTGACCCCAGAAATAGCAACCCTAGCATACACCTACCGGGCTCCTGACTTTGCCTCTCTGATCAGCTACGCCAATAAGGCTGAGAAGCTCAAGTAGGAGGAACGAAGCCAACTGAAGAGGAAGTTTATGGAGTTGAAGTTGCAGCGCCTAGGAGCACCGACAAAGGCACATTGCAGGCCAAGCATCCCGAGACTCATTCAACGCACCCTTTAAAAGCGCAGACTCAGCCCCATCTCTCTTTGGCCCAACCCAAGGCAACTTCCAGCAGAACACCTTTCGTGGCAATGGACTGGCATGCTACAACTGTGGGGAATCTGGTCACTTCATTGCCAGCTGCCCGCACCCCCACCGCGGCAAGCAGGCTGCATCAACTTTCTCCAACTCGGTGAATGGGCCCATGCAACCTACCGTCACTGGTAGCCGCCCGGCCTGCCAACGTCCAGTCAAACAAGCAGTCCCAGCAGTCAGTCAACAAGGCTCACGTCAGCCATGTTGACGCAAAGGAATCATAGCAGGCTGCATGAGTGGGACTTGGTGAGTTCTTAGTAAACTCAGTTATGGCAACTGTGCTATTTGATTCTAGTGCATCACACTCCTTCATATCAGCCACACTTTGTGAGTGAAAACAAAATCCCCACCACTCCACTTCAAAATCCACTTCTAACCCGAACATCGGGTGCAGATATTACCTGCCAACTTGGTTGTAAGGGGGTTCAAATCATTCTAAGTGGGGTAGCCTTCAAAGCAGACCTAATAGTATTATCCTCCCAAGGGATAGATGTTATCCTAGGAATGGACTAGTTGAGCGGTCATGAAGGTGTTATACACTGTGCCAACAAGACCGTTAAATTGATTAGCCCAGGTGGTGCTAAGGTGATCTGTAGCACCCAAAAGACCTCCCGAGACCCTCTGAACTTCCACATAGAGGTCAAGGCCCTAAAAGATGTGCTCATAGTCTGTGACTACCCGGAAGAACTACCTGGCATGCCCCCAGATTGAGATATTGAATTCATCATAGACCTATACCCGGGGACCACCCCAATAGCCAAGAGACCTTGCCGGATGGCCCCCGCAGAGCTGGCAGAACTGAAGGAGCAGCTCAGGGAATTGCAGCAGAAAGGCTTTATCAGACCCAGTTCATCTCCTTGGGGAGCACCTGTGCTATTCGTAACCAAGAAGGATGGTAGCCTAAGGATGTGTGTGGATTATAGATCCCTGAATGAGGTGACTATCAAAAATAAGTACCCTCTTCCGTGGATCGATGACCTATTTGATCAACTCAAGGGAGCCAAGTTTTTCTCCAAGATAGACCTAAGGTCAGGGTACCATCAACTCAAGATTAGGGAAAGTGACATATACAAAACTACCTTTGTTACCCAATATGGACAATATGAGTTTACAATCATGTCCTTCAGGTTAACCAATGCACCGGCATACTTCATGAACTTGATGAACAAGGTGTTCATGGACGGATTGGATAAATATGTTATCGTTTTTATCGATGACATACTTATCTATTCCAAGGACAAGGAAGAGCACGAGCACCACCTTCGGACGGTGCTAGAAATGCTGAGAAGCCATAAGTTATATGCGAAGTTCAGCAAGAGTGAGTTTTGGCTAAAAAGAGATAGCTTTCCTAGGGCATATCATCACAGCGCAAGGAGTGGCAGTGGACCCTGAGAAAGTACGGGCAGTAATGGAATGGCAGCTGCCCGTCAACACAAGTGAAGTCAGAAGCTTCATCAGGTTGGTAGGATACTACCGTCGGTTTATAGAAGGATTCGCCAAGATAGCCAGACCCATGTTCGCATTACTCCAAAAAGATAAGAGGTTTGAATGGACAGAAGCTTGTGAAAAGAGCTTCCAGGAGTTAAAGCAAAGATTGACCACTGCCCCAGTACTTACACTCCTAGATATCCACCGAGGCTTTGTCGTATATTACGACGCGTCCCGGCAAGGATTGGGGTGCGTACTCATGCAGGATAACAAGGTTATTGCCTATGCTTCCCGACAGCTTTGGACTCATGAGCGGAATTACCCTACTCATGATCTGGAATTGGCAGCTGTGGTGCATGCCTTGAAAGTTCTGAGGCATTACCTAATAGGAAACAAGTGTGAGCTTTATTCAGATCAAAAGCCTCAAATACATTTTTACCCAACCAAACCTAAACATGAGGCGGTGCTAGATGGATGGAGTTAATTAAGGACTATGATTTGGAAATCCACTACCACCCTGGCAAGGCCAATGTTGTAGCAGACGCCCTCAGTAGAAAGGCATATAGTGAGGAGTTAGTTCCAACCAATGAGCACTTAAGAAGAGAATTTGCAGAACTCAGGATACATATTGTGCAAAAGCCAAGTGAAAAGGTCCTAACCATACAACCCACCCTAGTTGAGGAAATCAAACAGGGGTAGAAGGTTGATGAGGAAACTCAGAAAATCATACAGCATATCAGGAAAGATGGGACCACATCCTTTAGAGTCCTGGAAGATGGCATCCTACGGTACAAGGATCGATTGAACGTACCAAAGGAAGGGGAGATTAGAGCAACCATCTTGGTAGAAGCTCACAACTCAGCTTACTCCGTCCACCCCAGGGCCACTAAGATGTTCAAAGATCTCAGCCAAAGCTTTTGGTGGAAGGGAATGAAGGCAGACGTGGCCACCCACGTGGCATAGTGTGATGTATGCCAGAGGGTAAAAGCAGAACACCAAAAGCCCGCTGGGTTGCTACAACCCTTGCCCATCCCAACATGGAAATGGGACGAAATAGGGATGGACTTTGTAACCGGTCCACCCAGGATTAGGAAGGGCAATGATGCGATATGGGTCAAAGTGGATAGACTCACCAAGACCGCCCATTTCCTGCCAGTCAGAACCACATATGTTGGAGCCAAGATGGCACAATTGTATATTGAAAATGTGGTAAGGTTGCATGGGGTGCCTAGCAGGATTGTATCAGATAGGGGAACCCAATTTACTTCCAAGTTCTGGAAAAGCCTGCATGAGGCCCTGGGCACCAACCTAGACTTTAGCTCGGCCTACCACCCTCAGACAGATGGTCAGACAGAGAGGGTAAACCAGGTTATGGAGGATATGTTGAGAGCATGTGTACTCGCCTATGGCAAGGATTGGGAATCCAACCTACCCTATGCTAGAGTTCTCCTACAACAACGGGTACCAAGCTAGCCTGGGGATGGCACCGTTTGAGGCCTTGTATGGAAGGAAGTGTAGGACCCCGCTAATTTGGACAGAGGATAAGGACCCAGCTCCTACCAGACCAGCCATTCTCAAGGAGGTAGAAGAGAAGTTAGAAGAGATCAGGGAGAAGCTTAAGATAGCCTAGACCAGACAAAAGAGCTACGCTGACAAGAGAAGGCGGGAGCTCAGTTTTGAGATTGGTGACTCAGTATATCTGAAGGTATCCCCAATTAGGGACACTCGGTGATTCCAAGTAAAGGGGAAGTTAGCACCCCAATACATTGGACCCTACAAGATCGAGGAGAAGATTGGAACGGTGGCTTACAGGTTACAGCTACCGAAGTCAATGTCAGACATTCATGATGTGTTTCATGTATCCCAGCTCAAGAAGTGCCTAAAGGAGCCATAGAGATGGGTTGAGCTAGATACCCTAGATTTAAAGCCTAACCTAGTATACCGGGAAGTATCGGTAAAGATTTTGGATACAAGCATCAAGAAGACCCGCAACTCAGCCATCAAGATTTGCCGAGTACTTTGGAGCCGTCATGGTGAGGAGGAATCCATGTGGGAGTGAGAAGATGCTATGTGAAGAGAACACCCTAAAGAGTGACCGAATCTCGAGGACAAGATTCCTTCTAAGTGGGGTAGGTTTCTAACACCCCAGAAATTAGAATCCCAAAAAAATCCTCCCCTAAATTTACCCTTAGCTCCAAATCAAATCTAAAAAGGTCTGCGCTTACCGAATGTAGGAGCTCAACCTCTCAAAAACTCCCTCACCCTATACCCTACAAATATTCCCCCAAAAATCCCCACAAAAGTTCCCACAAAACTCCACTCAAAAAATCCCTAAATTCCAAATGAATTTCTGAAAAAGAAAAAGAAAAACCCTAACCCTTACCCCCTAGCCCAGCTCACCAGTTTTCCCCCCTCCTTTCGGCCCGCTCGGCCTACCCCTCCTCCCGCCAAGGCCGCTCCGGCCGCCCACCGGCCCACAACAACCACCGCCCTCTTCTCTTTCTCCCCCGACAGGCGGACCCCACCTGTCAGGGCCGTCCCCTACCTCGCGCCGCGCCCGGCCCCGCCCTGGTGTCGCGCCATGCGCGCCTGCATCGCTCCCGACCCCGCCCCAGTGCCATGCCAAGCCTAGCGCCGCGCCACGTCCGGCACCGACCTCGGCGTCGCGCCACGCCAAGCCGCACAGCGCCTAGCCCCACCCCGACACCGGTGCGCACCGCGCTTGACCCCCACTCCGACGAGCCACAACCCCGAGCCTGCGCCGCCACCTAACCCCTCCCCCCCGCCGCCCTTCGCCTCACCCCACCCCAACGGCCTGGATACCTGCCCCGGGAAGGATCCCAGCACGGTGACACGCCCTCCCTCCATCAGCCACTCTTCCCTCCCCCCAGCCACCGCAGAGCTCGACCCCCCTCCCCGGTAGGACAAAGGACCAAGGAATCAAGAAATAAACAATGTGAAACAATATTTTTTTCTTTTCTAAACCATTTAATAAGGAATAGAGAGGGAGAGAGAGAGGGGGGAACAGTGCAGCCTCTATGGACAAACGTGCTCCTTAAGCTAGCGTTTGGTTGGGGGACGAGATGGGATGAAGTTGGATGGTCCAAATTTTGGACTGTTTGGTTGTAGGACAAACAAGGACGGGGTTATCCCTAGAAAAGAGTATTCCCTTCAGATGTCGTTCCTTGTCATCCAAAAAAACAACGAACCACGGGGGACGAAGTGGGATCGCGCTCTTCTCTGTTGCCTAACGTCAGCTCCTCCTTCAGCTCAACTTACGGCCTCCGTGACCTGTCACCGATAGCCATGGCGGAGCTTGTCGCCTCAACCACCGCTGCAGAGCCCGTGGTCCATGGCCGCCGCCTCGAAGCCCGCCGTCGCCCCCGTCCCCTCGAAGCCCACCGTCGACCCGCTACCTCGATCCACCACTGACCCCCGCTCGCCAGTGCTACTCTTCTTTCTCCTCGCGGCCATGGCGACCTCCGATAGGCAAGGGCGGTGTGTGCACACTGCTGTGCCATCGCCATTCATCTTCCACCCCATGGCTATGGCGAGGTGGGCATCACCGCCGCTAATACTGCCCTCTCCTCTAATGGCCATAAGGACCTTCAGTGAGTGAAGATGCTGGGCGAGAGGAGAACGACATGCGGGGTCAGGCGGTTCACTGCGGGACGGGAGGACGGGGGAGAGGCAAAACCTAAGAGGAAATGGCAGAGCTCTGCTTCTCACCGGATGGGGCAAATGTAGAAGAAACTAGAAAGAAAGAGATTTCCCTGACGTGTGTGTAAGAAAAATGACCTATTATGCCATATTTCCATAGTTGTGTTTTGGTCATTGAATGTCAACCAACACTTGGACTAATGACCTTGTCTAGATGCACATTCTCAGGAGTTTAGATCCAAGGGATATAAGAAGAAGAAAAGCCAAAGGCAAGGCCCGAAGGGCCGCCCCAACAGGGATTCTGCCCCAATAGGGTTTGTGAGGACCGAACAATATGGTCTACATGACCGGACAAACCTCCAGACCTATTTCCGAAGGTGGAAGATTTAGAAGCCTGGCAAGTTATGAAGACTAGATAGTCCGAACCCCTAGAGAAACAACGGAAACAACAGATTGGACAACTTCAGAGGAGGCAGCAATAGAAGCAACCAAGTTCAATGGATCAGATAGTACGGTCTAGAAGACCGGACTAAAGGTCAGACAAAGATGGCCGATGGTATGAAGATTGAAGCCGCGAAGGATTACAAGGACCGTATGGTACGGTCTATAAGACCGAACAATAATTGGACTAAGTTTTCTGAGGCTATGAAGATTGAAGCACCCGCGGATCTCAACTAGACCGAATTGTATGGTCTATGAGATCAGCTAAACCATTGGACATTGCAACGACTAGTTGGTAAGTACCATAGACCGGACAGTTCAAAGTATGCCAAAGTGCATAGATCAGACTGTCCAGGTCTATGCACTTTCTGGCAGCCTTTTGGCTAACGACTAGTTCATATTTGGGGGCTATATAAGCCACCCACCCGGCCATTTCGAGGTTGTTGGAGACACTAAAGACCACATCAAGTGTAGATGAGTATTCCAAGCATACCATCCACTCCAACCACTATATGTGAGCTTAGTGCATAATCCAAGCTAATTAGAGCTTAGAGAGAGTGAGCTTGCGAGCTCTTCTTGAGTGTAGCTCCTGCGTGAGCTAGTGGAGAAGTTTGGCTGCGATCAAGCCACTTGTACTCATTACTAGATCCTTGTTCCTTGTTCTTAGTGTGGAGTGGTAGGAACAACTTGTGCGGGGACGAGGAGACCCTACAAACTCTGTAGTGCAATCCAACACCTTGTGACCGAGAGAGACGGTGGAAGTGGCCAAGCCTAAGTAGCTTGTTGGCACTTAGCCTTTACTTGTCAGGAGCCACTTTGCGGTGAGAGCAAAATAGTGATCGAAAGAGACTTGGTGCCCAGCTCAGATTTTACCTTTCGTGGCGAGCCCATGGACGTAGCCCTTAGTGGTGAATAGCAATGCAAGCGGGACTACTTGTGGACTTGGCGACATAACTAAATACCCGCGAGACTCATGGAAAAATAGTTTGTCGCCTAAAAGGATCTTGATGTCGCCTAGAGGAGGATGAATAGGATAACCTAAATTAGCACTTAAAACCAAACTGTCAGCCCAACACCAAATAGTCCGGTGGTGCCTACCGAATAGTCTGGTAACACCGGATAGTCTGGTGTCACTCAGAGAGTAAGCTCAAGAGTGTAAATATGCACTAAGATACTTATTGATCTATGGAGTGCAGTCACAAAGGTGTCTTTGGTGATGTTGAGCTCTGCTGCACTGAGTCCCTGCAATCACAACAATAACATGGAAAAGAGTAGTAACGGAAGCACAAAAGTAATGCAAAGAGTAAAGCAACCACAAGCACAAAGCTTGGGTCTCCCAGTAGGGGCACAACACACAACACACGAGATTTCATTCCTAAGGTTCAGTCACACCCGCAAGTGCCCTACGTCCTCGTTGAGGCGTCTACCAAAAGCTAGAGTCTTTTTCACCTCCCAGCCTCCCCTCACCAACCACCAAGGTACGATGAGGCTGCTTACTAAGCAGTGCTCCGAAGAGCGAGGTGATTACAAGCTTGAAGAGTGCCACCCACAAGCCAGTTGACCTTCGGGACGCTCTAGCCATCTAGGAGGAAACCTCCAAGAGTAACAAAAGCATTTGCTGGGAAATGCAATGCGAACTTGTGCACAGAAGCTAGGTTGCTCAAAAATGCTCAACCAATCTCACAAGTTCTCTCCCAACTCAAGAATCTCACTTGTTTAGCTCAATCTTATAAAGAGAGTGGTTGGGGAGTGTTTCTCTGGCCTCTGAATTAATATGGACGTTGGCGGGAAACAACAACCACAACAAGAGGTGAGTTGGGGGGGTATAAATACACCAACCCAAAACTAGCCGTTGGCCTATGTCAGGCCTCAACCGGACAGTCATGTGGCCTCTACCGGACAGTCCGGTAGAGGGCAACTAGCCGTTGCAGTTCAAACCCCCTCTACCGGACAGTCCCGTAGAGCCTACCGGATAGTCTGGTGAGCCTTGGTCACTAGGTAAGAATATGTAGGTGTTGATCTCCATTAGAGTTACACCTAGCTAGGAATTAAGCACAAGAAAAGAATCAAAGAGCTCTCACACTCGGTGCCAATTTCATCACATGAGAAGAAATGGCTCGACACTATCTGAACTAGCTAGGACACATGTTGACTAGTGACTTTCCATGGTTAGCTTCTCTCTTGATAGTACGACATACATATACTCAAGAAAAATAGAAATCTAGATGAAATTCACTTGAGTCTTGACTTGAAGAATAATGTCGTCTTGATAAATTCCACTAGAAAGGGATAACCAAACCGAGCTTCAACTGAGAGCAATCCTCTTTGAGATAAATAAGTTGGACTTAAATTGGAAAACCTCTTCAATAGGTAGATGGAGCACATTTCCTCATTAATCATTCAATGTTATTGATCTTCATATGTATTGGCTTTGATATTCAATAAAGAATCCTTACGATCAGCCACTTTCATTCTTGTAGAGTTCAATCAATTATGGTAACGTCCAAATGAAAGAGATAGATTCCATGTCACTTTCCATACAATGATGATCAAATGCCTAGAAGTGCATTGTGTGATAGACCAATGATAACCAACAGTTAGGCAATGCAATTGCATGAGATATCCATTTTAGATTCATTAAGTTAGACCATAAGAATGATATAAAATGAAACCCTTGGTTTTCAACATATGAGAACTTTTCATGTTTGATCATGAGATATATACATTAGAATTCATTCATTCACATTTGATTACAATTAATAAACCTATGAAAACTTGTAAAGTCACTTCACAAAGAAGTTAGATTTTTAATCGTGTTGTCACTCAACACATTAAAACCACTAAGGAGCCTTGTTGCACTTACATCGCCAAACCCGCACTTCACAAAGAAGTTAGATCTTTAATCGTGTTGTCATCAACACACCAAAACCACTAAGGAGCCTTGTTGCCCTTACATCGCCAAACCCGCAAACATGCCCGTTTACATCCCTAGTGGTGAAACACGTTAAATCGTTTTGTCTCCTCGGGAGTTTGCACCCCCTCCTACCCTCTTTATACCACATTTACATTTCCGCATCGATTTTTGTGTGTCTTTAGCTTTCCTAGTTAGTTTGATTAGGTTTAGCTCTAGGTTGCAAGTCTTTTGGATAAGTTAGAGAGCACATAGATAAAGCTTAGACTTAACTAGCATGTGTTGGACGCAATAAGTTTATCTTATGCACTATATAGCCCTAGTTTTTAGAACAACGAATTAGTGACAATTCACCCCTCCCCCTCTTGGGTCGGATACCCGACAGGGTCATTAAAGTGTGGACCTGTAGTTAACGGTGTTAACTGACTGTGGCTCCATCCTGTACTCATCCCTCTAACCAAACATAAGACATGGACTACCCCATCCCTTCAACCAAACATGTAATGGGGTTGTCCCATCCCAGAAATTGGGAATGGGGCCATCCCATCCTAATTTAATTCCAACAAACACTATCGAAGATTTGAACATACTTAAAAGTAGTGCTAGGAGTTAGGACAGCACGGCCGAGGCCCATCGTGCTTCGGGCTGATATGGCATGAATTTAATTCATGTTGGGCCATGCTGGCCCAGACATTGTAAACCTAGGTCTAGTGCAGATCATGTCTTCTTCGAGGCCAGCCCATAGACTGTAAGCTATATCATTGAAATAATCCACATTCAAAATGGTAATTCTTACCACCCCAAAAATATTTATTTTTATAGAAGATACTTTATACACATGCATAGATGATGCAGTATGCATATTTGCCTAACTAATTCTCCATCAGCAAATAAAATTTACAAAGATTTAGATATATCTTTTACAATTGTAGCCACTTACAAAGCATGTGCTTTTTGTGTACCAGAACTTAGAACTAAGTGATGAACATTAAAGTACCTTATTTGAGCTCTTCAGCTAGGCATGCATCAAACCTTTAGGTGCATGGAGACCTCCACCTCAACTCTTAAGTTCGCATGTGACATATACAAAGGTAAGAGGGGACAACAAAAAAGATGTTAGAAATATTAGGAAGCATCCCAGTTATCAATTCAAAGCAAGTTCACATGTACATGAGATTAGCGACCTATGCCAAACATGAGATTTGAGATCAGCAACCATAAAGATGTCATGTATTGATTTATACAATAGAATATAGTTCGAATTGAAGTACCTAGGAGATCATACCAGTGAGCTGACAATCAAACAAAAACAATATGAAGGAAACTACACATATATTTCTCGGTATATCTCATTACAAACCCTACATCCCAGTGTGTGGCCCCCTCCATAAGAAAAAGAGTACAGACTGGCCAAATACAGTTCACCACTATATTACAGTTGGAATCCATAATCCATATAATAATAGCAGTCAAAAGCTGGCTAAAATGAAAGAAATAAAAACAAATGACTAATCAATGTTCATGTCTTCAGCTGCAAGTTCCATCTCAGGATCCTCAAGATGATGTTGCCTCCGCACTTTTTCAATCTTTAAGACAAGTCATTGAGCCCACCATCTTAGGTGCTAGAGAAGACCTCATTTTTTTTCAATTATTCTTACAACTGTGCTGAAAGTTGCATCTAAGGAAACCATTGAGATAGAAACAACAAGAATGTCTAGCAAAATGAGACAAGACAGGAAAACTATACTAGTGCTCCCTTCACATTTCAATTAGCTCTACCTTTTGCACCCCTTAGTGAGGGGTTGGTGGCTGCAAAATTAGTAGACAAATAGCGATTCAATTCAGAATTAGGATTCCACCTTTAATTTGATGAGATAGCAGATTCTTTCCCATTTCTCCTCTTCCATAAGTGAGACATCAATGATGTATCCGAAACTTTTATGTCCTTCTTAGCGAGACATGAGCCTACTTCGCTCTCACCATATCCTATAATAAATGGAAAAGACACGAAACAATTCATCTTTTACATGACTAAAAGCTTATGAGTAATCCATGTCTAGTTACTCACATATTCCTTTCAAGGCAGTTTGTAACCCATCAAGCTTGCGGAGATCAAAAATATTTGCAAAGCAATATATATGAGATATTTAATTAAAGTATTTCGAAAACTTTATCTCCATTAAAGTAACAAACAGATTTAAGAAGCGGATCAAAGCTGCACTTAGAAAATGATTAGACAATTAACCAAATCTACTCAATAACGGAGCAAGATGTTGGATAGCAAATAACTATAAGAATATTTGTTGTATAAAAGGTCATTAAGAACTCCCTAAAACGATTCAGGATAGACCAATCAACTTTAGTTAGTACCAAATCAATATCTTGAGCATATTATTCACAAAGATAGTAATAAGTTTCTCATTGCCTTCTAATTTCTTAAGCATAAATTAGGTCGAATTCCATCCCATCTTCATATCAATACAAAATATCCTTGGTCTCGTATCATTGCCATGCAATACTCAGCAAATCTAGAAATCATTTGATGGGTACTTGTTATGAAGTGCATAGCAGCACATATATTGTTCAAGTATTGAGTAACGACTGTTAGACCATTTTGAACATCCAGATCCATTTATATATGATCAAAGCTTAGGTGTGGCAAGAGTCAGAGAGAGGATCTTGCATTGTATCTTCAAATCATAAACTACCTCAAAATATGATTATGATTAGCAATTGCATATCCAGAATGTGACTCGTCCACCATTCTAAAACTCTTGAAGTGATGCAATTGCTAATCATATTCTTGATGTAGTTCATGATTTTAAGATACATGGTAAGATCCTCTCTGTAGCTCTTGACAATGCTTCCTCAAATGCAACTGCTATTGAAATTCTCACACCTCAACTTCAGTCATATATAAATGGATATACTATCCAGAAAGGTGAGTGTGCCACATTATAAATCTAGTCTAACAATTGTTAGTCAATACTTGAATATTATCAGTGCTGCTATGCACTTCATAACAAGCTCCCCTCAAATAATTTCTAAATTTGTTGAGTATTGCAGGACATATGATACGGGACTAAGGAAATTTGGTCTTGGTATGATATGAAGATTAGATGGAATTGACCTATTACTGTCTTTGTGAATGCTCATGCTCAAGATATTGATTTGGTACTAATTGAAGTTGATTAATCTACTGTGAGTCATTTAAAGAGTTTTGAATTACCTTTTATGTAGCAACAAATATTCTATGAGGTATTTACTACCCAACATCTTACTTAGTTATTGATTATATTTGGCTAATTATTGAATTCTTCTAAGCATAGATGCGATCTCCTTAAATATGTTGTTGCTTTAACGGAGGTAAAGTTTCTGCAATACTTCAATCAAATATCCTAGAGATTACTTTGCAAATATTGTTTATCCATGCAAGAAGCTTGATGGGTTACAAACTGCCTTGGAAGGAATAGGCATATGACTAGATATGGATTACTCAAAACCTTTTAGTCATGTAAAAGATGAATTGTTTCATGTCTTTGTCAAGTATGGTGAAAGCGAAGTAGGCTCATGTGTCAATGAACATAACACAGAAGTTTTAGATATATCGCTGACAACTCATTTATGGAAGAGGGGAAAGTGGGGAGAATCTCCAACCACATCAAGTCAATGGTGAAATTATGATTCTAAATTGAATCACTATTTATCAGCCACAAATAGCTCACTAAGGGCTGAAAAGGTAAAGCTACTTGAATGGTGGAGGGAGCATCATTATAGTTTTCGTGTCTTTTCTCATTTTGCTAGAGATATTCTTGATGTTCCTGTCTCAACGGTTTCCTCATAAGCAACGTTTAGCATAGTTGGAAGAATAATTGAAGAAATAAGGTCTTTTCTTGCAACTAAGACGGAGGCAATCACTTAAGAAGAGCGAAAGCAACATCAACTTTTAAGATCCTAAAATTGAACTTGCAGCCGAATATATGAATATTAATTAGTCATTAGTGTTTAATTTAATTTATTTTAGTTCATTGTTCACTGCTACTCTAATATGGATTATGGACCCTATTGTAATAGAGCCTTTTACCTCAGAGCCATTAGAAAAGATTGCTCTTCCAAACTGCTTTTAGAATTTTTCCATGACTTTATTGCCACTAGTTGAATTTTTCGATTCCTATGAGCCACGGCCGTCGGTTTTTCAAAGTCAACAGGGACTTGAACCAGTCCGTTAAGCATAATATTTTTATTACCCATCTTACCCCTGATGAGTGGGCCCACCTCCGTTCCACTTCCTCTTTTCTCCCTCCCCTCCGTGTGCCCTCCATGCTCCTTCGCGTCGTGCCTCCTACACCACCTCAGCCCGCGCCGCCTCTGCCGCCGCACTTGCCTCTGTTGCCATGGCCTGGGTGCTGTGCGGCCCGGACCGTGTGTACCAAGGCGCCGCTCACCTTGGTTCGCCCGGCCACCGACGATGCCTCTTGCTCTTCCACGTCTCCCTCAACCTGTCCACACACCATCGCCTCCATGTGTCCCACGCAGGCGCGCAGTACAGCCGCGTTGGCGTGCAGAAGGCCGCACCGCCGCTTGGGTGCGCACTGGAGCATGGGCGGGCATCGGGCCACGCGGGCGCATGCAGGAGCCGCGTCGCCGTGGGTGGGTGCCGGGGCCACGCCGCCGCTGCCGTGCAGGGCCGGCGTGGTAGGCCTCCACGGACAAGAAAATGGGAGGATGCGGCCGCGAGGTTGAGCCAGTCATCGTTGTGCGGGGAGGACTCGATGAGCTGGTTTGCGGCAATTTCACGGACTCGGAAAATGCAGAGACGCCGCTCGAATCACCGCTACTAGGCGAGTGCGTCCTCCAGAGGCAATTCCCGTCCTCCGCGGTGCGTAGCTGCGGGAGTGCGGCTGCTGGGCGAAGCTCCGCATCCTACACGGATGTGCGAGCGCGGTGAATGGGACGCGGATGCACGAGCGTCCGCGGCCTGGGCAAGTTCCTCTTCCTTTACGGATGCACGAGCGCTGGCGGCTGGGCAAGCTCCGCATCCTCCGCACCTTTAGGTTAGATGCTTGGGTTGCTGAAGAGCACGAATATTGTACTGTAATGTTCACTAGGGAAGGTAGGTGCGCTAACGCCGCGTCCGCATAATGTTTGTTTCACGTTAGTAAGAAATGACAGCCATCGTATACAACTTTCGTTTGAATTGGTAGACAACATTACAAATTTGTCCCTTTCTAAATGGTTTGAAAGTAAGAACATTAAAATACATCTCCTTCAACACCCAACACAGCGCAAGTACAACTGCCGTAGAAAAGAAAACGTGAGCTCAGATGGATGGTGGCTAAGGCCACCTGATGAGCTGTTGGAGCTAATTATGCATTTAAGTCAATTTGAACGCAAATAGAAAATCGTAAAACTGCCATATTCAAGCAGACTGGTCTTTATATACAGCAGGATAGAAAAATATCAAGAACATGTGTCTTTCCGTTGTATTATGCTCATGACATCCAGGCATCCAGCATAGTGCAATCATGAAGACTCTGCTTATCATATTGAAATATTCATTATCAATATGTTTCAAAAATCTTATATGAGGTGGATAAATACTTGTAACCAACACGGAAAGCAGTAACTCCATCAGTATGTGGCACTTAAAAAACTGCACAGTTTGTGGTAGC
Organism: Paspalum vaginatum; assembly: GCA_030272315.1. Lineage (NCBI taxonomy): Eukaryota > Viridiplantae > Streptophyta > Magnoliopsida > Poales > Poaceae > Paspalum > Paspalum vaginatum. The sequence continues at coordinate 37,177,717 of CM059020.1, read as the reverse complement.
AACCATTACAGCAGCTGGTTGAACCTTGATACAGGAAACAAAAAAGAACATCATAGCCTTTTTCTTAAAAGCAACATAAACTTGCAGTTTTTTTCATAGGAATTGAAAAATGAAGAGGTATCATAATAAGAACATTCCTCTTCCCCTCTAAGCCGTCCTTGGCTCCTTGCATTATGATAAAAACACATTCACTTAAAAAGGATCATGAATCTGTTAAACTTTGTCTGGTAAGTAGTTGACTCTGGATAATAAGGCCATCTGTAGCCATGCAAAATCAAAAGGGTAGGAATCAATAACATAGTTTAGTGATGCATATGCTTGTATACCTTCCTCCCTGTTCACATACACTTGTACATATCATGGAAAGAATCAGCTTATCTTATTAGTTATTTTGGTGCTACTAATCCACAGCTGGCAAGGTCCTGGTTTGGGGACCAAGAAACTAATTAGATGCTAATTATGAAATTCATAAGTAAGAACAAACCATCAAATCATAAAATTAATAGTGCTCAAATTATTACCTTTATCTAGACAAGTATACACTGAAATAGGACTCTGTCTTTCAGCAAGCACACTCTGATCTATCTCTAAACATGAACTATATGCAGGTGATAAAATGTCATAGTTTCTGAATCGGCCAGTAGGTAAAAGTAACAGGCAAAAAATTCACGCGAATGAGATTAGTTACATAACAAACAAACTGAGACTTGTTTAGTTGCACACTCACATTGTGTCAGAACACTCATTGATAGATCAGTAAGATTTTGTGATCCATCAATACTTAGCTGAATAACAATTGCAGGTTTGACACAAATCGAAGTAATCATAAGAAACATGTAAGTTTAGTTCACCTTCATGGCAGACGCCAGATTGGAACCAAACCCAAAGGCGGAGATGTTGCTCGCGGATGATAGGCCAGGCGGGCTGCCGCAAGCATGGTCACACATGGGCTACACAGGGAAGGATGGAAATAGCAAAGCAAAAAGAACATGCAGACATAGACAGCAAACCATTTGGCCGGCAAGCAAGGCCGATAAAGGCAAGGCAAGGAAACGTGCTGGAAAAGGGAAAGAACAATACCGAGCAGAGGAAGCTGAACATAGCTGTGATACTCTGTACCCAAGCCGTATAAGTGCACCTCGTGGCAGGCCTCACATTTGACCTTTATTGACAAAGCTTTTTAAAAAAAATTAAATGCAAATTCAAATTCAAATTTAAACCCCTCAAAGATTTTTGGTTTCACCAAAGGCAAAAATACAAAAGGATAGCTTGAATTAAGCCCTTTCACTTTTGTATTTGGACCCCTGGGGAAAACGGTAAAAATCTAGGGTTAAATCTGCAAAAGAGCAAAGTCAAAAAAAAAAGGAAAAGGCGGTAAATCCCGCGAGCCGGGTGGCAGCCCGCGGCCAAGCGCCCACTGGGCGAGGCCCAGCCGGGGGCGTCGGCCCGCGTGGCGGCCAGCCCACACGCCACCCGCGCCCCCTATCAGGCGGCGCTGACAGGTGGGACCTGCGGGGGCGGGGTCTTCTCCGCCCGACCGAGGGGGGGAGCACTCCTGCTCGCCGCTCCCCGCCCGTCCCCCGCGCCGCCGCTGCCGTCGCCGTCTGCCGCCGTCGCCGTGTCCCCGCGCCGCCCGCGCCGGTAAACTGCGCCCCTCCCCGCTTCCTCGTTCCCTTCGCACCGAGCTTAGGGCCCGAGCTCGGAGCCAAGCCATGGCGCCGAGGACGCGCTGGTGGCCGCCGCCGCGTTCTCCGCGTGCGCGAAACCCTAGGGTTTCGGCGGATGCGCGCACCAGGCGCGGCGCGCCTGCGCGCACCCTGCGCTGGAGGTGGTTGACCCCTGCGGGCACCACCACCGCCTCGAGGCCACCTCGCCGGCGCAACGCGCCGGCGGGCGCCATGCCGCAGTGGGCGGCGTGCGCAAGAAGAGAGGAGGAGAAGGGAAGAGAGGGAGAGTGAGAAAGGAGAGGGGGAGCGCATCGCCGCCGCGGTGGGTCGCCGTCAGCCGAGACCCCGCCAGCAAGGCCGCGCCGATGAGCGCGCACTCCGCCGCGTCGCGTGTGTGCGCCGCCCTTGCGCCGAGCCAGCCGCGCAAGGCCGATTAGCTGGGCCACCAGCCCAGCTGGGCTGTCCGCCCGGTGGGCCGCCAGCCCGCTCGGCCGGTGGGCCGAGCCGAAAAGAGGGGGGGAATCGGGATTTTATTTCGTTTTCTTTATGCGCTAGGCCGAAATCAATTTCGATTTTTGTTTTATATTTTCTTAATTCAGTTTGGTTATTTAATCTTTGATTTAATTTAATCTGTTTATATTAATTAATTGATTTATTTATTAATTCATATAAATATTTTGTATTTCTAAAAAGAAATTAAATTAAAGTATATATAATTTTAAAGTTAGATTTTTTTTTAAAAAAATACAGAAAAAATTCATAGAAGTGTATTAAAAAAATATAGAATTAATTCTAAAACTCATTTGAATTATTCAAACATTTCTAGAAAATTCATTTAAGCTTTTAAAAATAATAGAAAATTCATTCGAGCCCTAGAACAGTTAGTTACGCCGTGAAGACCCAGATGTTTAACCCTGGCCACCCTTTTTCTTTAGAAAATTGTACGCTTTACTTTTCAACAGGTTGATCGTCCTCGTCTTTCAAACTTCTGTATGTCATCATCCTAGGTACGCTTCTCCCAGTGGCTCCAGTTGAAGAGTCTTCCGCCGCAGGCAGAAGCCCCCGAAGCCGGTGCATCCGAACCATTCACCGCCCCGGAAGGAACAGCCTTCGAGCCGACCGCCGACACCGATCCCTTGGCCCAAGGCAAGCCCCGGTGCATTACCTATTTTCTTTAAAACCTTTAAATAAGAATGGGTTATGCTTGTGCATTAGAGTCAGGAGTTGATTGAAACCCTAGAGCATGGTTACCCAATGTCCTGCATGAAGATCCTATACGCAATAGATGGCTTAGGTGGCATAGGCCTAGAACGGAATTCTTTTACTAAAGTTAATTGGTTAAGAATGAGAAGGATGTTAATAATTTGACAGGCCGAACGCGCCTCATTCACTTGCCGTCCTTAACGGGCTCTGGTAAACCTCTCGTCCTGTTGTACCTAAGCGCGGAACTAGACGAGACCAACTGGAAGGATTGGGCGGGTGTCGAAGGACTGACACTCGGGTTCGGTGATGATGGTTCTGGCTAGGTGGCATTGGATGTTGGGTTATCGTATGTGGGGTCAGTGTATATGCATATGACGGGTGTCTGAGTATCCCTCTCGAGCGGTGAAAAAATCGATTCAAATCGTCTGTGGCTTGCCGGTTGTAAGCTGCCTGATCGCGACCAACATCGTAGTAAGAAGTGGAATGGTCTCTTAACGAATGTTTTGAAGAGTGATTGATGCTTGCTAGTAGAATAGGTATAACCTAGCATAATAAGGCTATAATAAAAGAAGTGGTCACTTAAAAGCTAAGAATCAACTCATAGCCCTGCAGTGTGAGTTGACTCATCCCTTTTCAACCTCCAAATAGCGAGTCATGTTAGACCCTGTGATCGGGTAAGTCTTGCTGAGTAATTAGTACTCAGCGGTTCTTGCCTACTCTTTTTACAGGAACAGAGTATACTTTGTTCGAATGGGATCCTTACCTCACTCCTCCCTTCTTCTGAAGCAAGCTTCACTACGCCTTGGGCGGTATAACGAGTATTTTGGAGAAACTTGTGATCTATAATAAATTTTGGTAAAAGGGCTGATGAACTTTCGGGCCTTGATGTAATAAGTACCGAACTCCGTATGTAATATTTCAACTCTATGTAATAAATGTGGTTGTGTATGTTATAACCTGTGGACTCCTTCGAGAGTCGCCCCAAAACCAAGCTCGATCCGGATGTGAAGGCTAAGTCAGGATAACTAATTCCTGAAGGACTACCGAGGTTAGTCCGGATCTGATTTGTAAGCACTAAATCCAGGTTAATCTAGGCAGTTCTGCCACACTTGGTATCAGAGCCGAGCTTGAGGGGTGGGTTACTATTTTAAAAACTATTTTTCAATCTATATTAAGTAAGCCCAGCTTAAGGGTTTGTTTAAGGGTATTAAATAATGAAATCACCTTCTTTAAAATGATCGTGTAGAGAACATTAAAAAGTTTGGTCTTAAAACATGTCATGCATCATGATTGCATTAGAGCTATTTTTCTGTCTCTAGGAGTAAGTAGACCAATTCAAAATAATTTATTGTTAACAAAAGTTTTTGTTGCTCTGGTCCAGATGTAGCACATTTTCGTCCCTTACGAGGATGCCAGGGGTTGTTGGCACCAGGAGTGCCCAGAAAACTGTCCCTTAGCTATGACTCTCCACCACCGTCTTTAGGGGTTAGGTTATCTTAGTTGGACCCACTATATTGTTCGTCATGCTGATCTGGGTCTCATGGGTGAGACAAGGGTGCGAGTGCGTATGCCTCAACACCCTAGGTTTCCGAAGGAGGAAGTGTGGGAAGTTGAGGGTAGTGGGATAACCCCTGGAGAGGCATTTTCCGATGCAGCTTACAGGGCTCTAACCGGGCTCTGTACGAGGCATTTTGGTGAGTTAGAAGGGTCTGAAAGTATGTTTCTTCCTCCCAATGACCGATCTCAGCCTGAGTGGGAACGGAGATTGGAGAACCTGGACCGTAGTGCACGAGATCTGCGATGGCGCCAAATGCGTGAGCAAGTCCACTGTACTTCCCATTTGGCGAATCTTTATGATCAGCGCCACCAAACCTATGAGAGTACCAGAGAGGGTTTCTTGGAGCTAAGAGCACAGAACGAGCAGATGTTAGAACAGCATCATAAGGATTCTTCTGAGATCATCAGTTTGGGTCTTCGTCAATACGAGGACCAATGCACCGTGAGAGAATTAAGAGATCAGTTGCACACTGCTAATCTAACCATCCAGGATCAAACCATACATATCGAACTCAACCACACCATCATAGATGATCTTAATGAGCAGGTGATTGCACTGCAAATGCAAAATGATCAGTTCCAAGCCGAGTTAGAAGAGAGTTCTTCAGAGGAGGAGCCCATGGAGTTAGTTCCTGAGGGGTCAGGGGCTACTCAGGGATCCTCAGGGGTCGTTTCCGGTTCCGTTGGACCACCTGCCCCTACTCCTGGTATAGGGTACGATTCGGATGCGGACGAAAATTCAGTGGGCCAAAGCGGCACTTGAGGGACGAATTGCAGTGGGTCCGGTATTTGGGCACTTGATGTTGTAAAATTTGTAAAATTTTTTGTAAAATAGCTGCCAATATGGGTTGTTGCTTGAGTGAGCTAGTAGTGGTGGTATGACTGTATAATAGTATCAACAAAGTGTGGTTTGAACCTGTTATGTAAGATGTTATGTATTATACCCGCTTGTGGTGTTTTTGCTTTCAATAAAAGAATGTTAGATCTTGTGTACCTGACTCTTCTCAACTGTTAAGTGTAATGGTAAGCTTACGGTCGTCTCAACTTCTGTGCTCCGCAGATGGTTGGTGACCATTCCGGCGAAATTCCTCCACCACCCCGAACTCATCCCACCATGGCAGAAGTCTTGGACCGCCATGATCGTTTAATTGAGGTCTTAGCTCAAAGTCAACTCGCTCAGCATCAATTAATGCAAGATAACCCGCGCCGCGGGCGAGAGGCAGGAGTAACCTTCCTGGACTTTGAAGCTCTTCATCCACCGACTTTTCAGTCTGCACCGGATCCAATGGACGCCAAACATTGGGTTCGGACCATAGAGGGCATGTTTGAGCTTCTGCCAAATCTTTCGGATCAACAAAAGGTTATGTTCACTGCTTGGAAGTTACAAGGACCTGCTGGAACCTCGTGGGCAACCTACCAAGCTTCTTTGCAACCCAACCAACAACTTACCTGGCAAGAATTCCGCAAGGCTTCCGAGGACCATCATATCCCCGAAGGTCTAGTGGAAATGAAAATCCAGGAGTTCCTGAGCATGCAACAAGGTCATAAGACGGTCCTGGAGTATATTCAAGCCTTCAACCATCTAGCTCAGTATGCTCCTACCTTGATTACTAGGGATGAATCCAAAAGGATGTATTTTTCACGTGGCTTGTCTCCTCGCATGAGGGCGAAGATGAATATGTCTTACCCCAGTTTTCATCAGATGGTGAATGAAGCTATCCAGTTGGAAGAAAGGCTCCGGGTGTATGAAGAAGAGAAGAAACGTAAGAGAGCCATCGAGGGATCGAGCAGTCGACCACGGGTGGTATACCAACCGCCCAGGTATGCCTTTCCCACTCCTCGTCCCTCATGGATGGTTCGGTCAGCTCCACAGCCGAATCAGCCTCCGCGACAGTGGATTATGAGGCCACAGTCACAGCCCCCTCGTCCACTGGCACCTGGTACCTCTGCCCCTCGAGCTCCAATGCCGGGCAACACCTGTTATAATTGTGGACAGCCCAACCATTTCGCGAAGGACTGCCCATATCCTCGTCAAGGTCAAGGGTTCGGCCCATCTGCCCCAACCTCCGGTGGAAATCTCCAATATACCTTTAAGAAGAAGGGCCCTGCCCCGAAAGCGGGCAAGGTACACTATATGCAGATGGAAGAGTTACCGGAGGGAGAAGCAGTCATGGCTGGTACGTTCTTAATCAATGATCTGCCTACTCAAGTTTTATTTGATACGGGAGCATCGCATACCTTTGTCAGTCATGCATATGCATATCATCGGGGTTTTTCTATATCCCCAGTTAAACAAGGGTACCTCATCACGGCTCCCGGTCAGCAATTGCTAACTAACCAAGTGGTTAGGGATTTGCAATTGGAATTGGGTGGAAAACTTTTCAAAATCCAACCCATCGTGCTACCAGGCCGCGGTATACCAGTCATCGTGGGGATGAACTGGATGAATACTCATCGAGCAGTTATGGATATCACTACTCGCACCATACGGGTTATTTCCCCCGATAATACCCCGGTGCATGTTTCGCTTCCCCGAATAGAAAAGGAGATGGCAATAGTAAATGCGGTTGTCAGCCCTGAGTTAGCGTCTATTCCGGTGGTGTGTGAGTTTCCAGATGTGTTTCCCGAAGATCTTCCAGGACTACCACCTGAGAGGGAAATTGAGTTTTCCATAGAGCTAGTACCAGGCACGGCTCCTATTTACCGGAAACCTTATAAGATAGCTCCGAGGGAGATGGCTGAAATGAAAGTGCAGCCCGAAGACCTTCTTAAAAAGGGTTTTATCCGTCCTAGTACTTCTCCTTGGGGTTGCCCAGCTCTTTTTGTAGAGAAAAACAGGGACAAGTCTCTAAGAATGTGTGTGGATTATCGCCCCCTCAATGCGGTGACCATTAAGAACAAATATCCCCTCCCTCGAATCGATGTGTTGTTTGATCAGCTGTTGGGAGCCAAGGTCTTCTCAAAAATCGATCTTAGATCAGGGTATCACCAGATTAAGGTCAAAAAGAAAGATATACCCAAAACTGCTTTCTCTACCAGATATGGTCTCTATGAGTATCTAGTAATGTCCTTTGGGCTAACCAATGCCCCGGCATACTTCATGTACCTGATGAACTCCATCTTTATGCCGAAGTTGGATAAGTTTGTAGTGGTCTTTATCGATGACATTCTGATCTACTCTAAGTCCAAGGAAGAACACGAACACCATTTGCGTGTGGTGCTATCCCTGTTGCGGGAACATAAACTATATGCCAAGTTCAGCAAGTGTGCCTTTTGGCTAAATAAAATCTCCTTCTTGGGCCATATCATTTCTGCCGATGGGATAGAAGTAGATCCCGAGAAGATAGAAGAGGTTTTAAACTGGAAAACCCCAAGTACGGTTACTGAAGTTAGAAGTTTCTTAGGCTTGGCTGGCTATTACCGTCGATTCATTCAAGACTTCTCCAGAATAGCCAAACCAATGACCAAGCTATTACAGAAAAATGTGAAGTTCGTCTAGGGGACCCGAGTGTGATCAGGCTTTCCAAAGCTTAAAGAACTTACTTACTTCTACCCCGGTATTGATCCAGCCGGACGTCACCAAACCTTTTGAAGTATATTGTGACGCTTCGGGCATTGGACTGGGATGTGTATTGATGCAAGAAAGAAAAGTCATAGCTTATGCATCCCGTCAGCTGAAGAAGCATGAAGAAAACTACCCCACCCATGATCTAGAACTAGCAGCAGTGGTTCATGCTTTAAAAATTTGGCGCCACTACCTGCTAGGGAACATTTGTCATATCTATACGGATCATAAGAGTTTAAAGTATATCTTTACTCAAAGCGAGTTGAATATGCGGCAACGCCGCTGGTTGCAGTTGATCAAGGATTACGATTTGGAAATCCATTATCATCCTGGAAAGGCCAATGTGGTTGCGGACGCTCTGAGTCGTAAGGCTCATTGCCATTGTTCCACTTTATCTTCTTCCACAGAATCTCTTTGTGAGCAAATGGAAAAGATGAATTTAGAAATGGTATCGCCCGGAGCAGTGATTGCTCTTCAATTGGAACCCACTCTTAAGGACCAAGTGATTCAAGCCCAGAAAGTGGACAAAGGGGTGCAACATTTAAAACAAAGGCTTGCTAAAGGCAAAGAGTTACCTTTCGAGGTTAAAGAAGGGGAAACACTCTGGTTTAAAAATCGTCTGGTAGTGCCCAAAGACACAGATCTTAGAAGGAAGATTATGGAAGAGGCTCATGCCTCTCGTTACACTATTCACCCGGGCAGTACCAAGATGTATCAGGATTTAAGGCAACGTTTCTGGTGGACCCGGATGAAAAGGGAAATAGGAAGATATGTGTCAGAATGTGATGTATGCCAGAGAATAAAGGTGGATCACTTACGACCCGCGGGACTTTTGCAACATTTGCCAGTTCCAAGTTGGAAGTGGGAAGATATCCACATGGATTTCATTGTGCGTTTACCTAAAACTCGCAAAAAGAAGGATTCCATTTGGGTGATCGTGGACCGGTTAACAAAAACGGCCCACTTTATTCCTGTGAGTGTCCAAAATTCAGTTCCACAACTGGCAGAGTTATACCTACAACGCATAGTAGCGTTACATGGGGTGCCTAAGACTATTGTTTCCGATCGCGGTCCGCAATTTGTTGCCCGCTTTTGGGAACAATTACAAGCAGCTTTAGGTACTACTCTTATCCACAGCTCGGCCTACCATCCTCAAACCAGTGGCCAGGTGGAGAGAATTAATCAGGTCTTGGAGGATATGCTATGAGCATGTGCCTTAACTTATGGTTCAGATTGGGAGTCCTGTTTACCTTTAGCAGAGTTCACTTATAATAACAGTTATCAAAAGAGTTTGGAAATGACTCCTTTTGAGGCCCTTTATGGACGGCGATGCCGAACCCCTTTGAATTGGTCGGAACCAGGAGAAAGGGTAACTTTTGGCCCTGAGTTGGTAATGGCTGCCGAGAAGCAAGTCCGGTTTATCCAAGCTAAGTTGAAAGCTGCACAAGCTCGCCAACAGAACTATGCAGACAAACGAAGAAGACCATTGGTATTTGAAGTAGGGGATTTTGTATACCTTAAGGTATCCCCTGTGAAGGGAGTTCATCGATTCGGTGTCACCGGCAAGTTAGCCCCTCGGTATATTGGACATTTTCCAATTATCGAGAGGTGCGGTCCAGTGGCTTATCGAATCGAATTACCCCCTCAATTGACGGCAATCCACAATGTATTTCATGTTCCTCAGCTTAAGAAATGCCTGCGGATACCTTTAGAAGAAGTGGATCATACAAAACTGCAAGTGGAACCCAATCTAACATACAAAGAGTACCCAAGTAAGATTTTAGACGTCAAGGAGAGGGCCACCCGCAGATGAGCACTCAAGTTTTACAAGGTGCAATGGCGACATCATACATCGGAAGAGGCTACTTGGGAGCCTGAGCAACTCCTGCAAGAGAAATATCCAGACTTCTGGCAACAGTTTCAGAAGGGTCAAGCCAGTAAGTTCATCCCTCGTTTTAAAACATTCCTTTCTTACCTTCCGACCACTTTTAAATCTCGGGACAAGATTTTCTTAAGGGGGGAAGGCTGTGATACTCTGTATCCAAGCCGTATAAGTGCACCTCGTGGCAGGCCTCACATTTGACCTTTATTGACAAAGCTTTAAAAAAATTTAAATGCAAATTCAAATTCAAATTTAAACCCCTCAAAGATTTTTGGATTCACCAAGGGCAAAAATATAAAAGGATAGCTTGAATTAAGCCCTTTCACTTTTGTATTTGGACCCCTGTGGAAAACGGTAAAAATCTAGGGTTAAATCTGCAAAAGAGCAAAGTAAAAAAAAAAGAGGGAAAGCGGTAAATCCCGCGAGCCGCGTGGCAGCCCGCGGCCACGAGCACGCTGGGCGAGGCCCAGCCGGGGGCGGCGGCCCGCGTGGCGGCCAGCACACTCGCCCCCCGCGCCCCCTGTCAGGCGGCGCTGACAGGTGGGACCCGCGGGGACGGGGTCTTCTCGGCCCGGCCGAGGGGGGAGCACTCCTGCTCGCCGCTCCCCGCCCGTGCCCCGCGCCGCCGCTGCCGTCACCGTCCACCGCCGTCGCCGTATCCCCGCGCCCGCGCTGGTAAACTGCGCCCCTCCCCGCTTCCTCGTTCCCTTCGTGCCGAGCTTAGGGCCGGCCCAAGCTGGCAAGAGCTTGGAGCCAAGCCATGGCGCCGAGGCCGCGCTGGTGGCCGCCGCCGCGTTCCCCGCACATGCGAACCCCTAGGGTTCCGGCGGATGCGCGCACCCTGCGCTGGAGGTGGTTGACCCCTGCGGGCACCACCACCGCCGCGAGGCCACCTCGCCGTCGCGTTGCGCCGGCGGGCGCCATACCGCAGTGGGCGGCGTGCGCAAGAAGAGAGGAGGAGAAGGGAAGAGAGGGAGAGTGAGAAAGGAGAGGGGAAGCGCATCGCCGCCACGGTGGGTCGCCGTCGGCCGAGACCCCGCCGGCAAGGCCGCGCCAGTGAGCGCGCACGCCGCCGTGTCGTGCGTGTCGCGCGCGTGCCGCCCCGCGCCGAGCCAGCCGGGCGAGGCTGGTCAGCTGGGCCACCAGCCCAGCTGGGCCGTCCACCCGGTGGGCCGCCAGCACGCTCGGCCGGTGGACCGAGCCGAAAAGAGAGGGGGGAAGATCGGGATTTTATTTCGTTTTCTTTATGGGCTGGGCCGAAATCAATTTCGATTTTTGTTTTATATTTTCTTAATTCAGTTTGGTTATTTAATCTTTGATTTAATTTAATTTGTTTATATTAATTAATTGATTTATTTATTAATTCATATAAATATTTTGTATTTCTAAAAAGAAATTAAATTAAAGTATTTATAATTTTAAAGTTAGATTTTTTTTAAAAAAATACAGAAAAAAATTCATAGAAGTGTATTAAAAAAATATAGAATTAATTCTAAAACACATTTGAATTATTCAAAAATTTCTAGAAAATTCATTCGAGCCCTAGGACAATCAGTTACGCCCTGAAGACCTAGATGTTTAACCCCGGCCACCCTTTTTCTTTAGAAAATTGTACGCTTTACTTTTCAATAGGTTGATCATCCTCATCTTTCAAACTCCTGCATGTCATCATCCTAGGTACGCTTCTCCCAGTGGCTCCAGTTGAAGAGTCTTCCGCCGCAGCAGAAGCCCCCGAAGCCGGTGCATCCGAACCATTCACCGCCCCGGAAGGAACAGCCTTCGAGCCGACCGCCGACACCGATCCCTTGGCCCAAGGCAAGCCCCGGTGCATTACCTATTTTCTTTAAAACCTTTAAATAAGAATGGGTTATGCTTGTGCATTAGAGTCAGGAGTTGATTGAAACCCTAGAGCATGGTTACCCAATGTCCTGCATGAAGATCCTATACGCAATAGATGGCTTAGGTGGCATAGGCCTAGAACGGAATTATTTTACTAAAGTTAATTGGTTAAGAATGAGAAAGATGTTAATAATTTGACAGGCGTGCGGCGGGATCAGTTTCGCTTTCGTATATTGCATGTTGTGATTATCGCTATGGACCCTGATCCTGCCTGTGTCGCATAAGGCCGTCCGATGTGTGGCCTGGTTGGGCCGAACGCGCCTCATTCACTTGTCGTCCTTAACGGGGTCCGGTAAACCTCTCGTCCTGTTGTACCTAAGCGCGGAACTAGACGAGACCAACTGGAAGGATTGGGCGGGTGTCGAAGGACTAACACTCGGGTTCGGTGAGGATGGTTCCGGCTAGGTGGCATTGGATGTTGGGTTGTCGTATGTGGGGTCAGTGTACAAGCATATGACGGGTGTCTGAGTATCGCTCTCGAGGGGTGGAAAAATCGATTCGAATCGTCTGTGGCTTGCCGGTTGTAAGCTGCCTGATCGCGACCAACATCATAGTAAGAAGTGGAATGGTCTCTTAACGAATGTTTTGAAGAGTGATTGATGCTTGCTAGTAGAATAGGTATAACCTAGCATAATAAGGCTATAATAAAAGAAGTGGTCACTTAAAAGCTAAGGATCAACTCATAGCCCTGCAATGTGAGTTGACTCATTCCTTTTCAACCTCCAAATAGCGAGTCATGTTAGACCCTGTGGTCGGGTAAGTCTTGCTGAGTAATTTGTACTCAGGCTTCTTGCCTACTCTTTTTACAGGAACAGAGTATACTTTCTTCGAATGGGATCCTTACCTCACTTCTCCCTTTTTCTGAAGCAAGCTTCACTACTCCTTGGGCGGTATAACGAGTATTTTGGAGGAACTTGTGATCTATAATAAATTTTGGTAAAAGGGCTGATGAACTTTCGGGCCTTGATGTAATAAGTACCGAACTCCGTGTGTAATATTTCAACTCTATGTAATAAATGTGGTTGTGTATGTTGTAACCTGTGGACTCCTTCGAGAGTCGTCCCAAAACCAAGCTCGATCCGGATGGGAAGGCTAAGTCAGGATAACTAATTCCTGAAGGACTACCGAGGTTAGTCCGGATCTGATGAGTAAGCACTAAATCTGGGTTAATCTGGGAAGTTCTGCCACAATAGCCATGGCGGAGGGGGTAGGGGAACGGCAAAGAAGGGGCAAGCGCTATTAGTCGTGATCTGAACGAGTGGCCAAAACCAACCTACGGCACCGACGACAAACATGATAGTGAGAGGCCACCATGGAGAGCAAGAACTGAAGGAGCAGGCGTGAGGATACTCACCGATGCACAGAGCGATGCAGGAGCAGGCAAGGAGGATGCCGGAAGGCTGGGAGACGACGGATAGCACCCGAGCCAGAGCAGTGAATGGAGGCCCGAGGGTGGCGCCGACAACACCAGCGGCGCATGAGGAGCAGACGGACGACAGTCGCGGGCACCGTCGGCCGGACGCGGGCGCGAGTTCCAAGACACGCGGGAGAGGACGCGTCGTCGACCGCATGTGGAGAAAGGGGCCGTGGCTGCTCGAACGTGGGAGGAAGGCGTGGGCGGTGCCTGATGCGGGGGGACGGGGTACGGGCACTGCCGGCGGGAGGAGGGGCGCCTAGGTGCGGCTGGCCACGGCCGTGCACACTCTCAACCACAATGTGCACTCCTCGGCACGCCTCGCCACCAACCAGTGCCTCCTCGGCTGTAGCGGTCGCCGCAGGCGTAGGCGGCCGCCAGCTTGCTCCTTGGTGCCCCGGACCCGCCCCCACATGCCGACCTCCTCTTCTTCATCGCTAGTCCCTGGAGCCGTAGCTTCTCGACGCGCTGCTCCTGGCAGCGCGGTGGTTCTGCGCCGCCCGGCCCCGGGCCCGCTGATCACGCAGATCTGCCTGACGCTCGCCGCGCTTGCGCTCCACGACGATGGCGACGTCGACGGGCTCTTCGCGCGGATGCCGCACCTGCCGCCACGCTGTGCTAGAGCCGCTCACCTTGCTGCCCGAGGAGGCGAGGAGGCGTCGCAAGACCAGGGCGGTGACACAGGGGTCGACGCAGCTGCGCGTTCCTGGTTCACGCGCGAGCTGCTAGCGCACGCGGTCGCTGTGCTCGAGTTCCTCCACGCGCAGTCAGAGAAGGTGCCCTCCGCCGCCGACGAGGTGGGCGCACTAACGCCGCGCCCATGTCCATACACGGGCTACGAAAACAGGGCTGCGGGCACCATCGACCGGACGTGGGAGGAAGGCGCAGACGGCGGCACAAATGGGAGGAGGGAGAGGAGGCGCTGGTGGTGGGAGGGACGGGGAGGAGGGTGCGGTGGCAGGGAAGGAGAGGAGCTGGCGTGGAAGGAGGAGCTGCCGGCAGGAGAGGCCAGCCGTCGCTGGGAGGTGTGCGATGGTCAGCGCGAGGAGGGAGACGAGGACCGAGCGGGCATGCGTGGAAGGACGTGCGGCCGCCTTTTTTTCCGCGCACACGCGCTTGTGCGGCGGAGCGTGGGCCACGTGGACACGGATCCGGCTGTACAGCTGCCACACGTGAGACGCAGACGGCAAATAGCGGCGGATGGGCTGCCGATGCCTTGAAGGATAAGGAGGTACATATTACGGAATTCTAGTAGACAAAAATCACATGCTGGCGTAAGTGGCTACGACCTACTGTAAAAGATCTTTGTAAATCTTGTTTGCTGATGGAGAATTAGCTAGCAGATATGCATATTGTATCATCTATGCATGTGCATAAAATCTTTGCTGTAATGATAAATATTGAATGTGGATTGGTTTGAATGGTGTAGCTTATAGCCTATGGGTTGGGCTCGAAAAAGGCACGATGTGCTTTAGGAACGCGTGGCCAGGTGAATGGAGAACGCCACTGCTGCTTGTTCTTTTCCGTGCCTTTTCATGCTGTGCCAGCCCAAGCATGGTCCAAGTATACGGGCCGTGCCGGGCAGCACGGTGGGCTGAAGATCAAGGCACGGCCTAGCCGGCCATTTGGTCCGTGCTGCTGGCATAGCCTATTTAGTTCCAAGCTTCTATTTTTGTGCCGTGCTCGCGCTAGCGCATATGACCCAACCCAAAGTCCCACCACTGCTTGAAAGCGACCACTTGACAACTCTTGGCAAATGTTCATTTGCTTTTCCAAACATTTTGTAGTGGCATTTAGAAAGCTAGATTCTTGTTATCTGCATTGCTTATGCAATTTCATGAGAAAATATCAATCCTAGCCCTAGAGAATATTGAAGTAAATGTGAACGATGAGAGAAAACTGTGTTCTACTGAAAGATGAGGAAGTTGGACGAGTGGAAAAGGTGGACTTAGCTAGTAGCTATATAAGTGCCTCAATAGGGGATCACGTAATACAGGGTTATTTGCATAAAAAAAAATCAGACGCGGCCATCTGAAGCTGTTTGAGTGTTTCTACAGAAAGTAAGAAAACCATAAATTAACTTGTCATTTCCTCAAGCAATCTTAAGAAGATCGTAGTCATGCTGATAATCTATTTGTCCCAGGACGGCAATTGACATGCTAAAATGTTATATGTGTTTTCAGGTGAATAACGAGTAGTATAACATCATGTTGCTCCTGTTAGGCTGGGAGAGTCAATTGCGCATTTATCCACACATGAGGTGAAATAAAATCGTATAATCGATATACCAACACTGTCATCAAAATTCTCAAACTGGATAATCACCACCATACTTGTTCGGTTGCCCTGGTTTTGAAGAGAATTGGAAGAGATTTAATCCCTTACTAGTCAAATTTGAATAGGAAGAGATTTAATCCCCCTCAATTCCCTCCAAAACCAAGACAACCAAACAGGTCTTAGTGTGAACGAATGGAAGACAAGCCATTTCTAAGAGGGCAAACAAAAGGGTTCAATCTATGCAAATGCAGAGAATACTGCTGTGAAAAAGAGTAAAAGTACGTGTAGTCCGAGTTCAGTTTCATACCGTTTGCTTCGCAGGTTCATGTATAGATCTGATCACACTGTGAGCCTATGGATTGCAGTTACTTCTCCGTTCAAGTGCTAGTTGTTTTATGAGAACTGTACAGTATTCAAGAATCACTGCAACATAAAAAAAAGGCTAGCAAGTGCTGGGTAAGGGAATTTCTAGACAGCCTTACCCTTGCATAATTAGTTACAGAATTCTGCAAAGAAGCTGGCTTGAGCCTAGGACCTTCAGGACACTAGTGGAGAGACCCTACCACTACGTCGGACTGCTCTTCAAGAATCAATGAAGCACCAGCAAAATTGAAACCCAGCACAATGTCCATTAGCTACTGCACCAAGACTAACATAATCAATAGACCCACTTTAGCCCATCATTTTACCACATCTCCTTTTCTATAGTAAGGAAACAGTTGCAACAGTGAAGAATGGATTAGCAAATAAACCCGCTATATGGCCCATCCACCTCTTGTGAACATAGGACCAATCTTAACCAAAAATTCCTGCCCATGTGTCCACAAACTTGGAGATCATGTGTCAGTTTCAAAATGCTGTTTTAACCTCCTAACCACACATAGTGGACAGTCCCTTTCTCCTTTAAAAGATACTGGGGGAACTGCATGATTCCAATTTATTTTTATCAACCTGTCCATATCATCCCAGGAAGTGGTTGCATATAATTTGGAAGCACAATGCAGTAACACAAAACGCTATCAAGCCTAACTATTGTATACTCATGATGATTTGCCAATACATCTTAGTCGCTCCTTTGTCTGGTAACCTTTAACTTTCCCTTAACCTTTAATTTGATGCATACGCTGCAGTGAAAGAGTGTGGCACCACAGATTAGATTTTCCTCAAGCACTTCAAAGTTCAAACTCTATTTCTCGATATAGGAATCTATCAATGCTCAGTTCAACTGAGCTATACCCAGGAAGCTTGTTGACTTTAACTTCTCTCATGAAGCCTCTTATTCTCTCTGCATCAGTATACCTCCCAGAATCTGAATATATGTTTGCCAAGCTCATATAGTAGCCACTCTTTACAGGAGACATGTTCATCAATCTCTTTGAAACCCACTCAGCAGCCTCCATTTCTCCATGCACTCGGCAGGCTGCCAGTACAGCTCCAAGCATTGCCTCATCGGGCTCAAAAGGCATTTCCTCCATGAACTTCACAGCCTCGACAACACGTCCTGCTCTCCCAAGCACGTCGGACATACAAGAGTAATGTTTCAGTTCTGGCTGAATGCCCTGCAGTTTCATCCCCTTGAAAATAGCATATGCTTTGTCCACCATGCCTGAATGTGCACAAGCTGACAATGCCCCGAGAAAGGTGACTGAGTTCGGTTGGATTCCTTCAGCTCCCATTCTATCAAAGAGTCCCAACGCAACATCAGAACGACCGTTCAAACCATGACCAAGGATCAGCGCGCTCCACGAGATAACATCCCGCCTAGGCATCCCAGCAAACACCCACTCGGCGAATGCAAAGTCCCCACACTTGACGTACATGTCCACAAGTGCGTTCCCAAGCGACAGCGGTGTCCCTAGAAACCTCCGGACACAGAAGGCGTGCACACTCCTCCCGTGGAGGCGCCACCCAAGCTGCCCGCAAGCGAGCAGCAGGCTGACCATGACCACCGCGTCCAGCTCCATCCCTGCGGCCACCATGCCCCCAAAGAATCGCAGCGCTTCCTCGGGCTCCCCTCCCTGCGCGTACGCGGACAGCATGGACGTCCAAAGGACGGCGTCCCGTTCGCGCATTCCGTCGAACAGCCTCCGCGCGTCGGGGAGGTTGGCCAGGCCTGCGTAGCAGAGCACGAGCGCAGACGCCACGAAGAGGTTTTCCTGGGCGCCGAGCTTGACGGCGAGAGCGTGGGAGGTGGCGGCCAGGCCCGCGGCGCCAGTGAGCGTGCAGGAGCGGAGCACGGGGGGCAGGGTGAAGTGGTCCGGCCGGACCCCCCGCGCGAGCATGTCGCGGAACGTGCGGAGCGCCTGCGCGGGGCGGCCGGAGCGCGCGAGCGAGGCGAGGAGGGAATTGAAGGAGGTGAGCGTGGCGGGCGTGAGAGGCGGCATCCGGCCGCCGGCGTTAGCGGTTTGCAACGCGCCGGCGCTCCCAAACCGGAAGGAAGCTATGCGTTGGCGTCTTGGCGACGAGAAGTGGGCCTGGTCTTTGCGATTGGACTGAGGCGTGGGCGTGACGTCGCTGGAGGGCCGAGTTTTGGGCTCACGGCTCACCACTCGAAGGAAACGAATGTTATATCTGATGCTTTGACATCTTTAACTTCATGAAGTTGTTTTTCCATTATGTTACGACATAGTACGGAGTATAGTTGTTTCTGGCTGAGGAAAATGCTACACTACGAGTGAGTAAGTGGAGATGCTTCACCAAACGGTGTAGTTCTAGTTGCATATGTGACATATTACATACGTATATATCAACATCCTTGAGTGATAGTTTGCTTTGGCTTCCAATGGCCAGTTCAACAAAGCCGTGACCCATAATCATCATATCTCACTGTCATTCTCAGCCCTCTCCACCAACGCCGGCCCTCTGCGCTCAAACCTTGACCTCTGTCAATACTCAATCTTAAATGTTGTTGTCCATGGCAGCATCGACGTGCCATTCTTCTTTGCTTCTGAGTCAACCCACTGCAATCTCAGCAGGATCCTTACCCACTACTCCGACTATGAACACCATGTTATTATGTATCCTACAAATTGTAGGTCTAGAAAAAAAAAACTCATGGCTTGTGAGCCAGCTCGAGCTTACAGAGGCTCACGTCCACCGAGCTGAGGCGAGCATAATTCTCTGTTTCGCCAAAATAGCGAGCCGAGCCGAGCTGAGCCAGCTTGCGACCTCGGCCCAAAACAAACTAGTTGATGATTTCACGAGTCGATTGATTAGTACGTCTTTCATATTTGGCTGCATGAATTAATATAATATTCATATACACAGCGATTCGTAAAAAGGTGAAGAACATGTACCATATAGTTAGTGCGTGAGTTCTCTGTACCATACTACTGTACCATCCAAAAAATGTTTAAAACTGATTCATATATATTGAATTTGGCTTGGGAGTTTGGCTGCGTCTCGTGAGCCTCCACCGAGGCGAGCCTCTTAGCCGAGCTCGTAGCACTGCAGCTTTTCGTTTCCAGGCCTAACGAATTGTCAACAAGGAGGAGCGGTAGCTGCAAGCCCTTCCGATGACTCTGTCGCCGCCACCACCGGCTCACCGTGTCACTGATGAACCACAACTCACTGCTCTCCTTAAGCGCGCCCGCCCGCACCCAAGCCCTAACCTTGGGACCAAGCCACGGATAGGGCAATATCTGCATCGCAGTTCGCTGGTCAGGCCTGCTAATTCTTCATCAGGCCATAAAATTGTCAGATTGGGTCGTCCTTGATTGTTTGGGAATTTGGGCGTCATCACGTCTGTTGGGTCCTTGGTTGTAACGGAATTTGGGCTCTTTCGGGCCAGTTTTGGTAGGAAACTACGGAAAAGCATCGACAAAATCTTGTGGGTTTTTTTCCCTGTCAAACGTCGATAACCAGCCTAACAACAGCTGCAAAAGGGAATAAAGTGACGATTTGCATCTACTCCTACTCGTATGCATATGCAATAATAGCATGCATGCAGTGCATCTCAGACTACCTAGTGCATTTTCTGCTCTGCCCGCCGGCTCTCCATTGCACGCAGCAGCGTCTATGTCCACCACTCGTCATACAACGAAGCACGCAGAGAGCTCACTCACTTTAATGGCGCCGTGATAAGAAGCGGCGCCGTGCCATCCCTTTCGTCCGCCGTCATCGGCCGGCCGGGCGCCACCGCTTCCGCGCGCGGTCCGCCGTGCCGTGCGGGCTGCTCCTGCTTTCCCGTTCGTCCAACATGACGCACTGGAAGCTGGCTGACCCGGCCTGAACTCCCCATGATTGATCGGCGGCGTCGGTTCTTGTGTACGCCTTTATGCAATTTCAGTCGTAGGAAAAGGCACAAATGAAAGCTGCAAATATACGTGATACAGCGTGCGTCTACTTGTTTCCATCCTCGATCGCCTTATTTTCTCCTATCCGATCCTGCATAGTAGTAGTACTTCTTTTGCCAAAGGTCTCGTGCATAATTGCCAGGTTCCTGCCTGCGTCCCAGGTTTCCATCGATGCAGTGGTTTCCGAGATCGCCATGTACTTTTCCTTGACAAATTTTGTCTCGTTCACTGGGCAACCTCGTGCCGACTGAACCGCCGTGCTCCTTGCCAACTGTCGTTGCGAACTCTCTTTCATGGAGAGATGAACTAACAGATTACCATACCAATACCATACACGTCCATACTATTAGCGGCTGGGTCTCCATTCTAGACCGAGAAGCAGAAGACTCACCATCACCATCAAAATTATCATCACCATTTCACCCAAAACGACTGCACCAGAGAGCTCCCCCAAACCCTAACTCCCTGCCGCCGCCGGCTTCTCCAGCCCATCTCCGGTGGCGGTGCCTCAAGGCCCTGCGGGCCCTGCCTGTCCCTCCTACCCTCCCTCCCCCCCTCCCTCTCTCTTTCTCCACCTCTATCCCCCCTTCATCCCCCGCCGGGTTTCACCGGCCACCGGGATCCGTGGGTGTCACGTGCGCCACCCGCCGCCACGTGCGCCACTGGGCTCCGCGTGTGTGGTGCGCACCGCCGCGTGCATCGCCGGCCTCCGGCTTGTGCTTGGCGTCTCCGGTCCCTGCTGCGGGGGGCACGTGCGTGGCGGGCAGGCCGCCACAGACATAGGGGGTGTAGCCAGCTTCCGTGGCCATCTCCGGCCAATGCGGGTGCTGCCGGATCTTGTCCCCGGCATGGGGCCCTCGGTTGGCGGCCGGCTGCGTGCCATTAGGTTGGGCTGCCTGTTGATGCCCGCTTCGTGCCATTCATCCATGGTGATTTGCGGGAGACGTACGCGCCCACCGCTGCCCCATCGCATGCGCCACTACACGCCCGCCACGCCCGCTGCCGTTGTGCTAGGTTGCAGCCTCGTCCCAATCAGTTTGGCGACTGGACGGCTTCCGAGGAATCAAGATGCTCGCGCGTTGGTGCGATGATCGCTCTTTGTTAGCAGTGTGGTGTGTGGGTGGACGAAGGGACGGCGAAAGCATTACTCTTTTGTTCGATGACGGCGACGTCTGCGGGCACCGTTACTTTCCTTGGAGGCATCATCATGGAGTTTCCTCAGCCTTCTCCACTGGTCTCTAGGTGAAAATCTTTCCTTCTTGGAGGAGCGACGGCGATGCATCCTATCGCCGCATTTCTAGAGGGGCGTCGCTTTTAAGAGACAACTGTGCTATGGTGATAATCAAGGACATACTTTTTCAAATGGTGCTTTGGCATTGTGCTTCGGAGGAGAAGGGTTCTCCTGTTTGTGGGACCAAAGGCCAAAGCGGATAGGAGAAGCTCAACTGCATGCAACTCAAGGGTTTCAATGCTTTGCTGGTTATCTAGTCATTTGTATCGATCATCGTTTGCGTTTTTCGGTCTCGTGGATGGTCAGCTTAGAAGGTAGACTTTGGGAGATTTGTGAGATGCTCTAGATGCGTCATTCATCAACTTCTTTTGTGGAAGAGGATGGAGTTTTCTTGGATTTTGACCATCGCACTTCATGGCACATGAAAATAGGTGCGGTTGCATCAAGCTTTCACTGATTTTAGGTCTTTTATATTGTTAGGTGGTGTGAGTTGTATATTGGTTTGTATCTCTTTTCTTTTCTCTTTCTCGGTTGTGTGCACTTCTAAAGTGCACAGGCCGGAATATTATTTCATCTTGAAATAAAGCTTCCTTCATCTAAAAAAAATACTATTAGCGGCTAAAAAGAGCATGATCGCCTGGACAATTAGATAGCGAACCCATTATCGCAACGATCATTTATTTGGTACTACTCAAGGAGCGGAACTGTCATTCTGACCCTTCTTGAAGGATTCCATCCACAAACACAAAGTTTGTGGTTGACCGATATTTCTCATGGCGTCTCTTCTTACGAAGGCCATGTGTTCGGAAAAAGTATACATAACCCCCCGACCTTTGTCTAGTGGTATACTTTACCCCCTGACCTTCAAAACCGGATAAAACACCCCCTGGGGCGGTTTTGAGGGCGGTTTGCTACAGTGACACGTTAGGGCCCACATGTCAGTCCCCTCTCGTCCTTTTCTCTCTTGTTCTGCTCGTTGGGCCCGAACTGCTGCAGCAGTGCCGCCACCTCGTCGAAGCCGGCTGGAGGCTGGAAGGCGCAGGGTCGGCGGTGCGTGGCCATAGGCGGGAAGCGTGGGGTCGGCAGTGAGGGGCCAAAGGCAGGGAGGCGCAGGGGCGGCGCACGTGGCTTGAGGCGGGGGTGGGCAGGTGCGGCGAGAGCCGAGGAACGACCTGTGCACCCAGCACCGACAATGGCGAGGCCGGCGGCCGCGCTCCAGCCCCTAGCAGCGCCCGCGGCCACACCGGCGTTCGCGCTCCCTCCCGCGGCGCGCTCGCCCTGGCTGCCTCCTCCGCCTGACTACCTTTTTTTGGGAGAGAAGAAGAGGGGGACAGACATGTGGGCCCTAACGTGTCATTGTAGCAAACCGCCCTCAAAACCGCCCTACGGGGTGTTTTACCCGGTTTTGCAACCTTTAGAGGGTTAAATATCCGGTTTTGAAGCTCATAGGGTAAAGTATACCACTGGGCAAAGGTTGGGGGGTTATGTATATTTTTTCCCATGTGTTCCGATCATGATTAGGGGTGGTAAAAGGGACCTTAAATTTTGCTTAGAAATTTTAAAAGTTAATGTTTTTTTTAGAAAAATATTTAAAAGTTATTATGACCTGCTATTTGCTTGCATTAAAAAGTGTACAAGAGCCCTACAGTAGTTACTTGCAGTTATATGCTTTCAGCCTCAGCTACCAAATGCAGTTTCATAGTGATATATACACTGAGGATGCAGGGCAGTCTGAGCTCATCATCTCGCCCGTAAATATATTTCAGTTGACCAATGCCACTGTATGCACTTTATTGTGTGATAATACATTGACACCAAACGACTAAACATTTTCAGTCAAGGCCGACCATTCACGGGTCTTTTCCATGACAAGGAAATAAAGAAAGTTGTAGCTTAGTAGATTATCTCAAATGGAATCAAAGGAGCCAATGCACTGATCCCTTTCCCTACTAGCCCTTCTTTTGCCTGACGGGCTACGCATTGCCTTTGCTAGGCATGTCTGCGTCGACCTGGCTAGTGTTGGACCGGCACCTGTAGGTCCATGGACCACCGTGGTGTTGGTGATCCAAGTAAGCAAATTAAAGCTCCACTGAAAATAACAAAAGCAAATTCATTTGAAATTTTCTTTGGGCAGTAGGCAATGTATGCTATCTAGCTCATAGTCATAGGCATAGGCTGGGGGGTATGTGAGTGCTGTTCAAGGTTGAGAATGCAAATGCACCCAATTAATGGAAGCTAACATGGCAACATACAAAATTAAACGATGTAATTCTATTTCATTCCTGTTCATGGCCATGCATTTGTCTTGTGGATGGAGTTAGTTGAGGCAAAAGGGAGAGCACACATGACACACGATGAAAGCTGGAGTTTGAGTGGGCGTTTGATTGAACATAAAGATCCAGGAAAGACAAATATGAATCTCGGACCAGGGATCTGAACATATATATTAGCTTTAGCGCCCCGCCTACCTTCACAAGCGATTGCGCAATCAAGACGTCCACGACGACAATGCGGTCGATGGATCGGTGTCCTAAAGTTTTTTTGTTTAGGACTCGGCACAAAGCTAAATAATATAAAGGCGCGGCAAAAATGCTCTCGTAACAGTTGCACCAGCAGCCGGAAAGCAGCTGGCAGGCACATGCAAAGGAGACGATCCACCCGTCCATCATCAGTCCTGTTCATCAAAGACGACGAGAGGAGAGAGCGAGAAGCAAAGGCTGGTGGATGCAGACCGGGGCAAGGATTTGATTTGTGTTGTTGCACAATCATCATGTCATCGCCATTTGATGAGTGTATACACAATGCAAGCTATGAGGACTTGGTAAAGCCAGTAGCTTGTGTGGTAGGTTCATGGCAATGCATGGTAGGTGCTGGAGTGGAACCTGTGTAACTAACTGAGCTGAAGCCCACTGAGGTGAGGGAACAGTACTATATATCCCAAAGAAGTGCGCAGTACATCGATACTTGTTTTTTATTTTGGAAATAAAGAACGACATCAGCATATTCGATCGAGGAAAAGACATGGCTAAGAGGGCGAAAGGTTTCATAAATGTAGCTGAAAAATGGTTGAAACAGCTCGATCAATGTTCGATCTTGAACTTGATTTTGTCTCATTCAAATCTCCAAAATATTTCAATGTGTGATTATAGAAGAGTATATGGTGGACAGGAACCTGCGTCGTCGGCTCCTGGGTGACACGGGGGCGATCCGCGCTGCCCCAACTCGCCCGCCCTCCCCAGCCGCCGCCGGCGCCCAAGGTGGCCACCGTCGTGGTCCCCTCCCTTCCCCTCTCCCTCCTCCCTCCCCCCATCTCTCCCTGCACACCCAGATCCGTGGCCCTTTGGGCTGGATCTAGGCGCCGCCAGCGGCGCGGCTGCTGCTGCCCTCTAGGTCGCCAGATCTGGCGCTGCCGGCCAGGGTGGCCGTCGCCTCCTCACGTCGCACTAGGTGGCCATCGGATCCGTCGTTCCGGGGTGCTCTCTGCCTACCACCAGCTGGCGTCGGTCCACGTGTTGCCTTGGCGTCTGGCCGCTAAGCCCGGGCTCATCCTAATGAGGCTGCCGTGCCTAGCCGCCACGCTCGGCCACGGCCTGGGCCGCCCTAGTCATCCCGCGCCGCCGCCTGTTGCGTCGTCGCCATCACTGGTGGGTTGGTTTGTCGTGGGCGCATGTGGTGCCACTGATGTGGTACTGATTGTTCGCCGTGGTGGTGATATGCGTGGGAGAGATGCTCCTGATGTTTCACTGGCGGTGGCTTTCTCCTAGTAAAGAAGGTTCGGAACACAAGGATAGTGTTGCAGGGCTGGAATCAACAGGTGAAAACCATGCTGGATCTAGTTCGGTAGGACGACGGTGTCGCCCTTGGGCGTCGTTCCCTCCATGGAGGCAGTTGTCACGATCCCCAGCACTTTTGCTTTGTTCTACAAGGTGAAGACCTTGTTCTTTTGGACAGATGGCATCGGCGTCTCGTGTCGTACCCTTCGTGAAGGTGCCATTGTGGAAGACTTATGTGTTTGAAGATCCTCGTTGCTGAGATATCGCTCAGTGTTTACATCGTGATATACTCTCAACATATCAACAATCTTCGGTGTCGTCACATCCTTATATGCTTCGACATGTAAGGTCTTTTACGATGGTTTGGTTTTGGTTGTCAAAGGAATTTCAAGTCAAGCTGTGAAAGACGTTCTTCAGCAACGGTGGAATCGACTCAAGCTCTACTTCTTTCTTGTGCACTCTAAAGACTATTAGAAGAAGATTTGTTAGAAGAGACTTATCAAAACAATCCATTAAAGACATATAAAAGATTTTTATGTTGGGGCAGTCTTCTATTTTTTTTCTTGTGTCTTGCCTACATATTTCTAGATTTGTCTAGAATATGTACGGACACTTTGTAATAATTTGGTCTGATGCATTATCTTCTGATGGTGTCTGGAACCGGAATATATTTTCCATTATCTAAAAAAATATGGTTACATGGACATGTACAGAGGAAGATGGCAGTAGTCACGCTCACGCAGTTCTCTTTCCTGGCTTTCCTTCCTCTTTTCCTTCGTTTTTGTCTGAGATATATAGCTACTCCTTAAGTCCTTCGTGTTGTGCGCTTTTGTCAATTTTTCGTTGCTTTAACGGCCTGGTCGTGCTCTTTGTTTTTGAAACGCTTAACGTGCTATTCTTTCCTGATCAAGTTACGTGCTATCTGCTCAATGTTCTCCGTAATCGAAAACAATACATACATCAGAAAAAGCTTCAGTTTTGTCTACACTATTCCTTTCCACGTAGGAACTAAAATTCACTCCGAACTGTTTTGCATACTAGTAAACCTTCTCCGGAAATACAATGTCGCCGTTGGTGAACTGATTGCATCGTTTTTAACGTGTGCCTTCCTTTGCTGCAGTACACTGAACACCGTTCTTTCTTCAATTCCTTCTGTAGTTCCAACTGACTGTGCACATTAAAGCGTGCGGCAGGTTATGATCGAGACAATCGTAAGCTACTTTGTAGTCCTCCTACTTTGGAGTTAGTTTGGACAACACGTCGGCAGCCATTGTGTACCATACCACAGGCACGTCCAGATCATCAATAATCACACAGGTTTGTTTGTAGTAGCTCCTAGCTCGATCATTTCGTCTGGGATGGTCAAAAGAGCCAAGAGAAACTTTTGAAGGAAAACCATGTTTTCATTTGTCGGGTTGAAAGTAACGCTGGTATGATCATAACCACATACAGACCAAACACTCAAACAGGCTAATCACCTAACGAGCTTGATAATTTCCAAATGAAAAGTTCCATTATTCGTTCATGAAATTTTGGACAACGTAACTATATTTGTAAGTTCCATTGTACTCCTATGCATTCTTAATCAAGTGCTAGCTCCATGATTTGTTCTTCCAATCCCCACTTTTGTTTTCGCCTCCTAGATCGCGGCGTGTTGCCGAGGCATATATGCGGCGGTCGGTCTCAAATCAACTCACCTCATCCGACGCAGACCAGCGAATTCTTGCTCATCTATTGAGGGAGGGACCAATGCAAGTAGCGGGGGAGTGACAGGCAAGACGAACAGTTGTGGCAAAAGAATACAGATGCCAGTCGTTACTACTATTACAGCACAAGAGAATATACTACTGTTAGTATAAGGAAGAATACTCTAGCTCCCTGTACCAAATCAATCTTGAACAGATTGCTGCTGATACGCTCACTCTCAGGTAGCCTGTGACGACGCCGACGCACGCTGAAGCGCCGTTGTTCCGGCCGGGGTCCTGGGCTCCCGGGGGGCAGGGCGAGTGCTGCAAGATTCATGCCACGCTGCCATCCACTCTGCTTGGAGAGAGGCCATCACCAAAGAGATTCCAGGAATAATTGCATGCATGCCTCTTTGCTTTGGATCGAATCGGCTTGCAGCACCAGCAAGGGCGCGGCAGGAGTATCCGCCGTGACGGAACATGTTTCGCGGAAGCGCGTATAAAGCACTGACTACTGACGCATCCTTTTGCCCCGGCCCTCAACATATCTGACCATGGGGAAAAAGAGAATAAGACGACACAACCCTGCGTGCAGGTTGAGGTCCTATTTCCTCGTGTAGAGCCATTCTAAACATATACTCTCTGTCTCCAAAAAAAAACAGATGCATAGTAAGATAATGATAAAAACAATTATTTAGAGGTTTTTAGACAGAGGGAGTATGTTTTACTTCAACAATATATATTATGTCAAAAGTAGTCCATCAATAATTTGCTCTTGTATGTAAGAGATATAAATGTTACATGAGTCAATTGCACGTCAGGTCCTTAAATTTTTTCCGACCGTGTGGATTCATAAACTTTCAAAGTGCACAATTAGGTTCATAAACTTTTCCTGTTATACCATCCAGATTCAACAAAGGCCAGCCGGTCAAATTCTGCCTACGTGGACATACCCACACGTGCCACCGTGACTGCCAGCGTCACGTGAGTCACTCCCTCAGCCGCCGCTACACACCGCCGCCACGCCCGTCGGAGAGTCCACCTCCCTTGGCCGGTACTATGCGCCGCCATCACGACCATCTCCGAATCCGCCTCCCTTGGCCGTCGCTGGCGCACTTCGCATCGGTGCTCCGCTACTTCTTCATCAGGTCCCTCACCTCCTGTCTGCTTCGAATCACGGCTGAGGGCGAGCGTGAGGCCCGGCTCGTTGATGGACTCCAGCGCGCAGCACAGGTGCAGGACCTATGCCTGATTAGCTGCACAGAGACGACCACGGACGCAGACGGTGGTAGCAGCGTGTGCGCGGCACCCACCAGCTTGTCCAGCGCCACTGCACAGGACGCCGCGGAGCTCAGGCGGAGGCACGAGATGAGGTTGTCCGCGGTGGGTTCGGCGGTGGAAGAGGCGGAGAGGACAAGGCGGGTGCGCGCGAGCAGGATGGGGCGGGCACCGCGAGGAGGCGCGCGTCCGCTGGTGAGCTAGGCGAGTGTGGCCATGGCACAACGACAGGAGAGAGACGGTGTGAAGGTGGACGCCTAGCTCTGCCGCCGCCGACGCGCCCTCCTTGCCCGGCCGCTCCACGAGCTGACTCACGTGACGTCGACAGCCACGGTGGCATGAGCGGGGTGTGTCCACGTAGGCAGAGTTTGCCCGACTACCCTCCGTTGGATCCAGATGGTACAGCGAAAAAAGTTTATGGATCTAATTGTATACTTTTAAAGTCTATGGATCCAAATGGTATAGCTGGAAAAAAAGTTTAAGGACCTGACGTGCAATTCACTCATGTTAGAAATTTAAAGATAGAGTTATAGTGCCCACAGCAAACTAAATTGTTAATATTATCTCTTGTGGTTCTTATCATTATCTTTTTTATTAGACTCTAGTTAACTATCTTACTATCAATAAATAAAGGCTCCAAAGATAAATCATAAAGATTCAAAGAAAACCAGAAATATCAAGTCATCCATCACGTACCTTTTAGCAATAATGACCATTTGATCTATTCTGTTTTCTAAAAGTTAATTCATGATGCCATTCATAAATAGGATTTATTAATTAATATGCATATATATTCTCAAATTACCTACTAATCCATTATGAAAAAACAATTAGTCTCATCAAATCCACATATTACAAATATACACTTTATTTAAAAACTTGATAAATACAAAATATGCATATATGTTTATAAATTGCCCACTTCTATCACTAATAATGCACACTAAAAAATAACTCAAAGTATAATTGTTAACTAGAGTCAATAGTAGCATGAAGATAAGAAAGTATTCATATGAGAGCATGAACAAATGGGACAGGGCAAAGGTTAGTAATTTTGATTAGTTGTGGATCCTAAATTGATATATAATCTCTAAATTTTATGTCTATTAACATTACTGGCACTTGGAGAAGCACATGGTTGATTTACTAGTTACTATATAAGAAAAATGTTTTCCTTCCTCTCATTGATTTATTTTCTCTACTACATGGCACATCCATGTGTATTTGATATTTGATTAGTTGAAATCTTAGCATGACATAGAAATAGATATGCTTGTTACTTCCTACGTTCATAAACTGACATGGGATGCATGGTGACAAGCATGTGTGAGTTAGTTTTTCTATATAAGAACAAAAAATTCATAATAAGCGTATGCTGAAGTATTTTATTATATTTTTGTAATGACTATTGTAAGTAATTTTACGACAAATAGGGACTAATTTAGTTTTTTAATGATGGAAGATATGAATAATTTGTATGAATATTTAAGGTTTATGAAATTATTTCTATAATGGCATAGTTGCGTATTTTCGTGAAGATTAAGGGATTACTCCAAATTACTTTTCATAGTAGCATAGGTTGACTATGTTGTTGAAAATTAGAGGCTTAATTTGTGATTCTGATGATAGTTGTGGTGGAAACTTCAGATAAATGTTAGAGGTTATTTTAGGTTATTTTTAATGGCAACGGTGTATAATCTAAGCTTACATTTAGGGCTTACTATAGACTATTGTCATAATGGATGGTGGTTTAAAAAGTAGAATAGATCTAATGACCATTATTGTTAGTATTGTTTCGATACAACCAAATTGATAAATGGATATTAATTTTATGAGATTTTCTATGATTTTTTCTTGCACTTCTCATGATATTAGCATGGTGGTTCCTCGAGAGCTTCAAACTACTAATATTAAGATGCTATGTAAAATTAAAGAAACAATTACATACAATGTTTTTTCTTGCACTTCTCATGATATTAACTTGTTTTTTATTAAAAAAAGATAGAGTTGTCAGATAAAGATTTGGCAATTTCCTCCTAGCTCGACAATGTCAGCAACCGTGTCCTCGCCTCCTGAGAGCATAAAGATTTGGCCGATACAGTCGTACCGCCACTACAACGTAGCCCCCGATGTCTTGTCCTCTTCTTTCTCGACATTATCATGCTCCACTGCCAGTGTTTTCCAAGACAATTTGATAGTGCTCAGTAGCCCTCCAAAACCTTGGCAAAGCAATCATGCCCCTCTCGAGAGAGCAAGGGCCAACCAAAAAGCTAGGATAGCTTATGCCAGGGATACTAGCCTGCATGAGCAAATTGCTCCAACCCTGCAGTATGTAAAACAGTCACAACTCACAACTTCAACGAACATGCCGCAAGCATGGCCCCTACCTATCTGCTATCTTCACTCCCATCTCCACCGCTAAGACCGAATTCAGCAGATCGGATAAATAGTCGTGTACATATAAAACGACGCTGTAGCGATACTGTTTCATAGAGAGAGGGCTAGTTGGAACAGTAGATAGAAGAGTGCGATACCCTAGCTGCTGGACTCAGTCTAAGTATTGGTAGACGGAAACACCTGGCTGGCTGGCTGCGACAGCGTTTGTGTTCATGTGTTGCATGTCTTCAATTCTAGGAGGTATACAATTGTTTGGTCTAATGGAAGTTAAATTTTCTCTATATCAAAAAATATTATTTATGTTGTAGTATGTTCAAAAAATATTATTTATGTTGTAGTATGTTACAATGGGAATGGCTAACGCACGTGCGTTAGTCCAGCCGCACGCACACCTTTTTTTGGAAAAGAATCAATTTGTGTTTTCCGTTTTTAGTAAAAAAAATAGTTCACCTTTACCACTTTCAGCAAATTCATGAACATATTGTCTCTGGATCAGAAAAAATGCAGCAACAGAAATTGCGAATAGACAACAATACTGGCATCGTTAGGCAATAATATTGCTTTCCATTAGGCAAAAATACTAGTTCTATTAGGCAAAAATACAATGGTGTTTTTTGCCTAATGAAAATAGCATTTTGCCTAATAAAATCAGCATTTTTGCCTACTGAATAACTACAAATTTGCCTAATGGACGAGGGCGGGGGGAGGAGGCGAGGCTCGCCTTCTTCATTGCTAGCGGGGTTGGCGACCGACGAGGCGGCGGTGCTTAGGAGGAGCGCGACGCAGGGGAGGAGCACGACGGCGGTGACGGCCAGATCTGGCCGCCATGGCCGACGATGCATCCTCCAAGAGTGGCGGTGGCCTGGATCTGGCTACGACGGGGCCGGTGGGGAGCATGGTTCACCCGCGCAGAAGGACCGTGGTGATGGCGGCGGCAACGGCCAGATCCGAGCGCCATGGTCAACGTCGCCACCTCCAAGCGCGGCGGCGGTCCGGATCCGGTTGCCATGAGGATGGTGAGGAGCACGGCACGAAGGATCCGGCAGACGCCGCCTCCAAGCGCAGGGCTCAGCCCCAATCCGGCCGCTGGCCGCCATGGCCACGCGAGGAAGGCAAGGAGCGGCGGACGAAGAAGAGAGGGGAGAGGACCTAGCGGCGGTGTGGAGAAGAGAGGAGAAGGTGAGTGGCGGCGGTAGGAGCTGAGAGAGGCACAGGGAGCGGGCCGCCTCCAAGCGCGGGGCTCGGCTTGGATCAGTCTGTTGGCCGCCATGGCCACGCGAGGAAGGCGGGGAGTGGCAGAGGGAGAAGAGAGAAGGTGGGCAGCGGTGGCGGCGTGGGGAGGTGCTGAGATAGGCGCAGGGAGCGGGTGTGCCGTGCGAGAGGAAAAGAGAAATGAATGTGAAGGGGAAGAAAACGGATGGGTGTGTGCAGAATGAACAAAAATACGGCCGGCCGTAAAAGTCTTTACCATTAAGTAATTTATTGTAATGGAGAATTTTTACATTTGAAAATAAATATTTATATGGTTGGTACATTATTGGCTAATTGATGGGTAGATGTCTAATTTTTGTGAGGATTTTTATAATATCCTTTTTCTAGCATATCTCATCTTCACTTAGCAGTAGTGAGATCTGAAATGACATTTGTAAATAATGCACAAGCAAAATTCATAACTTTTCATGAACTATTTAGTGATTGTAATGTACTTTTGATATCACCTGATACCATTTGTCACCGATTATTTGTGGCCATTGATATGTAAAGATGTTTAATAAAATAAATTTAAATGGTATTGGTTCCACCTTCTTTGGTACTGGACCCACTTTTCAATACCACCTGTTTTTAAACCGTTAGATTTTAATTGGCTCTTATTTTCTCTAAGTTCTAACCACCATAAAACTAGTAACTTTTCATACACTTTTTTATGGGAAATAACATTACACCAAAATGGCAGCACTGAACGAAATCTACATATTTATGTGCAGCAAAAAACTGTGATTATAAGTCGTCATGATAAGTTGTGTATATATATGTGTCGAAGACTTCTTATCGAAAACTCACAATCATATGCTGTTATGATAAGTTGTGTAGAAAGATATATGTCGTGAATTAGAAAAGTTAAATCATTTCTTAGTTATATGTACAAGTTCAAAAATGAAAAGCTGAGAAAATTTTTAAAAACGAAGTATTAATTAATGCTATACGCATAAGTTGTCCGCATAAGTTATATTTTCCAAAAACAGAAAGTTATGAAAAATCGTTTTTTTTAAATAGAAAGAGTGCTGTTAGATTGGTGGATGGATTATAACCCAGCACTTGATCGAAAACTAGCCATGCCAATCACCTGTGAACGAAAATATCCAACGCAAACAACGAACTACTGCTACGTGTAAGGCCCACACAAGAATTTTTTTTATTTATTTTGCTTGGGACACCTCCAAATTAAAGCATCAACAACGTGATGCACACGTAGAATTCTTCCGAAGTTATGTCCAATCAAATTAGACGCGGTACTAGGCAGCAGCTGAAAATCCTCGTCATAGCCGCACCTTGAACCAGGGAAATAAAAGCACCATTTCTCCCAAATTCTGAGCCCAACGAACCGATTCCCGGCCGGCGCCAGCGGGGAGATCCTCCGAGACTGACCGACGAGGACGATACCGTTTCGGCAGCGCATCGATTTTCCGGATCCTCACACATTAGACTCTCCGTGAGCTCGCCGGCCGGCCGGCGCGCCAGCAACTCTCCGCGATCCTTGAAACGATCCATTGCCACCCGCGTATCTCCACGCCACTGGATTCGATCCATTCCATGAGGAGATCAGATGACGGCTACGACATCGTTGATTCCCCGGAAATAGCCAGGGAATAACACAAAGCTTCGTTAGTGCGCATGTCGCCGAGGAATTTCCCGGCCGGCCGGGCGCCGGGCAGGCTCGATCAGTGCGCATGCAGGCATGCAGCTTCTCCCAAGTCCGAGGAGACGCTGTACGAAACCCACGGCCCCTGCGGCTCATCAGGTGCTGCTGCCAGTGGCGCAAGCTTCAGTTTGGGAGCTTGGGGCCTTGCGGCATGGCACGACAGCCGTGCCGGCCGTGGCCCGTGGAGGTGGAGCGTGTCGGTCGGCCCCACTTCATGTAGACGCAGCCAACGGCCAATGCCGCGTCGACACGCGAGCAGAGAGCCCCTTGCCTTTCCGTTGCCGCGCCCGCGCCACTGCCACGGGGTGCTGGGTCGCATCGCAGGCGTCAGGGCGCACCGGGACCGAGACCGCCTCCGCGTCGCCCCCCACTCCCCGGAGTTTCGATCTGATAGCCGCTCGGCATGCTTCCGTCTTATCCATCCGTCGACCTCCCAAACTCTGCTCTGTCCAATTATTCACCATGGAACGCAAGGTGTGTGTCATGTATGTTCTGAAACTCAGAAAGCAAGAAAGTAGTCGTCTCTAAACTGTGGCTAGTAGTAAATCATCTGATCCGAAAAACCACTATCATGTTCATGCGAGACCAACGTGTAAATGAAAATTGCTTACATTTTTTTCCTACCAGCTTACTCATACCAGCAGATCCTCTCACCTTCTTGCTTTTATCACCCCTAGGAGGCTAAATCGATAGATGGCAGCAAATCTCGAGATTGACTGAAGTCACCAGTTGACATCTCAAGAAAGTCACCTATCACTGAATGAACATCTCATTAATTCTGAAAAAAATTAGAAAAATATGAATACTTGTGTCAGGTGCATAATTTGGAATTCAGGTAGGTAGGTTCAACCATAAGAAACCTAACCAGCTGAGCCACTGTCAGTTCCCTACATGTCTAATTATATAACTGTCCAAATAAACTAATTACTTCAATAGTTTTTCTCTGCACCACCTGAGCTCAACGTGGTGTCTCCATAACTTCAATGGTGGCGTGCTCATGCCTATTGACTGAGGCTCGTTATTTTCATGCACACTGAAAACATGAAAAATCTCAGTAAAGCTAAACTTCACTCGAGTGATTTGAAAGCTCCTGTTAGTTGGATTTTTTTTTTCTTCCCTCTCTTCACCTTCTCCTCCACAGGCAAGTTTAGGGTTTAGTAGTCAAAGGGTTTGGGGCTCTAACAAGCTACTCCATTTTTATGGGCTTTGACGGGAAACCGTGAGTGGTAGGCCTGTTTAGCAGTGAAGGATGGACATGGTTGACAAGGCAAAGTGACGGGGATGCCGACGGCTACACAGTAGAGGGTAGCCGATCGGTGAGCGTGGAGGCACAAGCGGTGATAGCTTGGCAAAGTCAAGTTAGTGTGCTGAGGAGGGGAAGAAGGCTAGGCACAGGTAGGGAGGCTACATAAAAAAAGCAAGATCTAGGGCTAAAATATATGGTGTGGGCCAATTTAGGGATTTGATGGTTCTCTAGGGAGCTTATAGTCCATTTCTCCATCATGAAATGGGCTTTGCCACTTCATCATCATGCAAATGAGTTTCGGTCTCTTGCCATTATCAAACGCGGATTCATGGCTAGAATACCATTTTCCTATTTTAAAGTCTTTTAATTGTGTTTTTTTTTCAAGTTAAGAGATAAACCTTGACCGTAATGCCCTTGGGACTCCCTCCAACCTCATCCATCGTGTCTCGCCATCTCACACCATAGACGCTTCCCTCCCTCTATCTGCAAGACCTCTAGGCCTTGGGCACTGCCTTGCTCACCATACCTCCTTTCATCTCACCTGAGCACCTCCCTACCACCTCACACCATGGGTGCCTCCCCACAGCCACACACGATGGGCGCCTCTGAGTGCTCCGCTTCACTCCCTCCATTTGCAAGACCTCTAAGCCTGCCATGCCCCCATGGGCACTGCCGCGCCCACCATCCTTCTCCCTCGATCTCTTTGTGGGTACCTACCCACGATCGGACGCCATGGGATCCCTCCTTGCTCCTTATCCCCAATGGATTCGTGTGGCGGTTTGTCGAGAGGATGGATCGAGACCAAGGCCAAGGGCAATTAGGTCACCACGTGCCCTTTCTTCTCCAAAAACTAGTTGGAAGAATTAGAAAAGGAGAACATGGCATGCTAGCAATAGATTCAGCACATCTGATAATGGCAAGAGAGCAAAACTATTTGCACGATGGCAAAGTGGCAAAACTATTTCCTCTGATGACGAAATGGCAGGAAACTCTTGCTACCAGGAGGACTGGAGTCTGCATTAGTCTTTTGATTAATACACAGTTCCCAATGGAGTAGTCACTATACCATGCGGTCACATCTTGTGGCAGAACAGCCTTCTATACAGGTCTGTTACTAATCATGAAATCAAGAAGACGATGGTGCGCTGGATGACTGTAGCACACGACCAGAGATATGAAGAAGGCGATGGTGCACCGGAATGGCATGCAGTCCATCGTCCGTGTGGCAATATAGATGGCCAGATGGGCGGGCCCAACGGGCCGGCACGAAGCACGGCCCGCCTCACAGTGCCGTGGGCCGGTACGGCATGGGGCTAATCGTGCCCGTGCCAGCACGGCCCGTGGACCCTGCCGTGCCCGGGCCGCAAGTGAGGCACGGCGTGCCGGCACGGCACGAATACAACGGCCGGCCCGCTAGGCCCATTAGGTCAGCGACGGCACGGCACGGGGGGGGGGGGGTATAAAAGGCCCGCGCCCCCGGCGGAAACCCTAGCCCCCATTCTCATTTCCCCGCTCGGCCGCTCCACTCGAATCCTAGCCGCCGCTCCGCTCGAACCCTGGCCGCCGCACCGCCTCAGCCCCCGGCCCTCTCCACTCCACCCCGTCAGTCGCCACTCGCTGGACGACGAGGATATGCAGATCTCTACCCTACCGGTCTCTTATCGACGAGGATATGTGCATCTCCACCCCTCGCCACTCGCCGAACGACGAGGATCTACAGATCACCCTCGCCACTCGCCAGACGATGAGGATCTGCAGATCTCTACCCCACCAGTCTCTGGTCGATGAGGATCTGCGCATCTCCACCCTTCGCCATAGTTTGTAAGTTGTTATACCTCCTCCCTTTCCACTCTCGTGATGACGTGATACAGATCCATTCGATTCACCATCTTCTCCGGTGAGCGCTTGGACTGGATCTGCGCCGCCGCTGGTCATGCCGTGCCCGTTTGGCCATCTAGTCTCACTCTCCTCTGTCCTCTAATCTCGCTCTCCTCTATCGTTGCCAGATTTACTCATCCTACACGTTGTTCGTGGGTCTTGTTTAGCGGCGAAATCGGTGCTCCAGCCTCGGTTAATACATCTCGCACTCTCTAGTTCTCCATCGTCGAGTCCACTCTTGCTGGTTTTTTCTTGGATTTCTCTACTAAACTATCCTATGTTCTCCATGTTTTGCTTCTAGGCTGTGAGGAACCGACGCTGCCGGCTATAGAGCGTCAATATGATCCAACCTCCACCAACCACGAACTCATAGTTGATGGGTATGGTGCCGGACGACGTGGATGATGGCCGGACCCATCAGTTCGGCGACACTCATGAGGCTCCAATTGACCTCGGTGATGTACCCGAAAGGGTTGAGCCCGAGGCCAATGGAGAACCTGGTCGGTGCCGCGGCTACGTCCACGACTAAGAGCACCGGGCGGAAGAGGAAGTCCACTTCACCCATCTGGGATGACTGGATGAAATCTTTGAAACCGTGAATGGCGTGCAGGTAAGGGTAGCTACTCGTTGCCATTATTGCAAGAAGGAGCTTAGTGCTTCGTTCTTCAAGGTAGTACTAGTCATTTGAGTCGTCACGCAGAGAAATGCAAACTGCGTAATGGCCGTTCTGGGCATCAGTCTATGCTTAGGTTCAATGCTGATGGAACTGTCTCTAATTGGGAGTACTCTGTAGATGTTGCTCGTGTGCAGTTATGCCGTTTGATTGCTAGATTAGATTTTCCATTATGTTTTGGTGAATCTAATGCATTTGAGGAATACATTAAGACTGCTCATAACCCTAGGCATGCTAATGTCTCTAGCAAACAACCACTAGAGATATTAAAAAAATATTTCAAAAAACAACATGCTAAACTTGTTGAAAGGTTGAAATCTGTTTCATGTGTTGCATTAACTTCTGATATTTGGTCTGAGAATGCTAAGGAGGACTACCTCAGTGTAGTTGCACATTTTGTTAATTCTGATTGAGAATTAGAAAAAATGATCCTTGCTATGAGGCTAATTGATTGTTCTCACTCTGGTAGCAACATATTAGAGCGTATTTCAACTATGCTAGGGAGTATGGCATAATTGATAAGGTGTTCTCCATCACTTTAGATAATGCATCTTCAAACACTAAAGCAATGGACACATTTAAACCTATACTTTCTGATTATGTTGGTCATGTATTAATGCATCAACGTTGTGCTTGTCATATCAGTTAACATGTTTGTTAAGTCTACATTTGAGGAACTAAAGCCTTACCTTGAGGACTGGGAACAAGCAGAAGCTAGGATGCAACACAGCGCCGAGGACAAAACAATGGTGGAGACATTTGAAGAGCTGTTTCTTGACGGAGAATGAATTTGCGCCATGTGTGGCGTTGTAAATTGTAATGAGCTTGTACCCTGCGTTGCATGTTTGAGCCATGTGTGGCTATGTATCCTCCACTGTGACTGATTTGTGATGAATTTGTTGAACTTAAGTAATTATATGAGCTGGGCTGTTACTCTTTTCCTATCTAGGGTTTTTCACGAGGTATGAGTTTTACCTAGATAGGTTTTTAACGAGACAGCCATTGCATCAGCTTAAATTCATCTGATTTCTGTGTGTTTAAATTGCCTGTGGTTTACTCTCTTGATGATGTGGTTTTTGTCTGGTCGTGTCCGCGCTGGCACGGCTCGGACGGACCAAAGTGTAGCCGTGACAGTTAAGACTTGGCCGTGCCGTGCTCGTGCCTGAAGCTAGGCACGGCGTGCCGCATGGCACGACGAAGCACAGCTGTGCCGTGTGTGGCGTGCCGTGCCAGGACAGGGTCGTGCTCGCGCCGTGCCGCCCGTTTGGCCATCTACACGTTGCAGTCTGCCTTTCGCCTTTGCAGCAGCACATTTCCGTGCAGCCCATGGCCTGCCGCCCGGCCTGCGCGCGGGACGTCAGCGCTGGCCCGCAGCTCGAACCAAGGAGAGCAGCAGCACGGCAGCACCGCACCACGCGCGCATAGCGGCCTGCCGGGCCGGCTGCCGCACAACGCCTATAAATACCGCCGCGCCCCTGCCACTCCCCTCCTCAGGCAGCAAGTGAACACTCCTAACCCTCGCCGCCCGCAGCGCCTGCCTGCTGCCGAGTGCCGACACCGCCGCGCCTGCCCTGCCACCAGCGCTGCGCTGTGGCCCACCAATGGCGGTCGCCTGGAGGCGTCGGCGGCGAGTCGCTGATGCAGCGGTGCAAGCCGTACTGTGGCGATGATCTCGCTGCAGTTCGGGTACGCCGGCATGAACGTGATCACCAAGGTGTCGCTCAACCACGGCATGAGCCACTACGTCCTCGTCGTCTACCGCCACGCCTTCGCCACGCTCTCCATCGCGCCCTTCGCGCTCGTGCTCGAGCGCAAGGTCCGCCCCCGGATGTCTCCCTGGGTCTTCCTCCAAATCTTCATCCTCGCGCTGCTCGGGTGCGCTCTCAACTTCTGATGATATATATGAGCTCTGGCACGGCCCGGCTCTGTTTCTTCTTCCTCGGACTCTGCTCTGAGTTCTGACCATGCATCCGTGTCGTGTAAATAGGCCGGTGATCGACCAGAACTTCTACTACGCGGGGCTCAAGTTCACCTCGCCGACCTTCTCCTGCGCCATGAGCAACATGCTCCCCGCCATGACCTTCATCATGGCCGTGCTCTTCAGGTATAGATACACACACGCTGGGACGAACGAGCAAGAACTAGTAGTAGTAGAACACAAACAAACAGCAATGAACCTAGACAGACAACACGTACATACAGGCTACAGCTGTGGCATTATCGTTGGATAACCAAGGATAGCGAACTGATGATTAACGAACATCTACCGCCAGGATGGAGAAGGTGAACCTGAAGAAGGCGCGGTGCGTGGCCAAGGTGGTGGGCACGCTCGTGACGGTGGCCGGCGCCATGCTCATGACGCTCTACAAGGGCCGCGCCGTCGAGATGGTCTGGACCAGGCACATGCACCTCCACGGCCCGCAGCCGGACGCCGCCGCCGCGGCCGCGGCCGACAAGGACTGGCTCACGGGCTCCGTCTTCCTCATCATCGCCACCCTAGCCTGGGCGTCCCTCTTCATCCTCCAGGTCGGTACTCTGTCTCTGCCTCTGCGCCATGGCCGGCCAGCTCCCAGAACGTTGGAGCTAGCTGCAAGGATCTCAGAAATTAGTATAACAACTTTTGTTTGCAGGCCGCCACGCTCAAGAGGTACGACGCGCCGCTGTCGCTGACCACACTCATCTGCTTCGTGGGCACGCTGCAGGCCATCGTCGTCACCTTCGTCATGGAGCGCAAGACCTCCGTCTGGAGGATCGGCTTCGACATGAACCTCCTAGCCGCCGCCTACGCTGTCAGTGTTCCAAACCTTGCTCTGCTCTCCACAGGCTGAGACAGATAGCCATCACTCTGACCAAGAATCTTTACGCGCGCATGTATGTGTGGTGTGTGCAGGGCATCGTGACGTCTAGCATTGCGTATTACGTGCAAGGGCTGGTGATCCAGAGCCGGGGCCCGGTCTTCGCCTCGGCCTTCAGCCCGCTTATGATGATCATCGTCGCCATCATGGGCTCCTTCATCCTCGCCGAGAACATCTACCTCGGGGGGTAAGTATATATGCTGGTTGCCATGCCTGCCATCTACCTCTAGAGCTCATATGCATCATGCATGTACTGGTAGAGAGTACAAGCAGTAACGTCCATGTCATTCCTGGTTTTCAGGATCATTGGGTCC
Source organism: Paspalum vaginatum (assembly GCA_030272315.1). Classification (NCBI taxonomy): domain Eukaryota; kingdom Viridiplantae; phylum Streptophyta; class Magnoliopsida; order Poales; family Poaceae; genus Paspalum; species Paspalum vaginatum. The sequence goes on along the minus strand of CM059020.1, from coordinate 37,137,708 downwards.
GTGCTGATCGTCGCCGGCCTCTACTCGGTGCTGTGGGGCAAGCACAAGGAGAACCTGGAGAAGGAGGCCGAGGCCATGGAGATCCCCGTGACGATCAAGGGCGTGGACGGCAACGGAACGATCATGGACATCGTGGAGCTGGACGAGGTGCAGCTGGAGAAGGCCCAGTCCAACGCCAAGGCGGCCGCCGCCGTCGCTGTGCCCGTCGAGGAGGCCCGGATGCAGGGCAAAGACGACGAGGCTTGAGCTGCAGAAAATGCGCCGAATCAATCGATCGATCGGCCCTTCTCCCCCATGGACCATGTCTCTGTAGTGTGGGGGTGACCTGATGGTGTAAGCAATCGCGGTAGTAGTACTGTAGTGGTGAAGTAGTATGGTATCAACGAGATGGAAGCTGAGGAGGATGCAATATACAATGATGGGGAGTTTTGTACCCTCTCCTGCTAAGTTGATGCTGTCAGTTTCAGATAATCACCTCTCGGCTCTCGCCTACACGTCTTGTAACTGCCCTCTACACCTTCAATCAATTATGGCATTGCAACATTATTGTGTGCCTCAGCTTCCAATCAAAGTTCAACAAAGTCTTTCGTTGTTTATTTTGTTTCTTTTAAAAAAGAAACATTTGATCATGTACCTTCATCCTGTTTTTTTTAGCTCATATGATTGGGGGTGTAGCTAGGCAAGTAGCATTCCTGGAACTCTGAAAGATTAAGCAGAACTCAGTGCAACAAAACGGCGAATCTTTTTTCAGGTTTGGGCATTGTTTATTTCTCTACGGCATCCTTTATTTACATACTATTTAATACACGCAAACGCTATCAATGTGCGGTTTCACTGTGTAGCATATTGATGCGGCGATTGGCACATAGCCGAATGCTTATTAATTAGTACGGAGTAATATATACTGTTTCCCGTTGCATCTTGAAAAGAAATGCTTCCACTATCATGTGTGTATATGCTATTAGCAATGTTTTAAATAGCGGGCTAAAAGGGTTTAGCTGGCGGGCTCTCAAAAAGTGCAAATAGCGAGCTATATCAGACTATAGCCAGCTATAGCGCATAGCTATTCGCCTGCAAAAACAGCTATAGCGGGATAGTGTACTAGGCAACACCCACGATGCATACCGATTCCAAGAATCATGTCTCAGAGGGTAGACTAAAAGAATCAGCATTGAGTAGTGATGGAAGTTGAGGGAATAATTCCCCAAATGCAGTCCTACTTAGCAAGCACTTGAAAAATTCAGTGTCGATCCCTAAACCAACATGCACCTCTTAACTGAAATAAACAAAAGGATTCCAGAGAGCTGAGGTAGTGAGGTCCCCTCCACTCCAACTGCACTAGTACAGTGGCCAAGTTGGTTGCATAATCAGGGCCAGGAACAAGAAAAATCCTGGGCATGGACCTGTCGAATGATACTTGAATTCGATAAGCTCTCCTAGGTTCCCGTCTCTGGCTTCTTTCCATTTCTTCAGGGAATATCATTAGAAATTCCATATCATTATCACCTGCAGATGGGCCACTGCATGAGCTAGCTATACACACGACACGATCATACTTGACAAGCATCATGCATGCTACGTTAATGGATTCTGCATCACTTGCAACTCCGCTCGGAACACGTTTCGCTGATGTCATTGTGCATGGCGATGCATATCATCATGCCCTGCTGGTTCTTATCTTGACGCAGGATGGCTTATCTGAGGTTCACCATTTGAGACCAATCTTCAGCTGAATTGAAGAACCGTGTGACAACTCATAAACATTTCACACTCATCAGGATCGGAGCAAAGGTTATCTCATGCATGCAGAAGAAACAACACTGCAAAGGTGACTCACAGCCATAGGGCTCTACCTCGTTAGTCATTAACTGTGTTTCAGATACGTTTCGTTCTGCAATGCTGAATCTTTTTTGTTTATTAGCATGCACTGGTCCTTTCTTTCCAGTTATGAAAGCGAGCAAAAGCCAAAAAGGCATAGTTGTGTATGCAAGATGCTTTGCTCCAGTTGAATCAAGAGTAGACGAATACAGAGTCCAGCACTTATCCCCTAATCAGACAGTGGGGGAAAAACCAAAGTGCTTCCACTAAACATCTTCCAGCATCCTGCGTATATCAGAAAAAGCAGCAGAAGCAATGCAACCACATAAATAAAGCAAACCACACACACAAGAGTAATGACTTCGCAGTCAGGCTATATTCTCACAAGTTTTCCATATATTCTCCACAAACTCGCTTGGTTTCTGCAATCCCGCTACGTGGTAACCTCAGCAATCAGCATAGTACTAAAAACAAGATGAGAAAACATTCACAACAAGAGCCGTATGCCGAGTAATACGGCCCTTAAGATCCTTTGCTAGCAGGATTTGTCATATCATGCAGCCGGCAATATGCCAAAGTGCCAAAACATGTTGCTGAATGCTACCTCAAATCGCATATATACGATTCCTAAAAAAACAAAAATGGCCCTTTTCTCATTGGGAAAAAAAGAAATAACCTGCCGAACGTTTGAAAAATTTCTAAAACTCCAATTCGAGAATGGCTTTTAGACGTGCCAATCTTTAGTTTCATGCATTACTGATACATTAACCGTATCCAGAGCCATTAAAGAACAGTTCCATAGATGACCAAGTATGTATTCAACCAGGAACCGAAAGAAAAATGTTAGCTAAAAGGGCACTATTGAATTCATTGATACTTTTTTTTCTTTTTGAAATCAAAAAATTCTGTGATGTTTAACTGATACCAATTTTTTTAACTTGTTAAGTAACATCGTCTACCATAACAAAAGTCACTTTCACTGCATTAGAGATAACTTTCTTGTAAAGTGCTTTAGATTTGAGTAATTGACGAACAATTTACATCGTCGTTATCTTTACAAAAGCTAGCACTGTAATTCAAGCCGCGTCGTTTTGCAAGGCAAGTAATTTCTTCCAGCACCAAGTTGAGCTCTCCAGATCGCTGCACATACGTTGCAATATTCTACAGATAATTTGTGTTAGCCAACAAGGATATCACAATTCACAAAGATGGCTTAAGTGGCAAACCCAGTCTGCATCTGTGCTAGAGAATAATATATAGTGTCGAATACTATTCTTTAATCCGAGGTTGTATCTCATTAGTGCTCTCACTATAGGAACACTTGCAACTTCGACTTGGATGTCGACTATATAAATCTTATTTTGGGATCAAATCTTGAGGAGCTGATGTCACTGGATTCTTTAGCTGGAGATTCAGTGACTTTACCTATCGGACTAGCAACATGAGAGCGGGGACAAGCAGCACCAAAACTGCCTTTGGGGGTCAATGGAATGAGATCATCAGAATGACAATAATTGTAATGGCTACTCCATCCATATTCATATGGATCTTGACAGATATGAACACATATACAAAACATATGCATAGAATAAGGCACAAATCTATTCAAAACAAAAAAAAAACTTATAATTTGGAACAAAGAGAGAATATTCACTAGTGACAAAAGAGCAAACAGCACCTATTGTATTGGAGAACAAGGTTTTGCAATCAGTATGTAGGATTAGTAGGAACAGTGACATGACTAAAAAATATCAAAATTCGTTTGTTTATGTAATGGCAAGCCTCTAATCCACTTTGGTACAGAGGTCAGACAAAATCGTTAACAGATGCCCTCAAACCTAACCAGCTTTTCTATAAACTGTTATAACCTGGCTAAACACTTCTTATTTTAAAAACGGTTAAGTGAAGACATATTGGGAATAATTCATAAGCTAGGAAAGAAGTTCCTGAATGAGGTAACGTACTGACTAAGAGACTATAGAGTAGTAACAACTAACAACTAGGGCAAGGAGCTTGTAGTCCAAAAAATCCTCCTCGTTAGCAAAGCTAGAGCTCGGTTTTCCGAGACCCAGTGAGTTTTATTCCTCTAAGGCTAATTTGGCAACCCCATTTCATCTAAGGAATTTGAAGGATTTGGAAAAATGAAGAGAAAAATGAAACTAATTTTTCCTCCATTCTCTAAAATCTCTTGGGAAATTGGATTGCCAAACTAGCCCTAAATAGAAACCCCGAGAGGCTACTTCCCACGGGGCTCGTTTTTTTTTACAACTAACAACTAGCAAAAACTCAAGACAGTCCTAGTAGACCTGCGTGGTTTCTTTACGCAGACCAACACCATTCATTGAATAAAATATTGCAAACCTTTCAGTGAACATGTGAGGCAGGTTTATCCGATAACTGTAAATCAGTCCAAGAAATTCGAACTGTTCAAAAGAAAGGAGATTATACTATTTCGGGTAAAGACCTCAGTTCAAAAGTATACATCAGATGACATTGGGGTCAATCAACGTTTTAAGCATTAGCAAGCAGCTAGCTTTATATAGGTCGATCAGGTGAGAAGTAAAGCAATGGTCAGACTAGTTCCAACTTATAGGTGGTGGTTATACTTCAAGGTGAAGAATTGTTTGAGCAGTCCTTCGGAAGGGCAACATAGTTTGCTGGTGCCACAGTAGTCTTGACAGGTTCCTTCACCTTTCCAGAAGACAGCCCACCCTTCCGCAGCACAGGTGTAGAAACACGGCGGCTTGTCGGAGTTCCACCAACAATGTTGACATTAGAGCTCTGCCCAAGAGGCTTCCTTGCAGGAAGAGGGCAGATAGGGCTTGGTTTTGTTCCGAACTTGGAGCCTTGCTCCACAGCAAACTGTTCTTGATGTTTCTTCTGCTCCTGAAAATATATGAAACATTCAATGCCCAATTGGACTTGAGAGTTGCAGATACAATTGCACAGCTAAACATGTTGTTACAGTAGAGTGGCATGGTACCCTCCCTCCAGTTCAAATTACCCAATGCTCTTCATTTTAAAATAGTTAAGTTGTCCTATCGTATATTTAAAACCGGAGGTAGTATATTAATTACAGGATAGCTGAACTAGTTGAGTTTAAAAGCATTGTATATGTTTATATGATTTGTCACTGCCAAACTAGATTCATCAAAAGGAAGCATAGCTGTAAAGAAAACAGGCTAACAATGTAAACTACAAAACCACAGGCCCACAGCATGCTAGACGTGACAGGGACTCTGTGAAATAGGAGATGTGGAAAATAAAAACTAACCCTTGAGTGACGCTTTTCCTTTTCTTTTTGCTGTCTTGTAGAGGTGTATTTTTCCAAACTATCCAATAGCCTCACCTGTCAATGAATATACCAAATCTTAAGGAATCACAAATCCATTCAAAGTTTCAAACAAACATTCCCTTTAATTTTGACAAGAACACTGATTAGCTTGCCTTGTCAAACATAAATGGAATGTCCTTCTCCCTTTCCCAATCTTTAACTTTAGCAGTCAAGTTATCTAGAAGATCTGTAGAATGAAATAAGACTTAAGATCGTATTGAAAATTCACATACTACACATATTCATAGATAATGAGTAGCAAAGCAACAAACTAGGGGAAGATTTGAATCACTCACAGGGGACCATGTCTCCATAAGAGATCAATCAATTGAAATAGTCCTTTCTTTTTACACAACAGTAAGGAGGCGACAAATAGACAAGTAACACACATCGAGATTCTAAAACAACATGGACCAGCATAATAAAATAAAATTCAAGGAACCATACCATTGGTGTCTTCATTAACTGATTTTCCCATTTTATGGCCATGCATATTGTTCTACTATAAAATAGTCAATACTCAATACATCGAGTATAGCCATGAAATGGCCAATATATTATTCACACAACCCCAACTGATAAAAAAACTAGGATACCACAGCATTCTGATATGATCAACACATAATGATTAATTACTATGTGCAGGCTCATTCAAGCCATTAGGCATTCTGGTAGAAGTACAAACAAGTATACAGCTTACTTGGAAGTTTGCTGACCAGTATCCTAGCTTTCTCTGCACGCATGAGATTTACGTGAGCTCCACGACCAGCATTATAGCGGTTCTGATCCTGTAATGGAAAAAAATTCAAGGTTGTAAATTAGGTGTTTGTATATGACATTTCAGATTAAGGTATCTAGTGGATGAACTATTTGAAGACGGGCATCTAAAGGTTGGTAAATAAATTAGGTACCCTCTCATATCCATCGAGCCAAGTCTCCTCTTCAGATGCTGTTTTCCATTTGTTAGCCTTATCTAGTATATCCCTTCTACTTAGAGCCAGTTCTTTTGCCTCTTCAATTCGAACGTCCATGCTTGTCAGCAACTCTGAAAGATCTGCTCTACCTACAGATCAAAATTGCTGTGTTCTAGGATATTATTTAATCAACTAAATGACTATCGGAAAACATGATGGACTAAACTAAGGATTGTATTATCAAAACTGGTTCAGACATTTTAATATAGAATGGGGAGCATAGTCATAAATCAAGTTCTCTTAATTAGGAAGTCAAGTAACCAGAAATTCATGTAGCAAAATCACAACAATGTAGAATTCAATTGGAAATGGCCAACATAAAAAGCAAAATGCATTCATTTATTATAATGTTTTTTATTTCTTTGATTCCCTTGAACAACAAAGCAGAAATTATATTATACACATTCCAATTGCAGAATCATGATGGTGCGTCCATACTGTGTGTAAGTACAGACAATAATTAAAACAAAGCAATTAACACACTAACATGCAAAGAGTTGTGATTGAGAACACGGCCACCAAATCATAATACAAATGTACAAAGACACAGATAATTGTTTGTATAAATAGTTAAATTTAAGTTGAACACCACATGCTACATTAAAGATACTACCTGGAGCATCAAGGAAACTTTGAATGGAACAAAAGAGAAAAACAGTAAAGCATTTCAGCATAAAATGAAAGTACAAGAAAGAAGTGAACCAGAATCAATGTCATTGAGGATCCGTCGCTCAAAATTACTATCATTATCCATGTGAACACTTCTATAGATTTCTTCGAGCTCAGTCATTTTCTTGAAGACTAGCTCCTTCATTTTGCTGGCTCTCAAATAAGTCAGTCTCTTAACCTCATTCTCTACCTATATAAGAGGAAATGATTCTATATAAGAACTAGAATAAATTTGAAGTATTAGCATCACTGAGTTCGTGTTTGTGTGGGCGGGTGGGGCAATAAATGATAACCATTTGAAGTATTAGCATCAATGAGAGTTCGAGTGTGTGTGTGCACGTGTGTGTGGTGGGTGGGTGGGTGGGTGGGTGGAGCAATGAATGATAACCTTCTCAATAAGGTCATGTGCAAGACATCCTTGGGGCATCACTGTATTTGGTGACACTTTAATAAGAGAAGTAACATGGTCAAAATGTCTTTGTTCATCAACTGGTGTGTCCATGAGGTTCCATAACTCAATAAGTGTGCTACCAAGATCTTGGAGCTGCAATAGAGTTTGAACTTCAGTGATGTGATATAGAACCCAAATTATAAAAGTACAAATGGAATGACAATTAGAGAAACCTCAAGGAATGAATGTTTTTGGCACAGAAAACAAGCAATTCGTAGGGTTAAAGCAGAAAACGCAAAAATAATAAGCAATGCAAATGCAAAGTATTTTACAAATTTATGAGGAATAAACAAGTCAACCATACTCTAGAAAAAAGGTATTACCCCCCAGTCACTAGATATAGAATGTCACGGGACCCACAAAATCAAGGATTTGAAGGCTGTGACCTCCAATATGTTGAGACTTACGAGACTGATTTGAAGGCTGTGACCTCCAATATGTTGAGACTTAAAAGACTTAAAACACAGAGCCACTAAAATATTTTTTATGGAGCATTAAGTGGTTTTAATATTCTACTTGCACATTTTATATATTTAAAGAAGGGGTCAAATTCTAGCATAGGTGAGCCGTGAGCGTGAAATATCATGTTAGCGTGCAGGGACGAGGAAAATGTAACGTGGCATTTAGAGTTAGGAAAATATAATGGTTTTCTCTCAAAGCTTAAACTTAGTAAACCATCCAGATGTTTGATTTCTAAGGAAAAATTCATCAGATTTTGGTTCTTCAAGGTAAAGTTCAATGCCTACTATGCTCAAAGTCAGGAAAAATAGGAAAATAGGCCAGGCTGGCTGAACACATTTATATACTCCCTGCGTCTCAAGTTGTAAGGGATTTTGGCTCTCATTTTCTGTCCATGTTCATATGAATGTTGATAAATCTAGAGTTCTAGACACATGTAACATACACATACATGGGATATTATATGAATATATTCAAAGCCTAGAAGCCCTTACAAATTGGGACAAAGGGAGTAATATATGTGCTGATCTACATTTCAATGAAATAACTGCATGAACAATATACATACCTTGCGAAGCCTTTGTTTCTTCCCATTATTCAGTTCGTCAACTTTTCCTTCAAGCCTCTTTATTGTGCTATTGCTAATACTTATTGTTTGGCTTCTTCCCAACTCACTATAAGTGGGATGAACATCATGCAATGCCTTCTTAAGATCAAGAGACATTATGTTGCACATTTCATGAATACAGTTGATCTTGGTGTCGATCTTTTGTAGCCTGAGATTCTGAAAAAATAAAAACAGTAGATTTAAGAGTAATACATTAGCAATCTGAGGAACCAAAGTTCAGATCTGATGAACAACCTTTTCTGTCTGAAGCTCATTAAGCTGTGCCTTCAATTCCCCTAATCTCTTTAAGGATAGATCATTCTCATCTACCATGGGAGCATTGGCATCCCCATGGTCAATGGCTCCTGAAATTTCTGCTTGTAGACGAATTATCTGCATCTGAACAGCCCTGAACTCATTAACGCGCTCATCCCTCCTGTGCCTCAAATCTTCCAGGACAGGCTCTGTCTTAGCGAGTTGTTCCAGTAGTGTGCCCCCAAGCTTCTCAGACTGAACAGAGAAAGATTTTTCTCACGATCAGCTTAAAAGCTGAATTCATAAAAGTACAATAACCACAGAAATTGAATGATGCAAGAAAACATTACCCTAGGAAAGGTTTCACGCTCTCCAAGAGCACAAAGGATTTTATCTATGTCAGCTTCGCCAACGGACAGCGCCTGAAGCAGGCCAGCCTTTTGCTTCTTAGTTTGATCCACTTGCTTCCTGTAAACATTGAGGCAATCCTCCTCTAGTTGCAGTATCATCCTATCTCTTTCCATTTCATCCTGACCAATCTCTCCCCATAGCTCCTGATTCAAAATCGTGATATTTAGTACCGCGGTGAAACCTGAATACGTCCAACGCGATGTAGAAAGAACAGAGAACACGTGAATGCATTATCCAGTAGGCCCGGTTACACGGATTAACGCAGAAGAGACATCGGTGGACCGATAAATCACCATTATCATAGTGGCAGATGACAAACCAGAGCAGAATTGGTACCAAGAGAATAAGAAAACAGGGAATTTACGGATCGCGACAACCTTGTCCCAAGATCCACCCATCGCGGCAAAATTCAGCACAAAGAAATGCAATGGCCGTGCCCAAAATTCCCGAACGACGCCAAGAACAAGAAACATGGAACGCAAAATCAACACCTAATTCCAGCGCGTCCCCACGAAATCAAGGACGGGGACCACGGAAGCGACGAATTCGGAGCCCGATCGCCAAGATTTCCACGCTCGTATACGCCAACGAACACCCGTTTTTCTTCCACCAGGCCTTAAACCCCTTGCGCAGCATCACAGCAGCCACGACCGCCGCCAAGGAGGCGAAACCCAACATCCAGTCGACCCATCCCCGCAGATCATCAAACAATGAAAGAAGCATCGTGTTGCGTGATCGGATATACCTGCAGTTCCTGGAGAAGGGAGCCGCAGGAGACGCGCCTCGGTGGCTGCGGCGGGAGCGGCTGCGGCGTGGTCGCCATGAGTAGGCGGACGCGATCCGGAGGATCAGGTTCGGAAGTGGAGTGCGCGCTCCCTCGCTTCAGCTAGGGTTTAATGGAGAAGAGAGCGGTGGGGAATGGAAAGGGGGTTTGATTTGAAAGCGCGAGAGCGGGAGGGGAGAGGCGAACGGTATTATTGTGTGGCAGCCGGCGAAGGAGGGGATTTTGAAAAGGTTTGGAAACGGACGCGCCGTTCTCGCCGGCTTTCCTGCCTTGCTGGGCCTTCCGCCGTAGTACTTTACCGGCAGCGTGCTACGGGCCTACGGCAGGACCACCGTAAACAAAAAGGTTGTACGTTTGGCCTTGATCGGTGCTGATCAAGTGATCATTATTCATTAGAACTGATACTGGACTAGCCGACGGGACCAATTCGATAACGTGATATTGGCTGAGCAGAGGGTTTCACGTTTGTGTTTTCAATGGATCGCGCTAAGAAACAAATGATTGAAATCATGGTTCATAGCTCCTCACATTAGAAGTTTCGTTTGCCGTTGTTTCATAAGCAATGCGCAAAGAAATAGCGTGCTTTGAAAACGGTGCAGACAAGGTTTTGTCTGAGTAATAGCAATTATTATATTTCATCATTAATTCAGGCATGGCATAACATCTCCCTAACTCCCATTGTGAATACATGGCAGAATAGAAGGTTGCCCGAGTCTGTAAATACGTATTTTTCTGCAAAACTAGCAAAAAAAATAACCTATCTACGGGCTTGCGGATAACTCTGTCCTGCATCCCTATCCTGCGCTTGAGAATGGTCTACTAGCCTTTATTACCTGGGGGATTGGGGATGGATTATCAAAGGGACCGCCAAAGTTGCCACATTGAGAAACAAGACTTTGCCATGAAAATAATTTGATGCGAAGATTTCGTTGGATTTTTCAAGAGTGCAAGGCGAGCAGTACCCGGCGTCTAATTCCCAATTGGATGTGCACAGCCCTCTAGGCTCTAGTAGCCGATTGTTGACACATTAATAGGATCCTTTTAGTCCTTTTTTATTTGGAATCTACTAAACCAGAAAACGATTTTCCATCATATATATGCAGTTGAAGTACGACGACTGCCATAAACAGACAGAAAAACCTCCTTATGTACAGCCATGGGAATGGATAGTGTGAAATACTGAAATATACAGTTCTCTGTTCCCACGTTCCAAGCGAAATATACATATTCCGGTAAAGGAGTCAAAGCATTTCAGCTTGATAGCAACCTACTCCCGTGAACTTCAGCCACCTCCTTCAAACCTTCCATCCTCCCGTGAAGTCCTCCTAGTCACACCAAGTATGTCTGAATCACACATGGGTCAAAACTAAAAGTCATATTGTGTTTGCAGAACGCTGCATTACAGAACCCAAAATAAAAGTCAAAATGCGGGGAACCAACAATTGAAGAGTATGGACGTGTAAAGATGCCTTTTCTTTCGTGGAGTATTCGCATGTCAACTTGTGTGGCAATAACAAAGCTCGGATAAACAGAAAATAGATACAAAGTTTCATTGGTGCTTAAAAATGAATACGCTTTCTGAGGATTAAAGCAACTACAACCCAACACATCTAAAGAACACAAATACTGTCCACAGGAGTACCGGATATTAAATGGCTCCTGAAAAGGATTTGATTATGGCGGCATGGATTCCTGAGCTAAGAGCTAACGAAATACTCCACATATACTTGCCCAAAAGCCAACAAAAACAGCTGTGCTGTTTTCCACATAGTATTACCACATATTCAAACACTGAATTATACAAAGAGAATGAGATTCCAAGGCTGCAGACGATAGCTACAAGCACTTCATAATGTATACCATGTCTTGAGGAGTCACGAGTGTCTGCTGTTGGTTTGTACTACCTCAATACATTGAATGGAACTTGCCTTTATATTGTTAAGATTTTTGAAATGCTTAAAAAGTTAAAATACAGACTTTTGCTAAGAACATACTAAAAAGCAAGTTATCTACTGATAGCACACAAGGCTTTGATGAACCATTAAAGCTCCAGTGCTAGTATCACATGAAGAGTGCCCATGTCAAAACATAAAACCCTCAAGGCCTCATTTTTTGATCTTCACAAGAAAAAAACAAGTAACTAAATCCCAAAAGTATTCAACTAGCAGTAAGCAAACAGTGCAATCCAATTTTCCAGATGCCAGCATGTAAGGACTCACATCAGCACTAGCCACTAGATACTTCCCAGTTCCCACAATAACCATAGCAAAAATAGAAACAATTACAAAGCCATTGTTTAGTTCGCATCATGTACCAAATCACTAATATACAGGAAATTCAGATACCCACCAAGACCAAAACAATGTCATTTTTTTGCGAAGGGACCAAAACAATATCATATTGTCATGGTTATAGTAATGCGTGCACTGCCAACCTGTCCTTGACACATGTGGTCACAGGATGACAACAGGAACAAGAAAGAGACCAGAAATGGCATGAGTACAAGAAGATGAAAGGAGATGACATCATACCTAAGAGGATGATGCAAATTCGCTGGAAAGTCCATCATTCTCAACGGTGTGCAGGCGAGCCTCCTCTTGTACGATATCTGCTTCAAGAGAGAGCTTGGAGACAGCTGAAAAATGTAAAACCATGTTTATTTTTATCCTGGCAGATTACATTTTATAGTTATCAACGAACATATCGTCCAAACACAGAATACAAACAATACCTTGCCCAGAGCCACCATCAGAAGCAACGGAAGGCTCGGATCCAGACTCAGAGTCTCCAATAAGGCGAAACTCGACAACAGACTTGAAATCTTCCCATGGCTTCACCCAGACCTTTGCTCTGTACAGACTCTTTTTTCCAGCATCAGCTGCCTCCAAAATCAGGTCATGCAGGGTTCCCGTCACCACCTGCCGCTTTGATTTGAGCACCCGTGTAAACTCCAACGAAGTACCCTGGAAAAGAAAACTCTCCAAACATTCATACTGTACAACTCAGAAGAAACCTCGTTTGGTCTACATCCATGAAGAAATAATCCCAACTAATATGAGAAAACACTCCAAACTTTCCAAGTCTCATCCCAATAGACTAAGGCCCCGTTTGGATGCACCCAACTAATGCTAGCTATTTTTAGCAGTGAAATTGCAGAAAACAGGTATGTAATCTATTAGCACCAATTAGCTAGTTGGTTGCAACTAATGCTAGCTATTTTTAGCAGCTAATCTTAAGCTGATCCCAAGAGTCCAATTCCTCACTGGAATAACATGAAACAAGGACCAAATTTCCACTTTCCTAGATTATACGGTTCACCATCTGTTTCGGCATACGGTTCAACGAACTAGATAATTCAACTATTAGATCTCGAAACTTGGTTCTAGTGAATCTATCTGGTAAATTGGTGACCTTAAGGCCGCACCGACGCGACCCAAATCTAAGAACTCCTGCAAGTCAATTGAAGCTCGTTAGGCAAATCATGGACAAGACTTTCACCCCCCCCCCCACTCCCTAGAGGAGGCTAATCGACCTAATCGGATGGTGTCACCCTGTAAAGTCAATGCAACCCACTCATAGCAGCACATAAAGAGTTCCGAGTTCACACCTATAGTAGGCGGTGTCTCGAGAGAGGAGGGGAGCGCACCTGGTTCTTGTTGTGGTGGGAGACGGCGAAGCGCGCGGCGTCGTCGGCCTCGGCCCGCTCGCGGAGCGCGGCGAGCACGCCCCGCACGAGGCCGCTCTCGTCGCCGCCGAGGTGGAACCCGGAGGCCGCGACGGCGGAGGCCGCGAGGAGCACCGCGGCGAAGAGGACGGCGCGGCGAGGCATCGTCATCGTCGTCGTCGTCGTCGTCGTCGCGGCGAGCCTCTCCTCCGATCCCGAGCTAGCTGCTGAATTGATGGTTGGTACTTGGTTCGCGTCGGCTCGGCGTGTGGCCCTTGGCTGCGCTGCGCTTCGTGCTCGCTTTTTGCTTTGGGAGAAGGTGGGGAAAGCGAGTCGGGTGGTGGGGGCAGGTTGGCGTGGCGGGGACAGCGACGCGTGATCCGATCGGAGCCGTCAGCGCGTCGGGATCGGGCGGCGGGTGGTGACAGCGGCCCCGACGCGGAGGCCGGTTTGTCGCCTTGCGAGCTATGGGATGGGCCGAGGGCCGAGGCCGAGCCCAACTGCGGAAAGCGTGTCTGCGTTGCGCGTCTGCATCTGTGCTCTCGGGAGCCGCCACGCGACCGCGACAGCCTTCGTCTCCGGTCCGGCGGCGCCACCGCGTCACGGCACTCCGTCCACCGCAGATCAACCCGTGGTCGTCTGGTCCCCTTGACCCCTTCTCGGTACATGTACATCACTACATCCGAAGCTTCTCGTGAGCTAGAACCAGAAGCTTTTAAGCCTAGTGCCATCCGTGCGTATAGACGTGCAACTGAGTAGAATTTGAAATAAAATATGCGATATATAGAACAGTGAAATAGAAGGTCAGGTGACAACGCTATAACCAGATATCAACGTTCCCAATCTATTAATATAGTCCCTTCGGTTTCGTGGCGTTTGGATAGGGAAATTAGAATTGGGTTTGAGGCATGAGGGATGGGATTAATGATATCCCATATTTGGATATAGAAATAAAGAAATATGGATGAGTGTTTATATAGTGGAATAGGAATAGAATGGGATGGTGTGATACAATATCCCAATCCCAATACCATCCAAACGCCAGATAACTATTTATCTTATTAAAAACTTGTATATGGACGGGTAAAGATACAACTCATGTTCAAACTGCCATTAATCAAAAGAAAAAATCATAACACCACAAATGATCATGTATGGATTGTAAGCACGACAAACGGTTAAAGTTATGAATTAAAATTAATTTAGGTAAATATTTAAGATTAAAGAAAGTATCACTTTACTATATACATGTTGACTATGATCTGACTAGTTTGAATCCTCTCTTTCCCTCGGTAGTATAGTTGTTATCTTCTTTTCTTTAAAAGGCAATACTGAGATCCTGAAACCGCACCAATTTTTTTTAGCTCCTTCGGGACAAAGGATTTCACGGGAATCGTTTAGGCTCTGGATGTTGATATTTGGGACCATGGAATTGAAATGGGTCCAATACCAAATTCGAGTTGATATTGAAATAGGCTCAAATCCAATACCAGTGTTTGGATGGCGTCAAAATTGCAAAAGCGAAATCAAGACATAGTTCGTTTCCAAATGTTGTTTGGGTGACTTTTTACTTGAATCCAAGAATTTGAGATGAAGCTCACCTTGACGACAGCTGGTTCCTGTGGATGAGCGGTGTTGTTGCGTATAAGTGGACAATCACTCTTTACTCATCCACTTTTCAAATATACTATTTCAACATTCTGAGTACACCAATTCAACATTCTACATATAAATTGTTGAACTGGAATTTCTAAAATGTTGAAACTCAATCACATGATATGTTGAATCAGGCATGTGAATGTGTTGAGATAAAAATACATTTTAACATCTGATGTCTAATGTTGAATATAGACAGAATTTTTTTTAACCTAGCATTTCGGTTTTTTTTTTGTGCATGTTGGGCCTGATGGGTGTTTTTCGCCTTCTTAGGCCAAACTGGGTCTATGTTGGGCCTTATACTTAGCTGCCTTAACCAACTTCCACAAGGTAGATAGGGACCCCCTAGTTGGGCCGAGTCAGGCCTCTGCCCCTTTGCCTATTTGGATTGGAATACAATTCGGCCTTGCAGCACCCCCACGTTTTGGTCAGTATGGAATGAAGGAATGCATTCCAATCCAAGTGCCAACCATAGATCTATGAGCAAATTATTCCAGCAACAACCGCAAAAAAATATAAACGCAATAAAAAATATACTAGTTGAATAAAAACTTACACAGAAGAACAAATTCTTTTACATGTGGATCAAATCACAGAAACCATGTATTGAGCAGTGGCTTCAATTTGAGAACTATACCACTTGACAAAAAATGAAACATACCTAGAAAAGAACTGATATAAGAGAAAAAACTATACATGTGGAATAAAAGACTACAACAAGTACTGGCTCCATTCCTTTTTCATTTGTGATGTCCTAGTTTAATTCAAAGCTAGCGTCGTATAAAAGGGATATGATGGAGTATTTTATCAACCTTGATAAAAATGGAAGGAAAACAAAAGAAAATAAAGGGACAAGACGTGGAAGAAAACAAAACAAAGGACAAAAACAGCTGAAAGAACAAAAAAAAAGAAAGAAAAGAACATAGGGAGATGGACGGAAGTAAAAACACAACATTCATATGCACAAATCTTCAAACAAAACTAAGCCCCTCAATAGTCAAAGAAAGCAAAGCACAAGATCAAATATTCAAACAAATGTAAGCCTCTCAATATCTTACATGAGATATTTAGAAACCCCGAAAGTCTACAGGATTTTCCTAATTATCTCACGGGATACAAACACAAACTTGACAATTAACATCACAAAAGCACACGAAATTCACCCACCTTCCTTCTAGGAGTCTCTTAAAAACTAACCAACATATTTTGAGATTGATAAAGTCACCTTAGACACTTTGCTGTTGTCGGACAGATTGCTTGGCATTGAAAGAATGTTGTTTAATTTTGAAAGAAAATATAGAAAAAAGGCTCACATGCTGAGTTTGGGATTCGGACCTTGCTAAGTACAGCAGAGAAGCTTGTTGCACCTTGTTTGGATCGTGTTTTAGCTCAGCGCAACGATAGCTCCTAGCCTCCTACAACGCCACAAGTTAGGCGGTGGAATCGAGCATGTTAGGCAACCTGTAGCGTCGAAATATGAGTTGCATGTTGCACCACCACTGGGTGGATGTGGTATGCCGCATTCAACGGCGAGGCATGGTTTGATGCTAATCCAAACGACCGTTATATATGACACTAGTCACTTTTATCAACAATTTATTTCAAGCATTTAAATAATTGAATTTCGTAACTGTGTGTAGTAGTGAGTTTATTGGGAATTATATGCATCTTTCGCGAGAATATTGAGAATGAATTCAGTATAGTTAAAGGTTCTAGGGAATATAAAAGTTATTCTAGGAAAAAGTCACTCAAACAGTCATCAGACTCCATTATTCTTTGTAGAGGATAATGTGTGCCCAAAAGCCAAAGAGTGTATGGATGCTTTCTCAGGCACTTATCTTTTGGAACGGACGCCTTCTCACACCAGAGTTGTTTGTTTTATGCAACTGCCGGCACACCTTCTAAAAGAAGTCAGCCTCTTGAACATTCAACAAAAACTATTAAAAAATGACGTTTGAGGTGGTGCTACTGGTACCACCTACCACATATACTCCTATAGTCCTATATGGCAGGGCAGGGGAGCACTGCCATACACAAAGTACATACATACTCCTAGGTAACAAAGGCATACGATCAGCAGCAAACAGACCGGCGGGACGGCACACCTGACCTGATCACCTGACCTGAAACTGAATTTGACAGAAGATGCCCTTCGGCTCATATGCTTTCATTTGGCGCTTCATTGTTCAGTACTCTTTTATTTTTGTTTTCATACTGTAGTCTGCAGATCAAAATCAGGAATCAGATACGTATTAGAGAGAGAGAGAGGGAGAGAGTCGGACAATCAGTTAGCTCGTGATAGCAATATCCATCGATGGTGAAAAAATCAACTAACTAGCTTGTTATACTGATATTAATATTAAAGCCTGTGCTACCCAAATCTGATAAATCAGTAAGCTGTTCACAGCAAATTAAATAATACTGTAAACTGGAGTACCTTACTCGTTTAATTAATTACCTGGAACTGGAAGAAGGTAATATATAACCAGCCAAGAGCTAGGCAGCCGCTCCACTATATTATCCGCATCTCTCGTCCCTGTGGATCCGATATAGCTCTTGATTTCCAATGCAGCATCATCAAGATTCCCACACATATATATACATATACAGACATCAACTAACAGTAGCAATTAATGCTACTGACGATGATGCATGGCGAGCAGGCATAATATATATGCAAGCAGTGTGTGAATCTTGATGATGCCACGCCAGAAATCACCGGCTGGCTGCTAATACACTTGCATCTTGAAGCATCTCCTCCCCTTGATTGTGAAATACACATATATACTTGTATGTATGTGTAAAGAAAAAGGTGAATATATATGTATGGAGATAGAACCATCTATGGCCCCTCTCCTGAATCTTGATGAGTCTTGTGGCTGGCTACATGCCTACATATTGCTACTCCCTCCAGCTGCATCTATAGACGATAGATAGCAGCTCAAAGCCGTGAGGGGCAAAATGTATTTGCATTGCGAGCTGGAAGCTTATTAACTAGGGGCAGCCAAAGGATGAATCGATGGAGTGATGGATTATAATGGAGAGAGAGAGAGAGAGAGCTCGTTCCTGGAGACGAGATGCTCGCCGCTCGATCGATGAATCGATGGACAAGTATGTTGCTGCATCGGAGCTGGGAGCAAGCACGAATGCAGCATAAACTCCATCTCTCTCCCTCTCCCTCTCTCCCTCTGTCTCTAAACTAAATTGCAGCATTGCAGCTACACTAGCAAGAAGCCCCAAGCAGCAGTGAAGAACAGAAAGGACGGACGGGAAGGAGGCGGGCAACGCAAGCCTGCTGGCCACCTCTAGTAGCGAGAAGAAGGTTAGTTGGTTGGCATATATAAACACAGACGACGGTGAGCAATGAAACCTAAGGCAGCTAGTAGCTAGGAAGCTACTATAATAGGTATATATATGTAGCTTGGTGTAGCACTATAGTGCCTGTACTGTATATGTAGTGACTGGGTATGTGTGTTAATCCCCGCAGATCAGGCCCCGGCTTTGCATGCGCAAAATTGGAGCCTGCATGGCTGCACCAGTCAATGCCCAGTAGTGCATAACTGCATGCATCTGTATTAATTTTTGTTAATTTAGACACGAACACGCTCTCAAAACCCGGCCCGGCCGCAGCAGCCCGTAATAAGTACCCTGCAGTGTATAGATCGATATGCGCTAGCTGCTGCCTGCTCTGCTGTCTCATATGTACTTATACGCACGTCACGTCATGCATACATATACGGTGTGGTGTCGTGTTGAAGCATCGCGATTTGCAAGTGGGGGGGTGATGCATGGTGTGAGGGATCGAGTGATGATCGATCGAGCGGTTACCCATCGCCATCGCAGGAGCCCAAAATGCAGGTGAGAGCCTTTACTGTGTGCCTTGCATTGCTGGCTTGGCGACCTTCCTTTACCCCGCATACGCACGCACTCCGCTGGTTTGCACACCAGGTCCATGCGTGCACAATGCATGCAGGATCCATCCACCGGCATCCGGGAGATGCTGCATTTGCATTTGCATTTGCGTATGCTGGGCTGGCCAGCCACGCAAGGTACGACGTGCTCAAGGCGCGGGCCGGATGGGTGGATAGAGCAGCAACCTTTCCCCCGGGGCAGGGGCCATCAGTTTCCCTGTGAGGAAACTAAACAAACTCCCATCAATGCATGCAACTAACCGGATACTGTACTGGAGGCACATCTGCCGCCCTGATGGATATATGTGATCATCCATCGTCTCACCCTTTTGCCTTCTTTGCAAGCGTTTGTGCATGTACGTACGTCATGCATCCAATGCATCGACGACGACACATATCATTACAGATATATATATACACACATGTTGTATGCATGCATACACTGTAGCCGGCCGGCCGGCCATCTGATCCATCCATCCATCTGCAGTCTCGCCCCGCCGATCGATGCCGGCCGGGTAGATCGATGCATCATCCATGCGTGCCGAACTGGCCTTGGTTTCTGCACGAGAGACAGAGCCAGTTGTAGGCCGGTCCCGTCCGCGCCATTCCATCATATGTCCATATGAGATAAATCTCGACCACAGGCCACAGCCAGAGAGCCAGTGCGAGCCACCACGTCCAAACAAATTGCCCTATAGTAGTTTCCTTTTATTATTTGGAGGAGAGCATAGCATACTACGCGGCCACCTATACTAGCTGATACATCCGTGGTCTTACTATATTGCAGATGAGCAGATGCTGCGCATGCTACTACATACCCTTAGCTTCGACCGTTGCAAGCAGAGTTTGCCACCACAGTGCATATATAATGCATATTGTCAAAAGGTTAACCAGCACACTAGTGCGCAAGGGCGTGCTCATCACGCACCACACAGCCACTGCTGGCCAAAACCGGACAGTCCAGTTTCAAGAACAGGATGATTTGGTTTCTCAAAGGATACCGCCAAAAACTAAGGTCAGCCTCCCACAGGCCACAGGGGACCTCATCAGGAAAGATGCGCATTGTGTGTTCCTCTAGGGTCAGCAAGGCCACATGGGAGTGCCTCAATCCGTCGTGGAGATGAAAGAGCACATAAAAATAGTGTACGGAGAAGAATTTGGGTTTGATGAGGATAAAAAGTAAATGATTTGTATTTGATTCGATTGGCTAATCCTCAATCGGATAATCCGTACATTTGGATAGTGCTTCTTCAAATACCTCATGTTAAGAGCCCTAGGCAAACAATGCCCGATTCTTACTCGGCGCGCCGCACGCGTGCGTTCAATGCGTGCGGATTTTGTCATACAGTAACTAAGGAAACGTCGTGCGGTGGTTTCTCGGTGGAGAAGGAGATACCAACCTTTCGTTCGCCTACACGGCTACACCGCGCGTGCGATGAACAATATCTCCGCAGACAATCACCTTGCAACATCTCGAATAAATATGAGTTCCCAAATATTACCCTCATTTTGTAAGGCCATTCCTATTTCAGAAATAATTTGCCAACATTGTTGTCCTTCGTTCCAATGGGCAAAAAAAATCCAAACAAGATCTCCAAGTTTAAATGCTTTTGCTTTACCTTTTTGTTATAAGCTATAGTAACTTTGGCTTTATCCTTCTCAATCTCCTTTAGAGCTTTTACACAAATTCCATCACTATTATCCATTATTAAATCATTGTAACAAGTAACAGTCAAATCATTATGTTTGGCAAATCTATACATGCTCAAAATCGGATTCACCTGAATAGGCAAAACAACTTCTTGACCACAAACAAACTCATAAGGAGTAACTGTAGCAGCACCACATCTATATATTATATGAGCCCACAAGCCACATAGCTAGCCTCTGATAAAACCTTAGGTCATTGAAGGGGATCCGGGACATCTAGCCCAAGAGGGAGAGGATGTGAATTCAATAATTGATCGCACTTTCTAAATATAAGGCTTAGGTTAATACACAAGATCAAACTAGATCAACAGATCGTCCTACATATACTAGTATTGCTAGGGTTTATCTATTCTAGTGCAACTCACTACTACCCCCCAAAACATGCAACTTACATAGCCTTGGTATCATAAAAAACCTATCAACTAAACTAGGAAGGTAAAAACACACAACTAAAGTAGATCTTGAAGTGTAAATGTGTGAGTAAGTAAATGAGAGGGCAAGAAGGAGCGAAATCTCGAGACAAGGATTTATCATGTAGTATTACTGTGCAAAACCACCCCTAGTTCAGATTGGCTCTTCATGCAAGAAATTTAATTAGGGTTGCTAATTTAATGGCCTTTCATAAGGGTATGGTGGCTAACTTTTTTTAGAAAATATAATAGATCCAATGACTAGTATTATTGGATATTGTTGTATTTGATAGACAGCCGGATGTTTCTGATTTTTTAAGAATTTATAAAATCTATTTTTTCCGGGGCTACTCGTAATTCGTGCTTCTTTTGTATCCTATAATTAAATAATCTTCTATAACAGCATGATGGGTAATTTATATGCAAATTTAGTGGTTACTTTAATGATCTTTCATAATGGCATCACGAGTAATTTAAAAAATATATATATAATTCATCCAATGGCTACTATTATTGACACGACTTGATATAGACACCCGATGTTTCTGATTTTTGTAGAAATTTCGAAAACTTATCGTTTTTTCTTGCACGCATCGTAATTTGTGTTTTTTTTACCCTCTACTTAATTCATATTTTATAATGGCAAGCTATGCAAATTCAGTGGTTACTTTAATTGTCTTTCATAATAGCATGGTGGGTATTTTTGAAAAAATATAATAGATCCAATGGCCAGTATTATAAGCGCCTAACGTTTCTGATTTTTTTTTTATGAAAATTTCTAAATTTTATCATTTTTTTCTAGCGGGCCATGCCGTTCATCTTTTCTTGACCTCTAATTAGTAATAATAGTAAAATTGTTATGTTTCTTTATTGTATATTGGGCGGTACGTATGCATGGCACTGGATCCCATGATCTGACCACACGATCTCTCTCTATCTCTATCGTCTACTGCATTCATGCATCTGCCACTTACGTTGTGACCACCCACCTGAATGAAAATAACCACCACGCCCAGGCACGCAGAGGCGCAGGCATCAGAACGAGAGTATTCGTACTGGCTAGCAGCAGCCACATGATAATGATATTATGTACTTGTACATACGCATCGTCATCGTCGCAGTGTACGTCCTCCGAACCGACGACCCCGCAAATAGTCTCCGCGGCATCTCGATCCACTCGTACCTCATCAACTTTTATTCTTTTCCACCGCACGCACTACCAGAACGCACTTGCTTTTGATATCTCGGTAACGGTGAAAAAATATATGTATTCAATCCCTATATTTTTGTAATTTTGCACTCTGGAATATTCCAAACTGTACTGCAACAGTACTCTGGGATCCGTCATCCATCATTTTGTCCTTGAAGTTTCAAGAGGGAAGAGACCAGCGACGTACTACTACACACACAGCCAAACATGCTTTGCCAGCTGCTGATTTAATCTGCACGATCAGCATCGGGATGCAGAAAAATCTTGTCATGATCGACTTTAATTTATTTCCTCCGGCTCTACTGTACTACCTGATAATGTTCTGCAAAGCAACTGGTTAGACCTGTTCTATCTGTTTTCTTTTCTTCTGTCTTGCATGTTGCATTCTCCTATCATTTCAATGTAATATAGTACAGTACTCGTTATATATTTCTCTTCAGTTCCAGTTACAAGTCGGAGCTGCAGCAGTAGGGCTTCAGTCATTCGGTGCGTGGAGGTATAAGGTGCCCGTGTCCAGCCTAGCTAGCCTATCCACGGGCCTAAAGAAAATTCTACTTTCTTTTTTATTTGTCGTGTTTTAGTTCAAAAATAAAATTTAAGAACGGAGGTGCTAGCTGAGAAAAAAACTGGTACACATATACATACAAGTATACAACATGCATGTATATTGTATCATATTAGTGTCATCACTAATGTAACTGTAGTCACATCATCCACGTGCCAGAAAAAACATGAATTTTTACTAGAATTTCCACGAATTAATTGTCTACCCCCGACGAAGAAGAGAGATTGAGAGAAGATCTTTTCTTTAGGTAAGTACTCGGGAGTAATAATTTGCTTGCTTCACGGGTTTAGCACTATGCAAGTATGAATGCATGCAGGCGCAAGACAAAGTGCCAAACAACGACGACGACAGCGCAAGAAACAAGGCAGACTCCGAGGACGATCTCGTGGCCGTCACCAGCAGGCGCGTACGTACAGCTGCGCTCGACCACGTTGCGTAAATGTCAGCTAGCATCCTTGAGCGGCTGCATGCGCGATTGAACAGTGAGGAGAAGTTTGATTTGATGCTCCCCTTTTTCTTGGTCGCTAGCTTTAGCAAGCTTAGTTTTATATATTCCCGGCACTCGCGCCGCGCCTCTAAGTAAGATCACCCAGTACGTTGGGGCGACAAGTTCTTCGGACCAGATCACCGGCCGGAGGGAGTAAAATTATTTAGGACTAGTTTTACAACAGTTATTTTTCCTAGAGAATGGAGAAAATTTAGGCCCGTTTGTTCCATTTGAATTGAGGAGAATTGAAATATAACTAAATTGTTAGCTAATTATGCATGTGGATTGGAATCCATCGTTCCATAATTCCACATATGTATTAATCCCAAGATAAAGTGATTCTTTTCATCCACGTATGAATTGTTTAGAATTGTATCATGAAGTTGTGAACTCCTACCTCTTTACTCTCTTTTCCCCGCCAAAGCTCTCCAATTAGCTAGTTTCTTCTCATATTAGTGGAGAACAAATGAAATTTCAATTCTAGAGACCCAAACGGGCCCTTAGTGGAATTGAGGGGAAAATGAACTATTTTTTCTCTTTCCCCTCCATTCTCCTCCATTCCTGGGGAGGGGGCATGAGGTTGCCAAACTAGTCCTTAGCATATGCTGCTAGTATTATATATGTAGGGTCTATTTGGTTACACAGTATTTTTATAGTTTCAAACCAATACCATAGTATTGGGCAATACTGTAGTATTCTAGCCTCAAAGGTGTTTGGTTGGCTTTGTTCAAACACATTTTTTAATACAATGGTTTAGACAAAACCATATTATTTTTTTGAAGTATTGGAAACTCCACTCTGGACCAAAGTTTTCCTCTGGGACGTCTCTCTCACACAGTCCCGCGTCTTCGTCCTCCAGGCCTCTCCGACGCAATCCCTGCACGCCGACCTCGATCCCAGCGTCTTCTCCGCGCACTACCCCATCAACCTCACACTGCCGGTACGCGCCGTCATGACCCGCACCGTCTTCCACCGCTGGCACCGACTCCCGTGCCGACCCGCGTAGTTGCGCCCTCCAGCGTGGGCACAGGTATGGACGAGGAGGGCGGAAGGGGTAAGCAAGCGGCGGGCGAGCGTCGCACGTGCGGTGCGAAGGCCGGGGGCAGAACTACCGGGCGGTCGCGGGACCTCGCCGCCACGGCCGGCTCCGCCTCCCCGCGTGAGCCACCATGGCTGGCCCCGCACTTGGCGCCGTTGCCGTGATTGGCCCTGCATTCAATTCGCCGCCGTCGTCGTGGCTAGCCCCGCACTTGCCGTTACCGCCTAGGCTCCTCCTCGCCAACCCCGCCGCCTCGGCCGCTCATCCTCGCCGCCTCCCCGTGCGCAGTGTCTTGGCTGGCCCCGCCGCCTTGCCCCTCCTCCTCCCCGCGGGTTGCCTCAGCCCGGGCTCCAGCCCCCTATCGGCCGCTCGGCACCCATGCCCGATCTAGGAGAGAGAGGACGGGCCGTGAGGAGTGGGGAAGCGCCCTTCCGGCTGACCACGCCTATGCCCAAACTAGGAGAGAGAGGACGGGACGCGGGGAGGGGAGGAAACGGAGAGGATAGGGTGGGCTGGGTCCCACACAAACAACCAAGATACCAGGGAACCAAACAGACCTCGGTTTTTATGAATACTGTGATTTTACCATAGTTTTTAAAAACCGTAGTATTTTTGTCATAGACATATGCAAACCATAGCATTTCAAAATTATGATATTAAAAAACTTTGCTGCCAAACACAACCGTAGTAGAAACTGACCATACATACACGAGCACTAGCTAGCTAACGTGGTTGAAAGCCTATATATGTATATGTTTGTAGCTAGCTACTAGCTAGGAAACTTGACCCTGCAGGGATTGGATCGGACAAGTGTTTGCATACTCATTACCCAACACAGGTAACGACAAGCTAGCGCCTACCTAGCTGCTGCTGCTACTAGTACTGTGCTGCGTATAAGACCTTCCAATTTGCCTGTTAATATAGTCCCTAATTAATCTCCTGAGATTCAAGAGGATCGGTACGTGCGGGGGCGGTTCATTTTTGCGATAAATTGCGAGTACGTAGTAGTACACAACTGATGATCTATCTAGCTTCACTGCCTCAGCTCTTCTCTGCCGGTGCCGTGCCGGGGCCGGGAGGTTTTGAGGCAGGCATGTGTTCCCAGCAGGGATTCAGAAGATGGATGGATGGTGGATAGACAGGGCCGGCCGTCGCCGTCCGCCAGCAATTCACGCAGCGCGCGGCTTGCAGTTGCAGACTTGCAGTGCAGTGCAGAAATACATGGCGAGCAGCAGAGCAGAGGGGCACAGAGAGAGCATGCATGCAGCATCAGCAGGCACCGCACGCAGCTGCACCCACCAATGGAGGCACCTGTCGTGCTGATGATGATCTCTGGCTGCTCAGCAGCTCCGCATTCCATGCATATGCATGCAGGCAGGCATGCTCCATGGCCATGGACCCGGGCTGGCCCGCCCGCCCGGCCTCTCTCTAGCGCTAGCCGCCTTGGTGGCCCTGGGGCATGCCATGCCAAGCCATGCTGGTGAGCTGTGGTCGCTCTGTGCACGGTGTCGGCCATCTCGGCCAGTCCGTCCGACCTGATCGTCGACTGACGGATGGATGGATGGAGGGTGGGAGGGACGGATGGATGGATCGAGCATCGAGCTGGGCTGCCTGCTGACCTACCTGCTAGGCCTGCCATGCATCATGCATCATGCATGTCATGCAAAGGCTGGCGAGCTCGTTATGTACGCGCGTGCCTGCCCAGGTCCCAGTACTCCAGTACTACGTTGTTCTGTAACCGCAAATAGCGAGCAGACACACACCCCATGCATGCAGGCACGAACCGTGGGAGCAGCAGCAGCTGTGCTGTGCTGTGCTGCGTGCTGTAGCAGAGATCGAGCAGGGCGCAGCTATAGCTGCTTGCATTGCTCTACGTACCCTAGCTCAGCTGCATTGGTAGCAGTTACTAGTATGCATCCACACCCATCTGATCGAACAGATCCATGCCTGAAGAAAGGTACATGCGAGCGATGGTGCATGACTAGGTCGCCACTGGGTCTGGCTGGCATGCAGATGCAGGCCAGGCCAGGCAGGGTGCTCGTCGCTGCAGAGAGCTGGGCTCTGCATGCACAAATGTCCTGTCCTGTCCTGTCCATATGTACCGTCCACGGACCCCCCATCGCGCGTCTGGCCCGCGACAGTTGATTTCCTCCATCGTAATTCAATTCACAATTCACTGCCACGGTTTGATCGATCGGTCGATCGACGAGATGGATGGCCAGCAAGGCCAGCAGATCAGACAGACCTAGCTCCAATTATTTGCCTCAGCTCGCTAGCGGTAGCGCCTCTGCACTCCCCTGCATCCATCTCTATAGCTCCAATTATATATCACTGCGCGCGCGCGCGCACACCTACGACGCGTCAAAATCCATGAAGCTTAACCTTAACCCTCGTACGTACTGTACATCGACATCCCATGAATGATCGAGAGATGCGTATGTACGTATGTCCGGCCTCCATCAGTACTTAATGCATGCGTACATAGCATATGTACTATACGTAGCTTGCCAGCTGATCGGCTAGCCCACTAGCCAGGAAAGTACTCCTGCCTAGTATAGCAGCATGTGTAGATTAGTGGTAACATACGTTACGTTAAAAAGGGCAAATAGCCTGTGCGTGCAGCACTAAGAAACAGGCTAACCTACGTACGCCAATCTGTTACTCAGGATCGGAGTCAGGATGCATCACTAATGAATCATTAAAGGTGATGAACTGATAATGATGACACTGAGAAACAGGCTAATAGTTAGTTTTCCGACATAGGCCAACACCTAAATTATGTCGCTAACGAGGGCTATTTGCGCCGGCCTGGCCGACTCCCCAAAAACTTGAGGCAAGGTCAATGCAAGAATCTACGTCTTCTGCATTGGCATCGGCGCCGTGGAGGGCTGGGGGCCAATGCTAATAGTCTTGTGACCATCAAGATCAATCTCCCTTCCAAAATCTGATTTGGCATACTCGATCTCATGAGTAATGTCAAAGGTGGTGGCAGTCTCATCCTGTGAGCCAAAGTATGTTTGGGGATGGCAGTGGGGCGGGTTCGGGGCGAGTCCCCGCGGGTTTTGGACCTGGTGGGGGCGGGGGCGGGTGTGATTTCCCCTCCGCACGTCTGCGGGTTCGGGGACCCGAAAAATCGCGGGGCGGGGGCGGGTTTAAAACTTTACACGAGGGTTTTCCGTGGGGACCCGAACTACATAAAAAGCCCAGTACAATTCAGCCCAATAAGGCCCAATCAACAACCCTAGGTATATAATGAAGAGTAAACGCCCCCACCATACCCTTTCCCTACCGCGCAGCTGCCGCTTGGCTCTCGCTCAGGCGCTCGACGCCACTCGTCGCCCCACGTGCTCCTCACTGGCTCACCGCGTCCGCCATCAGCCGCCTGCCGGCCAGGCCAAGCACCTCCGTGGCCGGCTCCGGCCGGCCGCCCACTCCCACACCTCCACGTTTGGTTGCGGCTAGCCACCCCTGCTTGGCGCCTCCGCCGTCGCCCGTCGACCGGCCAGGACTGTGCATCTGGCGGCGGCCAGCCGCCCAGCCGCTCCCCGCTTGGCGCCTTCGCCGTCGCACGTCGGCCGGCCGCTTCCGCTCCGACGCTCCTCTCCTCAACAGCGGCAACGACCCCCTCGTCTTGCATCCCTACGACCCTATCGGGCATCGGCTGGATCCCGTCGTCCCTCCTCTCCTCGGCGTTTCTCGGGTGGTGGGTTTCCCCGTCGGGTCTCGGGTGCCTGGCGGGTTTAGGGGCGGGGGCAGATTTCCACCCGTGGCAGAGTTCGGGGGCGGGGCAGGTTTGAACCGTGGGTTTCGGAGGTGGGTCCGCGGACGCTCCACCCGCCCTGAACGCGCCCCGTTGCCATCCCTAAGTATGTTGCTACCACTGCAGAGACACGGGCAATGTACTTAGTCTGTCTCCAGCAAAGCGTCTATCTCCATTATAGCCTATTTCAAACTCCACTTTGTCTACGCTGCAGCTACAGTGTCTTTTTTTACTATAGGAAATCATATAGACGCTCTGCTAGAGACAGTCTTAGAATCACTTCTCTGCGATTTCAAATGGGAGGGGTGCATGCCGGCAATGCCAAGCTGAAGGGTGACAAGTTTTCACGTTACATAAACGATATATAGGAAAGAAAATTTTTATTTAACCCTAACCCTAGATCTACACTAGGGTCCATCGGTCAGTGACCGACTGACCGGTGACGACAGATGACGTCCAGCTCGCCGGCAGCTTGCTAGTTAGCCGCGTGGAGGACCCAGGGAGGGTGAGATTCACAAGGGGGGATCCATGGTGGCGGGGGATGGCCGGCGGTGAGGCGCAGAGGTGAGCTCATTGATGGCGCGTGGAGGCGGTGCTTACAATGGGGGTGAGTCGATGCGGTACAACACGGTGGCGGAGGAGGGGTGCGGGTGGCGGCGACAGCCGTCAAGGATGGCGATGATGTGGCGACCGCAACCACGCGTCGAGCCCCGGTGCGGTCAGATGGGTAGTGGCCCGAAGGCCAGCGACTGACAGCTGGGCCCATCTTTCGGTGAGGCAGGGGTGTAGAGTCAGGTTGTCAGTCAAACGAAATAATCCCCCGTTGACCATTTTCTATCCAATTTCAAAAGGTCATAATTTTCAATCCGTAAGGCTTTTGGGCATGATTCAAAGAGCAAAGTTGCTTAGAATTTCATGATCTACAACTCTTGTATTAATGGTTTTGCGCAGATCAATTTGTGGGTTGGTTGAGTTTTCAAATTCCACTCAGCTTGTCTAGTTTGACCCTTAAAATAGGTAAAAGACTCAAATGCTTGCCGTTGTAATCCAAAAAGAGGGCCAAGATGACATTTTCATGTTCATGTCACTTTTAAAA
This sequence comes from Paspalum vaginatum, assembly GCA_030272315.1. Classification (NCBI taxonomy): domain Eukaryota; kingdom Viridiplantae; phylum Streptophyta; class Magnoliopsida; order Poales; family Poaceae; genus Paspalum; species Paspalum vaginatum. The sequence goes on along the minus strand of CM059020.1, from coordinate 37,108,438 downwards.
TTGTCCTAAATTTTAAATTATAAAACTTTGTTATAAATGTTTTCAGCCAGTTTTAACTCTAAGTTAAAGTAATCACACAGTTTATGGCTTCTTCCGGTTTTTTGCAGATTTCAACATGTGATTGATTTTGACCAAAAATCCTTCCTAAGTTCAGTTTCAAACCAAACCCAAAATAGCAAAGTATTTTTCTCTGATTCTAATGATATCTAGTTCTAAAGCATTGAGAATCAGACTGTTTCCGATCATTTTTATCCCTACATTTTGCCTTTCATCAATAATATCACGTAGATCATCAGTGAACCTAATTTGATGTTGTAGTCGTTGGTATTCTTAATAAACTTAGTCAAAGCTTATTGGTGCAAATCTACAGTTTAACATATGATTTGAAAGGGACGGACGATATATATTTAAGCTAAAGCCATCATTTATATATATACAATATAATCAGACCAAGCAGCAGTTGGACTCGTCTCACATACTGCTGCGGTATGGATTGGCCTCGCTCACCAAAGCCGATGTTATTGCACGACAGTTCCACGGTTCATATGAAAAGCCACTAGGTTACATCGTAGTTGTTATTTTATATTTTTTCTCTACCCTTCAATATCCTCTGGCAACCCTTCAGCAAAGCTCCCAGCCATCGCCGTCCTCGTTGGAATCCACTCGCTTGCAAATGCCTTTACCAGCAGTGTCGTTGCCATCTGACACTTCCACAGAGCTCTCCATACCATCCAGATTTTTGGCCACTGGACCTGTAGCTTCAGCGAGAGCGTGCCTATCTGGGGACTCAACTACTTCAGTAGTCCTAATCGAGGAACTCCAGCTCTTGTGAAGAGAAGAATGCACTGAAGAAGAGAGGCTTGACATCGATGAGCGCTGCAGCTTGCTCAATGATAGGCGGTCGTCCACCACTTGCTTGAGTAGCGAGACATCCTCACAAATCACAGCCATTTCACCTCTGCAATGAGGACAAGGACATGAATCAGGGTTGATTGCAGATTTAAAAATTACAAACACTTGGTCTACTATAGTACTACCATTGATATAAATCATTTCAACAGGTGGGGTGGTACATTGCTGTACAGTGCAGACGAAACATAACTTTAAAAGATAGGCAAAACTAAAATATAAAAATAACGTTACACTCATCTTAAATGTAGAGTGGTGTGTTAGTGAGCATATTTGAAAGATAGGAGACAAAATAGTTCAAAGTTCGAAAAGGACTAGTAGTATTAAACAGCTTAACATAGCTGAAGTAACTGAGTTGAAGATGAAATGACAACTTACTGCAGTGTATCAACAATCTGGCCCCGCTCAACCAAGAATTCCTTCAACTGTAAATTAAAAGATTAAATTAAATGTCAGTGAATAATTTTAGCTTAGCTCCTTATACCTTTTGTTGTAAAGAGTAGTTATTTTGTTTTGCAAATGTATATCTATGTGGCAAAGAGATAAATTGTGCCAGCAGACATGTGCCTGAACACCTAAGGACTATATCATCCATACAACACTTTTGTTAGGCATAAATAATCATCAATGTATTATACAAAAGTGTGCCGTGTTTTATAAAACAAGGAAATAACTCAAAAATAAAATTATCAAAAATCAAAAGCCAGATTGAGAAGATAATACCTTCAAGTTCTCCTCTGCTTCTTTCTGCAACTTCCTTGATTCTTCAACAATAGAATTCATCACCTTTTCTTGTTCATCAAGCAGTGCCTGGGCAGCACCCTCTTTTTCAATCTTTTCTTTCTCAGCTGCTGCAATTTCTTGTTGTGCAGCAATCAACCTTTCATCAAGAGTTTGGTGTATCTACACACATTAAATTCTAAACATCAACTTTACATTCAATTCGACTTTGATATAATTTAGTGCAATATACAATTACATGGCCACTAAATAATAATGTTTGGTTTTAGCACCGCTGGTTTTGTCAAATTAATAAATCAAGTCAAATTAAATTTAAAATAATCAAAGTCTGCAAAAAAAAAGAACTCTTTGGATCGCATGATTGTAAAAACATAGGAATAGGAAAATCGTAGGAATGGAGCGCACTGTCATGAATCCTATTGATTGAACTAAATGTAGGCAACTGAAAGATGAGCATTTGGAAGGAGCAGGAGTAACATAGGAATTCAACGAAACTATGAGAGTGACACCAAGAGAACTTTTTCGCTTTTCGGTATGAACCTCTTGGTAGAATTCCTCCAAAAATCCCTTGAAACAAGCCATTCCATAGGAAAAATTCCTATAGGATTCCTAGGTTATCCTTTGATCCAAAAGGGGGCCTAAGGGAACTGTAACTCAAGGGACTAGCAGTATGAAGCCAACCAGGGTAGAAAATTTCCGAATTTCTTCCAACATGGAAGAATGAACACAAACTGTAAACTAGGCAGCACTCATTCAAAGTCACACTTTATAAACTTTATTTAATAATAATACACATTTATTTTTAGTTCATGCAGGATGATGGGTATGTGCCAACTGTTAAGACTTAATCTTGATTGTTTAGGTGTGTGAGTTAAGTGCGTGTATGTGCAGTGATGTGCAGCGGAGTGTCTTAGCGTCAGGTCGAGTTGTGCGGTCGGGACACCGGGTGCGTGGAGTTGGTCGCTGAGTTGCCAAGTCGTGCAGCAAGCCGGTGTACATGTGGCCTTCGACGCTGCAGCAAGTGGATGTCCGTTTGAGTGGAGGTGCAGGTCATGTGGATAGCAGGGTGGAGGAAGCGCCGTGATGCGAGTGGTGGACGTGGCCGCCAAGGGAAGGCCGGGTCAGGCGGAGAATCGTGCGTGAACAAACTGCGCCGTCATGCATGAGCTGCATGCATCATTGGACCAGATGCTTATCCAAGTGCCTTTGCGTGGTGGAGTCTGAACAGAGCAGTTCTTTTGGTCACAAGGCGTGTGCGTGTGGCGTGAGAGGATGTGCGGCAAAGACGTGGGCAACGTCTGTATGTGGGTGTGTGTTTAAAGGCTGAGGCCTGTATGAGTGCTATGAGAGTGCTATGTGTGCAGCAGCAACTAGTGCCGTACATGTGCCGAGTGTGTCCAGAGAGTGCTGTGAGTGTTGTACTTTGCTGAGTGATAATACAAGTGAAAAGTGCACTGGTGTGCGGCACCACAAATTTTCTGTGTGCTAGTGTCTTGTTTTGCATCTCCAATCTCGCGTGAGTTCCTAGTGCGGTGAGTTGTGAGAGGAGCGGAGCCAACACCAACTCCTACAAAATGCTAGAATCAAAGAAACAATATACCTCTTCAATTATCATCAGATACTTGTTCCTCTCATCTGAAAGCCTCTGTAATCGTGATTGAAGCTCACGCGCCTCTGTGGTTAAAATAGCTTTCTCGCCAAAAACCTCACCAGCATGCTGTAGATAGAAAAATTGTAAGATATCTCCATAACATGAATCAAAGGATTTTTCCAAAATAAAATATTAGATCAAACGTAGAGACCATATCATTTGCTTCCTTTGCATGAGTTAACATTTCTTTGAGCTCCTCAACTTTTGTCAGAATGCCTGTCCCAGCAACAGATGACTCATGCTTGGCTACTTTAGCATTTTCTTCAAGAAGTTCTACATCCTCTATCATTTTTGTAATCAACTCTAGAGAGGGTAGCAGATCATTCTGCATTATTATGTCAAAAGCACAAGAATGAGGCACCAACATCAACGATACGACAAGGCATTGTAACTTATTTTTAGCAAACTCAACATTTTTAATTTTTGAGAAAGAATCAGTGAAATAAGAAACAAGACTCATGATTGATTTAAATTCTTGCACAGAAGTTTTTGAGAACTAATTGGTAATCATCATTCTTCAGAAAATTAAGGCATACAACAAAGAATGTTTAGGAAACTAAAAAAATGATGAATCTTCGCAGTGGGAATCTTCTGAAAAAGTATATGGTCCATATGGAAGCCGTTTAATAAAGCATGCAATTTGGTACGGTTCAGAATAGTGAGTGAAGTGGGTTATAGCCCAGCATGGCACAAAAAGGTTCACTGCAATTTAATCATAAATCAAAATCAACCAATAGTGATCTTGTGCCCTTTTCCATCCTAGAGACAACAAAGATATCTAGACATCAATTGGATTGGCCAATATAACCAATGTCATTAATCATGGTATAATATGATTAAACACAACCTGCTTCAATTGCTGGACACCAACACAACTATTCTATTAAACCTAGTGCAAAAGAAGACAAATACACACTCTATACATCAAAAAGACCATACTTAGTTCATGTTGTGTACCTTTTACCAAGCAAATAATCCCAATTAGTAAATATGGTGTTTGTAAAGGTCACTATTCTGCTTGTTGTAAAAAAAAAGAGCATGTGACATGTTTCAAACGCAATTGAGCATGTGATATTCTCATATTCAACCCAAATACTTGTCATAAACAACCATGACAATAAAAAAAAATACTTAGGCATGTTCCAAATTCCTTTGTTGGTGGCTTTTGGTTTAAACTCTAGCATCTAGCCTACCCCAACTTTGCTTGGGACTAAAAAGGCTTTTTGTTGCTCTTGTTGTACACAATCTATTTCTCATGGAGTACTAAAATAGCAACAGAATAAGAGAGGAAGGCGCTGTCAATCCAAACATTTATGTACACCCTCTGTTCGCTTTTATTTGTCATTCCGACCACAAAAGGCTGCACAAAATGACTTGCAAGTTGTGCTCTGAACGTCATACAAAAAAAATCTGAGGGACCATCAGATCTGCTAAGACTTTCATCTAGGTCCTTCTAGAAACATTGAATTGCAATTATTTTTTGTTCTTCACCCCTCTTTCTTATGCTCTTCTAACAAATGGTGTTTCAATGACTTGCTGATCAAAAATATTTGTTTCAGAAGGCATATACTTTCTCAGATTTATAACCTAATGTTGAGTTATATTTTTTTGTATGGAATCACCTGAAGCATAATCTTTAAATTTCTAACATGTTCGGATTTGAGCTATAATTTAAGTGGGTTGATTGGTAACTTTAGAATTGTTTCCCCTAGTGTTCAACGAAACACAGTTATCTAGAAACCCTCTTCCCAGCACTGGGTACACCCTTTTTTTTACAGAAGTACAGTACAACACAATATAGTATTTTCCTAGTTGAGATGTGCACTACAAACCTGTAACCGATATTCCAATTCTCTGTAGCCAATCCAAGTGACTATAATAGTACACTACTGTTTTCATAAGCACTTAGACCTGCTGATAATTCTTAGAAGTAAACATTTTCAGAAAGTACCATTTACATCTTACTTTAATATTGATCAAATATACTGTTTTGCTCCACTAATATGTGTTGAACTTAATCATCCTAGCACTTAACCTGATCATGTATCTTACTGTTAAGTATATCCCCTAGTAGTTGGTAGAGCTAGAGCTAGTGCTCAGTAACATTTTAGGCCATAGCCGGCCAAGAGTGGACTTTTGCCCCTCTGTATACAGCAGATGGGAGTAGATGTACTGAGTAGAGTAGTGTAGAAGGTAGAGGTACCATAGTTGGTAGGAGTAGAAGTACTATGTATGTACTAGAATGTATTTTCTCCCTCTATAAATAGAACCAGCAGCAGCTGGAAGAAAGCAGTTCAGCAGAACACAAGAACTAGTGTTCTCTGTTCTCCACCTTCCCCAAAATTCAGCCAAGTATGTGTGTGTGCGTGTAGGTGCTACAGCAGCTGAACAAGCTGCCTAAGTGATCCTAGAGTGGGCTAACAGTGGTATCAGAGCCTAATTTAGGTGATTAGGGAGCCAATTAGAGGGAGATGTCTTCTTCCCCGACCGGCAGCATGCAGTCCCGCCTCGACAGCAGCCGTGGACGTCGGACGTCCAGGCAGTCTGGAGAGCGGCCGTCCAGATCACCAACCCGCCCGCGGGTCATGGTGAAGACGGTGCGCGAGGTGGGAGGCGCGCAGTTCCCGCTACTGACCCGCACCAACTACGGCGAATGGGCGACGGTGATGAAGGTCATGCTCAAGGCCAGGGGCCTTTGGCGGGTCGTCCAGGACGGCACCGACGACGAGCAGGAGGACCAGATGGCCATGTTGGCCATCCTCAAGGGCGTGCCCCCTGAGTACGTCACCACCTTGGGGAGCAAGGACTCCGCCAAGGAAGCCTGGAGCTGCCTGGAGGCCATGCGCGTCGGCAGCAACCGTGTGAAGGCGGCGAAGGTGCAGCAGCTGCGGCGCGAGTTCGAGAACATCGCATTCCGTGATGGGGAGGCGGTGGAAGACTTCGCGCTGCGCCTCACCTCCCTGGTGAGCCAGCTCGGAGCGCTGGGCGAAGAGATCAAGGAGGAAACGGTGGTGGCAAAGTACCTGCGGGTCGTGCCGTCTCGGTACGCGCAGGTGGCGGTCTCCATCGAAACGCTGCTCGACCTCGACAAGATCACCATCGAGGATGTCACCGGGCGGCTGAAGGCGGTCGAGGACCGCGCCGAGGCACCGGGCGGCGGACGGCGCGAAGGGGCAGCTACTCCTCACGGAGGAGGAATGGACGGCTCGGATGAAGGAGCGTCAGCGAGGCGATGGCTCCGCATCCTCGAGCAGAGGCCGTGGCGGACGGCGCCGCGGCAAGCCACGGAAGAAGTATGGAGGCGGCGAGGCCAAAGAAGATGGCAGTAAGCCCGTCGCGAAGGACAAGTGCCTCAATTGCGGCAAGACAGGGCACTGGGCGCGAAAATAGCCGCGCTCCTCCGGCAAAAGCCATGACGGCGGCGACGCCTGCGGGCGCCGCCCCTACCCTCCTGGGGGTGCCGTCCATGGAACTCCCCGCCCTCCGCATAAGCGTCCTCACCTCGGCCATCTTGGGGTTTTGTGCTAGCTGGTCGGCCGGCGGCGGAGCTCTGGTGGTCGGCAGTGACGAGGTCATATGTCGTCATGGTGCGGCGGCGACAGGGACGCGGCTATGCGTGTGGGCGTGGAGCCCACTAGGGTTGGTGCGTCGGTGGTTGGCGGAAGACGACAACGCGCGTCGGCGGTGGCTGCTCTTGCAATCCTTCGCCCATGGTGCCGGTGGCCACCACTGCTCTGCTAAAGTCTTCGGAGGAAACTCTGCCTGGATTGTACTAGGCGGGCGGCAGCGGCGTTGCGACGTCATTCTCCTTCTCAAAGGCGACGTCCAGAAGATCTTCAGTTTAGTATGCGTGGTCGCTGGCCAACGTGGAGGCCTTTCGTCACTCCACTTGGCTCGGTGGTTTTGGGTCATTGTCACTCTTGGCGTCTGCTTGCTCCCGGTGCTCGGTGCTTGGGTGCTTGGGTGCTGGTGCTTGGGTGTAGGCGTCGTCAAGTAGATTTGGCCGTGTGCTGCCCGTTGTGAGAAGTCGGAGCTGCTCGTCTCTGAGTTGAGCTCGGCAACGATGACTCTCGATGGGCTTTGTGAGGGGGGCTGCCGTTGTTTGAGTTGTTTTAGGGTGGTCTTTCTCTAGTTTTCTACCGTGCACTATGTGTTGGTTTCGGGCCCGGTTTTCCTTAAAACTGGGACATTCATTTTTTCTTAATTGAAAGGCAGAGCTCTTGCCATTACGTTAAAAAAAAACTAATTTCTGCTATGCACTAGTACTGTAGTAGGCTAGTAGCACTATTATTATGCTACTACATGCTAAAGATCGGCAATATTAAGGTAGGATGTGTTTCTAATTTTGGTAAATCATATATTAAGATATTCGTATGTCGTCGCCTCGCCGCGCGCCTTATTCGCCTAGGCGGTTGGAAGGGGGTCGCTCGCCATGCTTCGCCTTACCACCTTAATAACCATGCTGATTACATATTTGATACCAAAAATGCGATATCTAATACATATTTTGCAACATGAAGCGAAACTTGTATTTTTATAGTGAAAGGTCTAGTGAATAAAATGGATCAATATACTTCATTGCAATTACTACAGCATAACTTATTGACTAATTCCCTCTTCGTTACTATTTCAGATCAAGACAATTCAGCTCATGAAGAGATAGCATGCTTCAGCAAATGCAGTGTGAACTGATACACCATATCAGACTTCTTTCACGTTGTTCTGTGAGCTTATTGGATTCAGCCATTCAGGCCATCAAATTAGTGAAACAAATAAAATAAAATAAAAGTAAAATAATTAGTTCTGTTGTATGAATAACTTTTTGAGCTAGTGCGGAAATGAAAGTAGTTACCCTGTTTATACAGTTTTAAAATTTGTACAATAAACTTGAAAAATGTGTTAAATTTCATAATGTACAACAGAATCATATTATGTAGTTGCTTTCAAATTTCAATATGATAAGACAAGTAAATCTACAGGAACCAAAGATATCTGGTAAATAATTAACTTGCAATTCTGAATGGTGTTTTCTGTCCTCAAGTTTTAGCCTCAACTAACAAAAAAATGCAGCTGGCCATACTTCTCTCTCGTATTAGTTCATAGTCATGCCCAGCAGTTCTCTCTAAGGGGATCAAGCAACGATGTGTCGATGAAGTTCCGAGATATGTACAGGTATCCAAATCCTCCCTATTTTTCTAGTAATTTTCCCTATCCCTATACTTCCGACAGATGTGAGCCACCTTCTCCATTTCATTACTGATGCTTTGCTATTGTTTGATGCTGCCTCCTAATGATCCAACAACACAAACTGCTTTGTGCACTGAAAAATCAGTACCCTCCTAACCCGAGTATCCGGATACTAAACACACCAACGGCGTGCCATTTTTCTAGTGATATCCTAGTATCAAGGCATGCTAGTGAGCCCAAGCGCATGTCAAACATGGTAGGGATTGTACAATTACAAAAATAACAGCCAAATATGTATCAAAATACCAGTGCACTGCAAGTTCAAATACATTACCTTATTGCTTTTGGCATCAGCAATAGAATCCTCAAGGGACTCAATACTAACAGAATGGCTTGAATGAGTTGAAGCGGTAGAAGCAAAGTGGTTCAAATTAAGATCAGGAAGCATGTCAGTTCTAGAAGACAAGAGAATGTCACCATTCTCAACAATATCCCCTTGCGGCTCCTTGTTAGAGCCAGTGCCATCATTGATGGCATCCTTCTGTTCTCTAACTCCAGAAGGCCCAGCAGAGGAACCTTCTTTATCTGGACCAGGAACATCCAGCAACCAGGCAAAAGAATCTTTTTCGGTACTAAGAATACCAGAAGATATTTGATCATTGGAAGCAAGAGGCAATATGTCTGACCGGAGCAAATCGTCATCAAAATTTATGTTCTCATAACCGCTAAAGAACTTCAGTGAATTGCTCTGGGGAAGGCAAACCCCAACTGGAGTTGTGTTTCTATAATCTTGATCAGGGGATTGTGGAGCTTTGTTAATTATGTTGTCACCACCATCTTCACCCATCAGTGGTTGATAAGGACATTCACTTGATAATGCACCGCATCCAACTTCATCACCTGAGTCAGCCAACTTCCTCTCTGAACTGGTATTTGAAGATACCACATCAAGGTTGGGAATGAAATCATGTACATTGCCATTTGGGACAGGATCAGAAGGTAGATTCAGTTGCTCACTGATCCCTTCGGTTGATGTAAGCCTTCCCACATATTCACTGTCTATGTTTTCTTGAGTGCCAATTTTGACCTCCATGGAGTGAACACTTCCATCAACCTCATCAACATGTATATCGCGTCCTGTTTTGTGCAAACAGCCAACTCATTAGAGTAAATTCAAGAAAATGGAAGGTAATATGCTGCTAGAATAACCAAAACAAAATACAATTGGTTCAGTGAAAGAACAGAAAGAGCTAGGTACTCAATGGTTGCTGGATGTGATCGAGTTTGCTTTCAGACTGGTCTGAGTCTCTGAGATGAAATTTTACCAACGCACAAGAAAGTATAACCTCAATAGCCTTAGGTAATTACTATTGCTATAAAGTAAAGGTAGCATTGAAATAGTTAAAACACAACTAGTAAGTGAACCAAACGACAACATGTCATGCATGGCATTTGGGGGATCTTTAGCCATATCATAGAACTCAGAAGGACCAAAAAAGACAAGGAGGGCATACTATCAATGCAGAATACTATGAAAGCCATCAACAATACATCTTCAACACATCTATTTTACAGTACAATACAAGATATGTAAAAAATCGACCAAAGGAAGCAGCTACAATACAAGGTACAAATTGGCTAAAACTTTTGTTTTTGTACTCACCAGCAGATGATGAACTTCCCAGTTCATGTGTGCTGTAATTAGCAAATAAATCGCCAACAGAATTAACCAAAGATGGCAAGACGTCATGATGAGCGGAGAAAGGACCGGCCGAAACAGTCATGGACGGCATGACTTCATCAAGGACAGCAACCACAGCAGAATCAACATCTTTACGGTGCTCAATGGAGATAGCCTTCAGTATACGATGATCAACCTGCAGAAAAGAGGTGTTAGCCAGATTTGTCCCTCCTGAAACAGTCATGGGTGATGGGTGACACAAACTTTGCAATTCAGGTTGCCATAAACAGAACAGATAACGGGCCCTAAATTCAAACTAATAACCGAATGATCGTGTCCATTTACCTACAGCCACAAAAACCAAACTAAAGCTCATCGCAATAAGCAGCCCCAAATACCACTGAGTTTGCCATGTCCACGTGTCCTAGGGATAGAAGCCCTACCCTTAGCTACAATTGTCTCAGTGCAAAAACGATTATTCGCGAAAAATCCTCATTTTTCATCTTCCCGCGCACGGAAGGGATGCGAATAGATCGTACACACCTGAGGGAAGAGTTCTTGTAGAGAGCGGAAGACCGCCTTGTGATCGCCCATCTGGGAACCCCCGAAACCAAAGATCCACGCAGAAGACCGGACCCTCCCGCGTATGACTCCGGCGGCGCGGAGGGAGAGGATTAGGGTTTAGGGTTCCCCGCGGATTGCGTGAGGAGCCAAGTGAAGCAGGAAGGCGAAGAGGCTGCGGTCTGCCGAAACCGCAGGGGAGGACGGCTTTTACCAGGTTTTCGGTTTTCCGTACCTGCGATTTTTCCCTTTAAGCCCGCCGGTACTTCGAATTAGAGAAACCACGTCCCTGCGTCCTTAACGGTGGGACTCACGCAATAAACCACATCCCTGCATCCTTAACAGTGGGACGCACGCAATAAACCACATCCCTACATCGTTAATGGTCTATGCGGATCAGGTGAAATGCAGAAAACATAGAGAGAAAAGAATGAATTGATCAGCCCGTACAATAATAAAATAGAAAAGAGTGGAGTCTGTTTACCTCCTCGTGTTGCCCTCTCCAAAAAAAATCCAATACTATTAAAACTATTAAAAGCGGACAAATAACTCCCCTACCACAGTTTAAAGTGGTTTTAAAGCTGGTTTTAAAGCTGGTTGTGGTCATATGGAATGCGGAGCCCACATGTCAACACTATCACATTTCATTTTCTCTCAATGACACGTGGATCCTACCTCCTAGTTGCGATGCCTACCTCCGTCGTCGTGGCCTCTCCATCATGGCATCATGCTACGCCACCGTCGTCGCCTCTCCTTTCTGCACCGTCATGCATCCCCTCCCTTTCCCTCATGCATCTCCACTGTCGCATTCCTCTCTCCTTGTGTGGTGTCGATGTCTCCTACATCTCCCTCCCGTTGCGCCGCCGCCATCACCTCTCTCTCCTGACGTGTCATCGTCATCCACTTCAACAGAAGAAGGGGAAAGTGATGACATGGACTTGGACACATGGGCCTCGCATTCCACATCAGCAAAAACCGGCTTTAAAACCACTTAGAAGGGGTTATTTGTCCGATTTTAATAGGTTGGGGACCCAAAATGTCAGGTATTGGAGTTTATGGGGCTTTTCATATCTGAGACAAGATCAAGGGATAAAATAGACTTTATTCTATATAAAAAGAAAGAGAACTTGATTGATGTCTTTCCGCCTCCATCAGTTACAAGACATGAAAAATATCGGGTGGATATAGGAAACAAAATAAAGTGAAAAAATAAAACTAAAAGGTGGAAACATTTTCTTTCTATTGTTTTCGGACCCTTTCCTAGCATGTGAAGTGGGACCAATGTGTGGGGTACACATGTTTTCCTAGGGTGAAAATGGTACTAAAAACTTACTCTCCTTTACGGTGCAAATAAAATGCAGTAAACATACGAAAAAACGTGTACAGCTTTAAATTTACTATTTGTGGAATTCTATTGTTATTAATAGGCTAAGCACAATCCTCAGCTTGGCTGAAATAGGATAGAGTTGTACAATTAAAAGAGAGGAGAAATATGAGACTCAATGGACCGGCTCAATTGTCTCTGGAATGATGAGCGATTGTCAACGGAAGTTAATGCCCAAAAGGACTCGGGCACAAGCACTCCAATGGACCAGATGCCCTCCGATGGACTGGAGGGTAGATGGAGAAGCAAGTCCTCCGAAGAATAGGAGGCATGCTCGGTGTAAGTCAGCCATGGGAGTTCGGTACACAGAGGAGCAGCACGATGACGGCAAGTGTAAGACCTTTGAAGGACTGCGAGGCGATCCCGATGGACAGAGGATGCCGGATACCACCGCGGTGCTCCAATCCGATTACCAAGATTATACGAATGGGCTCAATTCTCGCCGAAATAGAGTGGAGTGGCCTGTTACAGGCCCAGGAAGGAAACCATTTCCCGGTTTCTGACTTCAAAATTAAGGATCGATCGGTGGATTTGGACTACTCGCCACGTGGACGTCATCCAAAAGATTGCGTGCAACCGAAGAAAATCAACACGCCATCGCGGTCGTCCGTCCCCGAGAAAGTTGGGTCATTTCCAGTTTAGCCCATACGGACGTTTATGGAATATAGGGGTCTTAGTATAAACTGAGTCAGTTAGGCCTGGGCTATTAATACTTAAGTGGCGGATCATTTAGGTGACTCTTCCACTTCTAAAAACCCTAGGCTTAGCTTTCCAGCCAGTCAAGTGCTTAGAGTTTATCAGGTGCTAATCTAGGATTTGTAGTCCCACAAGGCAGTACTTTGCATTAGTGGGAGGATGAAGGGTGGTAGGCAGTGAGAAACCTTGTAAGAACTGATTTTCACCTCTAATACAAGGAAGATTCGTCCCCAATTCGAGTTCATGTGTGCAGCCCTCTTTCTTTCCCCTCTCTAGTTTAGTTTTTGATGCAACTCAAGGGTTTTTTTGGCTCTTTTGGACTTGCTAGGATGTGGAGATTATAACTTACTTCATCTCAATCTCGCAGGATTACCACGAGCAAGTCCCCTTCTCTTGCCCAAAGATTGCCTCCCCACGAGATCTGAAATTCTAGCTAATCCCTTATTCATTTTGAGTTGATCTTTTGAAAATGGTTTTGGATATGGTCTAGATAACCTATGCAAAATCTTGTGCTGTTTGAACAAGTTTTGGGTTTCAAAATTCATTTTTTCTGCGATTGTACCGGACTATCCAATACAACCACAGGACTATCCGGATCTCACCGGACAGTCTGACAGCTTGTACTAGACAGTCCGGCGTTAGGTCTGCATGGGGAGTTCCACCGGACAGTCTGGCAGCCGCCACCGGACTATTCGGGGTCACAGGACAGTCTGGCCCTGGCACCGGATAGTCCTGGTGAGGCCAAGGCTGCTGCCCCGTTTCCGATATTTCGTTCTTCCGCTGTTTCCCACTGACTGACCATACCCTTTGCTTGCTGTGTTCCAATAAGTTGCATTTCAGTGCGGTGAGTGTCGAGCGGTGAACTTGCAAGTTTCGGTGCTTGCGGTGACTTGCGATCCGTGTAGTCGTTGAGTTGGTTGCTCTTTCTTGCCTGGCGTGTATCCTTTCAGTGGACGGTACCTCGCGCTTACTAAACACGTATCTGTTCAATGGACGGTGTCTTGCGTGGATTCTTGTGAGGTTTCAGCGCACCAAGTTTGGAGGTTGTGATTTCAAGTTTTCAAATTCTCTTATTCACCCCCTCTAGTCGCACGTCTCGGTTCTATAAGTGGTATAAGAGACGGTTATGTTTCTTCATATATTTTTTACCGTTGAGAAACCAATAGCGACTATGACGCACTCCAGAAATATTGCGGTTCATGGCTCGGATGGCTACCCCTACTGGGAGGGTAGAATGAAAGCTTTCTTACTTAGGACTTATGCAATGCTACTCAGAGTACGACTTTTGCGGTGCTCCCCGTTGCCGAACGTACTACACCAGCGCTCATTGCTCAACACGAGGCAAACTATAAGGCGGTGAAATGTCTCTTCTCTAGATTTGGTCCGGCGGACTATGAGAGGGTGAGCCATCTTGATACCGTCCATGAAATCTGGTCCCTACTCAGTGCACACCATGAGGGGACGGTGACACTTAATGGTCGTCTTGTGGAGACTTACCAGCGCAAATATTAGAATTTCGCCCAGAAGCCGGGAGAGTATGTGGATGCCTTGTTTGGGTTGTTTTCAATCGATCATCAATAAGCTCCAGTGTCAACTCTGTCCCTGCTGCTCTCCCGTACACTGACGATCGGCAGGGTGTCAAGCTGTTGTATTCCTTGGACAGAAAAAGTGTGGGAGATCAATAAAAACTCTATTTTTGAGTCAGCGGGGTATGACACCTTGGGTGTAGAGGAGCTCTGTAACAAGATTAAGGTCACGGAGGTGGATTACCAGATGCTGGCTCCAAGAGAATGCTCTTGGGTTGTGATTTCGAGTTTTCGGGTGCTCATATTCACCTTCCTCTAATCTCACATCTCGGTCATACACAATATTTGTATAAGATTACAAGATAATGTTTGATTCAGCTAAAATTAGCTACTAAATGTAGTATTAGCTAGCATTAATTGAATCCAATCAGTTAACTGTTGTTAATATATTACACAATTGTTGGACGATTTATTATTTAGACATATTTGGATCTAAACCAGTTAATCGATGGCACAACAATTTCTTTTATAATTTTTTCTGAAACACAATAAAAATATAGACGTGCGTGTACACACCATATGGAAGCTTGCACGCACACCCTATTCCAGAAAAAATATCTTTGAGAGGTTGAGCTATATATTGGATCTCAAGATCGACAAAGACACCATTGGTGATTGGCCGTCAACGAGCACATTGCTCGGTATACTTGTCGGTTTGTCGTCAACCTTACCCTGCAGAAATATACTTCACACCTTACATGCAGAATATCATACAGTAGAACAATAGAGAGTTAATCATAATTCATGATGCTACAAATGGATTGATTGCCTGCTCTTTGAAGAGAGACATATTTTCAATAAGCAGAGTACTTTGTAGCCTTGTTGAAGCTTTAAGTTTTTTATAAAATAACGACAGCATGAACCTGACGAGACTAAAGGGCCAGCTCTGAAGAATGAGGACAGCTCGATATGAATAGTACCTTAGTCGGAAAAATTGTACTCGCATAAGTTATTTTCCATTATCTGAATATTCCTTCATCAATCAATTTAGCAAATACCCTGCCAGTTTAGCATTTAACTTTTGCCAGCATCTGATAAGAGACTAGAGGACAAAGTGATACTCTCTCTCTCTCTGTTGATATTAGTTCGAGATTCAGTACTTAGCAGTTTCCCGTTATTGTTATGGTCTTATGGATAATTAACTTGTCTTCAAGATTTCTGTGTGCTTTGTTGTGTCTAGTTGATAATCATTGGCGGAACCGAGGCCCGGCCAGGGTGGGCACGTGCCTAGGCTGTGGCATGCTAATCCTTCATAGTTAATGCATTTTGATGTTAAACACTAGTATCATTTGAGTGAATAATTGTGTCTAAAAATGTTGTGTTATTATGTAGATACAACTTTGGTGAATTTTAGTAGTTGTATGCCCAGGCTGCTCATCTAGCTAGCTCCGCCACTGCTGATAATAATATGATCCTTCATATTGTTAGACATGAGCAACAATATTAGACTTCCACACATGGAACCGTTCCATCTCGGTTTGGCCAAGCAAAAAAATCCATTATAGCATGGTTCTAGTTCCTCTCCTCCAGATGTTTCACTTAGTTGTTTACATGAATGCTGAATTTAAATTTCGTTTCTCTTATTCAGCATTCTTGATTTTAATTGTATGTGCCGACTCCATTCAGAGGCTATTTAGGTGGCATGTTGACTCTGGTAAAAATCTTTTAGAAGCACACCATTGTCATTTCACCTGTTGTTTACATTACCTTTTTATTTTATCAATATAATATATTAACTAAGCCATTCTACTTTAGGCTAAACTGGCGAGTATGAAGCTTCACAAATCTAGAAGAGTGTGGGGTTGAAGTCCAAAGAAAATTAATCTATGAGCATCAAACAAAATAAATAGCTGCATATACTCTAAAAGAATTTAGCAATGTCAAAGACATGTACGCCATAGCTTACATATTAGAATCATGTACTTCAGATACCAACAGATCCAGCCAGGACTTGCCATTTTGGTATTGAGATGTTGGTGCGGGTGGTACATTGGTAGATGGTGGATGACGGAGGGAGCAGTCATGGGTGGTAGGAGGGCGAGGTCCTGGGCCGCATGATTGGGGTTTTGGAGCCAGCGATGGCTGCCAAGGATTAGGGTAAATATTGATCTATTACTTGAGTTCTTTCCTTAGTTACAAAGCCATATATATGGTTTGCACTTCTAGCTCAATCCTCGAGCTCATCCTGATCTAATAGGGCCCAATAAGCCCGTAACAACCTCAACTAACCGACTAGAACCCTAACAACTTCTGAAACTAAGTCCTGGATACAAGGCCTAACTCGGCCCGAGGGATTAATGTGATGCCCCAGGCATCTCAAGCGTATTACATTAGCATCATTAGCTTAATTGCATCATTATATGAACATTTCATATTAGGGGCATGAGTGGATTAAGTCATTTCAAGCGAGTTAAACCGGTTTTTCTGCAACTGCATTTGCTTTTGCCCTGTAACTTTAATACTGTTGTGAGTTTGATAAAACTATACATACCAAACTTGTACAAAATTTCATAACTGAACAACTTTGGTATTTTGTAGTCATGACATGCATAAAGGTTTGAATAGAGTTTTAGGTCATTTTCGGTAAAACTGAGAAATCTGTCCAAATTTGATTTAAATAGAGATTTCAATTTTTTGTGAAACAAAAATCAACATATTGCAAAACTTTGTATATGAAAGTTGTAGGTAATGAAACTATGACCAACATTGGTATATAAATCTTTATGTTAAAGTTCACCTAAAATGGACTTATGGAATTTTCAAATTGGAAGGTGTTGTTGGTCAAACTGGAGTCAGCAGGTTAAATTCAAATTTATTCATAGTTAAACTTGGAATCTGGTATTAGTCCTTTTAACAAAGTTGTAGATCTCAAAAGGTGCAACATTTCATTCAATTGGGTCCTTTTCAAATTCGGCTCCTAAGTTGGTCAAATTGGCAAAATTCAGAAACCTAGTTAGATGGTCAAACCCCATTTTTCTTTTTTCGGGATTTTCTTTTTCTTATGAGTCTATGACACGTGGGACCCACCTGTCGGATTCCCGCGTGGGCCGGATGTCGACATCCGCTCGTGGGGCCCACTGTTCCGTGCATCCATGAACCCAGTCCACGAAACGTAGTACCAATTTTTCCACCCGACCCCACCTGTCATTGGAACCGGGTCTACGAACCTAGTCCACCGCGCTGCCGTCTCCTTCCTCCTCCCCTCCCGCTCGCCCACGCGGAGGGCGAAGTCTGCCGTGCCGCGCCATCGGCGCCGGCACGCCTCGCCCGGCCTGCTCTGCCTGTTCCCTCCGCGCTCGACCGTGAAATGGAGGCGTCGGCTCCCTCTCCGCGCCCCCCATTCGTTCCCTCCGTCTGAGCTTCCACGCTGCTCCCTCCTCCCTGCGCGCACCACCGCCATCAGAGCCCGGAGCGAGCTCGCGCCCCGGCCCCTACGCGCGTTCCCGTGAGCCACCGAAGTCGTGCCTGCTCTTCCCCTCCCTCTCCTCCACCGAATCCCCTAGACCTCGTCGGCTATAGCCCCTCCACCGCCTCACATTTGGTCGCCGGAGTTCGCCGTCCCCTGCTCACCGTCGCCGGCCTCCTACAAGGTCTCCCCGTCGATTCCGGTCATGGGGGTGAGTTCCTCCTGTTCCTCTCTCTCTCCCCCCCCGGCCTTTCGCGGCGAGCCTCCGTGCCCCGCAGGGCCGGATTGGGCGCGCGCCGCCGTCGCCCTTCCTCCCGTCGCGAGGAAGAAGACGACGGGAGGTAGGAGACGACGGTTTTGCAGATCCGACCCCGCGATATTAGGGTTTTACATTCTAGTCCACGCGCTGTTGAATGAGTCTTGCGGATCTAACGTTTTAGCCCCTGAAGTTTAGGGTTATTTGCGCATGGGTCCTAGATCTGTGGATTTTTGTTTTAAAATACATTTAAAACGGCTGAAACTTTGAAAAATCATAGAAAATTTATGGAAAATCCAAAAATAGCAAAATGGCTTGTACGATTTCTTAATGCTAAATAAGTTTCATCACGAAAATGCATAACTTTATTCCATAAACCATGATTCCTTGCATCGCACTCGCATCATGAAGCAAGCATTGCACTAGTACATGCTCCAATTGCACTATGTCATGCATATAGATTCCGCGAGCGAAGGACACTTGCCGGACCAACCAATCGTAGAGGAGCCCGAGGAGCAGCTGCACCAGGAGCCTGAAGACCAGCAGCAGAGGCCCGACTTCGCTTAGGAGGCAGCTACTAACCCTAGTGAGGAAGGTAGGCGGGACCATGAATTCCCAACAAATATGATATTGAATGATGTTTAGACATCTCCATTAGGAGTTGTTTGAAAACAATTGCATTAGACTTCTTTGCCGCCCTGGCCCTAGCACCTACAATAGAGTACGTAGGACGAGTATGCCTAGGAATGCTAGGTGAGAGTAGACACGAGTGAATTGGAGCCACTCGTCGTATAGGTGTTTTCAAAGAAAAGATTTTCAAAATATATGGAAAACTTTAAACATGATTGTGATGGAACTAAATTGAGGTCTGGCGGAGATTTGGGTATATTATGATGAAAAATGATGTAGATGGTTTGGTGGACTCCGCCTGAGCCGTTTAAGGCCTGATTCGCTGTTCGCCTGCTGATTGGCATAATATTGCTAAAGTGATTATCCGGGACGTGGGACCGGTGAATGTCTTACTTGTGCCATCCGAAGAACAGAGACAGATTCATACCATTCTTGTTGGAGGGAGTTAGGCCTAGGGGAGCTTGTACTCGAGGGAGGGCTGACCCGGTACGCCGTGGTATCGCTCCTGAGGGGGCAAAACCCGGAGGAATGGTGGGATTGAATCGAACTTGGGATGGGACGAGTGGAGATGAGGGCTATATGTGGGAACGCGATGGCTAGTAAACATATACCCCTAGCATGATAGTTATTCCCGGAATTAAAATCGATTCGAATCGCTGATGCTCACCAGTTGTGAGAATGCCAATGTCACACACGGGCAACGTAGTAACAATCTAATTGTATTTATGATTATATATGTTTTGTTTTCAATACCACATGTTTGTACTTGTATGTTTACATTCCTGCAAGTTATATTATGATGATGTACATTTTGATGAATGATGATAATTACATGTTAAATTTTAATTACTATAAAAAGAATGGCTAAGGATCAACTGTTAGTTGCAAGCTTTGCGTCAGCCGTAAGCCCTTACATTAAGTCCTACTGAGTAATTAATACTCAGGGTTTGCCCCCACATTTTGAGCAAGTACTGATGACTTTTGGACACTTGCTTGGAGGAGAGTAGTACCGGTGGGCTCGGTGCTTCTCGTCTCATTCATCATTGCATGAAGACTACTTCATTAAGTATTATGTTTCCGCTGCGAGATTCATTTTGCACAACGCTTCCGCTTTGTATTTGAATAGTTATTTGCCTATCTATATTTGGTTTGTAAGCACTTTAACTTATTTTCTACTATAAACTGTCTGTGATGATGTAACTGTTATGACTCCATCGAGGGCTGGATGTGTGTGATGTCGGTACCTCTGGGAAAAGGAAATATCGGGAGCCTTTTTGACTCTCGACGGACGACCGGGTTTAGTTCGGCCTAATCACACTGTAAGCGATATGTGGCAGATGTGCTTAGCTCGGATTAAATTGACGATTCCGCCACAATTAATCCCTATCTTTCCTATGACGTGTAGCATACTGCCTCCCATATATCACGTCTCTCCCCACCTGGACAATCACCTCGTCCTCGAGTTGGAACGAGGGATGAAGGCGACAGAATTCTTTCAGAGGCACCCATGAAGCATCTGCGCTGGTTGACCTTCCCAGTGCACCAATAGCTCTGGAACACCCTGCACTAGGTGCCCACGCAACACTTTCTGCGGCACAAGGCAGACACAGACTTGTCGAAGTGGAGGGAGTCGCGGTTGGTGCAGTCGGTGGCGTACCATGACTACGGCTTCACCAAGCTCAAATGGAACACATCGTGCAGGCGAGCATTTGGTGGCCGTTGAAGACGGTAGGCGACGTCCCCCACCTATTCCAACACTTTGAATGGGCCATAGAATAGTGGACCCAGCTTGCTGTGACCTCGCACGTCTAAGGATGCAGTTGGGCGATACAACAAACGCAACCAAACCCACTGTCCAGGCAAAAACAGCACCTCTTAGTGTCCTCGGTCATGCTGCGCCTTCTGGTACTGTTGCGCTTGCTCCAAAGGGTCGCGAACCTCAGCTATGAACTCATCCTTCTCCTGCAGTTGCTGATCTACTGTCGGCAGCCTGGCCGATGAGCCATCATATGATATCAACGAAGGAGGGTCACGCCCATAGACAACCTTGAACGGCGATGTCCCAGAGATACTTGGTATGAAGAATTGCAGCAGTATTATGCCCAATCTAGCCACTGCAACTACTGCCAAGGTCTATCACCGGTCAGACATCATAGATACATTGCTATAATTTTGAAACGCCCCAGTTTCCATAATAGGACTAAATGTGCTTTATTACCATCCCATGATTTAGTAATCACATTCTTACATCAAAGCGATATAGATCCTCCATAACGGGTCTGACCACAGAGCGGCACAGCCCTGAAAATCTAAACAGCGAAAAATAAAACGTAGGCCCATCTTCCTCACGCCACAGTTGGAAAACAGGTCGTAACCCTTACTCGTTCTCATACCGATGTATGTCCATTGCACTGAGAAAATAACAACAAAGCAATGGTGAGTACAGACGTACTCAGCAGGCCTACCTTCCTCCAAAGAATTTAGTGAAGGCTAACACTGTATGCAAGGATATATCTGTAGCTTAGGATAATTTTGTAGAAAAATACTTGTACGCAGGGTTTGTGATAGTTTGTCGAGTTTTAATTTTTTTTTAAACTGAGTTTTTCCCAAAAAGTTTGCCACTGGACTTTCCAGTCCAAAATGGCCTATGGCTTTCCAGACAACCATCTGCTGAACCAAAAACCATTTTTATGCAATCTCAAACCAATTCCATTTTATTTTATAAAAACTGCTAACTGAAGAACCAAACCGTAACTCATCCGTACCAGTAGACACGCACTATTCGAATAAATTTTACTCTAATCAGATATCGTACTAATTCCCACAAGTTGGACTCAGCGGCACGTTACCGTCGTAACGGCCCGAATTCCAAACATTCGAATAGGCTTTACTCTGATCAGATGTTGCACTAATTCCCACAAGTTAGACTCAGCGGCACGTTACCGCCGTAACTGCCCGAATTCCAAACCAAACTGTTGCCTTTGTTTCATCACCTAACAGAACTTTAGGGGTTCGGACATCCGAGCCACTCTAGTACCCCGCGGTACTCCCATTGGCACACCATCTATTCTCTAGCCCCTTGTGCGCCAGCATAGAAACTACTAGACTATCCATTCCGGCTCGGGCCTGGCCAATGCCTCATACAGAGCGAGTGGTTATACTAAAAGAGTTAGGCAAGATAAAAATCATAACGGTCCTTACAGAGAGCTCAGGTAGAACCATTCCAACTTTTCAATACTCGACAGCGCGGGCAATCCACCTACCCGGTATTCTCTACAAATCATGGGACAAGGGGTAACCGCAGGTAGCTAAGTTACCCGTTCATACCCTGCCCTTATGGCTAGTTTCGGCGCATAGCCGTATTCTGACAAGGTCTGTTGCCGGGGTTCTTCCCAATTTTATTTCAAAACCACACACACATCCACTTTTTCATACCCTTCATATTTCACATTATTAGCATCAAGATTATAATAGGTAATTAAATAAGCGATCCCACGTATACGCACTGTATCTAAAATAAGCTTAGGTGGCTGTATATTTCGCCGGATTACCTTATCAAGCATAACATGTAAGTTTTTATGTGATTATCAGACCAAGGGTTGTGTTTGTGGAACATAGGAATTTTATGCATCATGTGGAGATTCCAGTGGGCTTGCCTTTCACTTTGTTGAGGACGGTTAATATAACAGTTGTTGGATGTATTTGGTGCAGACCATCGCGTAGTATAACACGAGGGGCAGGCCGAACGGACTCTTCGGTAAGGTCTAGTGCACAAACAAGGAAAACACACAAATCGAAACATAATATGAGCTCAACGGGTTTGGTGGTGCAGAGCTTAGATTCCGGAGATGAGAGTCTGCTGGGTTTTTACTGGTGGTATTACAGCAAGTGGTTGGGGTGTGGCGAGTTGGTGGGCCTGGTAACGACAGTTACGGAGATGCCAAGGTAGGGGCGGTGGACGCGAGATGCGGGGTCGACAACGCCGAAGGGGTGTGGTCGCATATTGGTGTTTTGGAGATCTTTTTCGGAGTGATGCAGAGAGCAATGATGTTCAGATGATTTTCGGTATTGTCATCATCTGAATTCAGAGCTCGAATAGACTGAGATAGGAACATTTAGGATTTATGTAGAGTAGGTGAATAAAGGCATCAATCACAGTCAAAAAAAATTTTGGGATCGGTGTGAAGCACTGATTGGGCGTAGGATGGCGTCATGGTGCCATAACGACGGCTTCGAGCCAGGACAAAAAATTATGTGGAGTGTATGGGTAGGTAGATTTGATTTTAGATGAATTTAGGCGAAAGAATCACCCAAATCGGAGTTGGAACGGAGAAATATGAATTTTGTATATTCGGAAAAAGAAAAAAAAAAGAGAAAGGAATATTCATGAAATATTCCAAAATCTGAATATTTGAAACTGGAGAATAAAATCGTGATTTTGGATTCTGCAGGAACAGAAATTTTTCTAGACCGCCTGCAAGCAGTGTTTCAGATTGGTGTCAACGGTCCACGCCTACAGTGTCGAATGTGGCACTGGCTTGTAGGCGGCTTTGGAGGCTTCTAAAATCATGACATTAATTCGGGTGGTAGATATAGATTTTAGATGAATTTGGAAAGAAGAATTAGCAAAATTAGATCTTTGTACGATTGAGAGATTAATTCGGAAATAAATGAATAAAAGAAAAAAATTGTACAAGATTGGATCTGGTAGCTCGAATGACTACGTGATTAGTGATGGGCTAATCACCGGGAGCTGGTGGTTGGCATGAAAAAAATAATGGATAGATTCATCTGTCGTTCGCTGGAGAGGGGGCTGTTATAACAGGCAGAGGGGCACGAGCAGGCCCGAGCAGCACCTCTTCTCGGCTGCTTGCCACGAGCCGCCAGTGAGCAATGGGCAGAGGCTCACCAGCGTTCAGCTCTGATGGTTGATGGTTGTTAGCGCGGTGGAGGTGGTGAACGCGGAGGTGCTCGCCGCAGGCAGCCATTGGTGGCGGCCTCGGAGCTCGTGGGGAGCTCGATACATGCAGGGAGAAGCGGGGAGCGCGGCTTGGGATAGTGGAGGGAGTTGGCGAGGTGCTCACAGTCGGAGCAATCGAGCTATGGTGGTCCCTCGACGAAGAACGCAGAGGCCACTCTGCTCCCGTGCATGAACACGGTAAGGGAGGAGAAGGGAGATGGCGTTCGCGGCACACAACGTTCGGGTTGAACCTAGGGCTGGGGGGCTATTTATAGCCGAAGGAGGAGGAGGCCGATGATGTGTCGCGGAGATGGAAAGTCCACATGGCGCGGATATGGGGGGTCCAAGTGTCAAGGAGATAGGAGGTCCATATGGCGCGGAGATGGGGTCAAAGTTTCGCGGAGATGGGAGGTCCAAATACCGCGGAGATGGGGTCCAAATGGCGCGGGGATATTTTTTTGGAATTGAATTTTGGAAAGAATTTTGGTGGAGAGTATTTGCGATATTTGGAATTTTTTTGAGCTCATATTAACACACTCAAAGCAAATAAGCAACATCCAAAGTTTTCGAAAATTTGATTTTGAATTAGAGAGGGATTAGAAAAAAATTCCGGATGCTAAATTTTGGCGCATTACAAATTTATATTGGTAGCCTTGGACTGCCCATCGGATTGGTGATGAAATGCTGAAGACATATTAAGCTTGACACCCAACAATCTGAATAACCCCTGCCAAAATAGTGAAAACCGGTCACGATCCCTCACAATAGAGGCTGGAATTCCATGCAAGCGAACGATGTCTGCGAAGAAGGCTCTGGCCACTGTTGTTGCTGTATATTGGTGAGCCAATGGTATAAAAAGTGGACGAATTTGGAGAATCCGTCGACCACCGTACTGTCTTCCCATGAACACACGGAAGTGTCTCTATGAAATCCATCGCAATATCCGCCCAAACTACAGAGGGTACCTCTAAGGGCTGCAACATATCCGCTGGATGAAGAGACTCCGTTTTGTTCTGATGGCATGTGCGGCACGATCGCACATGATCACGCACACGGCCTCTGTCGCCTGGAATGTGAAACGTGATGCAGACCTTGTGGAGAGTCTTCTGAATCCCCTCATGGCCAGTGGCATAAGCATCTGAGATGATGGTAGCAACCAGAGGCACGTTGCAGGCACGTATACTTTGTTGTTCTTCAGCCACAGTCCTTCAACTGCGGACTAACCATCTTGGCCAGCCACAGTCTTATCAAGCCAATTGGCATTAGTTTAAGAAGGGTTTTTTTAAGAGTGATTTGGATGGTGAGCTACTGATTTTCTTTGTTGCCTCGATCAGTCATCGGTTTATTTGGGTTTTGTTTTATGATTTGTTGCTATGTTCTGGCCTGTAGCCTGCAAGTGTGAACTGTACCCAATCGCCCATGGAGGCACTTGAGAGAACGGTGGTGGCTGCGCCCATCATCTCACCTGCGCAGGTGACAAGAGCCAAAGAGGAGGGGCTACGAAGGGCCAGCTTCAATCGAGGCAGGAGAGAGGGATTGAAGCAGATCAGAATGACGGATCGGGGAGAAACACCAAAGAATGCATTTGATAGCTGTTAACAGTCATTATTTCACCATTTCGACCGTCAATTCCTCGGTGAATAAAAGGGTATAGCTAAATTTCTATGCATTATTTACCTAACAATGACGAATTCCACGAGTTTTGGTGGTTT
This sequence comes from Paspalum vaginatum, assembly GCA_030272315.1. Lineage (NCBI taxonomy): Eukaryota > Viridiplantae > Streptophyta > Magnoliopsida > Poales > Poaceae > Paspalum > Paspalum vaginatum. The sequence continues at coordinate 37,083,078 of CM059020.1, read as the reverse complement.
TCGATGTATCACAGGGAGATGCTCAAAATCCATGCAAAAGTATATAATTTGGAGCAAGAGAGAATAAACGCAGAAAAGGGCTTGAGAATGGATTGCAAATATTATGACTAAAAAGTATCTCAAATGCCCTCAAGGCCTGCACCATTGCTCAGAGCCCGTCGAGACAATAAAAATGGACATATAACTTGTCTCGTTTGGAGTTCGGATGGAAAAGATATAAAAATGCAAAGAAATTAAATTAAAAAGGCGGCGCTGACGTCACAGCGCAGGGGCAGGAACCGCCCGGGGGCGACACATGGCGAGCGGCGATTGGAGGAGCCAGGCGCACACGGATCCTAATCCGCGTCCAACCGAGGGGGCCAACCGAGTGGCGACACGTGGCCGGCCCAGGCGGTCTGCGCGCTCCGCGCGGGAGGCGCTGCGCGGGGGAGCCCATGGCCAACCACCGATCGCCACGTGTCGCGCCCAGGTGAAAGCAGGGTGGCTGCGCCCGCCAAACCGCCGGTCCGGCCTCCTGCCTGGACACGTGGCGAGCTGGGAACGCACGCCGCCCGGTCCAACCGCCCAGGAGCTCCAGTTTGTCCCAGTTTCAACTGCAAACTGCCGGTTCTCGCCTGTAACGGCCGGTTCACCCCTTTATATAGGCCGGTTCTTGACTGGTTTTCGTCGCTGCACGTGGAGAACAGCTCCACCGACCTTCCTATGTCGGTTACCAAGTTAGGTGGCGTCCAAGGAGCGTTTTGGGGGAAGAATCATGCATAAGATGTCTTGGAATATTCCATCACCTATAAATAGAGAGGCACCCCTCCACTTCACTTGTACCATTCACCATGTGAAATCTTTCTTTATCCCTCTAGGAGGTGCCCCACGGGAGGTGCCTCCACTCTGAAAGTAGTGTTTTGGTAGGAGTTAGAGGTAGGGCTCCGTCGTTCCGGAGTCGTCTGTAGGAGTTCGGTGTGAGTCTTCTTGTATCTCTACTTCCTTGTAAGACTTGAGCTATTCAATACTTATCTTTCTTTACTTTTGTGAGCATTTACTTTTTACTCTTGCTTTCGGTATTATTCATGCATTAGCATAGTAATGTCTTTTAGACTATAGTTAGAGTTGCTCTGACAGGTAATGAATATTTAGTTTGTCATGCTTATAGATTCCTCGTATACTCTTTATAGCGCTTGACTATACGGTTGTGTATGCTTCTATCTGGGATACCAGTAGAAGTAGTGCCTGCAAGCGTAGACGTGGTGTCTACAATTGCGGTCACCTTGGTTTCGCAAGGGATTAGACCCCACGCAGTTTTGGGTGGTCGGTGTGCATGTAGACTAGGCGCACCCGGCTTTGGTAGGTCCTCCTGGTGACAGCGGGAGTGTACCCTGTGTAGTCCACCCCCGTCGTTCGGGTCGCTTGTAGCCGCATAGCTGAGTTACTGCGACACCCTCCTTTCTCGTCTGGGTTACGAGCACTCTGGTGCCCGGAAGTGGTTAGCAGGCTCAGTGGCGAAGTAAGTATCCCAGACAACTAGATAAGTCATTACCTCCGTCAGAGCAACGTGTTGGTCTAGCTTAGTCTAATTGTCTCACTATAGTATAGAACGTCCTCATTAGGAATCCGAGCTCCCACCTCGTTGTCCTCCTATCTTTACCTGCTTTCTTACCAACGGTGCTTGGCTTGTATCCCATGGTGCTTGGTATCAATCGTTCCTAGCTTTCGGTTGACGTGAAAGAGGAGTAACAACTGGATGAATGATAGTTTGACATCTCTATCTCAATGCTTCCCTGTGGATAAATACGATATCTTGGAATACTCCCGGGTGAAAGGCTACAGCGGTCTCCGTGCGCTTTCGGAGTAAAATTTGGTAGGCTAAGAGTCGCCAACAATAGCATTAGTGTATGATACTCATGTGATTGTTTACTTCAACAATGTTCTTCCTTAAAGAGTCTTACAGCATGAGTGAGAAACACCTGGTTTGATTCACACTCAAGGTCTAAGATACGTGAAAGTACAAAGGATTATCTGAGAAAGATGCTTTCCACATGTCCTTCAGAGCATCTGAGAGGCCATGAACCACTACAGAAGTAAATCTTAAATATTGCCAACATTTTTATTCAATTCAGTTTCACTTCTATTTTGTTGTCTTGCCAATATACGTATTTCCAGCATAAGTTATATTTCTATAATTGTTTTAGGAATCACAAACTTTGTGCATAGTTATTTCCTGACGAAACTTTAGTACTATTTACCGAGTAAAGCTGAGAAAAAATTGATGATGCATTTGGCAAGGAGGTACTCAGACTGTGTGACCTTGAATTTTGTTTCCATCGATACTTTGACAATAAAATTGACTTGCTGCAGATGGAGGTGCAGATGATTCAGGATACTAAAGCAAAACATGACCTATGAATGAAGAAGGTATGCAGTATATCTTGGCCTGCTTATGTTCACTATTCTTCGGTAGTTTTCTAAATATGCTCGGATGCTTATGATTTATTAACAAGCAATTCAACGTGCTCACTTGAAAACAACTACATGTTGCAGCAGATTAGGGAGCTCTGAATCATGCAGTTAGCTCCGACCATCTTCAGAGCAGGGCAAGGTGTAGTGCAATCTGCTGTCCTTTGTACACCAATTATTTTCTCAATTATTCTAACTTTTTTTTTTTTGCATTGCTCCATTGATCTAAACCAGTTTGCCTCTTCCTGCTGGTGTACTGTTACTTTATTGCAGGTGCTGAAACTTGGAATAGTGGTAGGGAAGCGGAAGTTCATGCGTATTAATAAATAATTCTTGGCTATGCAAGTTTCCAAGACACTTGATTATCCCGTTGTTTTCCTTGCTACAAGGATGATTTTTGTTAGGCTGCTTAATTGTCATCAAGTATTCTACATGATTTTTTTATTTGTTTCTATTTGGTAGTCTAAGGCTGTCAATGAACCTTGGAGACCAAGTTATATGTATGAACAAATGGGCTCACATTTCCACGATGTTATTATTAGAAGATGAAACTGAGACACAAATCTGCGCTCCTTTGTTCCGCTCGTCATTTCGCCCATCATGCAACCATAGCCAATCGTATATTGTTAAAAAGCAAATGTTGTTGTCCCGACGCTCGGGTCACTTGACTTAGAAGTAAAACTATAGTTTTACTTAAAACAAACCAAAAAATACATTGTATTCCAGAATTTGTCCTGATGGAAAAATAAATGAAACGCACGGACCAATAGTTGAATAAAGATTAAACATAGGGGTGGGCGTGTCGTAGTGGCCTAGGTTTATCTGTGAATTTTTGTTTCCCTGGTAGGGGTATTTTGGGTGAATCTAAAATTTCAGGAATTCCCTCGTAGGGGTGCACACTCTCCAGATTCGGGAAGCCTAATGACAAGCGAGATGTGGCATCAAGATTAAGGCCATCAGAGTGAATCCCGCTAAAATTCTTAAATCTCACTGGATTTTTTTTCTTTATATGCAAGCCATCCACATCAGGAGGCCCCACTATGATTTCCATGGATGCAAGCTATCCAAATTAATAAGTTCCACTAGCATGATATCTCTTAGTGCAAATTATCTACATCAAGATATACGGTAAATTCACAACATTCACTACCAGGCATTAACATAATAGTATAATATTTTTTACAAGCTATCTACCTTAATGAATGATCCCTGCAGCAACGACATCTTTAGTTAAAAAGCAAGGAAAAAGGTCTACCTAACCCCTTGAGCTATACTATATGGTATACTTAACCCCACCAACTCAAAAACAGATGTTTAGCACATTAAACTTTGGAAATCAGACAAAACACTAGGCGGTATTGGAGGGCATTTTGCCACCTTGGCACACATGTCAGTGACACCTCAACTACATGTGGCGGGGAACAACATGTCAAGGCCTATCCTCTTCCTCTCTCATCTTCCCTCTCCTAGGCGGCTCGCTCGGCTTGCCCTCACCTCTCTAGGTGGTGGTTGTGTGTCCAAGCTTGCCCTTGTCTCTCCCGTGCGGGGGTAGGGGGTGCCCGGTGGCAAGGGAACGCCTGACGGTGGTGGTGTGCTCGCAGCACATATGGGAGAGGGGAGGCCTCTCCCAGGTGGCGGCCACTCGCCCTCGCCTCTCCCAAGCGGCAGCAGCGGTGTGCCCCACAACAACGGCTCTCACACGCGCAGGGCTCACCCTTGGCTCTCCTAGGCGGCGCGGTTGGGGAAGATGATGTGTGCGGATGCTCATCCTCCAGGCGAGCCTCCTCCATGCAGAGCATAGGATGAGACTCCATATTGTAGGTAGGTTCGTGAGTAGGCATCGGCGAGCGCACAGTTGGATAGGTAGTGGTGTTGTCAACCTTGTAGTAGTCGGTAGCGCCGGGCACAAGCAAAGAGAACAGATAGGGGGCGACAACTTGAGGAGGAAGAAGAGAAAAAGAAAGAAAGAAAAGTGACTGATATACACAAACAAGTGGGCTTAGATGCCATGGTGGCATCATAGTCTAGCGTGACATGCCACGTAACCAAAACCATCCTCCGAAACCACCACATGTCATAGTTTGGATATAAACGGATTGAGGGGGATTGGGTAGGAGGGGTTGAAGGGGATTTTGATCTATTGAGGATTTAAACACACTCAAATCCCTCTAAACCGCCTCCAAACCCCTCCAATTCAAGAGTACCCAACTATGAGGAGACTATTTATCCGGTTTTGCAAAATTTAATGCGTTAAACATTCAATTTTGAAGGTTAGGGGGGTTAAAGCAACCTACCCTCCAAACACCACAGGGTTATCTCACTTTTTCCAAAAGCAAATCGAATTGAGCTGGCATGTAGAACGAGGCAAAAGATTCTATGCGCCGGTGCCGCATCCTGTCAGTGGTGCGACACCGCCCAATCAGGTGCCACATGTCCCGACTCCCTTTGGAAGCGGAAACTTTCGTGGTGATTCATGACCTATTTGGTTTGGCCAGATAATGAGAAGCCCACGTAGAAAAATCCGTTCACTTTCTAAACACCATGTGATTTTGTTCCTTGGATTACATGCTCTACAGTTTTGCATACGCTTCTCGGATGCTTATCAGATTTGGTGCATTATCTCGATTCCTTTAATCTATGAGAACCAAACAGGATCTCACTGATTCTAGGCGCCCAAGCGGAGGCAACATCGACTCGCCGTTCCGCGTTTCAGAGCCGGCTGCAGATCAACCTCAAGGCCCCTTCCTCTGAAATCCGCAGAAAAGAAAAAGATCAAGCGTGCTACTGCATTGGGAAAAAACCAACATGGCCTCCTCTTGCTCGAGTAGAAACTTTCTCACGGCTGCATCATCAATCCATGCCAACGCTGAGGAATCCGGCGATGTGATGCCAACGGTGGGTTCATAAATCATAATCCTAGTATGCGTCCTCCTGCTCCTACAGCATAAGCATGGCCGCGCGCCCGACGTTGGGTAGACGAATGCATTGATCGACTCGATCTGTGTTTCTGCGCGAGCGGCTAAATCTGCCGTCGGCTAGGCAAGCCTGGAGCAGTGGAGCCATGGAAGTCTGGATCGAAGGACCCGGAGCCGGCACGATTTGCAGCCGCAGGTGGATCTCAACATCATATATAGTGTATAGTGAGCTATTATTAACTTTGCTCCCAGACACGCGGCGTCTATCTAGAGACGGTGTCACACGAGTGCACGGATCATGGTATAGGGCCAGCACAATTTGCAGCCGCGGGTGGATCAGGAGCTGGGACACGTGGCGTCTGTCTAGATGGTGTCGCACGAGTGCACGGCTGATGGTTACGAGTGCACAGTCGCATAAAATTTTTTTACCGTTGAACGGGCGCACAGAGAATGGATTTCATGTGACGTTTTCCTCTCTCCTTTCCCCTCTCTCTTGGCGGCAGGGGCTGCCTTGCAATGCGCCAGAGACACTGCTAGAAAACAGAATGGGTCGCATAATCCTAGGACTAGAGTGCTCTACGCACCACTTGTTGCAAGCAATATATATGCTATACTCCGTACGAGCAAAATGAGGAGTACATGTCAACCGAACAGCAAGGCGGGAGCCACCACCAGACACCAGTCCACCGTTCACGGGTCTCATCTCCACGCGTACCACCACAGGGACATCGTCAATAATCCTGCACCGCGAGTGAACGGCCAAGCTCAGTACCAAGGTAGTACGTACCAGCAAATGAATGGAATGGACGATGAGAAGCGCGGCAGATCTACTGAACTGACAGTGCATGGATCCAACCCAAGCACGCTGACAACGATCTTTGTTACCTGAGGCGAGGACGGCCCATCGCGGCGCGGCGGCGGCGGCGACGGCGCCCGACCGCGCGGCGTCGGCCGAGGAGTCGCAGTTGGAGGTGGAGTTCCAGTCCCCGCACAGGCACAGGTCGGCGTGGCTCTCCATCTCGTGGCCGCACGCCCCGCCCGTGGCGCGGCACGCGCCGCAGAACCCGCGGTTGGACTCGGGCAGCGTCCATGCCACGCGGATCCCGTACGCCCACCCCGCGGCGCCGCCGTCCGCGCGCACGGGCGCGAGGCTGTAGGCACTGCTGTACCCCTCGCACTCCAGCCGCGACACGTTCACCGCCCGGATGGCGCCCCAGGGCACGGCGCAGCACTCGGGCGGCTGCCCCACGGCCGCGCCGTACGCGTCGTCGCCGGACGGGCGCCTGCTCCCGCCGCCCGCGTAGAAGTCGTCCCACGCGGGGCAGCCGAGGTAGTCGCCGCACCCCATCCCGGACACGTTCCGGCAGGGGAGGTGCCGGTCGGGGAAGCCCTGGAAGAGCGGCGAGGTGGCGCGGCAGCCCAGGAGGAGGAACGCGTTGTCCGGGTCGGGCGACAGGTACGGCTCCCGCCACGGCTCCAGGACGAAGCCGTTGCCCCGGCCCGCGGGAGCGCGGTCCAGCGCGCGGCAGTCGGACATGGCCGGGTCGTGCAGGGTGAGGCCCCGGTAGGCGTAGTCCACGTCCAGGACGCGGTAGGAGCCCGAGGGGAGGTGCAGCATCAGCGCGCCGTTGATGCAGAAGAGCAGGTCGCGGAGCCCCGCGTGGCCGCACCCCGGCCGGAGCGCGAACGGGTAGTCCACCGTGATGTTGCCGCAGAACGACCGGCACGTCGTGATCGGGACGTTGGCGCCGGCGACGGAGGCCAGTTGCGGCGCAATGGTGGTGCACGCGGCGCATAGCAGGGCGAGTGAGGCCGCCAGGTAGCGACGACGCGGCGGCGCCATTGCCTCCTGTGTGCGCGCAATAATGCAAATGAAAGCGAGAGTGGCAGAATGGAGCAACGTACCGTGTAGGTGCAGGGGGAGGGTATATGGATAGCATGAACTGCGACGAGGCAACACAGATCGATTCCTTGCTTTCTCTTGAAGAAGGTTGGGAGGCATCATGCTCTTTGCCTTTCTTTACTGACGACGCTTTAGCTTTAGCTTTAAATTTCTTTTGATTTTATTTCTCCTTAGTCCTTAGTATTCATGCAGAATGCTTTCCGGTTCTTGCTCTCTTTTCCATTTCATTTGAAGTTTCGAACACAAGTGAGGGCACCGGTGCTACCAAATCATCAGCGATGGAAGGCGGTGCTCAGTGTAGTCTCAACTGGGGGTTGGCCAATTCGGGAGCGGCCCTCGCATCGTCCGCGTCCCGTCCAGGGCGACTCGGGGGTGACAAAGCCGCGCCGCCGCTAGCCTCTCCCACAGCTGCCCTCCATGGCCGCCGGCCGCTGCTGGCCGGTGGCGTAGGTCGACCCAAGTCGGCCTTCATGACCCCCTCTCGCGCCTTTTCTCCTCTCCCCGTCCGCTCCCCACCTTTTCCTCCTCTCCCTCCCATTCGCTGGCTTCCGATAAAGCTCCGGCGTGTCTCCGGCCAGATCCGGGGCCCTCACCTTTGGATCCGTGGTCCTTGGCTATGGATCTGGTCGTTCAAGGGGGAGGGGGTCTGCCCTCCATGGAGGCGCGGCTCGGCGGCACCGCGCGCGGGACGGAGCCGTCACCGCTACTCCACCGTTGCCGTCCCAGGCGGGGGCTCGTCCGACGGAACTGCCCTTGCCTCCGGTGCGGCAGCGCGCTGCCCCTGGCTGCGTAATGCCCTCGTGAGGCAGCTTGGCGGCACCGCACGCCGTGCCTCTGCTCCACTAGGCATCACTATTCATGGCTAAACAGTAGGTGATTGACTGTTTACCGTTTAGCGTTTAGGCTAACACTGCTAGGCATTGCCATCGGCGTCCTCGTCGGCGCTGGCACCCCCCGGACTCTTGATCGTCGCCGGCTCGACTTCCCTCCGGTGGCCACTGATGGTGAGTGCGCCTCTCTCTGTTGTTGTACCGTCAGGCGGAGGTCCACGCTTTGCGCATCCTGCTGTCCGTGTATGCTCAGCATCGGGGGAGGCGACCTCATCGCCTCTTGCCACAGCTGCACCATCAGGTGGAGGTCTGTGTTCTTCATGTCCTGCTGGCCGAGTCACTCTCCAATTGCCGGCGTTCCTAGGGCGGTGCCGCCAGTCTCTTCAGGCAGCCCCAGCAGGATACCCGGGCCAATGCGTTCGCAACTCACGGTGTCGACCCCTTTGGGACTTGTGGCATGGCAATGGCGAAAGCCGTGCAACAGTGACGCCTGCGGGCGCCGCTCACCCCGCTTGGGGCATCGTGATAGTGCCCTCACACCCCCTCCTTAGATGGAACAATGCCCTCTGGTCGATTGCCCCTATGCTGCAAGTTTGTGTCGGGGCCCGGTGAAAATCTCTACGATGACGTCGACATCCGCAGGCGCTGAGATCCTCCATGGAGGTGTCGTTCTTGTGGCTCCAACCCTTCCGCCATGCTGAAGACCAATGGCCTTTGTCCTCTGCGTGGTTCGACCAGTGCCCGACCTTGGTGCATCTTCTCTGTCGGCACTCCCCTTGTTGACAGTAGCACGCAAATCATATGCCGGGTGGTGTCCGGATGAGCCGTCGGGTGTTGCTGTTAGCTCGAAGGGGGATCATTGTATTCGGTATGCTTTGGCCGGCGCGCCTCCTGCCGTCTTTAGTCCCCACTCGCGTTTGCGTGGCAGATGGTCACAAGGCAGCAAAGCGGCATAGCCACGATGGGCGGTCTGGATGTGCAATGGTTTTAGTGTACCAGCGAGTATGTTGCTCTTGTGTGTGCATTTGTCGGCGATCGATGGTTGTCATTGGTTTCCTGTGTCGCGTTGTTATCTGTGGTTTTGCCCCGTATCGCCCTTGTGCTGGGGCACGGTGTGTTTTTTTTTTTCATTTTTATCCGTGGTTATACCACTGTTCACCCTTGAGTTTGGGTGTGTGCCTAGTTTAGCTAGGTGATATCGTGGTTTTAGCCCGGTTTCTCTGGATTAACCGAGCGATGTAGGGTTTTATCTCATTTCCTAAAAACGAGGTTGTACAAATATCAATATAATTCAGGTGGAGATACTCTTCCCCGGTGACCGTCTAAATAAATCATCAGCGATGATGCACACACGTATTTGTGGCGGCTATACTACATAGGCACATAACAACAGCAATCAAGGAAACCCCTCGATCTTCTGATGCCTATACAAATAGAGAAGAGTAAAATCCATCTCCGGTCCATAAACTTGTCTTGGTGTGTCCACCCAGTCTCTAAAGTCTCAAAGTGACCATCTCGGTTCTTAAACTTGTCGTGGTGTGTCAACTGGGTCCGTAAAGTCTCAAAGTGACCATCAAGGTCCATAAACTTGTCTCGGTGTGTGAACCATGTCCCTAAAGTCTCAAAGTGACCATTTGTACTGGGACCGGATTGACAAACCGAGGCAAGTTTAGAGACCGGGTTGAGACACAAAGACAAGTTTAGGCATCTGTTTGACACACCCAGACAAGTTTATGACCGAGATTGAGACTTTAGTAACCGGATTGACATACCAAGACAAGTTTAGAGACCGGAATGATCACTTTGAAATTTTAAAGACCGGGTTGACACTAAAACAAGTTTATAAACCGGATATGGATTTTACTCAATAGAGAATTATAACAGTGAGGCTTGTTGGGGGTTGGCCGGTTGGGTTGCCCTCTGTCTTGCAGAGTCTGCGCATGATGTCCTCCACGAACAGGGTGATTCATTGTGGTCCATAGACACAAAACGGGAAGAGTTGTTTTTTTTTTGTTGGCCAAGGATTTAATTGGGTATTTGGGTCAGCCACCGAATGAACAATTGAAAGGCATGTCATAAAACAATACTCACTCCATCACATGAAATAATGCGTGAACTTTAAAATCTTTGACTAACAATATAGTCAAAAACAAATATTTTTAGTGTATGCATGTTATATATTTGGATTTGTATTTAAAAATATTTTAAGATTATGATATTTTGGTATTTGTTAATGCTATATTTTAAAAGAAATAAATAGTCAAACTTCTGCTTTAAAGACTGTATTAAATATATGCACGTCTTATTTTCATGGGCGGTGAGAGTACAAACATTAGAAAGTGATTTGTCACAGCCAGACCCAAAAAAGATAGACCATGGAACAGATTAAACTCCATTGCTAGAATAATCTAAAAATAAAAGTTTTGATAAACAAAAGGACAAAAAAAAATCATAAATCTATATAATATTTAATTACCTACAAACAAGTGAAAAAAATGACATGTATTGTAGAGGGAAAATGAAATGTATTATCTGACATAATGATTTTTACATTGGAGGAATCAAAAATAGATCATGGAACAATTAAATATATATTGCTAGAAAAATATAAAAACAAACAGCAATATTAGTGTAGAGAGTATAAAAGGGGGGAGGATATAAAACCATACATTATTTAAGAATTAAACACTACCTCCAGATTTTTATTTGTTGTTAGGACCAAAAGTGCTAGTTCATTTTGTGAAGAAAATTCTTGTTTGGACATCAAACAAATCTGATCGAGGGAGTACATGGGTAGTCTTCAATTTATCTCGGAGTGTCATACATGTTTATAAACTTTGTAACTACAAATTGAATCGTAGAGCCAAAGTGCCAAAAATATCCTACAATTGCTCACTTCTCAATATGAAACCTTCACATAGATATGCACATCATCAACATATATATAATGAAATATTGCATGCATTCTAGAGGAATGATTGCACTTTAGAATTAGAACAATGGTTTACCATTGCGGCATTGCCAAAGTAATCTAAAATAGACCCAGAAACATTAGAACTCTATCGTTGCAACATTTAAAAGTAAAAAAGTTAGAACTGAAAAGGATAAAAAAAGAAAGGAAGAAGAAAAAGACCACATTATGGGAACAATTGCGCTGCGTGCAAGTGCAAATGGACGTGCAAACGGGCAGAGTAGAGTTTGAAATACTGGTGGTGGGGATATGCAGGCCAGTGACATAAGCCTAAAAAGGGAAAGAATAAAGTGGATGAGAGAAACAAAACGAATGTACCTGGGCCACTAACTTGCACATGGATAACTGGACCACTAAATGGGCTGCATCTATCGATGTATTGGGCCATGGGCTTGACCCAACTCTCCCAGTCTTCCACCAAAATTGGGCCTGTAGTTCAATTCCCAACTCTCCACCCCTTGTGCCGTGCCGTGAGGGTCTCACGGTCGAAGCGAGGGCGCCCCCCACCCCACCGGATCCACGCCGGCGCATGAGCCCACGGAGGCGCCGTCCCACCCCTACCACACGCGGAACGCAACAGACCAGCGCGAATTTTTTTTATTTTTATATTTTTGTAAATCGTTTTTTGCAAAAATAAATGGACGATTCAAAAAATTGCAAATCTATACCAATACCGCCGGACCATCCGGCGGTATTTAAAAACGCCGCCCTATCCGGCGGTTTTTAAAAACCGCCGGAGCAACCGGCGTTTTTTAAATACCGCCAGAAGAGGTTGGCAGTGCGGCGGGCGCTGCGACTAGTGGGCCCACCAATTAAAAAACGCCGGATGGCGCGGCGGTATTTAAAAACCGCCGGCGGGGACGGCGGTTATTTAAAAACCGCCGCCCCGTCCGGCGGTTTTTAAATACCGCCGGCGGGGACGGCGATTTTTAGCCCATATACCCGCGCCGCCTCCTTTCTTTTCTTTTCTTCTTCTTCTTCCTCGCCGCTCTCCAGTCGCCGCCCGTACGCCCGCGCCGCCGCGCCGCCCGCGCCGCCCGCGCCGCCGCGCCGGCCGCGCCGCCGCGCGCCTGAGCAGATAGGGGAGAGTAGAGGAGCCCAAGGTTGCAGGTAAATTTTCTTTGAATCATGTATTTTTTTTAGCATTTTAAATATCATTAGTAGTATTCTTTGATATTAGTAGTAGTTTAGATACAATATTAATAGATTAGGTAACAGTAGTAGTATTTTATATAATATTAGCACTAGTTTGAATTACCATTAGCGGATGTAGTCTCGTTTTATGTAATACTCATACTATTTTAGTTGACATTAGCACATTTACCAGTTTTAGATTTAGATAGAATATTCAATCATTATAATATAAGAAAAATTGAGTGTTATATAGAAATGTGGTTACATATGTGCTAAGTACTGTCTTGTTTGTCGCATTTGTGGTCAGGCATGTCACAGAAAACATATTTTCAGATATATTTTGGTGAAGGAGAGATACGTTACGGTCAGTTCGGGGTAGATTTGAGTGGGTTTCGGTCAGTGACAAAAGGGCTGGACAAAGCAATTGAGAGGCCATTTCGTTCAGTGTATAACTGGTTCATGAAGTGTTTTAAGTTGGATTATAATGAATGTCAACTGAGCGTCTCAGCAGTAACAACTAGGAGTTCATCTCCTGTTTATTATGAATTAGTGCAAATAGAAAGCACTGCCGTATGGAGGAGGTTTGTTGACGTTAGCTTGCGTCATGGGTTACCCCTGGTTCTTTTTGTGCAAGCATACGAGAAGGTGAATGCTGAACAAGAAAGCTCACAGGGCTGTGATGAGGCAACAACAATTGAAGAAGTGGTGGAAAATAATGTGAATCAGGTTAACGAGGTGGGCGTTGATATAGGTGAGCAAGGTGAAGCTAATGAAACAGTACGGGAACCAAGGGGTGAGGTAGATGAGGGTGAAGAAATTGTAGGTTTGGTTGAACAGATGCAGCGGGAGGATGCCGAGGCCAATGTCCCTGTTGATGAAGATTCAGACAGTGAAGATGAAATATTGAACCAGGTTCCAAGTCAATGGACCAACTTTGATCACTCAGAACTGCTAGTAAATGAAGGTGAAATGGTTCCATGGGAATATAGTGAAAATGAAGTATCTGTGGGAGCTATTTACCATAGCAAGATAGAGCTGAAAGAGGCCGTGCAAAGATGGTCGGCTAAGTGCCTGAAGAAAGAGTTCAGAGTTCAAAAGAGCAGTCCACAAGTCTATGATGTGAAGTGCATACGAGATGATTGTCCTTTTAGGGTCCATGCTTTTTTGGGAAAGTATGATATTTTCTGGACCGTTTCAAGAATTGAACATCATACATGCGTCCTTGAAGAGCTTGAGAGTCATCATCGTAACTTGACAGCTGATTTCGTGGCTCAACATATGTACTCAAAGATAGTAAATAATCCTGCATATGAGCCGAAGGCAATAATCAATAGCATAGAGGATGACTTTCAGTACAAAATAAGTTACAGCAAAGCTTATAGGGCAAAACAGAAGGCGTTGGAAATGAGATGGGGTACGTATGAAGCATCGTACCACAACCTGCCACGTGTGCTGAACACACTATGTGACCGGAATCCGGGTAGTTACTTTGAGATTAAGCACTATAATTTGCCTCAGGACCGGACAAAGCGTGTTCTTCAGCGTGCTTTCTTTGCTTTGGGGGCATGTATCAATGCATTCCAGTATTGTCGCCCAGTGATATGCATCGACGGGACCTTCCTAACAGGGAGGTACAATGGCACAATTCTGACTGCAATTGCGGCAGATGGAAACAATCAGGTGCTCCCACTGGCTTTTGCATTTGTTGAGAGTGAGAATGGGGACAGTTGGTATTGGTTTTTAGAGCGGATCAAAGCATGTATTGTTCAGGATCGGCGAGATGTGTGTGTGATTCATGATCGCCATGGAGGCATTATGCAAGCGGTGCAAGATTTACAGGAAGGATGTGTACAACGTCAAAGAATAGCAAAGTGGGTCGATCTGAAGAGTCGGTGGTGCATGAGACACATGGGAGCTAACTTTCAGAAGCAGTTCAAGAACAAGAAACTAACAAAACTTTTTAAGAGGTTGTGTAGTCAGAGTCAAGAAAGGAAATTCAATGTTTTGTGGAAAAAACTTGATGAAGTCACAAAGAAGAACGCTACGGAAGTAAGTACTAGAGGGGCGAATTTAGAAGATGATGAGCCAATTGCAATGGAAAATGTGGGCCTCGATGGTCCTAATGTGCGACGGAGGCCTGGTCGTTCGATTAAGTCATTCTCGGAGTGGATTGAGCATGAGCCAAAGGAGAAGTGGTCTTTGTTGCATGATGAAGGAGGTGCACGTTATGGTATTATGACTACGAACCTTGCCGAGGTGTATAATTGGGTGTTACGTGGAAGCAGAAGCATGCCACTTGTCGGGATTGTGGAATTTTACGTATACCGTACAACACAATACTTTCGGGAACGTCATCCAGCAGCAAAGAATGTGTTTCTAGACCACCGCCTCGTATATGGGCAGAAATTCTTTGAGTATATGGCCAAAGCAAACAAAAAAAGCCGCAGGACATCGTGTCAGGAACATGGGTGTCGCTGAGCATCGATTTGAGATCATTTGTCGGGACAAAGGCCGAAGAGGAGGCAATCATGAGAGGCACGTGCAAGAATGTGTCCTGTACAATAACCATTGTGTTTGTACCTGCCACAAGCCGAGGTTATACCACAGGCCGTGTACACATGTCATAGCTGCATGTCAGGAAGTTGGAGGTTTGAACGCTCGTATGTTTGTGTCCCCCTATTACCTGAAGGATGCAATCTACCACACCTGGACTTCTGAGATATATGGTTTCGCCATTGCGGGGACTTTCACTAGTATTGCAGAGGGTGCTCCTGATTTCATACCCAATCCTCACCCTGACATGAAACAACAGATAGGGCGACGCAAGACTCGTCGCATTCGTAACAACATGGATGACGCCGAAGCTGGGCCAAGAATTGTCATATGCTCGAAATGCAATGAGTTCGGGCACAGCTACAAAAAATGCGCTAATACACCTCAAGGAACCGTGTCGAACATACCTGAGCCAGGATCATCGAGTCACGGTCGACGCGATCGTGGAGGAACAAATGAAGTCATTTAATGATTTTTAGTTACTGTCATGGATTGTAATAACATAATGTTTGGAACCTTTCTCTGCTACGTTACTCTTGCATTAGTTGAAATTCTGTGTATGTGGATTTGCTATCATGGATTGTAATAATATTATGTGACTATGCCATTTAGTTTGTTAATATTTTGAATTCGATGCTATGATATGCAATGTTATGTTATTGTTATGTGATGTTATTTTGAATTACATGCAGTCTTATGTTAATGTATTAGTTAGTTTATACTTGGTTTATAATGTGGACTAACGATATCAATCTTTTTTAGGGATGGATGCCCCACAGGGTTACGTGACCCCCGACCTGCTCGATGCAGCGACGGACAAGAAGCACCGGTCTTACTTCAGTGCGGTATTGGGGAGCTCCCTTGGACAGTTTCGCGCACGTGTTCCGATGGAGACGATGGCGTTGGACCCTCGTTGGCTACCGAGGTTCGCTTTACGTGCTTCATTCTCCCGTTCAGATATATTCAATCTCTTTCAAATTTATACAATGCCATGCTCATCGTTTGTTTAGACTGCGCGCTTCTGGTCTGCTCCCACTTGCTCGCATGGTCGAGGGAGACGGACCGCGTTTCAGCTACGACTTCTCTCTCCTTGCTTCAATGGTGGATAGGTGGAGACCGGAGACACACACTTTGCACCTCACCGTGGGCGAGATGGCGCCTACGTTGCAGGACGTGTCGTACCTGCTTGGGTTGCCGTTGAGGGGCGATGCCATGGGCCCCACGGACGTCGGCCCCGGCTGGCGTGAGGACTTGCTGGCTCGGTTCGGTGCCGTCGAGCGTACCGGGAACGCACAGCCCTACAGGGAGTTCCCACCGACGTACACGGGCGGGCCCCCAAAGTGGTGGATTCTTCAGTTCAAGGTGAGTAGATTCGACCGCAACCGGCATAGTTAAAATTCATATGGTTCTTACTTATGTGCAACTATTTACAGGCCGGCACCATTCGAATTGGTGCCACAGAGTACGAGGTTGCGCGGCATTTGGAGGCGTACGTGCTGTGGTTGATGGGGTGGGTGATGTTCTGCAGCTCTGCGGGCAACTTTGTGCCCAAGAACCTACTGCCTTTCGCGCGTTACGTCGCCGACAGCCCACTGGAGTCGATCCCGCAGTTCAGCTGGGGGTCCGCTGTCCTAGCTGCGACGTACCGCGGACTGTGCACGAGTTGTTTGAAGAGTTCGTCAGCGGAGCCCATCTTCGGGGGATGCCCGCTACTTCTGCAGGTTTGGGCCCACGAGAGGTTTCAGATTGGTCGGCCCGCGGTCGTGCACAGCCCGTACGACGCGTATATACGCGACGACGTAGACGGCCCGACGATGGGCTCTCTGTGGTGCGACCGACGAGTACGTGGATTCTTCTTCGTTTACTTATTTGGGTGTGTATTTAATTTTCTGTACTAACGATGTAATTGAATGCTTTCGCAGTTCGCGTACGCTCACGTGCAGACTAGGAAGTCTTACCCTGACTTCGTAGGCCAGTTCGACGTCCTGCGTGACGACGACGTTCGTTGGACGCCCTACTCTGACGAGGCAGTGGAGAGTCGTGCACCTGACGGGCTGTCGTCGTTGTGCGTACGCGACGCCGACTACTGGAGAACGCGCAGCCCACTTGTCTTCGACATCTACGTCGAGGAGCACGCAGTCCACCGCGTGCTCCGTCAGCTAGGCTTGCGGCAGGAGGTGGTCGTCCCTCAGAGCTTACTGCCGCCACACGTGCACCGGTTCGTGCCGACCTTGTACATTACCGTAAAGTTATATATTTCACATAATTCACATGCTGAGTCCACCGACAAAACTATTTTTATTTTCAGGTTTACGAGACAGGGCCAGAACGTTGGCCAGATCTGGGCACCACGTCTTGCCGAGTTCGTGGCGAAGTGGTCCACGGCCTTGGATGACCTCGTCATGGAGGGTAGGCCACATGACGATGCAGCCTGGGGTCACTACCTCCGTTGGTACCTCCCACGGACACGACTGCGTGTCTTGTCGACGCCACAGGAGTTGCCCCGCCGCACACCGTCCGTCACGGACAGTTACCCTACACAGCGAGACCAGGGGGCGTATATAGCTGTAAGTTTCTTTCCTGATTGTCGATTCCCCATTAGAAGACATCTAAGTTCATACTTCATGGCAAACTAATGCAATCTTTTTGAAACAGCATGACGTGCTCCGGCAAATCCATGCAGACGTCACGACGTACAGCCGTAATGCCCTCACCATGGCCCCACAAGATCACAAGGCGGCGTACGACAAGATAGCGGACCTGTGCAGAAGAGTGACTAGGTCGTTGTCTTGCCGTGGCGACGATGTTGCCCATCCACCACCGCAGCCGATGTTTGTTCCCCCTAACCCGACCGCGCCACGACCCCCTCCGGTACGACCTCCGGTACCACTCTTTGCGCAGACTCCGCCGATGACCTACCCGCCGCCAGGTATTTCTTGTACAGGTCAATTTTATTAAACACGAGTTCGTCAATTATTTATGGATGTTCCGTGCAACAGGTACACAGTACGGGACCCATGTTGGGTCATCGTCTCGTCACCCTACCTACCACCACGACGTCTTCGCTGCAGGGACATCACGGACTCGTGACGTTGAGTGGGGTAAGTGGCATTCACATACATGCAGCAGACTCGTCATGCCTTTTACAGTGTTACTTTACATTTTTAATCCATACGATTAATTTGCAGGATATGAAGCTGGCACGACCCCTGACGACAGCTACGGAGCCGGCCACGCTCCTGACAGTCCACCAGGTGCAGCAGAACAGATGGCGCAGTCCTTGTTCGCGTCGCCGCCGCGACATGATGAGATTGGTTACTCACAGCTACAGGAGGCGCCACCCCACGAAACTCAGCAGTCACAGGAGCCGCCAGCGCCCGATGCAGTCCCTGGCCGACGTACTCGACTAGGCACCCGACCCCTTTAGTCACGGGTCACGCCACACTTGGGCTGCCCAGAGAGCTGCACGCAGGAGCAAGAGGGGTCGTAGCTAGATCATAGTTCCAGAGTTGACTTGCATTAGTTAGGTGTACATTCGTCATCATGTATTTTATCACTTTCACCTTTGCAGTAGGCCGTGACAACACGTAGGCAATCGTTTCAGATACATATGCCTCCGTAGCCTTTTCTGCTCGACGTGACAGCGCATCACGTAGCCTTTTCAGTTACAGGTACATGCGTAGCCTTTTCAGTTCGACGTGACAATACCTATGTAGCATTTTCAGTTTTACGTGACAGCGCAAGACGTAGCCTTTTCAGTTACAGGTACATTCATAGCCTTTTCAGTTCGACGTGACAACACATATGTAGCCTTTTCAGTTCGACGTGACAACACATATGTAGCCTTTTCAGTTCGACGTGACAACACATATGTAGCCTTTTCAGTTCGACGTGACAACACCTATGTAGCCGTTTCCGTTCGACGTGACAACACCTGCGTGGCCTTTTCAGTACCATTTCCAGTTTGACCTAACAACTTTTTCGTTTTCAGAAGACAACTCAACCCCCATCTCGACTACAAAAAGACGGCACACATTCAAAGAACACACACAACACACTACCAGAGCGAGGGAGGAATGGCCGAGCCGGGAGGAAGGGGGCGTGGCCGCGGCCGAGGCCGAGGAGGGAGGGGTGGAGGACGTCGTAGCCACCACTTCCTCTGGGGAGGTCCTCAAGGCCCAGACGTGTTTCCACATCCACTGGAGGACTTCCCGCTAGAGGGACCAGACGCCTTTATTGGCGAACGCAGGCTTAGGCCTTACGATGATCGCACGGAGGTGTGGCCTACGTGCCGTTGTGGTGAGTATTGTGTCGTGCAGGTGTTCGATGAGTTCATCGATGGAGGTCGTCGCTTCTACAGATGCCCTTTTGGCTATGTGTGTGCTCAAACTCGCTCTCTACACTTTGTTCTGACATAACTCAAATTGTTTCTAAAAAGAGATATATATGATTGCAGGATTCCACTGACACGGCATGCCGCTTCACCAAGTGGGTAGATCCTCCACACCATGCCTACGTCGAAGACTATATCAACCACCTGAAGAACAAGATCCACGACCTTGAGTGTCGCGTCAACTCTCTGGAAAACGAGGCTGACGCTAACGCGATAGTGGTTGGACTCGAAGATGATCCCCTGTGTCCTGACCCCTTCTGCAAATGCCCGTACCACCCGCGGCAGCGTATGCCCCCCAAGTCTCCACCATCCGGAGGTTACGGCTACTATGATCTCCGAGGCCCGTCGCAGCACTACCCGAACCAATTCGCTTAGACGAACTTCCTACTATTTTTACGTTTCTAGCATTTCAAATTACCTAAGCCAAGTCAATTGTGTAGCGCGAGTTACGCGCTACAACGACAAGGCATCGCAAATGTGTTCAACTTTATTTATGTCGTTAATCTACGCTGTCAACATTGAGAATTATGTATCCGAGTTCAATCTATGTTGCGTTTTAACTTCTGCATCAATTGTTCATGTCGTACTCAATGTAACGCTGTGATTTCAATTTAATTTAACGTGTACTCTCATAATTTGTTTTTGTCTGTCCTCCATACTAAGAAAAAGAAAACAAATATTTTACGTCATAAATTAAAGAAATACAAATTTACCGGTACTAATTACAATAGTTTCCATGCCCACATTCAAATAGTTTTTTAATTGCCATTTTGCCTGTACGTATACTCATATTGGTTATTTAACAAATTACCATGCTCTTGTTTTTTAAAAATGCACATGGAGCAAAAATCGCCGGATGGGCCGGCTTTATTTAAAAATCGCCAAAAGGATTAAATACCGCCAGCCATTTTTTAAAAAACGCCAACAGGACCTAAATACCGCCACGGGAAATAAAAACCGCCGGCCCATTCGGCTTTTTTTAAATATCGCCGGGTGGGCCGGCGGTATTTAAAAAACGCCAAATTTCGGTGGTTGTTAGGATGCCACGTCATAAAACCGCCGGATAGGGCGGCGTTTTTTATATACCGCCGGATGGTCCGGCGGTATTGGTATAGATTTGCAATTTTTTGAATCGTCCATTTATTTTTGCAAAAAACGATTTAAATAAATATAAAAATAAAAAAAATTCGACCAGCGCGGCATCGCAAGCCAGTAGCAGGCCCCGCCCGGAAGCCCACCCGATCGCTCGTCGGTTGTGTGCCTGTGCCTCCCGGCTCCCCTCCCGTCGCGGCTCTCGCCCGCTCGCTCGCTCGCCTCGCCTCGCCCCGCCCCGTACTCCCGTCTCGCTTCGTCTCCATTTCCTCCCCACCCCCACCGCACCCGCGTCAACCAACCAAACCCTAGAAGGCTCTCGCCCCCCGCCCGCGCGCCCCAATCCCTCGCCGCCCTCGATCTCCGCCGCCCGCGGGCCAAAACCCTACGCCTCTCCCTCGCCGCCGGTAAGCTCCTCGTCTCCCTGCCCCCTCTCTCCGCTCCCAGTTTCTCCCTCCCTCCCTCTCTGATCCCTCGCTGGTTCGATTCGGTTCGGGCGTGGCGTCCTCTGCCCCCCACGGTTTGATCCGCCGGCTGGCGGGAATGCGACCGCTCGTGGGCGCATGGCGCCCGTGGAATTTCGACGGGGGCCGGGCTCCAGGGGATCGCGTGGTTCCGCGGCGGGCGTCCCTGTGCGTGGAGGAGCGATCCGCGTCGACAATTTCTGGGGAATTCGATGGGGGCACGCGGTGTCAGGGCATGGAGGAACGATCCACGTCTCGGTCTGAGGATGCTGGTGGAGCTACGAGCGATTTTGCTGTAGGGTTTCTTGAGAAGGGAATTTTTCGGTCTGTTGTCTTTTGACTGACGATTAGGTCTCAGAATTCAGGGGATGGGGAATGCAAACACTGTTTTTTCGGAGGCTAAAATAGATGCAAAATGCTCATGCAGCCAAAATTATCCAAAATTATCGTTATGGTAGTTTTAAGATTCCCGTTTTGATTCGAGAATCCGACCAAAAAAAGGGAACATGAGAGAATATACTTGGAGCCAACCCTATGTGTTGCGGTTCCCTGATTCTGTACGTTTTAGTAAGTATCTTGTGTATTAGTTCTGTCGTTATGTGCGCAAGGTTGTTTCCGGCTGCTTGATCATGGGACAGGGTGATTGAAACAAGCGCAATTTCTTCACTGAAAGAAAACAACTGAAGCATAACGTCATTAGCGGATGGAGGTTTCATGTCGTACAGAAGTGGAGCTGAAGTGTCTCAGATTAGTTGCTTTTTTGGCGTGGGAGGTCTGTGCTAGTTGTCGTGTCGCGAGCAACATACCATTCATGTGTTTCAGGACATCAAGCCTTTTTATTCCTGTTACGTTAGCTGTGATATGGATCGTGTTGCATGTTTTTTCCTTGATGTAACGGCTGTTTGAGTCTGCCTTGCTGTTTGGTTAGATATACATGTTTCTATATTTTACATTTTTTAATTAGTTTTGTTGCTTGGATATTGATGTTCTCCTTTTGTTATGGTTGAACCTGCCTTATTTGCCAAGATGAGTACGCATATTTTCTTAAGAGCGATGGCCTTAATCTTTTTCTTTTTCAAATTTGATTGCAGGTAAAGACAGTGTAATCACCTGTCAGCAATGCCGTCTGCATCCAAGTCCAAGTCGAAAGACAGATCAGCTGCAAAAGTTGCAAAAGAGCAACCAAAGGTTGCCGCAAAACCAGTGGGTAACGATACACTTGCAAGTTCCTATAATAACCTCTCTGGAAAGTTCCATGTTCTGGAACCATCAGCCTCTTTGCTGGGTAGCCAAGGTGCTAGTAGTTTCAGGAACACAGATGAAATAGATGAGCATTCTCGTAGCTCCCATGGTACTGGGGACTTTGATTGTGCCTCCAACAATGGTAGCTGCTCTGGTGAGTCAGAAGATCCAAAGGAAAAAACAGCCAGCACTGCATCTCGAGTAGATTCTGTTCCTGGATGTGATATTGATAAACGTGAGAAGATCAGGCAGAAGAATGAGAAGAAGCATCAAAGGCAGAAGGAGAGGCGTGCCCAGGAATTACACGAGCGTTGCAAGGGTTACCTAATGTCCAGAAAATTGGAGGCACTCGCACAGAAGCTTGTTGCAATGGGTTTCTCAGCAGATCAAGCAACGATGGCCCTTATACAGAATGAGGGCTGCGTTGAGGAGTCTGTTACCTGGCTCTGCAACTTTGATGGCAGCGAGGAAACTAAGCAACAACTTGCAGCTGATCAACAGTCTGGAGCTAACTTGAAGATTGATATAGCTGATGAGCTTGCAAAGATTGTGAGCTTGGAGGCGAAATATAAGTGTACAAAGCAAGAGGTTGAAAGGGCAGTTGTTTCCTGTGAGGGTGATCTAGAGAAGGCTGAGGAGGTCTTGAAGACACATAAGCAAGAATCAACTGCAGTCCCACCTAAGCCCGAGGGATCTGGCGAATCAAGTGGCTTGCCTAACAAACAGCAAGTCATACTTGCCCAGAACCCTGCAAGGCCTCAAACAAATGGGTTTTCTTCAGTAGGATCTCAACAAATTAGGAGAGAGGACAAAGACATAAACTATAAGCTTTTAATGAATGGCAGTGGTCCCAAGGAACCTCCAATTAAAGGTTTTCAGCCACTGGCAACACCAATTAAGCCAGAGATGGGCCGTCAGCAATTTGTTCCACCAGAGAAGAGACGTCTCAATTCCAACTCAATTCCATCAGTTCCTTACGTTGCATCATCACCTTTGCCTGTTGCAGTGCCGCAACTGAAGTCAGACCTTCGGCATGTGTCAGGAACCAATGAGGTGAAAAGTGCGATGCCCAATGGAAGCTTGCGAGAGTCAGTCGTTGTAATGCAGCGTCCTCAATCCGCAGGTACCAAGCAGAGCCTACCATCCACTAGCCATAGTATGTTTGCATCAGAACCATCTGCAAGGGAGTGGTACTTAAATGGTGCATCGGGTGTGGATATGATGTTAAATGGTGGCTTAGGACATGGACTAAGGGCTATGAGTTTGGACAATATTAATTCTGCCAGGCCGTTTGGACATGCGAATCATCAACAAACTTTTGTTTCTAATCCTATAGAGCTGGCTGCAAATGGTTGGGGTGGTACTTGGAGTTCTGGAGGCACATCATCTTCCCGTTCTGTGGCATCATCACTGGGGGCATTTAGAGGGTGGAGTTCATCTGAGCCCTCTGCATTGTCTCATTCTGATTGGAGAACCAACGGGCAAGCACCTTACGACTATACATCAGTTGACTGGAGCGTGGACACAACGTTGTTGAACCCAGCAGCAAAGAGCGAGCGGCTGTCGGAGACATGGTCAACCATGTTCATGGGCGGCAGATCTGCAAGGACACCTGGGAACCTCAGTAGTGCAGGCATCAACGGGTTGCATGACAGTAACCATCCAATGGATCCTGCTCCATCACCTCGTCCATATGAGTGGCCTTTCTGCAGGGGAGGATCTTCCTAGTTTCCCCTACCCTGTAGGTAAGAGGCCATTGAATAAAAAAGTAAAAGTTGTCATTCGTTTTTTCTTGCTTTGGTCTCAGTTGCAGTTGGCTGGAAAAGTTTTACTTTGTGTACCGAACCGTGCTTGTGTATCTTGACTGTTGGCCGAGATAAGTCCACCTTTCTGTGAAATCGTTGTGCATGACAAATGAAGGGGGGAAAATGAATCTATCTTGGCTGAAATGCAGGAGTTCCTTATCCTTTACTTGCAAATAGTCACTTATTAGTTCTCTGGCACAGTTTAGCCCACGAACCCTTGCCTATTTTGAATTCTGGATTGAAGTGAAGTGTCTTCCTGGGGTTGTTCTAAACTTCTAATGAAAGCGTTATTTTTCTTTTTTCCTTTTTACTTGTATTGACCTTTGCCATTGAAACATGTATATGCATTTCATCGATCTCCCAGAAATGAGGGCACGATAATGTCTAGCTTTGTGTTAGCATTGTGTATGTTTATCTGTGTTTTCTTTCTCCAGAAATGCACGAGTTCCCTATTTGTTAGTGCTGTATGTTTTCCTTTAATGTCAATTAGGCACATGTGTGATTGCAGGGCAGTTCTTTTTCTTCTTCCTCATATGTTCAAATAATTTGTTTGGATGCATTTTTTGCTTGTGTTGGGTCTTGTCAAATTGTGTGCCTTTTGTTGTGTACTTTCTTATGAAAGTGGTGCTTGAAACTAGGTAACATAGAAATGCACTCGGCAAGCATCTTTTACTATTATTTTGTCACACCTGCTTGTCTTTACAAGTTGTGCACGTGCAATATTGAGGAACGCTGCTGCTCCCGCTGTCTTTTAAACCATTTCGTTTGCACGCCTGCTTGTCTTTCCGAATCGTGCATGCGGCATACGGAGAGTGGTGGTGTGTTTCTTAAGTCTCCATGAGACGAGCTTGAGGTACACTATTCGTTCTTTATATGATATGATATGATTGCTATCATGGGTGGTTTCTTTGATTTTGGTCCCCCTTTTGCTGTGATACATGATACATGTTCTTCAAGATTCCTGGCCCAGACAATCTAAACCTCGAAGCTTGTGTGTCGTTTTGAGATCTCTTTGCCTTGCACATGATATCCAACTAGTACCGATCATTAGTTTCGGTTGCAGTAATTTTGGTTTGGTGCCAAATAAATACCCCGATATTGTAAACGTGTTCGAGTTTTTTTTTTTTTTTTGGCTGGATGTCATCCCCGAGGGCCCACTGTTGTCTGTCGATGCAAGTTTACGATCGCTTCTTAGTTCGCTCGATGGACGTCGAGTCGTGCCAAACTAGTTTTTTTTGTTGTTGAGAAGAATCAACTAGGGCTATCTCGTTTGGTCGTCGCTCGTACCACTGGTGTCTATATGTACCAAACACGAACAGGCACCCTCTCTAGAAAGAAGTTGGCGAGTGAAAAAAAATAAGACATGAGAGCTGACTAGCAGCATCCCGCATCCGGCATCCGGCATCCGGCTGTAGAATAAACCGCCTTGCCAAACATTCCGACCGTTCTGCCAACCTGCCGCGGAAGCCGGCCGGAGACATGGCACCGTGGCCCGTTCTCTTCACCAGAGGCTGCGGATCTCAAGCAGCAGGTGCCACTTGCCGCGGCGGACGACAGATTCGCTCGCTAGTCGCTACTCGTCGAAGCGAATGTGATCCGATGCCGGAGCGGCGCATGTGCACCATGGTCGATGGAGTGCACCTAGCCCTGCTCACGAGTCACGACGGCACGGGGCCCCCTTTTTTTTTTCCTGCCAACCCGCCCGCGTCTGACCAGCGGACCATGTTCGATTGATCATTGTGACGGCGGTTCGGCAGGCAGGCAGGGGTGCGGATCACCGGAGCGGAGCGGCGGTGAGGGCGGCACGTCTCTTCACGTCGCCGTCCGACGTGCGTGCATCGGTTCGTAGTAGGTCGGGTGGGGCGCGAGATTATTATTCCGACGCGGCAGCGCGATGCGAGGCCCTATGCTGTGCTTGTGCATGTCCCGTCCCGTTCAGGTTCCAGTCCGATCAAGTTATTCGCCCGTTCTGTTTACGTGAACCGCGGCGGGATCGCTGCTCTCTCGTCATGTCCTCTCACCGGGATTGCTGGGGCCGTACCGGTGATTGAACGTTTCTGCCTTTTTCTGGTAATATAATCTGTAATGTGCACAAGGATCCGCCCCACTCGGCGTCGGCTAGGCCTGATCAATGATAGTGTTATGTGTTTTTACGACAAAAACCAAATCAACCCATACAAATACGGTATTCCCACGTGTTGACGGTTAGCGCGGCGCGGTGCCCACCAGCCTAGGCGATGGCCAGTGTGGCGGCGTCCACCGTGGCTCCACGCCCGCAACCCGCCCCCGGCGTGGCCCCGTGTCCACTGCCCGGCTCGCCCCTGACGTGGCGTCCACCAATCGCTGTAGCCATGAGCACACGGTGGTAATATTTGAGTTATTCCTGCACTTGGATTTAGTTCCTCTTTGGTTAAAATTTCAGTTTCGTTACTCCGATTGAACTGTGTGGACTTGGTTTTTTGGCTGCGGCAAAGGTTGATCTGTGCCGGACCGCGGTTTAGCCTAAACCTCTGCAAACCGTATACCCGGATCCAACGGCTTGGTTTGCCAGTTTGGATGGGTTGACACCGAACCGGTGAACAGACCTAGCGTCGGCAGTCGGTACCCAACTCCGAACAGGAAGCTCACGGCACGCAACAAAGCCTAAACCCAACGGCTCTATTGCGCCTTCCCTGAGGTGAGGATCCACACGAGTTACACGCCGCGGCCGGACATATACCTCGTGCAACGATGTACTACTTTCAAAGATCCATTTTGTGCAAGTGGAAGGACACGGTCCGTGTATCCGTGGGTGGGTGCTCAGCGGCGATAGCCTAGCTTATTACTAGCTGCTATGAGAATTTTTGAGGAGCTAGCGCGCGAACAAAAAAAAAAAAGAGCACGCACGCCTAACCCTCCCCCGATTCTGGTACTCGGTACGCTAGCTGTCCAGGCCGGCCGATTGGGGCGCATCACAGACAGATACTCCACTGAACTGAAGTGAAACCTCAGCCTGGCTAGGAGCCAAAACGAACCCCGGCCGGAGATAGATCACCCTCTACACTACACAACGCTCGCTGGTGTTGGAGTTCTAGAGCCAGCGCGCTCTTGTCCACTGTGTCGACCACCAAGACACAAGCCGAACGTGCTGGTATAGTATAGTGGAATCGACCACCGCCACAGCCAGCCATGCGCAGCGCGCGAATGACGCCGGCGCACTCGCACAGTCCACGCCACGCATTCGGCCGGCCTGCCGTCCCGTCGCACTCGCGCGGCAGTGCGCGCGGGCGGTGCGGTGCGCCGAAGTGGCGCGGCACGACCGACGAGGCGACGACCCACATGCCTAGTACGTGGCCGGCCGATCTGGTCGCGACACCAGCGCCGCTGACGGGCGCGCGCCAGGGGCAGCGACCGCGATAGGCACCGGCCACCCAGTTGCCACGCGGCGCCACTGCCGAGGCTGCCCGCCGGCCGCGTCCCCTCCGATCCACCGGTCGCCGTCCGCCCGGCCGGTGCGGATGTGCAGCAGGGCCGCTGCCCTGGAGCGCACGGACCGTCCAACATACGTCGACGGAGTATATTGGATCGAATGGCAATGCATCTTACAACTATTAGGGAAGTAACAACTACTCCAATATGGCAATATACGTCGACGCGACACAATATACTCCAAACGACATATAGGTACACATACGTACAGCATACAGATAGTAGCATTGAACTGGCTGGTAGTCATGCAATTTGGTGCCTCCGCGGTCGATTCAGTGCTGCCAGAGATGGACAGTGCTGTACCGCCTCACCTGTTCTCTCTTTCTTTCTTTCTTTTTTTTTTTTTTGAGAGAGAGAGTAACGTCCCCTGTTCTTGTTATTAAGAGCTTATTATCCAGCGATAGCCGATAGCGCCTAACCTAGATAAGTAACTTTAAATTGATTCGGTTATTTTGATTTGATTTCATCAGACCACCATTCTTTATATATATAATAAACCTAATTAAATTTAAAACAGTTTGAATTTGGAATCTTCATTTTCCTAGGCCAAAGGATGGTTGGGCTTTTTGGTTGCCCGGCGGGCCTCGGGCTTTAGGAGGTGTTTGGTTTCAGATACAGTGCATTATCCCTGGATGTATCTCTGGAACCAAACACCCCCTACTATTCGGTGTCAGCTTGTGGCAAGGCTCCACCGCCCGAACCGTTCGTCGACATCTCTTGGCCTCCCCTATCCTAGGCACCGCTGCCATCGTGCGTCACGCTCTGGCTACACACGGCACCGGCACGTAGCCCCTCGCCAACTTTCTGTTCTCGGACGTTGTGCCCAAGCATGCCGGGACGAGCTTCGTGTTGTGTAAGATCCATCGACGGAGAGTTGTGGCTGACTAGACATGGCTTCCTGCATAAAACCTCAGGGCGTGTTTGATAGCAAAGTTTTCTAGTACTATAGAATACTATTGTACATAACAAAAATATTGTGGCCTATCTTTACTGCAATAAAACTATAGTATCTCTGAAAACCATACTCCGTTGATTCCGTAGTATATGTTCACATACAACGTGGGAGAAGAGGAACCACACGGCGATGGTATGCTAGGTCCTCGTCGCCCTCTCCATGTTCCAGGGGTGTTGCAGTCTCTCCATCTCCTCGCCTTAGGGCCCCCGCCACTGGTAGGAGGCGGGGCTGTGCATCGGAGGAGCTCGGGCGACGGCGCAGCTGGGGCTGCGGAGGGCGGCAGGAGGCAGGGCTGTGCCAAAGGAACTGTGGGCTTGTTTGGATTGAGACCGATATTGGCTAGGCTAAACTTTGGCCATGTTTGAATTTGAAAAAATATTGCTCCAAATAATAAATTTCTTGTTTATAGGTATTATTTGGAGTCTAAATAAAGCCTACAAACAAAATATTTGTAATTTGACCAAATATTTCTCCAAATTAACATGGCCAAAGTTTGGCTTGGCCAACGTTTGGCCTAGCCAATATTAGCCTCAATCCAAACAAGCCCTATGCGTCGGTGGGAGGCGGGGCCGCGCGACAGAGGAGCCAACGCGACAACGCTGCTAGCCGCGAGGCCACGCCGAGGTTGCCTGCAGGAGGTGGGGCTGCGCTGGAGGAGCGGCGCTCAGGGAGCTTGAGTGGAAGGGGGAGCATCGTGCAGGCGAGCTCAAGCAGGAAGGGGAATGACGCATCGCGAGATCGAGCGGTAGGGGGAGAATAGCATGTGGAGGAGGGACGAGAAGAGGGTACGCAAGAGAAACTGAGGGCCTGTTTGGTAGCGGAGCCGACGCTGATAGCCCCGATAGAGCACCGTAGCACCAGACAAAGGACCGTAGCAAGAGTTGTTTTGCTCTTTTCTCTCTCCCCTCTCTCATGGAGCCCGGTGGAGCCGGTGGAGAGTGGCTTCTTCGGCTACGGCACTGTAGCACGAAGGAACCGGAGTTGGGAGAAGTCCTCCCAAACAGGTCTTGAGAAGAAACTGAGATCCAACCCACGGTATCTAAAACTCTAAAAATATTGTGGTTTTAACTATATTTAAAACTGCGCTTTAAGAGGATTAACCAAACACCTTTAGCTTAGAAATACTACGGCATTTTTCAATAATATATGGTTTTATAGTAAAACAAAAACTTTGCTATCAACCATACCTCTGGTCATCGATGAACGCGAGTCATCCAATCGAGAAGACAGTAACGTTTACGTTCCAATGGCGCTGTCCACGTTCTCGGCACCGATGAAGAGCAGGCACCGAGGGATGGCTGTGCGCGTTGAGGAACAGAAACGGACACGTGGGGCGCTCGTCGCCCTCACCTCCTCTCACCGGCGACGGGGAGTCGGGGACTAGTTTGCTGCTCGGGGCGGCAGGACTGCGGGTCTTGCGCGGGCGGTTTCTACTGCTCGCTACGCTTCAGTTCAAATTTCTGCCTGCAGTCAGGACTCAGGAGTCAGAGGTCAGTTTTCAGATCATGCGCGACTCGCACCGTGGCGCGCGTGGGTCGGGTGCCAACTGCCAACCCCAACCTTGTGCTTCCCAGAAAAAAAATCATCACCCCTACGTAAGGCCTTGTCTAGTTTGTCTGATTTTGAAAGAGATCGAAGGCGATTTAATCTCTAGCTCTCGCTAGTTAAATTTAAATAAAAAATATATGATTAAAATCCATCTTCGGTCCCTAAACTTGTCTTGGTGTGTTAACCCGGTTCTTAAAGTTTCAAAGTGACCATCCTGATCCCTAAACTTGTCTTGGTGTGTCAACCGGGTCCCTAAAGTCTTAAAGTGACCATTCCGATCCCTAAACTTGTTTGAGTGTGTCAAACCGATCTCTAAACTTGTCTTGGTGTATCAACCCGGCCTCTAAACTTGTCTTGTCAACCCGGTCCCGGTACAAATGGTCAGTTTGAGACTTTTAGGGACCGGGTTGACACACCGAGACAAGTTTAGGGATCGGAATGGTCACTTTGAGACTTTAGGGACCCGGTTGAAACACCAAAACAAGTTTAGAGACCCAAATGGTCACTTTGAGACTTTAGCGACCGGGTTGACACACCAACGCAAATTTAGTGACCTAAGATAGATTTTACTCAAAAAAATATTAAATCTTCTCCCATCCTCTTAGATTTTTCTCTATCCGAACCATGCCTAATTGATATTACGATATGTTTATATCTTACCCGGTTATCCCAATATCCCATGTTATCCTCTCGTGATACTTCGTCGAGGTGGCCCAATGGGGCGCGAGATTGGTAGGACGCCCATAACTCGACGCGCAGAGCGGAAGGAGAAAAAAAAAGGGCACAGCGCGTGAATCTCATCCACATGAGACGATAAGCGGCCATGTCCTTCCCCACCACGGTGACCACCCAGTTCCGCCTCATCACCACCCCCGCCCGCCGCACTACCGCTGTAGGGGCACTCCATTTCTCGACCAGTGCCCCCTTCAGCTCAGTTTCCTCGTGCCCCGCGGCCAGTTTCCAAACCCCCCGACACCCACCATTCGTGCACTCTGCACACACTGCAAGCTGCTGGTGTCGCCGCTAGACTGCAGCTCATCAAGCTCTCGGCGCCTGCAGGTCGCCACCACCGCGGGCAGAAGCTAGAGCGATAATGGCGCTGTCGACTTTCTCGGCGCCGAGGGGATTCCTCGGCGTGCCGGCGAGTCACCAGGACTCCCATTTCGCTTCGGCGGTCGAGGTCCATGTCCACAAGCAGCTCCAGGCCAGGCCTCTGCCTCTGCCTCCCAAGGTGAGCGACGTCTGCTCCTCTCTGATATGCGTAAGCTTCTTGTGTGATTCAGCTCGACAATCCATATCCGGTGCTTACACTTGCACGGGGTGTGTAGTATACAGTACGTGTGTAGGCCGCTCTGGCCTGGTTAATTTTACTTTGGTTGTCGTCAAATTGTTTCAAATAAACTGGAGGGCAGGGCGGAGCCAGGAGGGGGGCCGGGGGCTGCAGCTCCATTTAAGGCACGTTTGGTTGCTCTGGTCTCCTTGTCTTCCCCTAGCTGGCTCGCACAACAAGGAGCTTGCCCAGCCAGGAGAGCCAATTTTGCTCTCTTTCAAAAGCAAGGCAAGGCTTGCCAGTATGGTCTCCAAAGCACACTAGCCTCCCATCCAAACAAGCAAGTTTCCTGTATATATTTGCTAGACAAGGCAAAACAGTTGTTGGCAAAGGTAGCAAACAGCGCGTTAGTCTAACAAATGAAAAATAGTCCAGTAGTCTTAGTTATCTTATGTATTTTTTTTATCCAACAAACGAAAAGTAACCAAACAGACGAAGTTTTATATGAATTGTATCATTTATTTGGGTCAAAAAAATATCCTATACACTACAAAATACTAATTAATTACCCATTTAAAACTAGCCCCCTTTAATCTATTCCTGGCTTCGCCACTGCTGGAGTGGTTCCCTACAGATTATAATTATTATATATTAAAAAAAGAAAAGCGATTGGTTGTCGTCAAAATGCCAGATTATATTATGTATTAAAAGAAAAGCGTTTGGCTGTCGTCAAAATGCAGCCTCGCCGGAGGCCGACGCCGTGCGTGTCGGCGTCGCTGTCGGAGCGCGAGGCGGAGTATTACTCGCAGCGGCCGCCGACGCCACTGCTCGACACCATCAACTACCCCGTGCACATGAAGAACCTGTCCGCGAAGGAGCTGCGGCAGCTCGCGGACGAGCTCCGCTCCGACGTCATCTTCCACGTCTCCAAGACCGGCGGCCACCTCGGGTCCAGCCTCGGCGTCGTGGAGCTCACCGTCGCGCTGCACTACGTCTTCAACGCGCCGCAGGACCGCATCCTCTGGGACGTGGGCCACCAGGTGCGAATTACGACACGCCGCGCGCCGCAGCTGCACAATGCAATTTACAACGCGCTCCATGTGAGCGAGCGTGAACCACGGCGGCATGCTGGTTGTTTATTTGCTTGCGCGCATGCTGCAGTCGTACCCGCACAAGATCCTGACGGGGCGGCGCGACAAGATGCCGACGATGCGGCAGACCAACGGGCTGGCGGGGTTCACGAAGCGCGCCGAGAGCGAGTACGACTGCTTCGGCACGGGCCACAGCTCCACCACCATCTCCGCGGCGCTGGGGATGGCCGTGGGCCGGGACCTCAAGGGCGGCAAGAACAACGTGGTCGCCGTGATCGGCGACGGCGCCATGACCGCCGGGCAGGCGTACGAGGCCATGAACAACGCCGGCTACCTCGACTCCGACATGATCGTCGTCCTCAACGACAACAAGCAGGTGTCCCTGCCGACGGCCACGCTCGACGGGCCCGTGCCGCCCGTCGGCGCGCTCAGCAGCGCCCTCAGCAAGCTGCAGTCCAGCCGCCAGCTCCGTGAGCTGAGGGAGGTGGCAAAGGTACGTCCGCACAACTATAGCGCGCTGCTAGTAGCCTTCAACAACGAACGCCACTGCAGGTATAGGACCCTTGACGGTTGACACTCCGGCTTGGCACGATAAAAGCAGCGTTGGTGCACATGACACGGCTGAAAATTCCGAGTTTCAATTCACGGGAGTAATCGATTAGGAAAATGGTAGTGAACCGGCGTCAGGCGGTAGACGTGTCGGCATCGCAGCCACGACGCGTGCCTGCAACTTGTGCAATTTTTTTCCTGGAAGAAAACGTCTGAAACATGATAATCTTTCTTGGCACTAGTACACATACATAATACTAGTTGGCAGCACATATATAGTACGCGGATATGCCAAAATAAGCTGCGTCAGACACGGCGCTAATCTTCTTCTAGGCGCCATGCACAATATTATAATAGTACTAGTAGAAATGTGAGGTGTCCACCAGAAACGGCGATGATGCAACGCATGCCAGCAACAATCTGCAGATTCGAGTAGTGCCCACAAGGCAAGCTCTGCATAAACAAATCTGCTCATGAATTGGATGCATCTCATCAACAAGCTAATAAGTTGGCTAGAACAACGGAGTAGCTTAAAACCGTCTCAAAATACTCAAAATTTGTCCACACAGCCCCACGTCAGTCGATGGAATCACAACCTGCCGGGCGCTAGTACCTTATAAAAAAAAGTCGCTTGGGCTGGGCTCTAACTATGAAAGAGGCCCATTGTTTGTTTGTTGGGCGGATGATAGTAAGGAGGAAATGGCGGCCCATGCACATGCTTTAAATGAGCTCTGACCGGCGGCTATTCTGCATTTCTGTGGGCGTGCGCAGGGAGTGACGAAGCAGATCGGCGGGTCGGTGCACGAGCTGGCGGCGAAGGTGGACGAGTACGCCCGCGGCATGATCAGCGGGCCCGGCTCCACGCTCTTCGAGGAGCTCGGCCTCTACTACATCGGCCCCGTCGACGGCCACAACATCGACGACCTCATCACCATCCTCAAGGACGTCAAGAGCACCAAGACCACCGGCCCCGTCCTCATCCACGTCGTCACCGAGAAGGGCCGCGGCTACCCCTACGCCGAGAGAGCCGCCGACAAGTACCACGGTAAGCTAGATTGCTATGTGCAGCACCACTGCACCAGCCTTTATTTGTGCTTTGGGACCTGTTGCATTTGATCAACCATTCAACCTACGACGCATGTAGGTGTCGCCAAGTTCGACCCGGCGACGGGGAAGCAGTTCAAGTCCCCGGCCAAGACGCAGTCCTACACCAACTACTTCGCCGAGGCGCTCATCGCGGAGGCCGAGCAGGACAGCAAGATCGTGGCCATCCACGCGGCCATGGGCGGCGGCACGGGTCTCAACTACTTCCTCCGCCGCTTCCCGAACCGGTGCTTCGACGTCGGCATCGCGGAGCAGCACGCCGTGACGTTCGCGGCCGGACTGGCCTGCGAGGGCCTCAAGCCCTTCTGCGCCATCTACTCCTCCTTCCTGCAGCGCGGCTACGACCAGGTCCCCTTCTTGGCCGCGTGGCGATCATTATTGTGATCGGCTCCGTGTGAGTTGCCGTCTCGTGACCGACATGATGTTGTGATGGCGCGCATGCAGGTCGTGCACGACGTGGATCTCCAGAAGCTCCCGGTGAGGTTCGCCATGGACAGGGCCGGGCTGGTCGGCGCGGACGGGCCCACGCACTGCGGCGCCTTCGACGTCGCGTACATGGCGTGCCTGCCCAACATGATCGTCATGGCCCCGTCCGACGAGGCCGAGCTCTGCCACATGGTCGCCACCGCCGCGGCCATCGACGACCGCCCGTCCTGCTTCCGGTACCCCAGGGGCAACGGCGTCGGCGTCCCGTTGCCGCCCAACTACAAGGGCACGCCCCTCGAGGTCGGCAAAGGCAGGGTTCTGCTGGAGGGAGACCGGGTGGCGCTGCTGGGGTACGGGTCGGCCGTGCAGTACTGCCTGGCCGCCGCGTCCCTGGTGGAGCGCCACGGCCTCAAGGTCACCGTCGCCGACGCGAGGATTCTGCAAGCCGCTGGACCACGGCCTGATCAGGAGCCTCGCCAAGTCCCACGAGGTGCTCATCACCGTGGAGGAAGGCTCCATCGGGGGGTTCGGCTCGCACGTCGCACAGTTCATGGCCCTGGACGGCCTCCTTGACGGCAAAATCAAGGCAAGTCACACTGATCATCGTATCAGCGCCTTGTATTATCCACTTATTAATACTGAAGAACAAAGCTGACCGACTTTGGGTGGTGGTGCAGTGGCGGCCGCTGGTGCTTCCGGATAGGTACATCGACCATGGATCGCCGGCCGATCAGCTGGCCGAGGCCGGCCTCACGCCGTCGCACATCGCCGCGACGGTGTTCAACATCCTGGGGCAGAACAGGGAGGCCCTTGCCATCATGGCAGTGCAGAACGCATAGGACTTGTTGTAATTCGGCCGGGCCTATAGAGCGAGATGCGTGTACATTTGGTCGTCGTGTTAGATGTTCAGCACGGAGATTAGTCTTCTTTGGATGAAAATATAACGATGATATGGTTTCGCTGTGTGTTCCGAGTACGGTGATGTGAGGCTGTGAACGAGCTCCCAACACGTCAGAAAAAAAAAACTCAGCTCCTCCAAAGCTCACACGTCTTTTAAAGCAAAGGTGCCAAAGACTGTTAAAACGGTTTACAACACCAAGGTGATAACACCATCAACAAAAGCAGCATAATACACAGGAGACATGAACTACCACCCGACACTCCAAGGACTACATATATACTCATAGATTGAGCCCACACACCAGCAACTAGGGGGGGAAAAACAGCCATCATATCCTCACAGGCCCAACATGTTTGTGGTGGTAGAGTCACTGACCCGGAAGAGCAGCAGAATCCTAGATGAGCTTCAAATTAATACATCTACCAGAGGTTACCGCTTGTTCTACTCTTGTCGCTATGCTGATTATTACTCTAGCGCCTGCCATAACAAAGCCTGCTCTCCTGGCTATAACCTTTCTTCATCCGGTGATCCTCCCAGGCCACCGAGCCAGAACTTGCAAAAAGCACCAATTCTCTGATCTAGCTCCTCTCTTCACACCGCTGGACACAGTATCTACCAATTTTGTGGCAGTGTCACTACTTTGTGTAAAAAAAAAACCTCCAGTCTTGTGCCAAAACAATAGTTTCTTTTACTGGAACTTGACTCCAAACAGTCAGTTCTCGGTAAAATCACTATACACTAACGTTTTAATAACATTGCAAATTTATTAAAAAAAACTTGTGGAAACTGAAATCCTTGCTGAAAATTAAAGATATTATATGGTACTTCCGCAAAACATAATCTGGCCTAAGCAAAAAATCTAAAGGTGATTTAACTGGTTGATTTTTCTGCAAAAAGAGATGTATACCATAACAAGTTTAGGGTGCTGGAAATATGTTTTGGGAGTTCGTGGGCCTATTTGGTACACCACGACAAATTTGAGGGCCTCCCATGCATTTAACTCTTATATTTATTCTTTGAGTGCCTTCTTGCTCGGTCCATTTGGACCATATTCCACGTAATCACTAGAAAGACCAACCTAATAGTGTGAGCATATGTTTCTGATTGGATGATATTGAATTGAAACCCTTGTTTCTGCTAGGAGAGGTGGCTATTTGCTTGCCGTTGGTTGTGCTGAAATAATGAGTTGTTCTTTAAATGTGATTTCTTTTATGTAGGTTATCCATATGGCATCCGCTAGTTCTCGACATGGGCTATACTATATCGGGCTCACTCCAAGGAGATAATTGCGAAGGCATTGCAACTTTTTGTGCAACTGTACAAGTCCCCCCCCCCAACCCCCCCCCCCCCCCCCAAGACGCATGAATGACAGTCTAGTGTTCTGATGGAAGGACAAGAGTGTGTTTGGTGTTTTTTCTGAGGTAAAGTCCATTTTACAACCTTTGTCTTTGTCATGATTGTCAAATTTACAACCTAAAAGTACAAAAATGGACAATGAACACCTTAAGGCCTTGTTCGTTTTTCCCAAAATCCAAGGGGATTGGGTGGTTTTGATGGGGATTGAATCCCTTATAAGTCAAAATACTAGCCAATACCACCTAATCCCCTCCAATCCGCTTGGATTTTTTCCTAACTGAACAAGGCCTAAACTATCCAATTGAGCGGGTTTGATAGTGGTTTTTTGTTTATGTGGCGCTATGCGCCAGTATAGATGGGTGGGTCCCACCGCTAACGTATGGGATCCACGGGGCCACATTAGCACCGACATATGAGATCAATTGCACCACATCAGCAAAAATCACCCTCAAAACCATTTAGGAGAGTATTTGTCAGGTTTGAGATAGTTCTTTATTGTCTAGCTTTATATTTCTATAGGTTCCAAGTTAGACAACCATGTTTGTAAAATAAACTTTACCTTTTTCCCCTCTTGGTTTTACCACGGAAGCTGAAAGTTTGCTAAGGATTTATACCTCCTTAATGTCTTGTTGTTCGTTATCGATAATATTGCATAATTTATCGACACTGTCATATTAAAATATAACTAATATTTGATATATTTAGACTTCTTTTCGGTTTGGAAGGGAGGGTACGGTTAGTTCACTAGCCGAGTTCATATTTTGCACCTCGATCGAACAAACTCAATCACAGAGCGGAGGCACGGAGCGATGAACACGCGGATCGAAGAAAATACGCGCTGTCACCGTAGTTGTAGACGGTGGTGCTGTACAACGTCTCGGGATGCACTTGGTAAAGATCTTTCAGCACGGTGTGCCAGCAGAGCACAGCGGAGTCCGCTAGTGTCCCAGAGGTCAGAGATCATCTCTCCGAGAACTCTCCAAGCCCATTTGCCCAGTCCGCAAGTTCCAAGGCACGATCTCCATTGCCCATCCATTTGCCCTCCAAAAACCCCAGAGCATAAATACCCACACCCTGCAAAAAGTGTGTGCATTTCCCACCACCTCACCCCAGTACTCCACTGCCCATCATGCCCACTCCACTCGCTGCTCCGATGGAGGCCAGCCACGGCCACGGCCACCCGCCGCCGCCGACGCCGTCCTCATCGGAAACCCTGATGGCCGCGCTCCTCGCTGTTCCAGCCGCGCAGCTCCCCTCCCTCGCGCGGGCGCTGGCCGCCGACGCGCGCCGGCTGCGCTGCCGCCTCGCGTTCCTCCTCCTCTCCCCGCCGCACTTCGCGCGCGCGCTCGCGCGGCTTCGCTCAATGCCGCTACCCGCCAAGGCCGCGCTGCTGGGCCGCGTCCTCCTCCGCTCCCTCCTCCTGCTCCTCCCGGCGCTCTCCTCCTCCCCGGACGACTCCGGCGCCAGCGGCTGTCGCGACCACCACCTTCTCCACCACCCGCCCGACCTCGACGCCGCGCTCCTCCTCGTCGCCATGTGCGACTCCTACTCCCCCGCCGCCGCGGCCGCCTCCCCCTCCCCCGTGGACTGGCGCGCGGTGATCGTGGACGACGTGGTGGCTTCCGCGCTCTCCGTGTCCGGGCTCGGCGCCACGCCCTGGGCCGCGCTCGCCCCCTACGTCGACGCGGCCGCCAAGTGCCGCCGCTTCGCGGACGTCGTGTCGGCGGACCGCGCCGTGGGTGGCCCGGCGAAGGGCGGCAATGGGAGCGGCGGCGCGTCCTACGCCGCCGTGCTGGCGCTGCCCCCCGCGGCGGGGGACGGCGCGCCGTGCCCGATCTGCCGGGACGAGATGGCGCGCGGGCGCGCCGTGTGCGCGCTCAGGCCCTGCGGGCACCGCTTCCACTGGCGCTGCGCGCTGCGGTGGCTGGCCCGGCGCAACACCTGCCCGTGCTGCCGCGCCGAGCTGCCCTCCGACGACCCGCGCGCTGAGACGCGGCGGCTGTGGCGCGCAGTGGAGAGGATGGCGCGCGGCGGGTGAAGTGTACATGTAGTACATGCATGAGAGATCATCCGATGGGTGGGGGGACTCTCGCGCTTGGTTGCTTTCGCGCGTCGCGGTACGTGCTAGTGTCAGATTCTTGGACGACGACGGCGATGGGCGATGGCTCTCTGGGTGGCGATGATGGGCCCTGTGGTGCCGAATAATGATGTGGAATTATTTCGTGAGATAGTATATAAATAAGCTGCGACGAGCTAGCATGCATGGGGATTGTCGCTAGCTAATTGTTTGTCATAGCGTATCATTAGCAGGTGAATGATTTGGTTTGTTTTCTATAGTACTTTCGTGAGTGGGTCAGCAAGTATAGGAGAGATTGAGGGAAATGATCGGTGTGGTATCGTAGTTTTGCAGTCTGATCGCTGCTTTTTAGGCTTTTTGGTGATCGTGTGCGTGCCACGTGGTATTGCCAATGCACAGTGAACTGAGGAAAATTGTGCAACTTGCACTGTCACCGAATTGATCTAAATATATAAAAAAAACTGAGTTTATCACAAGTCAAACAACTAATCTAAATGTGATCAAACTTATAAAGAAGGATATCGTCCATATGGAGCTAAACATCATCCAGTTGCAACTGACAGGCCCAACTGTTTAGAAGTTGCCAAGTTGGTGACTCGGGTAGGGAATTAGCGGTTGAGATGAATAAAAATGGTAGCCTCCGTTCTCTGCTGGCTGCTGGTTGTATTTTAAGGGCAGAGGGAAAAAAAAGAACAATATTACTGATATACACAACCAAAACAGGCTACGGAGGAGGGGATAGGAGAAGCTCAGCTCACCTCTGCGGTAAGATTGTCTCCAAGCTTCCGTCCAGAATCTCAAGTATTAGTTGGATCGACATCAAATTAATAAATGAGCTCTTTTTACGTTGTAGAGTACTTTGATTTGGTCTGTAAGTACAGATATTAGTTGACTGGAGCACCGTATTTATGATTGATTTGGGAGCAAAATTGGAAAAATTCAATTTGGGTGCTGAAATCGAAATGCCCAGCAAACTTTGCGCAGCGACATAATAAAGATGATAACCAAAGGGAAAAGAATTTGTGCCATCTCTGCTTAATTGTTGCTTATATCTAGCTGCTTACGGAATCGTTTAGAAGTTGCATAGAAGAAAAAAATCATATACTTATGAACCCATTGTAGGATTGAGATTACCGCCTAGAGAGGTGAATAGACGGTATCAACTAAAAACAAAGACACTAGACAAAACCACAAGAGAATTAAATCTTTTAGCCTAAGTTGAGCTAAATGGATTTGCAACCTAAGGTGACGAGATAGCAATTCAATTTCTAGTAAAGTAATGCTCAAAGTAAGTACATGAAAGTAAAGAGAGCAGACAAATCACCACACAAGAGACCAGATTTTATTCCTGTGGTATCGGTGATTTGCCGGTCACCCCTAATCCACGTTGAGGTGGATTTAATGAAATTCTACCGCTCCCATCCAAGAATCCACTTGACATACGAGACGGTTCGGACCAATGAACCTCTCCAAACCTCGATATCCGCTAGAGTTGCTTTTTGCCGCTCCTGGCGAAGCCAAGCACAAGAACCTCTCACAAATCAACACCGGAGCCTCTTCACAATTTCCTTCGAAGAGTTTTGCGATGATTCACCACAAAGACGTCTAGGAAGCGGCAACCTCTAAGAGTAACCAAGCCAATGACCTTGCTTGATGTCTCTCTAGTGCCCTAAAGATCAAACACTTGATGCAATGCGCTAGGTACCTCTCAATCTCACTAGAATGCAATCCCAAGGCAAGAGTGTGTGTGAGAGGTGAAGGAAGGCTCCAGAGTATGCAATATGTGACCCAAAGTGTCAAGCGCCTGAACTCCTTCTATATAGCCCCCCCTTCCATCCACTAGCCATTATGAATGAACCTCGCGAAAACAGTCAGTCCGCGGACAGTCCGCAGTACAAAACTCGGACAGCCTGCACTTGAAATCCAACGCCTATATTTGCAATAAATGCTTGCCAAAGTCACGAAAAAGAACCGCGGATAGTCCGACTCACAAAGCACGGACAGTCCGCCATTCAACCAATTCAAACCGCAGCAACTCTTGCCCTTGAATAGCCGGCTGGAAAATGAACTGCGGACAATCCGCCACACAAGCGAAGACAGTCCTGCCGTTCAACAAGAAACACCATGATCGCGGCTGCCAGGTCCCTGTCCAAGCACCAGAAAAGCACTGCGGACAGTCCGCCCTTCAATGCCGGACAGTCCACCGTACAACCTTAAAACCTTGACAGGGAACACAACAAAATGGTGGACTTTTATCTCTCAACCTCGGACAGTCCGTAACCCAAGGCCAGACAGTCCGTGATGGACATTCTCGTCCACCACAGAAATCACCAGTATCTGACCATGAAATTGTTAGCCCTGCGGACAGTCCGCCCCTTGGTGCCAGATAGTCCGCGGTAGAGAGTTTCAGCCTTCTTTCAAACAAGCTTTTGAATATAGTTTTTTCTTTCGCAAACTGAAATGTTGTTAGCCCTCATACAGCGTCATCAACTATATGATCGATGAGGCACCAGAGACCCAGTCAAGTAAACACAATTGACCCCTCTTGATAATACGGCTATCTAGCCTATTAATTTGGTCAATTTTCATCTCTAATCACCTCTTGACCAGTCAAATGAAAAACTTATCGTATACCTTTGCCTTGAGCTTTCCATCACCAGAATTCCACTCAAGCTTCCAAAGCTCTTGGTGTATCTCTCCTTTGCATGGACCAACCTACATTCTCGATCTTTTCAAAGATATTTGTTAGTCCACACATGTTGTCATTAATTACCAAAACATCAATTAGGGGCCTAGATGCTTACACCCATCCTCTTGATGGGTTAGAGTCTTAGGAGACATATATATACATATATACTAAAAATTAGTAGGTAATTTAATAGTGTAGATGTTTGTGATTTATAAATAATATATATACACTTTTTGTTTCTTTCTGTAATGTCAAAAGATGGTAACTTAGTTGCATGTTTTGGTGCTATGGTTTACCTTTAGTAAATTGACAAATTCAAGGTGGATAATTTTGATATACATGTAAGAACTTATTTTAAATTATCTATCGTAATAACAAAAGTGATTAATTTCAAGGGGTTGTTTTAAATTGAAATACCATAATAGCAAATATGGTTAATTTAGATACAACTTTGGGTGGATACTTCATATTATTTTTCATAATCAGATGTCTATAATTTAGACGTTGATTTGGAGGTTCCTTATATTTGTTTTCATGATGCTATTGGTGTGTAATTATTTAGAGAACAAAATACACTGATCTCATTGTACCAAATTGATGGTCAGATGTTATTGTATTGTAAGATTTTTTGTGCTTTGTATTTTCTTCCAATTATCTTGTAAAAACTAACATAGAGGCTTTGAAGGAGTGTTCAATTTGTAAGATAGCAAGATAAGATAGCGGAGGTTTTAGTAGGACGGCTTTTCCCCTCTGCCCTTGGCGAGGTCTTGAACATAAAACTTTGTAAATTATTAATGTAATTGCTATTAATTTGATGCTTATCCTATTGGTTGAAAGCATTCCTTGGGTGGTCCTTGTGTCTAGACATCTCATTCATGAGTTGGACAACACACGATTATTCCCGAAACATCATATGAGGTAACTAAGACTCTGGTATAGTGTTTTGAAAAAGGAAAGTAATCATGGCTTGAAGGCAATATAATTGACAGGTTAACAACGCATGCAACTACATGCCCAACAGATTAACATCGGTTTGAGGCATACTCCATTATCAAGGTTATTGGAATAGTAGATTCTAAAGATGAATGAGAGGCTATTAGATAAAACAAGAATTATAGAATTGTAAACATATGAAAAGTCGTAGAAATATAATTCCACTCATTCGAAACGTAGAATGAAAACCTCTAGTTCTGATCAGTCGATCTCATGTAAAATCGGACAAAAGAATAGAGGTTTTGACAACCATATATTATTCGTTATATGGAACTTCATTGCTCATCGTTCCATCATGTACGTGTTGGCCAGATAGGGTCGGTGACTTATCAGTCTGGACTGGAGCAAACCAGATGGACGCGATAGACAGATCCAGTCTTGGGATCCCCAGCCAGGGCGTGGCGCAACCATGGACTAGATCTGATCAAACGTCGGGTTAGGTCGAGTCGAGTTCGGATCGGATTGAGGTCAGTCCACGAGTCGTGTATGATGGCCTGTACCCGACCCGCGCTTAACGCCGGTTCGGGTCGGGTTAGCCCGTGCACGATCTCCGGAGGCGTCGGGTCGGATTTTTTTCAGGTTGGGTCGAGGTTTTTTTTGTCTTGGGCCAGGTTTTTTCGGGTTGGGTCGGGTTTTGGGTCAAAAATCATAGTCCGTGTCCAGCCCGTCGATTGTTGCGGGCCAAAAAATACGGCCCACTCCCGCTCGTCGTGTTATTCGGGTTGGATCGGATCGGATTTTTTTCAGGTAAGTTTGATCGGATTACTTGGATCGGGTGACGCACGTCCAGGTCTCCTGCAGATGCGTAGTCGAGGGAGAATAATGCGTGCTGTGTCTACAGACTCCAGTGTGCGGTGGACGTACGGCCGGAGCCGCCGAAGCGCCGGCTTCGCCCTTCGAGTAACCTGGACGAGTGGCTGGCGGGGTAGATGGATCATTGTCACGCCAAC
The DNA here is from genome assembly GCA_030272315.1 of Paspalum vaginatum. Taxonomy (NCBI): domain Eukaryota; kingdom Viridiplantae; phylum Streptophyta; class Magnoliopsida; order Poales; family Poaceae; genus Paspalum; species Paspalum vaginatum. Next base: position 37,039,951 of record CM059020.1, on the reverse strand, counting down.
CAGCATGGATGATGGAACTGGCCTGATCGTCGTTTTCCGCTTGGTTCCTACCCACGCAGCTCCCCCTGTTTCCGCGTGCAAGCGCGCGCGTCCCCATGCGCTCTCGTCGTCGCCCGGCACCGGTGGTGCCGGCACCGCATGTGCGGAGGATGTGCTGCCCGAGCCCACATCGTCGCCCCCGGTAGCCTCGCCTCACTGTATGCATGCGTCGTTGTGCGCTTGTCTGACCGTCATGCTTGCCTTGCCCGGACGTGGACTCTGTCTGGGATTATTATCCTCGAGCGTTCCCCTTGCCACAAGAGTGTGAGAGAGATCATGTACATCATCTAGGAACCTCTATTATTAACATTGAGAATGCTGACCGGATCAGCTGCCAACTTCTCTTCGGGCATGCTTCGTCCGACAGCTCCAAGTTTGGGCTCCAACCGAGCAATAATAAAACCACATATATGCTCTCAGCTCCATATCAAGCTGATTTCAAGAAGCTTGTTAACATCCATGTCAACAGTATAAATGAACTGCATTCTTTCACAGCCTGTATATAGGTTCAATGGTATGAACAGATATCTCCATTTTCTGACTAGTAGAAGTAAATACGGTTACAAGTGCTCTGCAAATGAACCAGTTCTTGTATACGACAGAGCTGTGTTATCAGATGTTGTTACGATGATCCATATAAACATATCGAGGATTGGATAATTACATTGATAAACAAGCTACTCGATTCAAGTAACAAGATATAACGTATTACTAGTGCCAGAGCTTTTGGTCTGATGTGATTAGGGGGTTGCAGGGGACAGGGGCGGCCATTTGGTAGGCCGCGAAGTGAGAGTAACAGAACATGATTTCTGGGACTGCTGAAATAATAGTGAAAAGTGAGACCGGGATCTGCTGCTCATCTCATGGACCCATTGCGGATTGCAGTTGCAGGTCAGTGTGGAGTTGTGGACACAGCTACCACAATTCTACAACACTCCTACAATCTTTCCACATGCAAGTGCACTGAAGATCAAGCAGTGGTGGATCGATGCAGTGGCTCAGACCTCACGGGCTCCGAGCGTTCGGTCAGTTCTCAACTTAATTTCCTTTAGGGCTCTTTTTAGCAAAACTCAGACCCTGTTTGGAACACGTGCATAGAAAACAGAGGAATAGAAGAAAACACTAGGAATGTAAAAGGAATGAGGTGCGAAAACAGAGGAATGAAAAACACAGGAATTCTAAAGGATAGCCGTTTGGTATGCAGGAAGTGGAAGATTGTAAGAAATTTGAAAATATATGCTAATTTCACGTAACAATGGACCCTAGTATTATGCACTAATCTCTTGTGTTTTTGGTAGCAGTACTTGATGATAAATTAATTAGTCAACATAATTATGATTTATATTTTGTAGGATTAGTACTTAATTATGGATTAATTAGCCAATATAATTACATTGGTAGTACATAGTGACTACTGATTAATAAAAATGGGCATGGGACAACTTGATTAGCTCTGGCCGTGAGGTAGCAACCAGTGTAGGAAGATTTCCCTTGGCTTGGACCTCATTTTTCATTTCCTCCAAAAGTACAGGAATGTTTCCCTTTCCTTTGGAATGGTTATGCTTGGTTCATTTGTTCCAAACATATCTAAAGTGAATAATACTATAGGAAGCCCATTGCTCCATCTTTTGCTTTTCTTATGATCCAAACAGAGCCTCAATTCTGATAGGAATTGGAGGGGATCGGAGGGAATTGAGAGGAAAATAAACTATTTTTTCTTTACTCTCCTTCAATTCTGATCGAAAATGGTTGATCTAAACAAACCCTTAATTATCATTATTTTCAAGTTTGGCACTTGCAACATCGTATCTTCCCCCCATTTTGTTTTGGTAAAAATTACATCAGGGGCCGATCGTCCTTTCCAAACAAGCCGTGAAGGAGGCTGCTATTGTCAGATGGCTATGAGCTTTTGGCGGTTCTTCTTGCGAGAACGGGGTCTGGTTGATTTAGGATCGTAGGCTTCTGAATAGCAGTTTGCTTATTTCTAGTTCTATTTTAGCTGCGCTTCGTCATCTTTAAAAGCTGTCCTACCTCAAGATGCGCTTCTTGCTGTTTTAAATTTTGCGATGCTACAACTGTATATTTCCAAACGTGCAAGCATTTTTTACAAAAAAACTACAGACATACACATTGACACACCTTTGGAGGAGCCGCAAACCGTTCACGATCGGACCCCGTGTGTAATGTCAAAAGTTGCGCAGACATGCCCGGTTAAAGGTTTCAGGCTACTCGGCGAAAGCCCGCGTACTCAGCCCATGTAGAGGCTGGCTCCCTCTCTTCTCGCTTGTAAATGGGCCTGGCCCATTATTTGTCTGCTTAGCTAGAGTATAGTAAGACTGCTGTCTTTAGTCAGTGCAATCAGCGAGAGTGTAACGGTCACAATTGCAGGCCAGAACTAATTAGCACGTAGAAGACCTAAATAATTAATTTTTACATATCGTTTTCCACCGGTCGGTGACAAATGCCTAACAGCACAATATACTAGTACACGTGTGCTCGGTAGGGATGCAAACGGATCGGAACGGAGTGGATAATACCTTTTCCATATCCTAATCCTATTTTTTTTTGTCGGATTCAGAGCGGGGCGGATATTATGCGGTTATGGATATGGATTTCTTAGAATGTCCGAAATGATATGGAGTCGGACCGGTGTCGGAGCGGAAGCGGATTAAAAAAATCGGATGATACATGCCTACGTCTTTTTTTTTTTGCAGCGATCCATAATTTATAAATCTAAGTTTAATAATTGATAGCATAATTTCGATATAGCTATGAATAACTAAGTAGGTAAATAATTAATAACATTCCGTCACACAGTTGGTAGCAAACAAAACTCAATACAAGATCGTCTTCACTTAATAACTAATAAGAGTATAAAAGTAGTAAACAAAATATATATTCTTAATTAACTAGAAGAAGCTTCTTTATTTTCGGCCCTTTAATCCTCTGCACTTTTAATAGTAGATGCCAATCCATTCAATTCCCTGGAATTAAAGAAAAGATGGCATAAGTTTTTGTACTACTAAATAAGCATATATAACATTCGCCTCACAAGCATATATAAAGGTACCAATTTTACCACAAGATGTTGCCAACAGTAGGATTATTCGTCACCCTCTTCATCACTAGACAACTGTTTTTCCTACAAATATTGGCATTTACAACTTTTTTGAGTAGTATGCAGCAAATATGTTTACACATTCATCACAATATATGTACAAGTGCCATACTTGATCCTCAAGATCTTCGAGCGTCAAATTAGCAATAAGAGTCTTTGCAACCTCTAGATCATTGAGAATGGATCCGACCCCTTTATCAGACTCTACAAGTTGTAAGTGAAAACGTTATTGAATAATAGTAATAATAAATCATTACGATATATACTACAAAACAAGGAAGAAGAAAAATATCACCTTTTCTAGATGCAGCCATCCAGTCCTTGGCACAGACCAATGCTTCCACTATCTCAGGTTCAAGGCGACTGCGGAATGGATCAATAACATGTCCTCCATCGCTAAAGGCAGATTCTGAAGCAACAGTGGATGCTTGGATGGCTAAGACATCATGAGCAAGTACAGATAGAACTGGATATACCTCTTGATGAATCCTCCACCATGATAAGACCTCAAATTTATCAGAGCTGCCTTTAGGAACCCTTAGTGGTGGTTCTGCCATATATTTTTCCAAGTCAGTTGCCTCACCATCAGTCAACCCATGTGTTTCATATAAGTAATTCTGAAGATCATCATCATCTTGTTCCATAAAATCACTCTTTGGTTCAGCATTATTTACACTGGAGATTGGTCCAGTCGCACTTTCTGGGAAACATGCATATGCTTGATACATTTGCTTGACAACAGCAATGAACTCTTCTACTTTACTTGGATATAGCATTGAACCATAAATCTTTCTCATATAAAATTCTATTGCCTTTCTTTTGTACCTTGGGTCAAGAAAGAAAGCCACAGCAAGGGCAACATTGGACTTGTTCCAGTACTTCTCAAACTTGGTGTTCATGGAATGTGCCATTTCTCTAATAGTGTTGTTTGCACAACCACACCACTTTGAAATTAAAGCCTTAATTTCACAAAAGCTTTGGTAAAAAAGATTGGCTGTTGGGTATGCAGTACCTGACAATAACTCAGTTATATCATTGAACCTCTTCAAGCATTTACATAGTGTCTGTGCCTGATCCCATTCTTCATCAGATAGCTTTACCCCTGCATACCTCCTTTTGTTAGTTTCATAAAGCCTGTCAAAAGCATTTCTATAATATATGGCATCCTTCAACATGTGGTAAGTTGAATTCCATCTGGTCTGGACATCCAATGAGAGACCTCTACCTGTGCTTAGTCCACACTCTGATGCACATTTAATGAAATCCTCCCATTGTAGGGGTGAGCTCTTCACAGCGATTACAAATGCCCGAATGCCCCAAATTGCACTTCCAATATACCATCTCTAGCAACCAAATTAAGTATGTGATTTGCACATCTCACATGTAAGAATAAACCATCACAAACTAAGGGAGACTTCTTTTTAAGTACTGCAATCACATCCTTCACATCGACTTCATTTGCAGCTGCGTTATCTAAAGTGAGGGAGAACATTTTCTTTTCTATAAACCATCTGAAAACTGTTTCAGTGAATGCTTGGGCCAAGTTAGCACCACTATGCCGCCCTTCTACATGCATGAACTTGACAATCCTTTTCTGAATTTTCCAATTATCATCTACCCAATGAGCAGTGACACACATATACCTTTGTTTTGGTTCGATGTCCACATGTCCATTGTTGCACTAAAGCGGCAATTAACATTTTTGAAATACTCATAAAGTTTGTTCTTTTCTTCCACAAATATACCCATCAATTCCTTCCTAACAGTGGTGCGACTCTTGATAGGAAAGCTTGGACATAATGATTTGATGAACTCAACAAAATATTCATGCTCCACAATATTGAAAGGATACTCATGCATGATTATCGCCAAATAAAATTTTCTCAGTGAGGCCTCTGGATCATACCTATAAGTTTCCACAGAAGCTGCACAAGAACCATCCTTCTTGAGTTTAAGAAGTTTCTGGCCTGCCACCTTGTAATGCTGTGACTTAGTGTGTGACAAAAAGACTGATGTACCATTCCTGCTATTATGCTTAACTTCATACGGGCAGTAGTTGCACTTGACCCACTTTTCTGTAATCATCTCACCTTTCACCTGAACTGTCTTTTTATACTGAGTGAAGTGTTCCATGCAGGTGACGTGGTCTTCTTCTGCTTCTTCGCAGTAGCATCTTCTTCTGTATCATCCTCTCTCTTTCTTACATTCATAGCCTCTAGATCAATAACATTTGGTCGAGTAGCTTGAGTATTGTTCCCGACAGGTTGTGTCACTTGAATTATAGACAGTGCCGAGGGAGGTGCAGGCGTACGTTGGCTTCCACTTCCATCTCCTTCCTTGGACGTCATTTCACCTAGAAAACAATAAAAGATTCCATAATTAGCTACATAGCAAGAGTGCAAGGCAAATAAAATAATTCATCCATGCACTAGAGACCTAGAGCGCTAGATCATTCACAAGTAAAATAATTCATCCATGTACTAGAGGACGAGGATAGTATTGTAGCAGCAACTATAGATAAATTACAAAACAAATCTCTAATTATTATACAGTACCTTGAGTCCTGGACGAAGAGGACAGGACAGCGAGCAGTCGAGCACTGTTGCAACGTCCGGGCTCGGGGTTGGAACGGGAGGACTCGGGGGGAGGGCGACGAGCCGACGATGGTTGAGCTCCAGCGGCGCTTGTCGCCGTCGGTCTGTGAGGCGACGTGCAGAAATAGAGATCAAACAATCAGCCAGAGGTTGCCTAGGAAACATCAAACATATATATATTCTGTGATACGTGAATCAGTGATGTTGTGCCGCGCCGCGATTGATTTGTGTCCCCTTTAGCTCTTTGTTTCCTCTTCTGTATCAGCTTTTTTAGAAAGGAATCAATCATCGCTGTCTCTTTTCTGCTTGTCAGACTAATCGGATATTATTCTATTATAAGCATCGGATAAATCGCGTTCAAATATCGGATACTCTATATCCATCGGATTTTGATGATACCATATCTTACTCTATATCTGCGTGTGGATCGGATTCGGATTATCTGTATCCACATGAATATACAACCTCCTCCTTCGTATCGGTATAATTAGGATTCGAATCAGATCGGATAGTTATCCACACCACTGCACCCCTAGTGCTCGGCAGAGTTGCACTCCAGAGTTGTCGTCGAAAAACCTGTTTGGTGTCACACCTAGATAAAAGGTCGCACAACTCTCAGATGCCATTTGGAACAAAGGTTTGGCATAGAAAAAGTAAAAGAAAATAAAACGGAGGAAAAGAAGTTGAGATGAATGTTTGGAATATAGGAAACAGAGAAAACCCTTTCCTGTGGAATGCTAGAGCAATGGCAGATTTTGTAGTAAACAAAACATCCACCGTTACCTCTGGTTTCCATTCCCTTCGCGGAAGCCCGAGGCAAGCAGGCAGCAGGCTTGCCTTAAACTTGTCACACGTGGGAGCTGAGCACTCTGCATGCTGCAAAAAGCAAGCTTTCTATGTTTGGTCTCCTTCCTTGCCGTCCAAAAGTGCTTCATTGTTTTTAGATCATTGTTTCTTCAAATATCCCTACGACGACCTTTCACGCATTCCAAATACCATATTCTATTCCCTTTCTATGTTTTATATTCCTTTATTTTATCACAACGATCTATTCCTACGTTTTTTTTTCTATTCCTCTGTTTTATCTTCGTTTGTCCCAACCTGTTTGGTTCCGCTTAAAAGCGGATTCTGGACCAACCATCGTGAGAATCTCACCCAAACACCTTACTTCTCCTGTGAGCCAACTTCCCCTTGAATCCTACCCGCAATACATTTCTCGCTTTTCCCCACCGTGAGTGAAGACCCACCTCTTGTCCAACGCCGTTCGATTTTCACCTCCACCCTGCTCCGCGTGCGACCTCCGCTCGCTCCGCCTCCGCGCCGCTCCTCCAGGCCACTCCGTCAGGCCGCCTCCACCTCTTGCACATCGTCGGGCTGCCTCTATTGTTCCTGCTTGCCTCCCCGTGCGGCCTCCCGCTAGCCTCCCCGCGCGGTCGCCGCCGGTCGTCCTCCACCTCTTGTACGTCGCTGGGACGCCGGATCCGCGCTACCAGGCCTCCTCTGCTACTTCTGCTCGCCTCCCCACGCGGCCGCAGCCGGTCATCCTCTGCGCCGCCGGGCCAGTCCTCCTCCGCACCGGGCCGGTCCTCCTTTGCGCCGCTACCGGCCCGCCTCCAACCCACCGTCGGCCTGCCTCCCCCTCCTGGATGACACCGGATCTGCCTCGCCGACGGGCTACCTCCACCTCCAAGCAGACCGCCAACATGACCATAATCCAAGATTGCCGAACATTTTAATTTTGCCCACTTAAGATTCTACACAAAGCGGATTCTTACAAAAACTTGTGTTCCAGATAATCGATTCACAGAAAAGCAAAAACAAACATAGCCAGATGTTTAGTTGGTTGATCATGCTTCGCCTCGTACATGCACATAGTACCCCAATTTTTACTGGGCGCAGGCGTCCTGGGTGCACGCCACGTCGGGGCTGTTGGAGTCCACCTGGGTGGACCGGTTTCTCCATGCACCCACCATTTGTGGGTTTTTTTTGGTGGGCCAAATTCCATTTATTCATGGACCAATTTCTACCCCACCCCTTTTCTCTCTCTTTTTCCTTCCCCTTCTTCCCTACGTCGGTCACCTTCTTCCTCCCGCCGCCCCGCCCGGAGGCCGCCGGCGCAATTGCACCCTCGCCACGGCCTCCCCGCTCACCGACTGCCACCCTACCGCCGCGCCGGCCTACCCCACGACTTCTGCCGCTGCCACCCTCGCGCTCCAGTCGCCCCCGCCTGACCCTTCCCCAACTGTCACCCTACCTTGCCCGACCGGCGGTGCCTTCACCGCCGGTCTCAGCTGCCCGGCCGACTGCCACCACCGCCGGGCTGGCCTGCCTCCCCCGGTCATCCCTCTAAGGCCGGAGGTGGAGGAGCCATAGGGATGGCCATGGTGGCGGCCACCCTGAACCCGAAGGCCAGTGGCGGCGGTGAGCAATGGCGGCACAGAGGCGCTAGAGGAAGGTGGCGGCGGCGGCGCTCGGGAGAGGAAGCGGGCCCACGGTGATAGGCTGCCGCGGGCCGATTTGAGGAAGGAAAAAGTGAAGGGGAGTGAGATGGGTGGATGGCGGATCCCAATCTGCCCGCTGGAAGGGAGAAATTCCGCGCCGCGTCCCCCCGCTGTGCCCCGTGTGGGGCCCGCGGCTGGGGCGGGCGTGTCGCCCAGTGGTTCCCCGATAGTACTCCTACACGTCAAGGAAACACAAAGGAGTCGATGGGAAGGGAAACCGGATAGTTTGCACTTTGTGAGTTGTGATCACTGATAATACATGATCAGTGGGGTAATCGTGTGTCAAACCACAGGATCCGCCGTCGCCACAAGGCCACTCCAGATTGCCTCTGCCGCTCCGCGCCCGGTGGCTCTGATGGTCCCATGCGCCACGAGTCCACGCCATGACCAACGTAATTCCGTGCTCGTGCCCCGCATGTTTCTGGTAGCTACTGTCCTCTGCTCTGCTTTGTGGGCGCGGCCTTGGTGAAATCGTGTGTGATCTGGTTGCCTAGGCAAAAACCTTGAACCACTCTTCCTTGTCATGCTGACTGCTCAGTGCTAAAGGTGGTGATGCCGATCTCCCTCTGCGTTTTGCGTTCGGGCTAAGCGGTAGGCAGGAACGAGGCGATAAACTGATAACCGGCCCGGCCGTGCCCTCTACATGTACACATCGTAGGCTGTTGCTTGCATCCATGAACCATGCATGATGTAGGGAATCACTTTGTCACGAAGCTAAGCACACATCATCATCGTCGTCGTCATCATCCTGCGATCGATTCGCAGGCGATCCAATTGGCCAAACATAATATATATTTGCCTCTTGTTAGGCTATCATAAGAGAGTGCAAACGAATGTGCAAAAATCACTATAGATGCATAGTAGACAGAGTGGAGTTTGAAATAAAATGTTGGATAGAAGGTCCGGTGACAAGCTGGCACCATGCAACTAGCCAATTTGGAGGTTCAAACTTACTACTAGTAGCCGAGAATTATTGTGACTGCAGGATGTCACATGCTTTCTTTTAAACTGCAGGGCGAAACTATATGTTGAAAAAGAGAGATTGCAAAAGGAGACGTTCAAAACTGTAAATACAGCCCCTGTTGTTTAAGTAGGTAGTATATGTTTATCCATCTTTTCTTTTCGACACCACTTCATGCTTTAAACTGAACATCTCCCAAACTAATTATTCTGTTGTTCGTCTTCCAGGATCAAGCCTAGAAGACCTTGCTGGTAGTTGATCTCTAGCTGAATTTCAGTAGATGGTTTGTCTAGGGGATCAAGCCTTCACAAGAATTTTGTTATGCAAGTGGCTCTATTGTCATATTGTGAATTGTGATTCCTATTTATTTTTAGTGCCTTTTTATTGTATCCACTTGATATGACTATTGTAAACAAAGTATGCTTAGAAAATTACAATTGTGACTAAGCGTGTGGTCAACGAACCTACAATTTGAGCAGGGGTCTAGATTCACCTCTGTAGTTCAAAACACGACTTATCTATTTTATTGATGTTGAGGCAAAAAAAAACATGTCTTAACTTTACCCATCAACACTGTACTACAAGGGGTAGTGTATAAGCTTATATCTGACCTTTGAATCAGAACGTAAAGATTAGTGCAAGAGAAGAGATTATTGTCAAATAATTCATAATTCTTATTTTAAAACCTGCTAGCAATGGATTGCTTGGCTGCCTTTTGAAGTTTCAGGGAACTTCCTTTATACCGCGATTCAGGTGTTGGTAAGTAATATAGGAACTTGCCGGATGCTCATAGTGTTGCATACTTGCCCTGGGTAGTCTCAATATGCTTTACCCTGGTGTGCATTCTGTTTGGAAAGACATATCATCGATCATGTTTTTTTTGAATGGTAGGTTTAAATTGCACTGACACTGTAGATTTTCTTTAGCCACATGTTTGTCAAGCAAGAGCCTAAAATTGTAGAGTTTGGAATGTTCTTTTTTGCCAAGAAGATACTGAACCTAAGATTTCTCACAGTATACCAAGTAATTATTCATTGATAATCAATTCTGTTGTGTTGCACGGTTCAACCATACTGAGCCATCTTTCTAGCAGAGAGTCGACAGAGGATGACAAACTATGCAGTGTTTGCAGAATGCTGGTGCTGGGAGGAAAAAAAATCTAATGATGAAGCATATACACAGATGAATCTAACACTTTGAATAAATGCTCTTTTGCGATGAAGTTGTCTCTTCGTAAGTGGCAGCAAGCTTTACTAACAAAAGGTCGAAGGAAAAATGTTTTAGCAAAGAGTCCTTCATAGAGGCAGCAAACGGTCCTTGATTTGAGCTTGTAGCTTGGAATTATCAATTACCTTCTGTTGAGGAAGTAAATAGCCATTAGTACCTCAGTTGAGTCGTAGTGGAAGCAACAAATACTGAACATCCATGTAAACACCTCAAATATATACTGCTCGAAAAAAGATTTACAAAGGAGTGAAGAACATGTAATTACCGCATCCAACTGGACTGTTGTACCAAGTATCTGCAATTGTACTGTTATTTGCTATGTTCTAAGTGGACCAGCATGTTTGGTGGTGTCTATCTTTCCACTCAGCAGCAATTGCAGTTTATATGTAGCTGTCATGATGCTGTTACAATCACCTAGAAGTAACATTGGCTCTTTGGTGATTTTACTTAGCTGTTGTTAGTTTAACTGCTTCTGTATAACTCTTGCTGTCTGTGATTCTGTCTAGGTGGTATTGCTACTGTGCTTCAGACTCGGTGATCTATGTAAAATCATGTATTTTGTGTGTTGAACTTCGTCTTTTGTGATATTACGTAGAAAGTGATCCCATGAGGTATGTTTTAGCTATATACATGACGTCATTGTTTGCTACCTGTGCTATAGGTAAAACAACAGCACATCTTGATATTGTTGATATCCTTTGGAACAATCTTATCTTTGTGCGGGTAATAAGGATTGCTGCCTCTGTGCTCTCTAGATAAGCAGAAGCAAACACAGTTGCAATCCCCTGTAATTGTCGCGCGCGAAAAATCACTCTTGGAAGTGGGCCTGGCCCATTGTTTGTCTGCAGACCAGAGTCGTGGTCGGAAAACCTGTTCGGCGTCAACACCCAGAGAAAAGGTCGCACAACTCAGTGTCACACAAAGGAGTTGATGGGAAGGGAAACTGGATAGTTTGCACTTTGCGAGCTGTGAGTTTTGTGACCACTGGTAATACCTGATCAGTAGCTAGTGTCCTCTGCTCTGTGCTGCTGCCAGGCCGCCGCGGCCCCGGCAGGCATGACCCATGAGTCCATGCCGCGTGGCGTTTCGTGATGTTTGGTGGCTGGCTACTTGGCTAGGCGAACCTAGAGCCATCCTTCCCGTCTTGGCCGTGCTGAATGCTAACTGATGGTGTCGAGATCTCCCTCCGGGCCGGGGTTCTCCGCTCTAGCTAAACGGCTAGCCATGCCTGAATGTAGGGACGTCAATGGATATATCCGTAGACTTTGCGACATAGCTAAATACCCACCTACCTGAACGAAATGATAGCCGCTCGGCCAGGCCATCATGCCCTCTACACGTGTACGTAGGCTAGCTGTTGCTTGCACCCATGAACCATGCATGATGTAGGGAATCGCTTTGTCCTCGAGCATATGATGCATCATCGTCGTCATCATCATGCGGTCGATTCGCACGCGATCACACCCAAGATATGCATAGACATAGCATCATGCATGGCACCGATCGAGGTTGCACATATTTGCACCATACGGCACCATGCAGCTAGCGTTTCTCGAGAATTACTGTTAGCGCTTAGTACCAATTTGGAGATCCAATACTAAGTCCTACTAGTAGCTGAGAATTATTGTGACTACTACTAGCATATAATTCAGCAACAAACGGCCAAACGCAGCGGTGCGCGTGCATGCGTGGACGTAAACGCATCGGTACACGTAGGCCAGCAGGCACGCACAGCCCGCTGGTGCGGTCACTTTCTCGTGGCCAGCAGTCGTCACTCGCCACCAAGCTACGTACAGGAACACAATGCAAGTACGTACCTCGACTCCGGACAGTTCGGGGAGCTACTTCGGAGAAAAAACGAGCGTGCACGCGGGCCTCATAAATTGTGGAGGACGACGTGGACCGGGTGCTTGCACGGCTCCCTTTCCTCTGCCGTCCCGTCCATGTGCATGGTAAGCAGACCAACGCCACGCGGGCAGCAACCAATAATTTGGAGCATCAGCGGTAGTAAATGGAATCCGTCGCCTTATTGTTGCTGGGCAGCAGTACCAGCTAGTTTATTTGGCATCGAAATCATCGTCGTATTATCGATCGTATATATACGGGCAAGGGCAACATCACGTTGATCGCACTCATTAAAGCTGCGGGCGGTGGGCTCGCAGCCTTGCATCAGTTCGGTACCATCATCAGCTGCTGTCAGTATCAGTTTGTCACACCGGCGCGCATCCCGGTTCCCGGATCAAGTCCGATACACCGAAAAGCAAAGCGCTCCATTGTGAGAGAGATCACCGATCGGCTTCTCTCTCCCTCACTGTCCTGTCCGCTCCCAAATCCACCAACCGCCGACGACATTTATGGCTTAGGCTATTTTCATAAATCCGCTCTAGTCCACCGTCTATATTTCGAATTTTTCTTCGTCTACTGTGTGTAAAGCAGGTGTGTAAAACAGTACTTTGAGCGTCTTAGGCCCTGATCGGTAGGAATTGATTATGCTGCCGCTGCGGCTGCAGCTCATCAGCCAAGCCAGCAGCGGTAGATAGCCTGTAGCAGCTGTTAAGCGATACTGTGGTAGATGTGTGCCCTCTGCCTTGTCAAAAGCCTTGTAGCAGCTGTTAAGCGATAGTTTTGGACCGCCGATCGGCTTGTGACATTGCTGATCAGCCGCCGCTGCCGCCGCTGCCAAATCAATGCCATTCGATCAGGGCCTTAATTAGCGGCATTGGTGAGGACAGTTTATGTAGCAACACAGCGCCGCCGCATATACAGTGAAGTTTGAATTTACGCGGTTGGATGGTTATTACCGGTAGAATTAGCCTCACAGCCGGTCCCGGAGCTTCGTTGAGTACTGTAGCATTTAGACGGGTGACACATTGACACATCGGACACGCACGTCGCCGCCAGCTTGCTTTCATCCACTTGTGTGGATGTACTGTGTGCTGCTGCTGCTACTACGCATGGGCATGCATGGGATAAGGCTGGCCCGGTGCCACAGCTGTTAGATGTTGCTCTCGCGAGGATCATGTCGGGGGTCCCCCCATGCCACATCAGCTACGGTCCAGAAAGAATTGAGTTACACCGCGTGGGTGTGTGTGGGGCAGCAGAGTAGTACTGGCAGTGTCAGTGAAGCTGAATATATATATATTGATCAATGATTGTGGCGATAATTAAGAAGAGGTGAAGACGTCAAGATAAACGCGAGACGTCCTACGCGAAGAGGATGGCCGGGTCGATCGTCGCGGTCCGGAGGCGAAGGTTTCTCCGTCGTCGGCGACGCACAACATGAACAAAGCGGTCGTTTTTTACTGCCTCCGCGGCGGCAGTGCCGAAGCTCTTGTTTTTTAATTTCTCGTGCCTTTTCAGTTCTCATCGATCGGCATCGTTTTCACAGCGAGAGACGGCATCAATCAGGGCGAATTGGAGCAGTACGAACGTGCCCAACTTATACCAAGACAGACAACGCAGTGACGAAAGTAGCTAGGGGGAGATCCTCCGCTCTGTTATAGCAGCTGTACGTAACGTGCACGAGTAGATGGCGTTTGCTGAGACCACATCTTGATCAACGGCACGGCATGGTTGGTGTCCGAGCCCCCACCCCATCATCATCCGGCTAGCTGTTTTGAGGAAGTCAACGCCTGGAACGGCAACGGTATCGATAGATCTCACGCACGTGGAACAACATCAAAGCAAATGAGATGCAAACATGGCCGCATCGATCCCTAGGCAATTTTTTTTTTTTAAAAAGGCCAAGCACTGAAGCACGAGTAGAGTAGTGCAGGACTCGAACGCGTGCTCCAAATCTGGGTCTTTTAATCTGCGTGGACACCATTGGCGTACGTGTGTTCCACGCCGCCTCAGCCCCCGCGCTTCGTTTCGCTCTTCTGTTCTTCTTTTTTTTTTTTAAATATCTTGTGGGTCTTCTGTGATGACACTCCTGTTGCCTGTGGGTGGGTGGGCGAGCCAATCTTGACCCAGCAGAGACACCCGCGGGCTGACTTTACTTGACAGGTCGCACGCAGCCATTGTGGTGTGGTGGCGTTGCCGGGCGGAGAAGGAAATCCCAAAGTCCATCGCTGGGATCTATTTGCCGCGCTTGTTTGACACGCCGCCAGATGAGGCCAGAACCACATCGTTTTTGGCCGGCGACACAAGTAACGCGCGAGCGATAGCCAACTTTGACACCAGCTCGCGCTCGGCTTCGAGTTGCAGCTGTGTGACCTGTGAGAGAGGATATAAAAATGGCTGCCGGCCACGGGTCAATGTCCGTAGGGTCGCACGACCAGACGTCACCGCCGAGTTTGGCACGGGCGCACGGCCACCCCGGCGCGCGCGCCGACCAGGCGACCTCCGTGGTTAAACGGCGCTGGGTCCGTCGAAGCAAGAGCGCGTGACCTCTCACGTGTATTCCGCGGACGGCGGACCTGCCCAGGGTTCCTGCCCTGTGTTCCATGTGGATGTGGCCACGGCAGCACGTGCGGCTGCGAAACGGTGGACCCATCCGTGGATCACTGCGATGCATGTCACCGTACCTCTGCCTCCACGGAATTTCCTAGGCCAGGCGCCCATGTCCGCATCCCCGATAATAAGATGATGCTATCTACCAGTGGAGTACTCAAAACTGAGTATTCTGGCCTGTTTCGTCATGTTTTGCACTGTAAATGACATGACGTACAGAGTGGAGTGACAAATGTGCATAAAGATGCTTGTTGGATATAGCCTCGCTAAAATGCTCAAAGGAGTTTCCAAAATATTGTTTTGCATTGTATCTAGATATGAATTTGAAATCTCCTCGCGGTTGGAAGAGGGAGGGGACAGTGACACGTCGTCATTCCCTATTCCGTCTTCACCCCCTCTTTGCACATCCTTCCAGCCTTCGGCAGCACGACCCACCATCTCACTAACTCAGCTTCATCGAGCTACCATTGTGAAGAACCTCCTTGACCCTACCCATCGGCAGTGCCCTACCGTCTGATTGTTGGCTTCACATCACCTCACCTCGGTACCTATGGGGTTGTTTGGTAGCCGCGCCTCGCTCCTAGCCAGGCCGCAGCAGTACGGGGCCAGTGTTTGGTGGAGCATATCGTCTTCCTAGCCAGGCCCTCAGCTGAGCAAAAGTGGGCTTACAGGGTGGCTCTAGGAAAACACCCAAATCGGCCATTCTTTTCTGGCCAGCCCTCATTGTGCCCCTCGCGGGCTCACGGGCGAGCTCCCCCGCTGCTTGCCGCGTCGTCGCCGAAGACATGGAGGTGGCACCGCGGAACGACGCAGAGATGCCCGACGACGCCACGGAAGACGAAGACGATGCGGAGCGGGCAGCGGTGCCGCAAAAGACAACGATGACGCGGAGGTGTCCGCGAGGAAGGGGAGCATGAGCCAACGCGGTGGCCGCGAGGAGGAGCGGGAGCCGCGCCGGTGGCTACGAGGAGGGGAAGCAGCACAGCGGCAGCCATGAGGAGGGGGCAGGAATCGCGGTGGCAGCGACCGCGAGAAAGGGAAAGAGAGCCGCGCTGACGGCCGCGAGGAGAGGGTGGGGGATCTATGCAGCGACGGCAGCAGCGGCAGCGCAGAAGGAGGCTCAGTCGCTGTCGCTGCAACTCGTTGCTCTTTCTCTTCGCCGGCGAGAAGAGCGAGGAGACGGGATCCGTGTCCTAGGCGCCGGCGGTGGCCGGAGCTGGAGGAAGAGGATGTGGCCGTCGGATCCCGTTGCTACCGCGATGGAGGTGGCCGGCAGGGACACGAGGAGGCCACCGACGAGCCTTGAAGTTGCGAGTAGGAAGTAAAGAGCGGGCCAACTGAGAAGGGAAGGCCAACATGCTAGCCAGGCAAACCAAACAGAAGCCAATCCTGTACACCTTCTCTACCCATCAACAACCAAACACAAGCTAACCTTGTATAAACTCAGCTGCAGCCGGACCATGTCCACCTGCCCTTAGGGGGCTAGCTAGTAGCCAGGCTAGACCGGGCGACAACAAAACAGACCCTATGTGCCTGCCTAGAGCATACCTTTTTCTCTAAGGTCCACAACACTACGTAGAGGTTTCAACCCAGAATCCCCAACCTAAATAACTTCAGTAGAGAACATGTGTAGCATTTGTTGGTTGTCTTAAATTCAAGTGTTGAGAGGGCTAGAGTAGCCGAGTGTTTTTTAGCTTTTCTATGTAGTGAGAACGCATGCTCATGGTAGTTTGGTACATAGTATGGGCCCTCGTGGTGGATCCACTCTCGGGGCGGGGCACATAGATATGCATGGAGCAAACTCAATGCCATGAGTATGCCCTTTCTCTGTTCGTTGTGATTATAATGTTGTTTGGTAGAGGACCGTGATGCAGTGGCTAATACATCCACAGGTGGCTTCCTCCGTGCATTGGTGGGGCAAGGGCACCATGGCCTTTTTTTGGGGTGTCAGTGGGGTTTTGGTTATAATGGAGACATGAAACTCGGCACGCTTTTGATACTAAGTTCATGGAAACAAATATGGGTGCCTCTTTAAGTATGCTGGAAAAACCTTTCTGAGCAGAAACCAGTCGAGAATAGGCGAAATTCTTTTTCAAAAAACAGGATGAAAACAAGAATGTGACAGAAAGCACCGGAGAAAAGGGCCGAAAAACCCTAAATCTGGCCCGGTTTTCCGTTTCTGGCCACCACCGGAGATTTACATCTTGTTGGAAGGCTTTTCCTAGTTCAACCCCAAGATTAAATTATTTTGTGGACAAGTATAGAACCCTAGGATTTGCATTGTTTTGTGAGTGGAGGGAGTATTGGGTAATTTACTTATACCAGATCTTTTGATGCTACTTGTGTCATTCCTATTCGATCGTATACCATTATCGATTTATCATTTTATTTCTACCACTTTTGATATACTATTTTTTCTCAATACTCTGAACCATAACATCTTCTCGTTACTCTAAACCATAACATACTTTTACACTAACCAAACAGTCATAATTTCACAGGTAGTAAATTGGTTTAATGAAAAGCATTTCACACTAACTAAATAGCGACAATTTTGAACAATTGATTCAAGAATAGACTAACCAACCTTGATTTTTTATCGGATTTTTCCTTTTATATGAATTTTCAAACCTAACAAAAAAAATCTGAAAATCGAGATCTCTTTTCACCCGTGAGAAAAATGGTAGTTAAATGACATGCTGACTAATTTGTGGGGGCTGGGGCGCATGCTCTATCAGCATCATTTGACAGTTTCTTCTCGAAGCAAAGTACAGACCGAACAGCCAACTACACGGCCCATCGCGTCAAAAATCTGATATGTTGCAATAAACAAATGGGACCACCGCCTTCTAGAAACGTCGAGATCTAGAATATAGAATTAGAGGGGCTCATTTTCCTTTTCTTTCTCCTATTTCCTCTCTTTTTATTCCCATTTCTTTATCTTTCTTTCTTTCTTTGTTCGTGCATAAATATTGTTTGGGCTTTAGAGGGGCTCTATTGTCAAGAGGTGCTCCAGCACCCCCCTCACGTTGGATCTGCCCTTGGGTGAAACAATAAACTCAAGTCAATCATGCTAAGAGCATTCCGGGTATCTACAATTTAATCTTTTGTTTCTCACACAAGGTCTAGCCAAAATATATACACTTTCTAAACCTTTTTCACGCAGGGTTCCTTTATATGTAAACATATGTAGAAAGGATATTTGGCTACTTATTAATGTTTTTTTAATAAAAATTCGGAACGTCGACTACCACTAAATGAACAGTGCCTTTAAATGATCGACTACCTCGACGCAATCTGTGAATTATTCATACGCCGACGGATATTTCTCTGACTCGTGGAGGCTTTAGCAAAAAAAAAAAAAACCAAAAGTTTGTCAGGAAACATTCCTATGTTTCATTTCCGATTTAATTTTGGCCTCTAAATAGCAAACACACAATTTTGAAGAAAATAACGGTTTTTCGTTTCCGATGACTTGCGAAAACATGCCATGCCATCCGCTCACGGCAACCACAGGCAAAATAAAAAAGCGAACTAGTTTTTGGCAAGTCACGTCGAGATCACGTACTACAATCCTACCATAAACCCATAAAAAGGCACGTAAGCACGGGTAAAGTAAGACCCTCAGGCGCTCACCCCACGGTTTTCATTCATCGATGCCTTGCACACCACAGGTAACTCAATACAAACATCGGCTCACTGGAGTGGTGAGACAGAGACGCGCGCGCACAGGCCAGACCACAGAATGACGGTCCACGGCAAACGTCCTCCGCAGTGGATCCCCCCGGACGCGCGGCGCGGTGCCCCGCACGCCCCCAACTGACCCCGCACCCCCCAATCCGGCTGCCGATGCCAAGCCAGCATCACGCCCGCCTGGCCGCCCGCACGGAAACCGAGACGCCAGCCACCCACCGGCCACCGCCCGCCCATGTCCTACCCTCCCAGCGACAGCTCGTGGTCCTCCACCGAAACCACAACCGCGGCAGGCGCCACGACGCCGAGGCGCGCCCGGACTCGCACGGGGCGGGCTATAAATAGGCATCCGTATATGATTGGGGCCAGCGACGGAGAGAGACTACCCTGCGCTCCGTCCCCCTACCCAAAAACCGGGCGACCGAGGACCGCGCGGCGACGCGCCGAGCCGCTGCGAACGAAGAAACCGCAAGGGAGACCAGGAAAAGAAAAGGCAGGCGGGCGCGGCGGCGGCGGCGGCGGCCCAATCCGGAGGGCGCGACCGGTTCGGTCCCCGTTCGTTGGCCTCCTCCTCCTATTCCTCTTCTTGGCGCCGCGCCGCACGGCAGCAAGAAGAGGAATAGCAGGCCAGGCCCCTCGAGCGGGACCGACCGACCGAACGACGCCGCGCCGCCCACGCACGACGCATAGGCCTCTTCCGCCGCGTGGGCCGAGGGCGTTGTTGCTGTGCGGCGAGATGGCGCGGTTCATCCTCGGCCTGATGGAGCTCGCGGTCAGCGCGGCGGTGCACCTCGTCTTCGGCTTCTACGTCTTCAGCACCGCCGTGGCCGCCGACATCTCGCAGGCGGGGTGCCTGCTGCTGCGCCGCCCGCCGCCCGCCGAGGGCGCCGCGCTCGTCGACGTCGCGGGGGAGAGCCGCGCGCCCGTCGTGCTCGACGGCTCGCCGCCGCCAATCGTCCTCGTCCACGGCATCTTCGGCTTCGGCAAGGGGGTAAGGCCTCCGTCTTCGGCGACCCAGCGGGGGCCCGCGGGTGTTCGGTGAAATGCCGCGCGCGGCGGCAGCGGGGGGCTCCTCGCGTCTCTCTTTTTTCCCCCCCTTCTCTTCTTCTTCTTACGCTTTGCTTTCTTTCCTCCCCGGCTCCCCGCGCAGAGGCTCGGCGGGCTCTCGTACTTCGCCGGCGCCGAGAAGAAGGACGACCGCGTGCTCGTGCCGGATTTGGGGTCGCTCACCAGCATCCATGACAGGTGGGTGGGTCAGGAAAAAAGTAGTGCTTTCTCTCCACGTCTATGGTGATCGTCGTAATACAAAACCTGCCAAATATTCCCGTTTGGTACTGCAGTTGCCTTGCCCGCTGCTTTACCCTCTCCAATCGCCTTGCTAAATTTAAATTATGTTGCTTATGATCTGCCCTGCTTGTGAAGAAGAAAGATTATACCCTCCTGAATGAATATAAATAATAAATCGCTGGAGATTTGATTGTTCTCGGCTCTGCAGGGCGCGCGAGCTGTTCTACTACCTCAAGGGCGGGCAGGTGGACTACGGCCAGGAGCACAGCAAGGCCTGCGGCCACACGCGGTTTGGGAGAATTTATCAGACAGGTAGACAGGGATTCTGAACAACACAAGACATGGCTTTGGTAGTTTGTTTTTTTTTTCAGGGATTTCTTTTCCGCCACGGGTTCTTAAATCCATGTTCTAATTCTGCGCAGGGCACTATCCCGTGTGGGACGATCAGAACCCGGTGCACTTCGTCGGGCACTCTGCCGGCGCACAGGTTGTGAGGGTGCTGCATCAGATGCTTGCTGACAAGGTACGGGAGCAAGAGATTTTCAGTTTACTTGCAAGTGATTTATGTTTGTTGCTGGCGGTGCAATTTGTCATGCCTATCATGTGCTTTCTGAGGGATGGTTCTTGTGGCTTGGAGTGCATGATTAGAGTGCCTAAATTAGGATGACTTTACTTTAGTTTTACTTATAACTTGGGCCTCTGTCCAAGCGCTTTTGTAGGGATGGTCCAAAAATCTGCTTCTTAGTTTACCCTTCTCCCCCCGCTTTATGTGATTCTGAAGTGAGCTTTTGCCATTCTGTGCTTGATTGCATGATCCTTTTTTGGGCTTTACGCATGTGGCATGCTGGTCTTGCTTGTTGCATGTTTAGCCGGCAGCTTTGCTGGCATGCTGCAGTGTTGCGAAACAGGTGAGCTTTCGTCCTTTGTGGATATCGTATATATAATCCTAACACATACGTATGTGATACTGATCTCAGGCTTTCCCTGGTCATGATACTTCTGAAGACTGGGTTCTGAGCCTTACTTCCTTGTCCGGTGCGCTTAATGGAACCACGAGAACCTACTATGATGGCATGTTGTAAGTGTTGCTGGGATAAATACAGATAAGATCAATGGACTTCCATCTTGGTGTCCGCCTCCTTACTGTTTCATACTTTTCTGTTACTTTCAGGGTTGAAGACGGGAGGTCCATGAGATCCATCTGTCTTCTTCAGCTCTGCCGGATCGGAGTTATTGTATATGATTGGCTAGACATTCCCTGGCTGAAGAATTACTACAATTTTGGTTTTGACCACTATGAGATGTCACGGAGGAAAGTAGGCTTTTCAGGTCTAATTGATCTGCTGCTGGGGCACACCGGCCCATTTGCCAGTGGAGATTGGATTTTGCCTGACCTCACAATTCAAGGATCTATGAAACTTAACTCTACACTTAGGACCTTTCCCAATACATTCTACTTCAGTTATGCTACAAAGAAAACAAGAAAGCTATTTGGAATTACAGTGCCATCAAGTGTCCTTGGAGTGCACCCAATGCTCTTTCTCAGAGTCCTTCAGATGTGTATGTGGCGGCACCCTCAAAATGCACCTCTGCCTTACAAAGGATACAGGTGAACCCTCTGCTCTAAGGCCAATTACATCTCTCAAACATGACCCTGCATGCGGTTCATTGTTTGGCATGTCTTTAATCTGTTGCTGGTATTGTGCAGGGATGAAGATTGGGAAGACAATGATGGAGCTTTGAACACAATATCTATGACACACCCACGCATTCCCATAGAGCATCCACACCGTTTTGTAGTGGACGATTCTGACTGCCATCCTTTGCAACCAGGGATATGGTTAGTGCCCATGTTTCAGACTTTTAAGTTGCTCGCTACAAATAGCTAATTTTCTTGGTTATTTCGTCCGAAGTGCACCTATTGTGTCATACGTTCCCTCTCATAATAATATTTAGCGAGTTCAACACTGAACTTCAACTGGCCACTGTCAGGCTTTGTAGCGATTTCATACGTTTATTATCATGCTTCACCAACAGAAACATATATAATTGGTCCATTGATTTCTGCAGGTATTACAAGATTATTGAAGCTGACCACATTCTATTCATTGTGAATCGGGAAAGAGCTGGAGTGCAGTTCGATTTACTGTACGACGGCATTTTCCAGCGCTGCAGAAAGCACGCATTTAGGAAGAACCCCCCTACTGTACCAAACGAAATGAGTCAATAGCCATATTAAACCAAAAACAAAGTATTTCTAGGTAGTAGAGAAGAAGAAACGAGGAACCAGAGTGTTTTCATGTAATGTAAATTACATCGTCGATTGGAAGGGAACTGCATACTTGACATCTCCACCCTTCGTTGTTGGACCATGACCGTCTGCTAAGCTGCTACTTCATATTTGCCTTAAAGAGCCTTGTACAGACCAATCAAATATAAGGAAAGACCATGACTTGCCTTCCCGTGTTGATTCTCCATAGAATGATCAGGAGACAATGGACCAATAGTTGCAGTAACCTATGACCTGACTCTGGTTGACTGGTGATATAGGTTATATATAGAATGAATTGTAGGCTAGGTCTCTAAATTTAACCTGTGGTACCATTTAAGTTCATAAATAGGTACTTTAATTTTTTAAGTGGTTCGTTTCAATGTAAATCTAGATATACAATTGGACCTCGGTAAATTAAGAATGAAAAAATGATAGATCTAGTTGATCGCTTTGAAAGGTTAAAAAGACCTAAATGATCGCTTTAGGATTTCATGAACGTGGACGGTACCGCTGAATAAGTTTAAGATTTGACTGTGCAATCGACTCTTATATATATGTCTAGAAAATGATTTGGACATAAGTGAGGGCTGTGGAGGGTGTGCCACTGTATTTGCGGCGGGGTTTGGTGAGAATCGTGACCACATTCGGTGGCAATAATCAGGATGGCATGGAGTCCCCTGGACAGCTGGAAATACAGATATCCACGGCCGTTATCAATGGTACCAACCGCGTCTTTTTGCATAGTTTTCGATGAGAAGATGCTTCGTCAGCGCTCAATCATGTCAGGCAGCTACTGGAGTTCCCTTGTCTGCCATCCCTGGGTCCTTCCGGATGAGTCTCCGCTGCCGTAGTCGTAGGCCACTGCCACGTGAGCCCAGACCCACCTGACAGTGAGCCAACAGGCAACGGGACTCACGTCAGCGGATTTGCGTCCGGTCCTTCCTGTGCGTTTGGTTTGAAAAATAAAATCAAACCATTCTTTTATTATAAGGTGATTCACACCCTTCATGTTAATGTTAATTATTAACTAGTAAGAAATGAGATGATTGATTAATTCTTGTTATTTCAGAAACCAAACAAAATTTTGAGAAGTGAAAAGATAGATTAATCCATTCCTCTAACCAAACACCTTATTAATCTCACATGCCAACAGCCTTAAGCGACTATTTATTTCTTCATTGGTGGATACATTTTTCTAAGTGGATCATACGGACGCAGTAGCTTGTATGCTTGCATTGGACACTCATGATTATTCTTCTTTTTTCCGTGAGGAAAGCGCACGTCAGTGAAAAATCTTCGCGGTAGCATACCTTGACTTCAGTCTGCGGAAAAAAACCTTGCAACGCAGGCTTACAAACCGGTTTACCTAGTTTTATAGTGGGGCGCCACGGTGTTTTTCTTTCGGGTTTGAAACCCGAACCCTGCTTGCTTGCGGGTTCTGGGAGCAGCGTTTTGCACAGTTTACACCTCGTTTTTCACACGTTCTCACAATAATTACGCGTAGCTGCATATATACGATCATTTGCATGATAATCGTCTCGGTATGGCAGCTATCAGTTCTTGAGACGAAAAACATAGGGCACGTTTAGATTATTCTTCTGGCTGGCCTCGATTTGACGGCGCTAGCACCAAGAACTTTGCCCACGCGGGCGGCCAGATCATCTCTCTGTGAGAATACAAATGTCCGTGTTTATTTGCTTTCCTTGCCGAGCGAGGCAAAATAGTGATTGGCGAAGGAACCAAACTGACCCGTAGAAAAAACTCTGGCTATAAGCATGACCAGAAGCCACCAAACAACACATGCAAGTAGAAATGGCAACGGGTGGGTGAAGAGGGTGGAGCAAAGCCCGTTCGTGTCTTTTTTGACAGGTGAAACTCTGCAGTGTGGAACTTTTAGGTTTTTTTTTTAACATTGGAACTTTCAGTTTGTCAAGGGTCCATGAGACCATGATACATTGTTGCTATCACGGTCTCAGAGTACTTCGTCTTGCACCAGTAGTCGCGAGCTAATGTGAGCAGACAGACATGTCGACAAGGAGAAACGGAAGCGTATGTTGGTTCTGCGATTACTTGCATTTTATCATTTTATGACGATCAACTGGTTTTCGTTTTCCTGGTTCAGGCGTTGGCAAGTGGTAAACCAATTCTGAGAGGTAACGGGCTGAAGACATCATCCCTCTTCTTTGAGAGTGAGACCAATTAAATATTTGGCTACGTTTCTTATCAGTGAGGCATATATTCTACAGTGTCTTCTCGTGACATCTGCCTCCTGAAAATACATTGAAAACTTTCAGTGTGTAAGGCAGTGATGTTCGATTTTTCTGTTCCAAAATGCCCAATGAACCCCACTGGGATGGGAGAATAGCACAATTGCAAGCCAATAATTGAGGCTCACTCTTTGCAGCAACGAAGCTATTTTCTATTAACTGACGCACTACTGTACCAGTTTATATACCCATACACTAGCAGGTCAGGACTTCCGGCACCTGTACTCTCAAAACAAAAGGTGCAAGTTTACACAGATGGATAAACACCTGTGCGTTGGCCACCTTCAAAAAAATCAGATGCACAAGCTATGCCTCAACTTAACAATGCACATATAATACAGAGGGAAACACTTGGGGAAAATGAAGATCTGATCTTAACATCGACTACGATGCGGAGTCAATAGACAAGTATCTCTTGACTGGAGCTGCAAGCACCCCCACTCCATGTGGGTGGAAAAGAACGAGGCAAGCTGTGAAGCATAACACAGCAGCAACTACAACAGCCATGCCAAGTCGCATTCTCGTGGCACCACCAGGATAAGTAATAACCAGAGAGGGTTCAAGCCACCTAGTTTTCATATCAGGCTGGCAGCAGTGCCTGTGAGATACATCTCTTGTCACAAGAGGTACAGCGGCTTCCTCAAAATCGGCATTAGCTGAATGCAATTCACAGTCACCACCAGTACCAGTGTCCTGCAAAGAGTTTCAAACATAAGTTAGCTTGCAAGATGAATATGAAAACAATGTAGCAATAATGCTGCACCAACTTTCTGTTATTCTACTAACACTTTGAAACAAAATTAGTCACTTGTCATGCAACTCCTAGGACCACATTCAAGAACCTAACAGAAATACAAAATCTGTGGCTGTTTGGTTCCTTTGCCTGTACAAGCTAGCTATGGTTCCCAACCCAAAGCTAGGGAAGGAAAGATTCGTTCCCAACTCAATCCTCTTTCCAACAGAATGTAGGGAGCCCAGTTATGGTTCCCCATGTGCCTGATAAGTTGAACAAAGATAATGACACAGATACAGAGATACTCCTATTAATGTTACATACCCAACAGGCAAATGCATCGTGGAGACCCTACCATATGAATTTTATTCATGGCAGAGTGCCACAAACAACATTACTTTTGAATAACAAATAAAATTTCAATGCATTTTTCAATGTTGACAAAATGGCATAAGGGCACAAAGGAAGCTTTATCTAATGAGATCAGGAAATTAACTGGTCACAGAAAGCTAATACTAGTAAAATACTAAGCCATGAACAATGATCACAACGCCAGTTCATGAATCAGGATACTATTTCATTAACAACCTGAATAAATTAATTAATAGCTGTTATGATAGATACTTTGGTTGACTGTGGAATGCCAGTACCAAGCTGGAGACCAGCCTGGCAAAATGTTAGGACCTAAGTTTAAGATCAGCCCTGAGTTGTGAAACTAAGTCAGATACACAAATGTTTGGTTGTTGAAAATGTCTAGTCAGTTATTCATTCATACGCGTCGAGAAAAGAACCATGTGCTGAAGGTGAGGCATCATTCTATTTTTGAATTCTAATTAAGTAATTATCACAATAAAAAATATTGTCAACACAATGGCACTTACTTCATTAGGAAGTGGCACAGAGGTGCCTAAGCTTGGCTGACTTGGAGAATTAACACTAATCCATCTTGTTTCAAGCTGTGTTTTCTCATCATAGTTAGCTCTCTGATCAATAATGCTTCGTGCATGGCTTATATATCCAAGAAATGTTGTTACATGATCTTCCAACCGCCCCCTTTCTAAGTTAGAAAGAACCTCAGAGCCCATGGTGTTGTCCATTGACTTCACAATTATTTCCAGAACATTGATAAAATCATTCTGTATTAAGAACTTCAACATGCATACCCATCTCTGGATATTTGTTGAACTCAGTACATTTTTAAATTCGTCAGGAGTAGGCTTCTTGATAAGCCATCCGACGTCCATCAGGAATCCAGACATCGCAGTCCTTTGCTCATAAGGATCAGAAGAAGCACCAGGTAACCCTCCAAATACACCCTTGTTACTGTAAGAACCACAAAGAGCATCCTGTATCCTCTCTAGTTCAGAACACAACTGTTTGCTCCCAAAAAGGATAGGAACAAAATTTGATAATCCAGATGTGTTTTCAACCTGCAAAAGAGAATCCATATGATCAAACATTAAAATTCAGAAACGAAGTGGGACATCATCATGTAGCCAGATAAATGGTGATTGTTCTTGTAGCAAAATATTCAATTGATACAATGGAGTGACAAAGAATTAGCTTGTCGCCTCTTCCACTAGACGGCAAAAGAATGAATTAGTCTTGTATCCTATCCTGGTCGTTTCAATGAATGGACAAGATAAGGATGATGCAAATCGAAAAAAAAATGATGAAATACCTAAAGAGTGGACATTGTTATTAGGTTCTCTTTACATTATGTATTTCAAGTATTGTGCTACTATGGAATAACAGTTAGAAGCCTCCACTCAAGTGAGCACCTCTAAAGCAAAGAGCAGAAATACAATCAGAGCATTATGCAAAGTAAGAATGTCCTTTTACAAACATACCATTCTAATAGCATTCAGCTCACTTTCTGGAATTGAGCATGCTTTAATATTAGGAGTAATCAGGTTAACCAGAACCCTTCTATTGAAAAAGATAAATATCCCACGCACGAGTTAGCACAATAGAAAATATCAAGAAAAAAAACTTAGGTTCACTATTATGTTTCAATGCCTTTGTATTTTATCATTTTACTTGAGCTCCTTTCCATTTCACCTTTTATTTGCATAAGCGTAAAGGACAATTATTGCAGGTGGTACCCAGCTGTACAAGACACTAGTACATGTCCTAACATTATAATTTGGTTTAGGTATAAAAACATTCAGGTCGGATTCAGCATGCATACTAGAAATAAAGAGACAGTAACAAAACAACTCAGTCACGGTTGTAACTTAAATGCTTCAGGTGTGTGAATGTACATTGTAAGGGGTTTTATCCTTTTTTTCTTAATATATAATAATACACAGCTATCCTGCATGTTCTGAAAAAAAAGGTAGCAAAATAATCCCCACAAGCAGATCTGACTTGAAACCTGATTGAAAGCGTCACATGTAGGACAACATTTAGGGCAAACATTGACAAATATTCGAGAACTGAGCTAGTACAAACCACTATGCAACAGACAGAAGTTTAATGATGGAAATTTGATCAGGGTTGCCAAAGAAGATAATACTTACTTCCACAAATGCTGGCCCATGAATGTCTGATCTTGATTGAGTGATGCTTATTCGGAAAATTTCATGTTGAGAATCAAGAATAGGATCACCATTTTTAATGCAGCCGACGGTATCATGAGCCGTTAAACGGTAGCAATCATGCTTCAGATAGTCCCCATCAAATGAGAGAAGTGACCTACCATGAGAAAATTAATCCGATAAACTCCTAAAGCCCATAAATAGCTGCTTAGCTAAGAAATGGTTCTATATAGAAAAAATCATGGATCGATTCACTTTTATGCAGACATGCGAATGCATCAAATAGAAACCAATATTGCATAAATTTCATAGTTAGACCTGGGAAATAAATTCGCCAATACACTTGTTCAAGCGTCCTGGTCAAGTTGCGGGTTGTTTAGGACAGCCTGCACCGACCCACGCATAGTGTCGGGTTGGCCCGTGCACTCCCCACGGATGTGTCAGGTTTCGGTCGAAAAATCATGGCCCGCGCCCAGCCCATCAATTGTTATGGATAAAAAATTGCTGCCTGAACCCACATAGTGCGTTGCTCAAGTCAGGATTTTTTCGGGTTGGTCGGGTCGGGTGTCCCATGATCAGGACTCTTCACCAATGAGCACTTATTGGATAAAGTATAACCACACTCCACACTTTTAATTAAAAAATCAACTGCTTTTTCTGCATGTAGACTGGGTATAACCATATCCAAAATAACATGCAGCCTTAGATGTAGACATGTAGTGTCATGTACCGCCAGACTCCAACATAAGGAGTGCCTTTGCTGTGCAGAAGCCAATAAAACATAAACGATGTTCCAACTTCATGGATAATTATCTATATGAGTTTGGATGATAAAAGACTGGTATTTTGGAATATTTTCTGAAGGGTGACATTATGCATCTTAGATTTCACGTCAACAAATATTTTGCAAAATCTCAACATTCATTTCCTATGAACTCCAGGTTGAAGTTCAAGGAAAGAAAAAGGATCAACCTATTACTGGTGCTACTGCATGCAGAAATCACTAATTTCTAGAATTTTTGTGGATGAATATTACCAAATGAAATAAACTAAGCATCGCTGTTATTTAGTCTCAAGTTCATTTAGGTGTTTCTATGGTTGATGGGAAGAAACTGAACTCCAAGAGTGGTTCTTGCGAAACTTGATCAACTAAATAAGGTTACTGAAATGATTTTTTTCATAAGAACTGAAATGGTATTTTTGTTTTTGCAACCTTTGAAACACCACAATATAACCCATTTTTGAAAAGTTCTAAACAGCATAATATAACCCAGTAGCCAGCAATACCATGAAAGGCAATAGGGGATTGGTGGGATGCAGTGGCATGTAAGAAAGTTTTCCCTACTGCAAGTCTAATATACAAAGCTGAAAGATGGTTTTGATCACGTTCCTCGTGGTTCAGACAGTAGATTCAAACTTGTACTATGACTAGCAGCATGATAAACCAGTCTTCCACCCTCATTTTAGCAAAACCAATTTTCTACCTTGATCAAAATTGATTCATGCATGCTGCTAATATTCCGTCATTGGATCATAGATATATTCTTGTCACCAATGGAAGCTTGAGATGAAATGAAACATGTAACCTTAGGCACACTTTTTAGGTACTTAGATTGGTCAAATGAAATTAATGCAAGCAAACTTATTCTCATAAAAATATTGGTTGAATTCCATCTCATATAACTTGGTAGGTCAAAATCAAGAATATGTCACAAGCAATGGCCTCATAAAAAGTGACAAATATACCTGTAAAGTTTTCAGAATCAGCTTACTGAATTTGTACCTGAATTTCGGCTGGTCAAGGGAACTTCCACAAAGAATGAGCTCAGCAGGTTTCCCAGCTTCAAACCATATTGGATGAACATAATCAATCCTTGGGGCTTGCACATCTAATCTGGTACTCATCAATGTTGCTCCATCTTATGTACGACCATGCAAATGTAAGTATTAGTCGGGTAACTTATTTCACAACAACAGAAGTGCAATAAGCTACTGAATTAAATCATACAAGTTCCCTTATCAATTAAGAAATGGTTCAACATGACACCGGAAACGATAATATGCATGTCAGTCATATCAGTATAGGTCCCAAGGGTTCTCGCGGTTAACAGTTGAAAAGCTAACGGGTTATCCAGTTATGAAAAATAAATAATCATTCATATTGGGTGGGAAAGGCTCCTCAGCAGGAACTAACACAGGCATGCAAAGAATGTTTTTTTCATATGTACAAATGAAAACTTGCAAGGATACTATACAGCTACTGATATGTCAGTACACGACCCATAGGGTTTTCTATCCAATATTAAAAAGCAAATGAGTTCTGTAGTTATGTGAAATAAATAGCCATCGCATTTGCTGAGTATAGATTTTCACACAGATGATATGCAAACAATGCTAATTTCTTAGGTACAACTGAAAGCAGAACTTCCAGAGATACCCCAAGCTTTTAGTTGATGCAAGGCAATTAACAGTTCATGCACTGTGTAGAATCAAAATAGTTGCTAGCATAAATTAATAGGCAAAACTTGCTGCTGAAATCAAACCTGTGTGGTATTGGCCAGTCCACACCTCAAACACTATAATTGGTTGCGTACCATTATGAAAGTGTGGTTGTTTACCGCTGGAAACTGCAGCCATTAAAATATTTATTTCTTCTTTTGGAATAGAGAAACTTGCGTTAAATGTCTTATTTGCATTCGATTGAAGTCAGGTCCACATGTCAGTTCCTCTTCCCATCTCTACCCCTCACTTCACCTAAGTCCCTCACCTCCATGCGCCCTGCTGCCATGAGCTGCACTGCTTGCTGCCCTGCTACATGCTCGCGCTATGTGCATGGCAAGAATAGCCCATCTCACAGCCAAGGGCTTTTCGATGGAAAAGGGAGTGGACATGTATTGCTGCGTGTGCTGCTGGTGTGTGCGCTTGAGAGGAGAGGAGGGGGATTGGAGGAGGAGAGGGAGGGCTGGTTCTTGCCGATTGGAGAAGGATTTAGGTGGAGGCGTGGAGCTGCTGTGGAGAAGACAGAGAGGATGACTGAGCTGCTGGTTGTGTTCTCCAGTGTGAAAGAGCTGAGAGGGTGCAGGCCTGAGCCTTTGTGCATGTGCATGCAAGCGGTGGCAGCACACGGGCATGTGCAAAGGAGTGCTGGCAGCAGTGGCCATGGGCAGCACAACAGCATGAAATGTCAAAGACGCGACCAGGAGTGAGAGGAGAAAGACCAGGGCAAAAACGTTGATTCCCCCACCTTCTCTATCCTCAAATCAGATAAATGGGTATTATAATAGCTGCGGTGTGCTACAGCTAGGAACCATGGTTTCATAATGTTACTCGGCCAATATTGTTAAAAACAGTGTGAAACAGCATATACCATCTAAGTTTAATGTCCCACAGCAAAATTTGCCTAATTATTGTGTCATGGAGAAACAAGTAGGTCATACACACCTTTCAGTACTTGAAATATCATGTTATCGACATGAATGAAGAAGGCCCCTTTACCCAACAGAAGACTGTTAGGGGAATTTACCAAGTTCCTGAGAAGATTCGCTGCATCATCTGATAACTGACAAAATAATGCAGAAATTTATTAGCAAAACAATGGATTTTCTTGTTAAATGCAATAACAAAATTTTGACAATATAAACACAAAAAAGGTAAACTGCAAAACAACTAGGCTGAGGGCTCATGTACCAAATTAGCACATAAGTTGTTAAAAAATCTGGGAAATCTTTGTGCATGGTTTGAAGACTGATAGATGTGTGCTTGATTTTTTTTAAGGAGAAGAGAAACACAAGAAAACAAATGTATATTCAGAACTTCAACTTGGCACCTCCCTCTACAACTCTGGGATGATATAAAGAATCAAGCCTAGTTTTGTTCATTAAACCCTACCCTTCGGAGGAACAATATCCTATGCCCCTACCGAGAAACATGTTTTGCGGTGTCTCCCAGGCGTCCAGGCATGAGGCATGTCCCCCACACTCCTAGTTATGCCTTGTCTCCTATGTGTCCAGGCATGTCTCTGACGCCACAGGACGCCTCAACAACAATTGCTCCAATGCTCACTTTACAATACGAGAAGCCAATTTAGCTCAGTAAAGCAAGTTGGAGGGATTGGCAACAAACATAACCATACCAATAGATCCCCTCATTCAGCTCTCCAGAGCTCGCAAGGATTTCTTTGCTTAAGATGGCTAGACGCCTAGCATAGCAAGTTTTTGTTGTTACAAATACCAAGACATGTTTTTTCGAAACACTAATCGTCTAAACTACATGTTCTAAATAGCATTAGTACTGAACATAACACACACTCAGGGACATAAGAAATACCACAAATCAATCACTGAATATATAATACAGTGAAGTTGTCAATCGAAATAGACATAAATTAGTAGTCAGAAGTGGCAAGGGATGACAGTAAACATGCAGTAGGAACATCCATCTTCTGGCAGTGGTGGAGAGAGAGGGGTCTGGGGGGGGGGGGGGCAACCACCACCACCCCCCCAAAAAAATTATTCCAAAATTTGCATAGACTCTATTTTTCCTACAAATGATGAAGTCTAGTTTTTCTACTGATCATGGTTCTTAGGTATATTTTCTACTAATATGTTGTAGTAATTAATAGTTATTTATCTATATTTGTATAACAGAATGATGTAATGTTTGTTATCTTTGTTAAAATAGAGTCTTTCTCTCTAAATTTTGTTCCTTGTCGACAATGGTCCCCCCTAAGCCAAATTCCAGGCTCCGCCCCTTTCTTTTGGATTGGAATTAGAGTCATAGACCTATAGCTAGCAGTTCATAACTCGACCAGCCTAGGAGCCTAGGAGGAACTATGTGGCTTTTTAATTAAGAAGAAATAGGCATCCAATTTCGAGTCAAAGAGGAGTCGAACCCATGTGGTGGGAGTGTACAGCCCAGTAGCCCACCATCAGAGCTAGGCTCAGTTCCTTAGTTCACAACCCATACATGATACAAGAAAATAATGTAAAACAGCTCAGCATCTCTTCGTTTGGCTTGAAAATAATCATGTTGTATAATAAGAAGCATGCATACCTTGTCCCACATATGCTGCGGCATTGCAATGAATACAGTTAAAATAGTACAACCAGGGCGAATGTAGCCCTCCAATTCAACAGGCATGTTAGCCAACCACTCAAATATCTGTAAATTCGCATATAGCATCCCTTCAGAACAATATGTTCTATATTAAAGAAAACTATACCAAGACTGTACCTGGTGCCGTAGGCGTCGAGGAAATTCTGCAGGATTCCAGTCATACAACTTGAATGAGATGCGTCCTGTTGGACACTAAAATGGATGGTATAGCATTATTACGACCGTTAGAATGGAAATAATGAAAAGGTCCATCAAACCAAAAAGATTGAAAGCTTGAAACTGCAGAATCATATATATGGATGTAAATAAACTTTTTGAGAATAAGCAAAAGGACCTACCGAGGATGAATAGGCACTCTTGGTTTCATGCATCGGAGAATTGGTGGTAAGTTTTAAATTTTCCTGATTTGCACCAATGCAAGCTTCGACAGAAGCTGCAAATGTCACTACACTTTTACTTTGGTCATTTTGCAAACTGGGATGTGTACAGGTTGGTGAACTGAGCACATCTTCAGACCCTGCAGGTGTTCCTTTCTCTAAAACCTTGTTGCTAAGAACAGTCTCAAGCATCTCGCTGGTTGTGCCTTCCATGTTCTCTGTATAAAACAAACAAGTTAATAAAAATGTCATACACTGGACAACAAAAATCCCTCGAATGGTCTGATTTATATTAGGTTGTTTACTCAGATGACAATCCGCACTAGTACACTATTGAGCTAGGTTGGATTTAGGAAACACATGTTCCGCAAATACTTAGGGATCATAGTCAATGAAGTATTATCTAAAGCTCAAACAGTAAACGATGTTCACTGGGGAAATATAACTATGCTAATCATATATTTGCAAAGTAATAACTTTAAAAGATCCGTACCCTTTCTTTCCTTATATTTGTCAGATTACAGTGTTATTGTTATTCTTCAAATAGAGAGTATTATGTCACAGCAAACCTATTTAAAAATGGGAAATGTGCTGGTGCCCTTATAGGTAGGTAAAGACAGAAGTGTTCTCTGTTTTTAATGTCCATGAATCATAAGTAAATGTCCACATGTTGTAACTTGGTCCATTAGGACTAATAGCTGCAATGTTCCTAAGGGGGTATAGCAAGATGTGGCAACTCACCCCCTTCATATTGCCTAGGCACTTAGGGAAGGAGGCAACATACACAAATTATTGTCTACTCTTAATACTGTATGATAAATCTAAAAATAAGAAATGTGTGTTCAGAGGGAAAAAAAGATAAGAAATAAAAAATATAAGAAATAGATGGGAGACCAGGACCATCATATATAGAATATAAAGCCCATCACCCTTGCTAGACATATCAAGCCCTGCAAAAGCCTGACCCAAATACACCCCTGAACAGCCAACATAAGTACATTCCCGCTCACATCGACTCATCGAGCAGCACTAGATGCATCTCCCTTTCCACATTGTGTGGCGTTTCCTCCTCCATCTCCCTTCACTGCTGCCAGTGGAGACCACATCCGATCCCCTACCAAGAACACTGCAGTCACCTCCTTCCAGATCGATCGCCACAGCCACTTCATTCCAGAACCGATGCTAATGCACTTGACTGGAGGAAATTCTGTCCCTACATGGCACCAGAGCCAGCAGAGATGTGGTGGCTGCTTGGCCCTGTTGATTCCGTCCCACTCCTCTTCTCTTTGGCATATGAAACTTTCTTCTGCATCTTCCTCATTAATTTTGGTAAGGCAGCGTCAACACTCAACACCTTGCCCTAAGTCAACACTCAACAACTTGCCCTCTGGGAGATCCTTGTCACATACATAGGCAATGCCTTAAACAACATGAATAACTGAACAAATGATATTATTCATGCTAAGCTCCTATAGATGAAAATAAGTACTTTTCCCTGGCAAAAATGAGAAAGTTGAATGATATTAATACCTTCTCTAAGTTCACCATCGCCGCTAACATCTGCTGACAGATCCAATTGTTCATCTATTTCTTTATCAAATATTCCTTTAGAATCAGGTTTTCTCCGTCTTCTTTTGTTGTGGCGCTCTAACTTTCTTCTGCAGCTCCTTTTATCTTCATCAAAATCTAGTAACACATGGAACCTGAAATGGAAATATGTTTCCAAAAGAAAGATAAGACACAAAACTTTATTCCAGCGCACCATAATTCAAGCTATAACCGTGATCAAACTGTGAAAATTGGTTCAGAAAACATCAAATGATCAAACTAAGTTCTGCATATATTCTGCAGACATGCATTGGGTGTTGTAGGCACGACACTCTCCCACACATGGGAAAAGGAGCATTGCCAGGACAAATTGGTTTTAGCAAGGAGCCATTTTTATGGTTCAATCTGTAGCTGAAAATTTTGGAATATTGGATATCCAGACTCTCTTCTGACTCTGGATTCTAATATGTTAAGGGAAATCCTCTCCAAAAATAGAGGGGTGCTAGTTTCAGGAAGAAACAAACCAGTACCTATATTTAAGATTGTTTCCTCTCCCACAGCATGTCATTTTCGCCTACCCAAAATCCACATATCTATAGAGTTACCTGATTTTTGGTTTTCAGCATGCCACTTCATGAAAGAAAGGTTCAATAAATGGTATACTTCTCTCTGTAATCTGAATCAATTATGGCCTATTGGGCTTACAGGTTATCTATTCCCCTGCACAGCTATTTTGCAGCCCCGTATCCACGTATGGTTCTGGGTACGTAATACTTGCTCCAATTCCAAATATATGCGTCTTGCATTCCTTATATTTGTGCAAATATCAATACAAGTTCACAAATAACTTCAAGGCACCTATTGACCTCCTAAATCTTGGTTTGGCCCTACTAAAATTCACCCTGCCTAACAAAGTGCAAATGGATTTTTTTTTTTTTTAAATAGAGAGGTTATGTAGTCAGATTACAAGTATAAGATCGATATATGGAAACAAAAAAACTTACCTGAGACCTACCAGATAAAGAAAGTTTGATGAATAAAAAGCGACCACGAGCATCTGGTAAACCCAACCCCAAAAAGTCAGAAAAGCCTCATCCCACCTCTCCCATTTTACCCTATGGTGGCCACTGTGATACACCACTGCCTCACTCTGCTGCCTCCCACTGCGTGCCACCTCACTTGTCGACATGGCTATGACATGTCACAAAGGCGATAGTGCCACCCTTAGCAATGTCAATGAAGCCAACCACCATTCCTGATCCCTTCTCTCTTGGTTTCCATTTGTTCTTTGCTCAATTTGGCTTCAGTAACCCTTGATTAACATGACCATATAGCAACAGAGATCAAGGCATATAGCAAATCAGATCCCAAGGTTCATGGGTACGTGGGATGAAACTAGTAACTGTAATATGCTCTAGTGTTTCCCTCCTCCCTGATGTTACTGCAACCCATACACTCTGTCTAGTAAACTTTTCCCTAATTGCTTAATTAGATCTCACATGTGTTATAATTCCAACACACGACATAGGGAGAAAGAGAAACATACATAGCAGTACAGCACTTCGAAGTAGTGAATTCGAATATCATTTATGCATTTACAGTCTGTTTGATAAGTGGTCCAACATTTTTGCGCCAATATCATGCACAAAAAGAATAAGCACCAGAGTCCACCTTTGATTTCAAAATTAACATGGACCAACAAAGAGTTGCATCACAGCACACAATACTTGCTGATGTTAGTTCATCAGCCATGTGGATGTGTATGTCAACATATTCATCTGCTTGGAGACAGGACTTCCTAGAGATACAGTTCTAGATCATGCTAGACAAGTTGGAACATCAAGCCGACGTCACAAAAAACAATGACACGATCGATAATTGGATCTCAGGAAACTTTCATGGCTAGCACTTTCATTTAAACCTTGCCATTTCAACACGGAGTAGTACAGCCTGCTACAAAATCTCAGTTCTCAGTTCCAGGTTCTCCAACAATGTGTGGTGTGCAGTTTGCTATAAAATCTCAGTTCTCAGGTCTGGGTTCTCCAACAATGCGTGGTGTTGGTAGTGTTTTGCACCTTTGTTTTGGTTTACCATATGAATGCTGAAAAACATAAATTCTATCGTGATCTATTGTCAATAAAAGATAACAACAGTACAAGCTCCTTTAGAAGTAAAGTGCTGTTTTAGAAATCAATCACAGGAGGACTAAAGGAAGACCTCTGGAAAGCAGCAATGTTGTACTTGTCTTTGGTAAAACGTCCAAACATCGTGTAGGGGTAAAAGGAGAGGCAATCCAAATATCAAGAACTTAAGAATTTAATATTGGTATATACGAGTTGCATCGATTCTGAGCATGCTTGTCTATTCTACAGATATGAATTGATTTCCTACTGGTATTTACAGCAGCTAGTTGTGGAGAAACTGGGGCTTACTTGCCGCACTGCTGGCAGTAGCGCTTCTGGATCCCATCGAGCGTGACAGCGGCAGCATGCGCGCAGCGCAGACACACCCTGTGCCGCCGGTGGTATCCCTTCAGCTCCCGTATGTCGGCCTCACACCCAGGCACCTGGCACTTCATCTCCGCCGCCGCCGGGCGGACACCGCCTGCAACTCCGGCGGCACCGCCTGCAGCTCCAGCTTTGCCCCGGCGGCCCGCAGTCTTAGTCTTCTTACGCGCGCCAGCCAGGAACTCCGTCGCCACGTCCTCCACCTCCGCAGCGGCGACCATCTCGTCCACCTCGGGGCACGCGCACGGCACCCTTCCCGCGAGGTAGTTCGGGCACACCAGCCGCGGGTCCCGCTTCCTGACGCGGCGCCCGATCCCCTGAACCCGAAGAGGGGGCGGCGGAAGCACCGGCCCCTGCTCCGGCTCCAGCTCCGGCTCCGGGTCCACTGGCTGCGGCGGCAGGGCGGGGAGCGGCGGCGCGGCCGCCTCGGTGGGGATGGCTGCTCCTATCCCGGCAGCGTCATCCCACGGGAGGACCAAGGAGTCGTCATCCTGGACGACGAAGTCGAGGAGGTTGCCCCAGTCCCAGATGGGCTCGCCGGCATCCACCGCGCCGCCCCCGCCGGCATCGGGGGCG
Organism: Paspalum vaginatum; assembly: GCA_030272315.1. Classification (NCBI taxonomy): domain Eukaryota; kingdom Viridiplantae; phylum Streptophyta; class Magnoliopsida; order Poales; family Poaceae; genus Paspalum; species Paspalum vaginatum. The sequence continues at coordinate 37,002,144 of CM059020.1, read as the reverse complement.
TCCATTTCCGGATACAGACTACCCCTAGCACCCGCGCGCGTGCACGGCACGATCACCTCCGGCGATTTGGGAATCCCTCACGAATCCGTGGAGGCGGAGGGGACTCGGGGAGCGGAGCGAATGGAATTGGTCCTCGCGTCCCAGCTGGTTGGTGGGCGGCGCTGGACGTCCGGGGACTAAACCCCGCAGGCACTCGCTGACGGGTGGGCCGCCCAGCGCTCGCGTGCGGTTGTTGGGCTGCGGGTGCAGTGGGGGAAGGGTTGGTCCGGTTGAGGAATCTTGACGCCACAGCGACGCCCGGCTGGGCCCGTGCGTCAGTGGGGAGTTGGGGACGGGTCGACGGGCGGCCCGCACGTTGCGCCGCACCCGGCGTCCCGGGCTCCCGGCCTCTTGTTGTTTGGCATCACGGCGGGGCCCGCGCGGTGCATCTCACGGGAGGCTGGCCTGGCGGCCAGACGCGCGTTGACCGTGGGATGGCGATCTCGCGGTTGCCAAGGGGCTGCGACGCGGACGGACGGGAGAGAATGGCGCCGGGCCCGCTCCTGCTGGCGCGTGACATCATGTCGACACTATCTGGGCGCTGTTCTGATGCCTGATGCCTGAAGATAAGCACCATGAACGTCACGAACAAGGTGGTCAACTACCTTTTTTTTGAAAAAAAAGTCATACGGCTTTAGCTTTTTAGATATTCAAGTTAACCACTCGTTTTATTTTCGAATTATTATTATTATGACGACGATGATTTAGATATAATGCTTTTAAGCGTGACTTGAACATTTTCATAATTTTACAACTTTTTGGAATAACACAAGTGGTCCAAGTCGCTAGTAAAAAAAGTTAAACTGGATAGAGCAGTATATACGCGATAAGAACAGTTCATGGGTTTAAAATAAGCTCCATAAAGATATTATTAAAACTTTTTAACTAGCTAGGTGGCCCACTAGGTTGATCAATTGTATTTAATTGTTTTGTTTTATTATTAATGCCCATGTGCATTTTTATATAAGTTATGTTCTTTTTCAATATTTAGTCGGGTGCAAAGGTTCTTTCTTATGGCTACCAACTTGTCACAAAATTTGTAAAAATGTGTTTTGCTCTAGGACAGCAAGTACAATGATGGCTCTCAACAGACCATTTTATTATAAATGACTGAGCCTACTCAAAATTAACAATAGTCTAGAAAATGTTTTACCAACCATCCAACTAAAAATTGCTCTAGCTAGTTGCTAATCTCTCCATTTCAAATTTATAAGAAATTCTAGAATTTAGATATATTAATGCAATATTCTAAGAGTTGGATATATTTATGTCAAAGACTTGTATAATTTGGGAGAGAAAAAACACTAGTTAGCCAACCGTCGCATCTAATATGTAGTTTTTTTTCAAATTACGAGGTACAGACATAGATGCTCACACACATCCGCTCACCTCTATAAACACACGCACGCAGATTCTAAACCGTACGAGCACATGCATCTAACATGTAGTTAGCTTGCCCTTCGAATAAATTATTACACGGTGCCAAATACGAAGTGGTTCTTGCAATTTCTCATTTTCCGTATGACTGCTGCTTGGCAATTGTGTGTGCGAGCAACTGGGCATGATTCTCGCCTTTTCTACACTTTTTGGTTTTCTGTTGAGTTGACTCTTTACCGGCTAGGTTGCGTGCAATACATGCACTCGTACTGGAGGTGGAGGCGCGAGGAAGTGGCTAGAAGCTAGGACCGGGACATGTTGCTCTTTTCTAACCTCTCCATTTTAAATTATACTTGGTTGCCAAATTTGACTCTCTCCCAGCTTATTCAAAATATTTACACAAATATATAAAAATTGAAGTCATGCTTAAATTATATTACATGGCATAGTAAATCATGGTGAAAATAAATGAAAAATAAGTAAGACGAGTGGGTTAAATTTGGCGCCTAAAAATATTAAACAACCTATAATTTAGAATGGAGTGGGTACTTTTCAGCAATCACCAATCACTTTTATGCACGATCTTATTTTTCCATGCCAAACACATGCACGGTCCTCTACTGGCTGATATAATCCACAGTCTAAAATACACATGCATGGTCCAATGTAAATAGGATTAACTTTTTCAAATGAAATCCAGTGAATTCTGGTAAAATTTTACGTACCTGGCCAGTATGAGATGTTATTTCTGGTAATTTTTTTGGAAAATTTTGATCCAAAATTGGAATAGTTTTTAAATATATGTACATATATATAATTGGAAAACCAGATTTTCTGACCAGATTTCGGTGCTTTTCCATCCGGACCCGGACTTTGGTACTTTTGGACCAAAAAATTTTGTTCGACTGTATAAGAGTGGAAATTTTGGAACATTTTTATTGTGTTGTATATACATGACATTAGAAAAAAGACATAATACACTTGTATACATGATTTGAGCATAAATTATATGCATGTCCCATATGCAAAATAGTTTGTGTGTCTAATCTCGAATTCAGAGTTTCATTAATTACTTTAGAAATATCTTTTGCTATGGAGGATTTATAGTATATATCATTTTAATTGTGTTTTGCATTGATATACAAATGTTTTGTTTTAATTATAATAATATTTTGTGTATTAAATATCTGTTATTCATTGTAAACTATCATTTATGAGAATTAGACAAAATGCTATCAACATTTTTTATTAAACTTAATAGATTTTCCTATCATAAATGTCATTTTCCGGTCCAAAAACAACATTTTCCAGTCTGAAAACAGTATTTTCCAGTCTAAAAATTCAGTTTCTGTTTTTTAAATTTGAATGTCTTTTCCAGACATAAAATTCGAATTCTAGTGATTTGTTTCCGGTCCCATAAAAATTTATGTTCCGTCGAAAACTAAAACCCTGGCTGGAAATAGCCTGACAAGTAGAGCACTCGGCAGTGATGTGTTTGACCTTTGTAGAATTCCCAATCACAACTTGTGTGTCGCTTATCTGTAGGTCTATTAGTCCATGTAACCTGTGTAGCTTTTCGTGATAGAAGAAGTGTATCCAACCCCTCCACTAACGTTGTTGTTCAGTTTTTGCCTTTCATTTAGAAACCACATATTTGTCCTATATCAACTCTTAGAATCATTCATTTTCTCATTCCATATGGGTTTTATGGTCGTTTAATCCTACATGTCGACAAGCCCACATGCTAGGGCTATGTTTTTTTGTTTTACTTCTCTACTTATCTTTCTCCTTCATCTCCTATCCGCCGCCTTTCTACTCCTATTCATCACCCCCTTTGTCACTCCTCACATGGTAAGGGGGAGGTGGTCAGAGGAGAAGACAATGGTGAGTGAAGAGACATCGATGATGACACGGGAGGATGCAACTAAAGGAGAAGGCTGCGGCAAGGGAAGAGACAACGACAAGAAACAAAGGAAATGGCGGGGAGGCGGGAGGGGAGAGGGCAAGAGATGCAAAAGAATGAAGTCTAATGCATGGGTCCCATAGCCACAAAGGATCAAAATGCCGTAAAATCACTCGGGTGGCATTTGGAAACAAGTATACAAGAGTATAAGACTCAGATAGAGTAATAGGGCTAGGATATAGATGGCGATGGGTATGTGCTGGACGGGTGGTTCTATTGCATACATGTACCTTCAAAAACATTTATAGACGCTACAATACCCATACTTGTTTCCACTAGGTAAAAAATACCCAACAAGTAACATGCACCCAATATGACACACATTGTTAATATGTTTAAAAACTGAAAGATATGACCTATTCAAAGTCACAAAACATAAAATATAAGTGAATAAAAAATAGAATGTTGATGATAAACAGCAATTAAGTTCACTAACCTTTTTAGGCTAGTATACATACTTTGCTTAATTAAGTAGTGGCCTATTTATGTATTATGCGAGTAAAAATTACCCGCAGGGTACGGGTACCGTGAGTATAACCGCAGGTAAAAAAACTCGCTCCACACCCACACACACCCGTCGGGTATTCGGGTTTTATATACCCATTGCCATCTCTAGGCTAGTATCAACCTCATCCCTTGTTTGGATGAGAGGGCTAGGGAAACATATGTGTTTGCCTAGTCCATATATGCCAGGGATACTATCCCTTGGATAGTACATTGTTAGAGAAATTTTACTAGAACTCTATGTAAGCAGTTGTGTAAGTGCATCTAGTCCTCTTAGTGGGTTTTGGTGATTGGATGACAAACACAATTAAAGGGCTAATGTCCTTGTTGAGTTTGAGTAGGTATTATTGATAGACTATTTAAGCCAAACTCATATAGTGTGCAGTTGAAGAAATAGCAAGCATTTTGTCAAGGCAAAAGAGATAAGAACATATGAACATTATTTCTCGGCTTGCTTGCATAAAGAAGAGAAAATTGATATTGCATGGCATTTATCAAGATCGAAGTATGAGCTAAAAAGATAAAAGATAGAAATGACAAGCAGAGATTAAAATATAAAAGAGAGATGGTGATATGCTTATAATATGGTCTCAATATTGGTGTGCTTGTTTCGACAAAGATTTGGTAGTAACTTAAATGGAAAGATATTTTGGTGAAATTGCCATATGAGAAGATATATGTTCAAGATCTTTATGCATCTCAGAAGATCATAGAAATAGTTCGATTTATCCAAATATTGGCATCTTGGTCAATAAGATAGAAACTTAATCAAGAGTCTATATTTCAAGAGAAGTGAAAAAAAATTGCTTGATTGTTCACACAATTGGGATTTCATTCAATATGAAGAGGAGTTCATTATGACAATTATGATTGATCTTAATATTAACAAGAAAAAGACATGTGTGAGCAAGGACAATGCTAGATGTTTTGGCAATATTGCAAGTTGGCTTACATGTGTTAGAATTTGATGAAGATAGAAAGAAGATGCCCAAGGATTATGAATTTCAATTAAAATAGTTGGAGGTTTTTCTTGGTCAACAATATCAAAGAGAAGATAAAGTTCAAGCAAAATCATATTGTGAAAGAAATGGAATTCAATTTGCGCTTATTTAGGAGCAAGGCTAAGTGTGACTCAAAGTGACAAAGTTGATAAAGAATTAGCAATGACTTAGCTATAAAGGATTAGCAATGGATAAGCGCGAGAAAATAGCTTGGCACCAAGGGACCAAATTCTTGAGTGGTTATAAGTTGCTAAGCATAAATTATTGTTGAATCACAAGGTGGCTTGAGAATTTGAAGAATATCAAGTCACTAGCTCAAAGAGAATAAGCTCAAGATGAAATATGATGGATATTGTTGCAAGCCCGGATTTGGTGAAATCGAAGAAGTGTGGCAAGATTGAAGATATCAAGCTCAAGTGGTTAGACTAGATTTATACTTTAGCCTTGAGTATAGGTACCTTGCACTATCAAGAGGGATGCAACATTGGATATTTTGACAAGTCTCCATGTTCAATCTAACCAAGCCCGTGTGCTAACTTGAGAGAAACACTTGTCACAACACTTTCACTTGGTGGTATTGGAGCTTGTTCTTAGTTGGGTTGGATAGCCCTCTAAATAAGCTTTCTGTAATGTCTAAGATCATCTGAATCGGGTTTCGGAGCAAGAAGTTATGACATTTATAGTGTCTACCTCTCTGCCCATCGGTTCAACCGATGGTCCACTGGTTCAACCGGTCTGCCAGTTCTACTAGCCCATCAGTTGGACCACTGCTCAGAGAAGTCAGGTGCCTTTAGTACCGGTCTGTCATTTCTGCTTGCCCACAGGTTCGACCGGTGGGCACTGCGCAGCACACTAACGGCTAGTTTTTGAGGGGTGAGTATTTATACCCCTTCACCCCTCCTTCCATCGCTGCTCACTCTCCCCATAAGAACACCCTCTTAGCAGCCATTGGAGCTCTCCCTTCTCCCTCTTTGTGAGGTTCCATTGCAAAATCTTTGAGTTGGGTTGAGAGATAAAGAGATTGGGAGTGTGTGAGCACAAGAGAACATCATCCATCCCTTGAGCACTTTGTGGAGCTTGTCAAGCATTCTTAGAGCTTCGTGCTCCTAGGCGGCTAGTCATCGCCCGTCGAAGCACCCATCTCCTTGTGGTGTGCTCCGAAAAGTTTGTATCACCCGCTCTTTTGAGCAACTCATAGTAAGTACTCTCTACCGGTCTTGGTGATTGGGGAGAAGAGGAGAGAGTTTGCGAGTCCAACCCTTAGTGGGTTCCTCGATAATAAGGACGTACAAATACCTTGGTGGTGTGTCCGAACCTTGTGATAAATCTTGTGTCTCGTGTGTTTGCTTGTGGTGCCTTGTGTTCTTCGTGTTCTTAAGCTTCCTCACCTTGTTTTGGAGAAATCTGTGTGGATCTATCATTTGTGCAGGGACCAAGGTTTGCCCCTCTCAGATCTACAAGAGCAAGCCTCAAGGAAGCTCTAGAAACTTACGGTACTAAATTTGCTCGGGTAGATTTAGAGATCAGTTCAGTTCTTTCCGTTGCCCATTTGTTCAACCGATAAGGGCCAGTTCAACCGGTCTGACCAGTTCAACCCACCGGACCAGTTCAACCGGTTTGACTAATTGAACCGGTGATCTACTGATTTTCGCTTCTGGTTTGCGTTATTTTTCAGATTTGCCAATTCACCCCCCCTATAGATGACATCTAGGCCCTTTCAAGCTGCAGTCCAACTAGGGCTCTTACATTGTAACCATCACTTCTAGACTATATAAGGACGGGAGGGCCACCCTAATTGGGGCATCATCTAAAATCTAGGTCACAATGATCTAGATTTGACTAGATTAGCTCAAGGCGGATGTAACACCCCAAAAATTGACCCTGACAATTTTCTCTAAATCCCCCGCTAATTCAAAATTTAATTCTGAATACCTTGCTTGTGGAGTGTGTGTGATGAGCTCAACAAAATCCTATAAAAATTCCAATTCCTTTCCTCAAGTGTCCCAATTCTTTCCCACCTAAACTCCCCTCCAGTCTTTCTCCAAATATTCAATTTCAAGTCCAAAAATTCAAAATAGAAAAAGAAAAAATTTCCTTCCCTCAGCTAGGCCGAAGCCCACCTTTCCTCCTCTCCCCTTCCCGTTCCTCTCCCCGCGACCCAGACGGCCCGCTCCCTCCCCCTTCCGACCTAAGCCGACGCCACCGCGCCCTCTCTCTGACGCCACGGTCCCGCCTGTCAGGCCGCCTCCCTCTCTTTGCCAGCAGGTCCCGCCCGTTCATCGTCTTTCCGGCGCCATCTCGCGTCGGCTTCCGCCTGACAGCGCCCGCCAAGCCATGCCGCCTCCACCCTAGCCCCGCTACGGCTCTACCTCGTCGTCCACCTTACCACTGCGTCAGCGCCACTGAGTCAGCTCGCCGCCAGCACACGTCCGGCCACCACCGTCTTCCCCTTTTCCCCACCGTCGCCACGCTTACAAGAAGCGCAGGCGAGCCTCGCTGCCCTCCCCTCGGACACACGCACATGCGCTGCACGAACACGCGACCTCACACGCCACAAATATCCACACTGGACTGCTCACAGTGGGCTGACCTGCCGCAGTGGACTCCGCCGTGAACCACGGTGAGCACCACCGCCTCACCTCAAATCCGCCCCTCCAAGCCACCATCCCTCGATTGACCCCGCCTCGAGCATCGCCCCTCCGTCCTCGACCAAGCTCGCCTCTTCCTCAGGCCAGAGCCGCACTAGGACACCAGAGTGCCATCGTGCCATAGCCGCCTCTCCCTCGCCGTCGTGCGGTCACCCGCCGCCAGGACCACACACCGCCCTCCTCATCTCCACATCGACCCTATCGGGTTTGCCGCGCAGCCCTCGTCCTCCCTAACCAACCCTGGTCACCAGAACAAAGCCACTGGCGGTGAACCGCCGGCGAGCCACAGCCTTGGCCTCGATGGTGGCCGGTTCAGCCAAACCAGACCATCGTCATCGTCCCATCGCCATCACCCTCCCTGTTGTGGCTCACGCGTGGGGCCTGCTGCCCCGCCGTCAGGTCGCGCCGTTGCACGCTGTCCTACCTGTGGGTTGGCTTGTGAGGTCCCAGGGGCGGAAAGGCAGGCGCGGGCCGAGCCGGGCAGTGAAGGAATGGGCCGCGCGCACCGTTTTCGGCCCACGATGCATTTTCCTTTTCCCTTTTTGATTTATGATTTTCTTTTTCTAAAGAATTTCATATCTCAGTCGATTGGTCCCCGATTTAGGCGGTTCTTGCGCCTAAGTTCTCCATAAATCGAGCTCTACACATCCGTGCACTTCCCATCACTTTTTCACCGCTTCCACGTAGGTTCGTTTAACCGGGCTACACTCAACCCGTTAAATAAACCGTACGTGCGACCTTTTTCCGTAAGGGTTAACCTGCCCCCACCTTTCGATCACAACAATGGATGACTATATCGAGCCCCAGTGCTGCGATGGGTAGATAGAGTCAGAAACTTTTCCTCGATCGCGCTAGTGGTTAGCCGACAGGCACCATAATCGCGAAAGACGAAGTGGTCTTGGCTCTCGACCGGACATCAAACTGCCTGTCCTGTATCGGTTTCGTTTCAGCTAACCTTGTGATAATCTGTCTCGCTCTTCAACCCTTGATGTCCATAGGAATCCTCCACTTCACCATGTGACCTCCACGCTCCTGACGCATTCGCCCTCGTTGCGGCCGTCCGTACCCTCTGCCATGGCGCCTCTGTAACGAGCGCTATTGGGCCCGACAGTATGGTCGGAGGTTTGCAACACAACGCCTCATGGCGCAGCGCCTAGCCGTGAAGCAGCTTAGCTCATTGGATCCAGAGCCGCCGGTATGATTCATCGGTTTACTCTCAAATCTTTCACTCAACACAAACCAAATCCTAGTCGAGCTCATAATATATGCCTTGCTTGTTTGTTTTATCTGTTTGTACGCTTAGGCCCTACCGGAGAGTTCGATTGGTCGAGCCCTCGAAAGGTTCTACTACGAGCTTGGGATCGATACCAGGCAATTATACACGCTACCCCAACTAAGCGAAGGGCAAGTCCACTGGAATCTCCACTTGATACATAAAATGCCTAGTTTTTACACACACAACCCTTTGTCTTGCTAAATGATAAAACATGCATGTTTTGCTTGCTAAAGAAACATGGTAGGATAGCAACCGATGCCAATTTTAGATATAGTGCGCTTAGGTGGATCGCTCACTTAATTCTCTATATCAATCTTGTTGTTGGAAACACGGTGGTGGCTATGGTTGTTTTTGGAAAACACGGGGTAAGACCCCGGCGGACGACTTATGTCGACCATGCCATTGTGTAAAGGGTGGAATGCCCGGGTACTATTATCACGGTTTATTCGGGGTCCGGCCTCGTGGGGTGGTTTGGAAGGTGTGGTTCGGTAGTGAGCGTTGGGGGAGTTTCTGCCCTGAAGGACCGAGTTGAAGTCTCATCTTGCCTAACTCTTTTAGTACAACCACTCGACGCTATATGGAGCAGCACCTAACTGAGCCATAATGGATAGTCATGCAGTTGTCTGCAGTATCGGTGTGGCAAGAAGCTAAGGATTGAGGGCTGGGGTCGCATGTCTACTGGTAGGGCGACAAAGCTATCTAGATCCTCTTGAGGCATTGCTTGATGATAACAGGAAGGCAAATGCTAGATTGGAATTCGGACGCTTATTTGGCCGTAAGCGGTTGAGTCCAACTTGTGGGTCTTAGTACAATCTCTGATCAAAGTATAAACTATCCGGATAGTCCGTTGTCCATAGGTATGGATGAGTTATGGCTTAGTTTCGTCAACTGGATGTTTTATGAAAATGGGTTGTAATTGGGTTTGGTGGTTCTGTGTGTTGAGAAGCTACGGGGCGTGACCCAGTAGCGTGGTGGAAACTTGGTTTGGTTTTGCTTTGAGCCATGTGGGGCCCCTTAAGTGGAAAGATTGTTTTTCTAAATTAAAATTTGAACTACTAAATCTTGCATATGAAAATGTTTTCTAGCAAATTATTCCGAGCTCTAGATACGCCTTGCATGTAGTGATAGCCGTTACCCCAATTCCTTACGGAGGAAAGTGGGCTTGCGGAGTATGTTTCGTACTCAACCTTGCTTTGTTGTTGGTTTACAGAGAAGACAAAGTCGTCGTGATCATGAACTTGTAAGGGTTACGGCCTATCCCCAACTGGTGTCGTAGGGAAGCTTGGGTCTACGTTTAGTTCCGCTGCTATTGTTGGTTCGTGTTGTGCCCCATTTGGCCTATCCCGTTAGGGCAAATCTGTACTACTCTGATGTAAGAATATTGTTATCATACCCTAGGAATGATAATAAAGCATATTTTAGTCCCATTATGGATGTGGGGCGCTTCAGTGGATCACATGGATTCGCCCTGCCGGCCTGCGATCTCGAGCAATATAGCATACACAAACCCATACAAAATATAGGGCATGTGATTTGGTGGTCTGAACAAGTCTAAATCATCGTGTTCATCGTTTTGTGTGACCTTTGCAATCTCATCATCGACCCCATCGTTCTCAGACCCATCCTTCAATCCTTATGGCTCTATCCTTTTCTTTAAACCAACACTACCAAAAACACCACCTCTAGAAGTGGGAATGGATCAAGATCATAACCGGAGTCCAACAAAATCCAACTACATTCTAAGTGCAATCAAACATTGAGGGTTTTTATTGATTGACGATGAACAATTAAAAGTCTCTAATGGACTTATTTGAGCATGAGCACAGAAATATTGTATATTATTGATTAAGCATGCTCATGAATGGAGACAGAGAGAAGAAAAGTGAAAAGGATTGCTTTAGAGGACTCTCAATTATTTATCTCAAGAATTCGGGCGCTAAATTTGTTATCCAAGCTTCGAGGCTTAGTTTTTTATTTATCATTGATTTAGGAAAATCCGTACTCTGAAGAGGGATAAAAAAGGTATGATCTTAGTAGTACCATGGCTCAATAGTTCGAGAAATCCAATTCACATAGTCAAATTCTCCCACACATGGTCTTTCAGTTGACCTTGAGTGAGCCTAACCACACTTGTATTCCCTCTCAGTTTTTTTAGTTGGCCCGACCGATGTTCTTCACTTAACCAGTTTGGGCTCTCGGCCAATTTTTCTGTGAACCCTGCTCGACAAAATCGGTTCAACCGATATAAGGAATTTTAACCGGTTGAACTCTCAGGTTTTAGTTTTCAATTAATCCCAGTTGAACCTTACTCCCCCATTCAACCTATACTCACTAGTTTCACCCAGTAACTGCTAGTTTGAGAGGGGCTGGTATATATACCCTTCGTACCCCTTCACACACTCTATCTCTTGGCACTCCATACAACCCGAGACACTTTGAAAGAGCACTCCTTTCTTCAACATCCCTCTCACTCACTTGAGCTCAAATCCATCCAACCTTTGAGTGAGTTTGTGAGGATTCAAGAGAGCATCCAAGAACTACATATCCTATCTCTCTTGTTCATTTGAGCTTTAGTGCACTTCAAGCATCTCAGCGGATTTGTTACTCTTTGAGCTCTATGCTCCAAGACGGATAGGCGTTGCCCGTTGTAGCACTACCCCCTCGCCTAGTGTGTGGTGGTGCTCCGAGAAGTTTGTATCATCCTAGTTTGTGCGAGAGCAACATAGTAAGTGACCTCATCCTTGATCCTTGAATCGAAGAGGGTGGAAATGGTTGGAATAGACTTGGCTCTTTGTGGGCTCCTCAATGGGGAAGTAGGGCTCCTTTGTGGAGTGACCGAACCTCCGATCTAAATATGTGTCCCCATGTGCTTTTGTGTTGTTCTTGCTCATTTTGTTCTTAGGGTTCTAACGTGCTTGTGGAGACACCTTCGAGTACGTGGACCTCTTTCTTATGAAGGTTTCTAGACAAGCCCCTTGCAGATCTACAAGGTTGAACATCAAGGAACACTCTCCAACTCATGGATCCAAGTTTAATTAGCTAGATTTGTTGATCAATTCAGTTTATTGTTCCCTGTATAGGTTGAACCGGCCTAGGGCAAGTTCAATCGATTTGTATTGATTTTGTTTGATTTTGATCTTTGAGGTAACTTTCATACATAAAAAGTCCATACCCAATCCAATCCTATACAAACTACAATTAATCCAAACCTAGCAACTCTAATCCAACAAACGCAGTGAACGCTGTGGCAGAACCGCCTAGATTAATCCGGATTTAGTGCTTAATCACCAGATCCGGACTAACCTCGGTAGTCCTTCAGGATGTAGGTATCCTGACTTGGCCTTCCCATCCGGATCGAGCTTGATTTTTGGGGCGACTCTCAAAGGAGTCCACAGGTTACAACATACACATCACATTTATTACACAAGTTAAAATATTACACATAGGTTTTGGTACTTATTACATTTCGGCTGATAAGTTCCTCAGCCATTAAACAAAAGTAGCATAGTTCTCATGTTCCTTCAACTCACGCACACACCTAACTGCTCCAGAGGTAGCCAAGCTTAGATCAGAAGAAAGGAGGATTCAGATAAGGCTCCCATTCAAACCAAGTGTATTCTGCACCTAAAAAAGCATAGGCAAGAAGCCTGAGTACTAGTTACTCAGCAAGACTTACCCGACCACTGGATCGAAACCCGACTTCCTAACTCAAGGCCGGGGTGATTAGGTCAACTCACACTGCGGCAGGCCTAATAGTAAATCCTTAGCTTTAGAATTTAGTTCACCCTTTTAGTTATTACCTGATTTCTGCTAAGTTATTCCTATTCTACTAACCCACCAGAATCCACCAAGACAAACATGTTGTCAAACATTCAAAATTTACAAGATCAAATCTCTTACTACGATGTTGGTCGCGATCAGGCAGCTTACAACCGGCAAGCCACAGACGATTCGAATCGGTTTTCCACCTCTCAAGAGGGATACTCAGACACCCGTCGTATGTGTGTACACCGACCCCACATACGACAACCCAACATCCAGTGCCACCTAGCCGGAATCATCCTCACCGAACCCGGGTGTCAGTCCTTCGACACCCGCCCAACCTCCTCCTTCCAGTTGGTCTCGTCTAGTTCCGAGCTTAGGTACAACAGGACGAAAGGCTTACCGGAACCCGTTAAGGACGGTAAGTGAATGAGGTGCGTTCGGCCCAACCAGGCCACACATCGGACGGCCTTATGCGACACACGCAGGATCAGGGTCCATAGCAATTAATCATAACGTGTAAAGTATGAAAGCGAAACTGATCCCGCCGCATGCCTGTCAAATTATTATCATCTTCTTATTCTCAACCAAAAACTTGCTGTAAATGATTTCCTTCCTAGCCTTTTGCCACCTAAGCCATTTACTGAGCATAGGATTATATGCTGGGTAATGAATCATCATGCTCTAGGGTTTCAATCAACTCCTAACTCTAATGCACAAGCATAACTCTGATTTAAATTAAGAATTAAGAAAACTAGGTAATGCACCGGGGCTTGCCTTGAGTCACGGGATCCGCCTCTGTCGGTGACTCGGAGTCCCCTCCTGCAGGTATGAAGGATGCCTCGGTCGCACCGGCTTTCGGATTTTCCGTTGCAGTGGAAGACTCTTCAACGGGAAGCGGTGGGACCAACGTGCCTAAATTGATGACATGCAGGAGTTTTAAAATATGAGGATGATCAACATGTTGAAAAAGTAAAATGTATCATTTTATAAAGAAAAAGGGTGCTTGGGGTTAAACATGGATATTTTTCGAATAAAGATAATTGTCCTAAGCTTTAAATGAATTACCAGGTATTTTTAAATAATTTTAAATAATTTTTAAAGCTTAAATGAATTTTCTAGGAATTTTTGAATAATTAAAATGGATTTTTGAATTAATTTTCTATTTTCAATGCACTTTATGAATTTTTCTGCACTTTTTAAATAAAGTCTAAATTTTTTTAAAATATATAAACTCTAATTTACTTTCTTTTTGGAATTACCAAATTATTTATATGAATTAACAAATAATTTTTCTAGTTAAAATAAAACATAATACATTAAAGCAAAATAGATAAACAATTTAAATTTAAAAGAAAAAAGAAAAACAGAATTACTGTTGAAATTCGGCCCAGCCCACAAAAAAGAAGAAAGCAAAAAGTTCTAATTTCCCACTCCAAAAATCGTCTCGGTTTCTTTTCGGCCTGGCCCGGCCCGAAGTGGGCCGGCGGCCTATTTTCTACGGCGCGGGGTGCGCGCTGTCGCGGCGCACCCGATGCGCGTGTCGGCGGGGACCCTAGGGGCTCCCGCGCGCGGGGACCGCGGCGGCGACGCCGCGGTGGCCGCGGCGCCAGGCGGGCTCCGAGCTCTAACGAGCTCGGGCCGGCGCCCGGCGTGGCGCAGAGGGAAGGAGTGGGGTGGGGGCGTGCTTACCGGCGCGGTGTCGCGGAGGTGACGGCGGCGGAGACGGCGGTGACGGCGTGGGGCTGGGGGACGGCGTGGCGCGGGAGCGGGGGAGTGCCGCTCCCCGCGCGCCGCGGGGAAGAAGACCCCACCCCCGCGGTCCCACCTATCAGCGCCGCCTGACAGGGGGCGCGGGTGGCGGGAGGGCTGGCCGCCACGTGGGCCGCCGCCCCCAGCTGGGCCTCGCCCAGCGGGCGCGTGGCCGCGGGCTGGCCAGCCGGCCCGCGGGGCTTCGCCCTGTTTTTCTTTTTTTTTACTTTTACCCTTTTCATTTTTAACCCTAGATTTTGACATATTTTGACAGGTGTCCAAAAACAAAAGTGAAAAGGCTTAATTTTAACTACCCTTTCACATTTTTGCCCCTGGAAAACTCTAAATTTTTAAAAAGGCCTCAAATTTAAATTTGAATCAAATTTTTGAGAGAAAATTAGAGTAAATTGCAAATGCACTTAAGTGTTTAGAAAATTACGGAGTATTACAAATGCGAGCTCGACTTAGTGGGTGATGGGTGGCTGAACACAAATGGGGTTACCGCTACAGACATTGGAGAAGCATAGGTGTTACGCGAGGATGAAGATCAGGTGGAGCAGCTTGGATGCGATGAGGAGCTGCTAGGTGAGGACTAGGAGGACACTATCGAGGAGTAAGTCATCAAAGTCGCTAGTGTCCAACACCTCTCATCTTGTAATTGTATGCGAGTGGACGTATTTATCAATGCCACCTCCACCTGCGACCGAGGTGAGAAAAAACCTTCCCATGGAAGGTGGGGACATAGACGATGCATCCGATGAGAGTTCTAAGGAGGCGCCGATGGGGAGTGTGGCATGGGTTTTTTTGAAACACAGTATATATGTATATATGTTCACACATGCACATACATTTATCCCTATAAACATATGCACCCACGCACGCATGGACACTCTATCCTTATGAGCATCTTCGTAAGAGTGGCTGGACCAGCATCTCGAGATTGACAAATCCATGTCAGACGCCTCACTAGCATGGGCTTGGGGCTGCAGATGCAGATGAATGGGAGAAAGGGATCACCGGGATCACAGATAGGAGGGCGAGGTCACCAGCAGGGAAGGCACGCAGGAAGCTAGAGGAAGATTTCTACGAAAGTTCGAAGCTGCTGGATGTAAAGCAGATGGATATCTGTGAGAGGATCTTATGTGTCGCCTAGAGAGGGTGTGAATAAGAGTTTATCTGAATTTTTATCAAAACTAGGCAGCAGATAAGTCTGTAGACCAATGTACTCTGAGATAAACTAGATTATGTGAACTATATAGATAGAGCTACAAAAGTCAAAATAAATAACATTTACTTGAACCAAAATATGGAGAATGAAGCCTTGGTTAGTTCCCTTGTGATTCCTTCACCTAGAATCAAGCTCACAAGTAGTAGATCGGGTGAAATCTTGAATTGTAACAACGAAATATGAACAAAGTAAATCACAACCCAAGGAGACAACTATTTTTAATCCAAAGTTCGGGCACTCTGCTAAAGAGTCTGTACATCTCCATTGAGGAGCTCAAAAATAGCCGGGTCTTCAACCCTTTCCTCACTCCCAAATCGCACAAAGCAACAAGGACTTACTCAATCTTCATAGGGAGATACAAACTTTCCAAAGCTTCTCACAATAACCTTGAGAGCTTTCGAGCGACCACTAGTCGTCTAGAAGTTCTTCACTCCAAGAGTAACAAATCGAAGTCATGGTGTGAACTTGCCTCAAGAACCACAATGAGCCCAAGCAAGAGAGGAGAGCACAAAGGAAGAGCCCGAGCTTGGGATCTTCACCCTCTTCCTCAATCCTAAGAATCAAAGGCCAAGAGCAAGCACAAGGGGAGGAAGTGGGCAATCGAATTTTTCTGAGTTCTTGGTATAGGGTTTGGTTTGGAATGAGCATGGGTGAGTGCTAGAGGTGAATGGAGTATATATACTCCTCCACACGAAAAGAGCTGTTGCACTCAGATTTAGTGCAGACTTGAAGTCTCTAGGTTAAATTGGAGTATCTGAGTTTGATATGTGCAAATAAACAGCCACCAAAATAGAGAATGCTGGGGTAGATACTGACTCGGATACTCTGTGTTGGCAGACTAAGGATACAAAGAATTGGACAGAGGCACTAGGTCAGATACTGACTCGGATACTCTGAGTTGACAGACTAACTAACATCAAATTGGACAGAAGCACTGGGTCAGATAGTGACTTAGATACTCTGAGTTGACAGATTATAGAAATATGTATAAATGAAGTATTTGGTGGATGGCCTTAGGTAAAATGAGGCAACCGCATTCCTAAACTTGCTCCCTCTTAATAGTATGACTTTTCCTAACCCAAAGCAAAAATAAAATACTAATTAAGCACTTGCTTTGACTCACCTTATTTTCTTGTGCACTTGAATATATTAATCAACATGAGAGCAAGTAGCACAAGTTCTTCTCATCTAAGCCATTACCACCACTTAGTAACCATATGAAATCTTGTTAGATTAATGACCATGTCTTTCCAATCATCTTCAAATTCATCAAATCAGGACTTGCAACAATATTCATCATGTTTCATCTTGAGCACATTCTCCTTAATCTAGTGACTTCAGATGCTTCAGATCTTCAAGCCAACTTGATTCTTAATTATTCAACAATAGTTCATGTTTAGCAACTTGTACCACTCATGAGTTTGGTCCCTTGATGCCAAGCCATTTGCTTGTTCTTCTCCATTCCTAATCCTTCGTAGCAAGCCATTGCTAATTCTTTACCAACTTTGTCACTTTGAGTCACACTTAGCCTTGCACCAAAATAACCACATATTGAATTCCATTTTTTCAACAATATGATTTTGCTTGAACTCCATCTTCTCTTTGATATTGTGGACCAAGACAACCCTCCAACTATTTTTTATTGTAATTCACAATCATTTGTCATCTCCTTTCTATCTTCATCAAATTCTAACACATGTAAGCCAACTTGTAATATTGCTAATACAACTAGCATTGCCCTTCTCACACATGTCTTCCTCTTGTCAATATTAAGATCAAACATAATTGTCACAATGAAATCTTCTTCATATTGAATGAAATCCCAATTGTGTGAACAATAAAGATATTATCTTCACTTCTTCTGAAATATAGAGCTATTGATTATGTTTCTTTCTTATTGACCAAGATGCCAATATTCAGATAAACCGAGGTATTTCTTTGATCTTTTTAGATGCATAAAGCTCTTGAACATATATCATCTCATATGACAATTTTGATCAAAATATCTTTCCACTTAAGTTACTACCAAATCTTTGTCCAAACAAGCAAATCAATATCGAGACCAAATTATAACCATTTCTTAATCTCTCTTTTATAATTGAATCTTTGCTTATCATTTCTTCTTTTCTCTCTTGGCTCATACTTCAATCTTGATAAATCTAATGTAATATCAATCTTGTCTTGTTTATGCAAGCAAGGCTTAAGTGAAACGAAATAATGTTCATATGTTTTTGACTTTTTTGTCTTGACAAAATGCTTGCTATTTTTTCAATTGACACACTATGTGAGTTTGGCTTAAATAGTCTATGCATAATACCTACTCAAACTCAACAAAGACATTAGCACTTTAATTGTGTTTTTCATCCAATCACCAAAATGTTAACCCACTAAGGGGACTAGATGTACTTTCAATCCGTATCCAACCATGTCCAAATCCAAGTGCAAAGATTCAATTGGATCTTGGATCGGGTGCAATCCAACACCATGTCTAAGGACGTCATGTTTAGGGTCTATTCGTAACGAGAGAATTTCATATGAATCGTGCAGAAATTTTATAGAAAACAGTTGGAAAAATGTGTGAACGGAAAAAATTTCCTGTGTTCCAAACATGCGCTCTTTTTTGTTTTGGGAGTCGAGGGATGATGGTACCTACCTAGGGAAGAAACCGAACCACTGTGACAGTTGGAGGGGGTGGAAGGACTTATTCCATTTGCGACCTGTCATGAGTCATGGGCGAATTTATTTCCACTTCAGAAAAAAAATTGTGTGGGCTTCTGGGCGTTCAACCATGCCGAGCCGATCGTATTCCAAACTCGCGCAACAACGGCCCAGCTGAAGAATCACATGCACAACACCACAGTCCACAGCTGGCCGCGTGCGCTCCTTCCCGTCCACTCCTGACTCAGTCCCCACGCCGATCCCCTAAACCCCTCGCGCCGCCGCCGCTGATCTCCCATCCTCGCCCTCCGCCGCCGCTGCCGCCTCCCATGTCCCGTCGCTCCGCTTGCTCCCTCCTTCCCCTGCTCCGCCGCCGTGGACTTCACGACTCCACCACCCCTCGGTCCTTCGCCTCCGTCTCCGTCCCACCCGACGCGATCCCCTCCACCTCCTCCCCGTGGCCGCCGCACTCCCCGCCTCCTCCTCCTCCTCCTCCGCCCGATCCCTCCGGGACAAGGAGGCCAGCGTCTTTGTCTCCAACCTCTCCACCGCTCCCGCCCTTCACGGAATCCCAGCTACGCGCCGCCGTCTCCTCGGTCGCCGCCTCCCTCCTCGCGCTCCCTGGACCCGACCCGGACCCGGTGCCCGCCCTCCACGACCACTCCTTCCCCGTCCTCCTCGCCGTCTCGCCTCTTGCTTCGCTCCAGCTTCTCTCGCAGCTCCGGTCGAGGCCGCAGCTCGGGCTCGCCGTGTTCTCATTCCGCCGCGGGCTCTCCCCGCCCCCCACGCTCGGCGAGTTCACCCTCGCCATCTCGCTCGCGAGCCGCGCGCGCGATCCTGCCGCGGCCGCCGCGCTATTTACTGCCGCCGCCGCCTCCCACTTGCCCGACCAGGGGCTCTACAACGCTCTCATGGCGGCGTACATGCACGCCGGCCTCATCGACAGCTGCCTCAATACTTTCCACGCGCTGGAGCGCGACTCACGGTGCGGGCCGCCCAACGTCGACTCATACAACATCCTCATTGCCCTATTCGGTCGCTCCCTTCTCGTTGACCACATGGAGGCCACGCTCGGGTCGCTGGATGCTTCTGGGCATCCCCGCACTATAGGTACGTACAATGCAATCATCGCTGGGTACCTCACCGCTTGGATGTGGGACAAAATGGAAGCGGTGTTCCAGGGGATGCTGTCGGGTCATGTTGCTCCAGATGCCACTACGCATCTGCTGATGTTAAGAGGATATGCACATGCCGGGATGATCTATAAAATGGAGCAGGCTTATGAGCGTGCTTGCAAGAATGCTGGAAAGGTTGACATTGTGCATATACGTGCAATGCTATGTGCATACTGCAAGTTTGACCATGTAGATAGAATCCAGAAGATTGAGGAGTTGCTGCAGCGGTTGGGTCCTAATGATTACAGGCCATGGCTAAATGTGCTGTTAATAAGGGTGTATGCTAAGGAGGGGTTAGTTGAGGGGATGGAGATGCAGATTGCTGAGGCGTTGGATCGCAATATCATTGTCAACACAGTGCAGGTGATGCGGTCCATCATAACAAGCTATTTTCAGTTGGATGCAGTCGACAAACTCGCATATTTTGTCCAACGGGCTGAGGAGGCTGGGTGGAAGCTGTGCCGGAGCTTGTACCACTGCAAAATGGTGATGTATGGGAAGCATCACCGGCTGGAAGAGATGCATGGGGTGTTGGATGAGATGGAATCTTTTAAGTTTGACCGGACAAAGAAGACATTTTGGATCATGCACAAGGCATATGTTAGTTGTGGGCGGGGGACTGAGGCTAATACTATACTTGGCATGATGTGGAAGCATGGGTTTGGACTTCCTCGCAATATATCTCTTCAATAACCTGTGAGTCGATACTCCATTCCTATTTCATAATCGTTTAGCAGATTCACCAATGCTATGTACATTTTATTTTTAATTAATGTTTATGTCGCTGCAATTATATATATTCACATTAGCATTTTAAGTTTAAAAAGCTAGGCAGGTGATGGGACTACGGTAAATCTGAATTTAGTGGTATTAGGTATTTTCTGTGCAGAAGGAAAAGTATCTAGACCTACCACATAAATATCCAATCAACGTGTGATCAGGTTCTAAGTATGAGATGTTATCATAAACGAGTTTTGTAATGGTGCTGGAGCATCCAGGGTCCTATAAGCAGGATTTGGCTAGGGGACTGTTAGGTTATTAGATACTTGCTAAGAGGTTAAAACAATGAACAATGCCTTCTATTTCATCTTTCTTGAACAAGATAATTCAATAGCAGGGTGGTATAGCATGTTTACTCGTTCTTGAGCTTCAAGACCCATTATTCTGAACAGGATGATGCCTGAATGAGTTTCATTTATGACTTTGCTTTTCTATGTTTTCACATATTTGTCCCCCATTCTAGGTTCTATGACTACGACAGCATCTTGGAGTTAGGTTTTATTGTTGATATACATATTTTTATAGCATATACTATAAGTAACCGACACACTATCACAACCATGTAGGTAGCAGGGGAAGTTTTTCTTCTGTGATGTTGAGTGCAACCATGGGAATTTTTCTTTTGTATTGAAGCTCATTTTATTCATATTAGCGTTTTTAGTGTTTATGATTTCGTGATGTTGAAAATTGTTAGTTCCTAACATACATGATATTTCTCTAAAAAGACCGTATATAACATCTTGAGGGCTCTGATCGAAAACTTATGTTTAGGCACAACATGTAATGACGTAATGATGATCATCTCCTACACATATTACCGTTAAGGATAGATAGATTCCTCACCATTAGTATTAGGCCCGAGATCACTAGATGTGCTGTGTTATTGTCTATTGGGAACCTTATCGAAAACTGAATATTAGTGCAACACTTAGATGTACAGGTCCTAGCACAACGCTTAGTGCAACCTTCGGAGCAGGAGCTCATCTCCGACGCATTTGGACAGAGCTTGAGCCTTGAGGCCTTGTGGAGGGATGGGAATCAAAGGCCTTGACACCTGTCGGAGGAGACTGGCCCTAGTCATGCTAGGGGCGGGAACCGGCGGCGCGCTCGTATTCTCCGCAGCGGCAGCGGCACCAGGATGAAAAAAAGCTGTGGATTTGTGTTTTCACGTTTTCGCGGGCACGCCTGGGAGACTTAGGGGAGGGAAGGTATATCGTAACCTAGGCCTGGTGGTAGTGGGGGAAAGGTCCAGCCCATGGACCAACTAGAGGTGTGCAGAATCAGCCCAGTAAACAGCTGCAACTCTAGTCGTTTTTCGGCCTAATCGGACGAATAATCGTGACTAGTAAACGACTAGTTGGACGACTAGAAAACTAATCGCTTTGACCTACTCGACCCCCCTGATCAAAGCCGGAGTACCGATCAGGACGACTGATCGCGATTAGTCGGACAACTTGATAACATTTAGTAACTAGTAAGATCTGCAACTGAAAGCGTTCATGCAATCTATTAGGCCCTTTATGGTGCTATCATTCATGTGGTTACAGAATAACTGTGGGCTCTGATGCTAATTTATTTAGTTAAGGGTCATTCATTTATGCTATATTGCTGTACGTAGGTTCATATCTAGATCAAGATTTTAAGGAGTCCCTTTATAAATAAGTTGGAAAGAGTGAATTAGCCTCTCCTCAGGCTAAAATGTTGTAATTATCCCAGTCTTTGGTTTGGTCTTTATCCTAATGTCCACCCATCCCTCCTTCATTTACGATCGACCGGCCCTCCTTTATGTGGTTTTAATCCCGTAATCATCTGGTGATTGTTACATTTTGTACTGTCACAATGTATAGAATTATATGCAACATCGTTTCAGCATTGTGACCAAGTTTAAATTGGAAGTATGATATGCTACTGTAAACAATATTTTACAATGGTGTTCAAACATCTTTGGTTATCTCAAGTAGTCTTTGTCTGAGGAGCTGTATGGGTTTTTTAGTTCTTCCCTAGAGATTCGCAACAAAGGACAATTCCTTTAATTTTTCTCTTTCGTGAAAAGGGTATATTCTAAGCTTCATGATTGGATTATGAATTGTTTTTGCTTGTTCTTTTACCTTTCTTCAACCCTTCTTGAAGCAAACCATTGCTTGTGTAGAGAATCAGTTGGGGTTTATGAACCATACTTTACAATGTCTTTCTGCTAGAATGGGATGATTAATTATTCCAACCCTAAGGGTGGTAGGATATAGTTAGAGTACATGGGCCGGATACATACATGGGCTGGATAGACACACTCCAACACCTCGTCGCAGTCTTGAACTTCCGGCGCAGCGGAGTTTAAGACTGGACAAGAAAGAAAACACACACAGAGCCAGTACCCCCTGCAGTCTCAAGCACTAGCCATGGCTGATGTTGAGGCTGGAACGGAACTCGGAGAAGGTCGAGGAGGGTAAACCCTTGGTGAAGATATCGGCAAACTGAGAGGTGGTCGGGATGTGCAGAACCCGAACATCGCCGATGGCGACCCGGTCGCGAAAGAAGTGCAGGCCGATCTCCACATGCTTGGTCCGCTGGTGCTGAACCGGGTTGGTGGAGAGGTACACCGCGCTGACGTTGTCGCAGTAGACAAGAGTGCTCCTGGCGAGAGGGCTGTGAAGCTCAGCCAGGAGCTGTCGGAGCCAGGAAGCCTTCGCCACGCCGTTGGCAACAGCCTCGGTACTCCACCTCGGCACTAGTGCGGGAGATAACCGGCTGCCGCTTCGACGAACATGAGACAAGGTTGCCGCCCAAGAAGACGGCGTAGCCGGAGGTGGACCGGCAGGTGTCCGGACAACCCACCTAGTTAGCGTCGGTGTAGACGACGAGGTCAGCGGAGGAAGACCGGTGGAGAAGCAGGCCGTGGTCAACTATGCCAGCGGAGGTAGCGGAGGATCCGCTTCAGAGCAGTGAGATGTGGCTCTCAGGGATTATGCATATGAAGGCAGACCTGCTGAACCGCATAAGTGATGTCCGGCCTGGTGAAGGTGAGGTACTGCAGGGCACCAGCAAGGCTCCTGTAGGCAGTAGGATCTACAACTGGGGTGCCCTCATCCTCTGACAGCTTGGCCTGGGTGTCAACAGTGTGGAACAGGGGTTGCGGTCAGTCATCCCTGCCCACTCCAGGATATCGAGAGCATACTGCCGCTGGTGGAGGAGAAGCCCGGAAGGACGGGGCTCAACAGTGACACCCAAGAAGTGATGGAGCACACCAAGGTCCTTCATAGCAAACTCCTGCTGCAGGGATGTGATGATGCGCTGCATCAGGTGCTGACTGGAGGCCGTGAGTACAATATCATCAACATAGAGCAGCAGATATGCAGTCTCATCCCCACAGCGGTAGACAAACAGAGAAGTGTCTGACTTGGCCTCAGTGAAACCCAAAGACACCAGGAATGAGGCAAACCGAGAGTACCAAGCACGAGGAGCTTGTTTCAAGCCGTAGAGGGACTTGTTGAGCCGACAGACCATCTCAGGATGAGTAGGATCTACAAACCCCGCCGGCTAATTGCTGTAGACTGTCCTCAGTCAGAGTGCTGTGAAGAAACGCATTCTTCACGTCGAGCTGATGTACAGGCCATGAGCGTGAAAGAGCAAGCGAGAGAACTGTGCGCACTGTAGCAGGCTTCACCACTGGGCTGAAAGTCTCATCATAGTCCACGTCCGGGGCGCTGGGTGAAGCCTCGGAGAACCTAGCGAACCTTGTAACGATCCAGGGTACCATTAGCTCGGTGCTTATGCGTCCAAATCCACTTGCCTAGTGACCACATTGCAACCAAACGGACGCGGCACCAGGTCCCACGTCTGGTTGGCAAGAAGAGCCACTGTACTTATCTTACATCACGCGACGCCAATGAGGGTCCGCCAGGGTGTCACGGACGGAAGAGGGTATAGGAGAGATCCGCGGCTCGGTGACGGTAGCGGAGAGGATCACGGGCCGAAGAACACCAGCTACCCGCCGCGTCACCATGGGATGAATATGACGAGGATCCCAATGGAGGGCGGGCGGGTGGTACACCGACGGCTCGTCGCGAGAGCGGGTCGGGGCACCACGAGGCGGCTCCTGTGGAGGCGGCGGCACCGGCGGTGTCGGTGTCGAGGGTGGCGTCGAGCTTCAGTTGTAGACTCGCACGGGCTAAGCGTAGCGCGAGGGAGGCGCCGGAGACGGCACTGAAGGTGCCGGTGGCGGCGCTGAACGACGCTGGTAGACACGCACGGGTTGCGCGTAGCGCGCGGAATGCGCTGGAGACGGTGCCACTGGGGCCGTGCATGGCGCAGCGGGAGGCGACGGCGCCGCGCGGGAGGCGCCGGAGACGGGGCCTCCGAGGCCGCGCATGGTGTAGCGTGGGGCGGCGACACCGCGCGTGGTGCATCAGGGAACTCCAAGGCCGCGCATGGCGCAGCAGAGACCGCAGGAATCGGTGTCAGCGCATTAGGGAAACACACTGGTGAAGGACCTGCAGGACACTGAGACAAGGGTGGCTAAACCACCTGGTCAGTCGTAAACAAGGACTCCAACTCGAGGTCGGAGGTGGGGGTGGAGGTGGTGGAGAAAGGGAAATCCGACTCGTCAAACACAACGTGGCGGGAGATAAGGATTCCGGCGAGAAGTGAGGTCAAAGCAACGGTACCCCTTGTGGTCGGGGGAAGTAACCAAGAAACACACAACGAGTCGAACGGGGCGCCAGCACTGTGGGGAGCAGTGGCGGAGGTGTTAGGGTAACACGCAAACCCGAAGACACGGAGGTGATCGTAGCGAGGAGGGGTACCGAAAAGAGCGTGGTGAGGAGTGGGAGCTGGGGAAGCAGTGGAGGGTAGGCGGTTGAGCAAGTAGGTGGCGGTGTGGAGACTCTCTGCCCAGAAACGAGCAGGAAGAAAGGTCTGGAACAGAAGAGGGCGCATGACATCGTTAGTGGTGCTAATCATCCGCTCAGCCTTGCCGTTCTGAGGGGAGGTACAGGGATAAGACATGCGCAGCTGGACACCACGAGAGAGGAAGAAAGAGCATGGAGACGTTGTTATCGAACTCACAACCGTTGTCACACTGGACGGCCTTGATGGTGAGGCCGAACTGAGTGCACACCCAAGCGAAGAAGTGAGAGATTGTGGAGAACGCCTCAGATTTGGAGCTGCAAAGGAAAAGTCCACTAATAATGAGAGAAATCATCCACCACCACTAGATAATACATTATAACCAGAAATGTTGAGTACAGGAGAGGTCCACAGTTCACAGTGAACGAGATCAAAAATATGAGCCGCATGAGAAAAAGTAGGAAAAGGAAAGTCTAACATGGCGGCCCAACTGGCACGCATGAACAGATGCTCATCAGGAGCCCTAGTACAAGGAACATCTGCACTACGACTAAGCTGAGCCAAAACGTCGCGGCCGGGGTGACCAAGGCGGCGGTGCCAAGTAGTAGAAGAAGGAGTGGCGGCGAAGGCAGCTGATGAAGAAAGTGAAGGAGAAGTCGAGGGCGGTGCAACGGAAGTGGGAAGCCGAAGGGTGTAAAGGGGCCCTGTGCTGTCACATCGGAGAAGTGGACGCCGGGAAGCCGAATCCTTCACAGTAAGACCAGAGGAGTCAAATTCGACAGAATAGGAATTGTCAGCTGTGAATTGGCGAATGGTAAGAAGATTATGAACCATGGGTGCAACAAGAACATTGGAAAGGTGAAAAGAACCATGAGTACCCGCATTACCCAACGGAGGTGACAGGAAGACAAGACCCATTTCCGACCATGATGGAAGAAGGGCAAGAAGGATGGGGAGGCTGGACAGAAGAAAGAATACCAGCATCTGGCGTGGTGTCGAACGAGGCGCCCGAGTCAGCGATCCAGTCGGTACTGACTGGCGGTGTCAGCCCCATGGTGCTGAAGGATTGAGCCAGCGCAGCCTGGTCCCATCCGGCAGGCCAGGTCGGAGGAGGACGAGGCTGTGCGGGTGGAGTCCAGGTCGGTGTAAACGGAGGAGGAGCAGCGCCAGCGAACATGGCCGCCGGCTGGTGCTGAGGGCGAGAACCCCCCCTTGGCCTGGAACGGCCACATCGAGATGCGCCCGGACCATGGGTTGCTGAAGGATGGCCTAGGGCGCACCAGCGGCAGTAGGGGGAGGTGTCGGTGTACTCCCACGACCGGTACCACCGCCCTTCTCCCCCCACCGCCGATGTCCGCCGTGGCCCCCTCCACCACCGCTTGGCCCGGGGGAGGAGCGCCGAGGATAGAGGCGGCAAGCGGGGCGGAGGAGCTCGGTGGAGTGGCGACGAGGGCTGTTGTGGCGGAATCGCCGATTTAATCCGGGCTAAGTACACCTGACACCTCTGGCTTGCAGTGTATTTAGACCAAATCAAATCCGGCCGTCCGTCGAGCTACACAAAAGGGCACTCGATGCAACCATCATCTAGGGATGCCGACATTACACACGTTAAGCCCTCGAAAGAGCCACAACAATTACAACAACCCATCATTTCATACAAACATAGATTGATTTGTTACAAAATATTTGCTCAAAATGAAATACAATCATACTGAAATATGGTTCCAAAATAATCTCACAGCGGAAATCATAAAATAATACCGATATACTCTTGCAGCGGAAATAAAACATCGAGCTATGACATTGAGCCCACCATTGTCATTCTCGATTATGAAATTCCTGAAATAAAAATATCAACAACGTAGGGGTGAGTATGTGAGGTACTCGTAGGACTTACCCGTGGGCGGTTTTCAACCCGACACATTTGAGAGTATGCAAGGCTTTTGGTGGACTTGACTCTAACCCGCGTAAGCTTACTAGAAGTGAGTCTTTACTTTCAAGTATCATTTATTTTTAAAGCATAAGCCTCCATGATTTATTATAATTATCATCATGATCCATAATTCAGTATATATCATCATCTCAACATATGTCTAGCTTGCAGAAATATGAAACATATAAGTACAAACATGTAATATAAAAAGCATGATTAAATGAATAAGATATTAAAGTTATTACTACGTTGTCCGTGTGCGATACTGGCATTCTCACACCTGGTGAGCATCAGCGATTCGAATCGATTTTTAATTCCCGGAAATAACTATCATGCCAGGGGTATATGCTTATTAGCCTTCGCGTTCCTACATATAGCCCCTATCTCCACTTGTTCCATCCCAAGTTCGATTCCAACCCGCCATTCCCCAGGTTTAGCCCCCATGGAGCGATACCACGGCATCCCGGGTTAACCCTCCCATGAGTCAAGCGCCCCCAGCCCCATGGTAGGACCAAGTCTCTGTTCTTCGAATGGTTTAAGTAATACTTTCACCGGTTCCATATCCCAGTTAAGCATTGTAGCAATGTTATGCCGATCAGCAGCGAACAGCGGACGTGTCTTAAACGACTCGGGCGGAGTCCACCAAACCATCCACATCATTTTCATCATAATATATCCATATCTCCGTCCTGTCTCATCTTTTCATCACATCATATCATATTGATTTCAAAATTTAAACTTTTGTAAAACACATTTTTTTTTATCCTATCATCTCGCGAGTGAATATCTTCACTTGTCTTCTACCGTCTAAGCATGGCTAAGCATAGACTTCGATCTATCCATTCTACATAGGATATCAGGTATTTATGCAGGTGGGGTTTCAAACAACTCATGAACGTAAATGCACAATCAAATAAAGGGTGGTGAGAATCCCTAATTAGGTGTATATGCCTAAGGGGCCTACCTTTGTTGTTGATAACTTGAACAAACTAAATTAAAGTTAGTTTGCCGGGTTGTCAGGCTTTGACCCAGGCAACCCCTTGATCACTTGGACAACTCCTTCCAAATACCACTTCAGGGGCCTCCAGGTGATATTTGGGTCTTAGTTGGTCTTTTGGACACCGTTTTTTGAAGTAGCTCTACGCACTTGCTTCTTGCTCACGTATCTGTAGTGAGCGTCGCTATATGAATGACATGCATGATGCAATGAATGTGGTGCGTGACTAGCAACCATACATACGAACAATCATTCACGGGTGGACAGAAAGGTGATGGATAAACTTCTTAAACAGAGAGTACTTTTATGGACGTAGAGCAAGCGTACAATCATAAAGTCACACTTATAAAAGCTACTGATGATATTGTCAACATGTTAACGATGTGATCCGATAAAAGCAAGCGATAATTGTTTAGATTACTAAGATAAGTGTGGTGTGTTTATTTCCATTCGGCAAGTCCTACGTGATTTGTCGTATGTTGAATTCTTGTTATCTATATTCAACAGTAACTAGGCATATGTGAATGGACCATGCACAAAGTGTGAGGTTCATCTATACATAAGTTCATACATAACAAGTATATTAGATAGGAGAAATCATAAACTAACAAGATGCATGCCCACTAACATCCCTTTTTTATTTTCTTTACTTCTAGACCTAATAAAATGACTATTGATGGACCCCTCAAGTAACAGCAACCAAAATTCATGAAAGAAATTCACAAGCACACTTACACAGTAACATAGCTTCAAGAGTTTTGATGGAATTTTTTTGCAGCACAGTGAATAGCATTTTTCCATCTTATTGATTAAATCACCCTATAACATGTCATTTTCAAAACACATAGCAAACAGCAAGGCAAAACACACGAAAACATTATTTCTAGGCTACATTGGATCAATTGAGTACAATATAAGTTTCTATGGATTTTTCTGGACAAGTTTTGTGTGGTATATATTTTCATACTCTAAAAATACACTAAATTCACTCATAAGGGGTAAAAAAAAGTAATTAAACAGTGTAAGCTAGGGTTGAACAAGTCACAGTAGAGTCTAAAAATCATATTAAAGCCACTGTCCAAGTTTCATATTTTTAGGAGCTCATTGACATCACTTTTACTATTTAATCACTAAAACAAGGCATGCACAAATTCAGGGGTAAAACAGTCATGTTACCATACAAGGCCTAGTCCACCGTATAGATCTATTTATAAGCAATCCAACAGAATAAGTTTCATATTTTTGTGATTTTCCTATAGGTTTATAGAGCATTTGAAAGTTCATATGCCAAATTGAGGAGATAGTTTAATATTTTTGCTCCTGCTTGGACCTATTCGAGATTAACTATAGCCTATAGGGGAAAACATGAAATTTGTGCAAGACTCAGTGAATAGTGTATGCCAATCCCACAAAATGCAAGGTGAGATCTGAAAAATGCAAGGGCATCGGGCTAAACTGTGAATCGCCAGTAGGTATAGGGTCTAACCTGCAAGTTTCGCAAGACTCAATGAGTAGCCAATTAGTATACAGAAATTGCAGGGGCTTAAATGTAAAAAGGTGAGCCTTCTTCAGCCTCTAGCCGCGCGCACAGGGAGGAGGAAGGGCGGGCTGCGTCGGCGCGTAGGGGCGTCGGGGTCACCGGCGGCGATGTGCGGGTGGTGTTCCCGACGAAGGGGATCACTTTCCCCAAGATTTGGTCGCTCGCGGTGGCCGGAGCTGGCGCAGAACGTGCGGTGAACTGGCGCGAACCGGAGGTTGGGGACGCGGCGGTGCGGTCACCCGATCCGGTGGTTCAGTCGGGGAAGGAGGCCGAGGATGGGCGTGCGAGCTGCGCGGGGAAGTGGCGCATCCTGTCGGTGGAGTCATGGAGGCGCTGGGGATGGCTCGGAGCTAGGTCTCCACGGCGAAGGCAGTGGCGCGGCGTGGCCTATGGTGGGCTGTGCAAGTGGAGCTGGGGGTGAAGAGGCGATGGCGTGGGCCGAGTACTGTCGGGATTGACGGCGGAGGATGCTGCGGTGGTGAGGTGCTCGCTAGCTTGAGCGGAGGTGGCCAGGAGAGGCGAGCGAGGGAGCTCGAGCTTCACGGCGGCAATGGTGGGCGCTCTCTATCGCGCAGAGACGAGCAGGGGGAGTGGGAGCTCGGTGGGAATGGAGTAGAGGGGAGCGCTCTCTGCTTCCTTCAGCCCGAAGGAGCCCGGCGTGGGGAACAGGGCGACTGGGTAGGGGCACCGCGTGCCCGCCCTGGGCAGGCCACCATGGCCGCGTGGCGTCGGGCGCCAGGACGCGGCGACGTCTGGTTGGGGAAGAAGGCGAGGAGGGTCCGCGTGAATATGTTCCATGAACCAATGTCAATGGCAAGTGGGACCGGGGTGGGAATGGAGTGAGGTAGCCCACGGACCGGGTGTACGAAAAGGGAAGACCAAGTGGGGCCCACAGGGCGCGCTGTCCACCCCTAACTGGCTGGAATCCGAGGGCCCTGCCAGGTGGGACCCGCATGTCATAGGACCAAAAATAAAGGAAATTCGAAAAATGGAAACAGGGCTGTTTGACCAGGGGAATCAGGTTTCTGAAATTTGATAAAATGAGCACCCAATTGGAGGAATTTGGTTAAGGTATAAATACAAGAATTGCTCTAAATTTATCCCTCTACAACTTTGTTATAGACCTTAATACTATGTTATGTATAAAATTATGGTTTAGATTTGAATTTGATTAACATACCCCGGTTTGACCAAAATAATCCACCAGTTTAGAAATTCTAAAAACCCATTTTATGATCACTTTTATACAAGGAGTTTTATACCAAAGTTGTTCATAATTGCATGAGCTACAACTTTCTCAAATAGAGTTTTGCAAGATTATGGCTGTAGATCAAATAAAATTTGAATTTACTAAGCAGGTCAGATTTTGGCAGATTTCATGTGCTGACAGAAAAGACCTAAAACTACCATTCAAACCTTCATGCATGTCACTACTCAAAATACCAAAGTTAATCCTCATGAAATTGTCTACAAGTTTGTTATAGAGAGTTTGGTCCAAAACACATTAGATTTTGAACTATAGGCACAAGTGTATTCATGGGTTTGGTAAAATTGCAGCTTTAATTCATGTATAGTCTTTCTTTTGTATAACCTTTGAGTGACCAAATGGGGTCCAATTACTTTAAGGTCAGGTGCATTTGAAAGGTGATAAGTTTAGATTCATCTCATAGAAAGGAAGATTTTGAAATTTTATAGTGAAATCAAAAGTAATTTCCGATTGAAGTTTGGGGAAGGGCTTGAAAATTTTGACTTAGTGGTTTTTCTACCTAGTTTCCATCCTTCTCTAAACATGCTTAAGTCCAAAACCATCATTAGGCATTCATCTAATTGTGTGTTAAGGCTTTTAAGATGCCGGGGGCATCACAGCTGTAGAGGAGGACCCTGGCGTGTGGCCCTTAGTGATCTCCTCCAGGACAAGGTCGTCCCGAAGCTGTAGGAAGGAGGGGAAGGGCCGCTGCCGGGTGATCCATGTCCGCAGGTGGCCATAGCTAGTTGTTGAGACCCCGTAAGGACATTGAGAACCAAGATCCGGTCCTCCACCGGCCAGCCGAGGTCGTGAAGAGCATCGGCCATGCCCTTCATCCGCCGGCAGTACTCGCCGACGGAGAGGTCCCCCCTGCTCGAAGTTGCGGAAGGTCGCATCGAGCTGGAGAGCGCGGGCCTCAGGCGTTGCCAAGGAACTGGGTCTCGAGGGCCAGCCGAGGCCTGACGCACGGTGCCACCGGGAGTCCGGACGATGTCCTAGAGATCTAGGGAGAGGGTCCCAAAGATCCAAGACACGGCGACGCTGTCGAGGCGCCGCCACGCCGGTGTCTTGAGCCGCGACCGGCGTGTCGAGGAGGACGTGATCGTCGAGGGCGTAGCGGCGGAGGGTGAGGAGGACGAGGTCCTGCCAGCGCCCGTAGGAGGACGACGCGGGGTCGACGACGACTGAGAACAATGGCCCGGATGTTCTGGACACCAGCGGCCTGGAGGTGGAGCTGGGCGACCATCGGATCGGTCGGATCCTGTCCAGGAGCACGTCGGAGCAGACGGGGCCTGGTGAGAGGAGGAGGCAACAGTCTCGGTGGAGTCCCCGAAGAGGTGGTGCTCCGCCTCGGCGATGCGGCGAGCAAGAGCATCAGCCACAGTGCGCTCACGCTCCCAAGCGAGGGCAGCCGTGCGGAGACGGTCCTGAGCCGCCGCAGCCTCAGTCTTGGCGGCGAGGAGGGCGGCGGCAAGGGCTGCACCAGCAAACTGCTGGTAGATGGCGTGGCCGCCGGGAAGGAGAAAGAGGCCACCGAACCCCCCGGGAAGACCATCGGTGGCGTAGGGCGCGATGGGAGCAGTGGCGTTGGCAGCGAGAGGGGCCAGAGCCCCACCCACGGCAACAGCAGAGCCAGCGGGCAGAGCCAGGCCAGGGGGCGCGCCTGTTGCTGGTGGGTCGCCCCCCAGGGGCGGAGCTGGGCCTGGGGGCGTGCGCCAGTAGGTCGCAGGGAGGCCGGGGGCGGGGCCAGCCAGGGGCGTCAAGGGCGGGCGGGACCAGCCCGACGGCGATGAGGGCCGTAGCGGGCGGAGGGGAGGAGACGGCGGCGGCACCCCAAGCG
Source organism: Paspalum vaginatum (assembly GCA_030272315.1). Taxonomy (NCBI): domain Eukaryota; kingdom Viridiplantae; phylum Streptophyta; class Magnoliopsida; order Poales; family Poaceae; genus Paspalum; species Paspalum vaginatum. The sequence goes on along the minus strand of CM059020.1, from coordinate 36,969,583 downwards.
TCAGGGGTGGGGAGGCCGCAGCCCGCAGCGGCGGCCGCAGGGGCGGGCGCGCCACAGGCCGGGGAGGAGGAGGAGAGGGGAAGGAAGGACGGGGGGAGGTGGGAGGAGGCGGTGGCCGGCCAGCCATGGTGGCTTGGCAGCGGCGGCAGAGAGAGGAGAGAGAAAATGAAGAGGAAAAGAAATCCTAACCTGATACCATGCTAGAATGGATGATTAATTATTCCAACCCTAAGGGTGGTAGGATATAGTTAGAGTACATGGGCTGGATACACACTCCAACACTTTCCATCTATGTTCTTTGGTAGGTTGATAGCATAGTCTAGGAGCTAGACTTTATTATTTATAGATGGTTATTGTAACTCATATTCCTATTATATTACTGATGTTCCCACGGCAGCATAGATAAAAGAGGAAGCTATGCTGGGTGTACTCTGTACAGTTTTTTTATTATATTGACTCCCATGCCTTCTTTTTTTTTTTTTTTTTTTTTTGCAATTTCTTGATGTTAAAATTGTGTTGGCAGTTTGGCACGGAACCAAAATATTTTCACTAGCAAGATCATATCTGACATTTTGAGGGATCCATGGTTAAAATTATGGTCTTGCCCTTGTAATGGTTAATGCAAGTGGATATCTGCTCTAAATTTTACCATTAAGGATAGATAGCCTCTTCAACGTTAGTATTATCAACATGAATTTCATGAATATTACCACTACATTTAATTCTTGAAAACATGGCTGAGAATGTATGCAACTGCATCACGTAGATGCAGTTGCGTTGCACAAATAAAAGAAAGATCTATTAGAAGTGTTTGTGCAGCCTATTGGATTCCTATAGGGTACTATTGCTCGTTTGAGTATCGAGTGCCTGTGCTCTAGGGTCTAGATAAAACCTGTTAGTATCCCCTTATAAATAAAGAGGCGTTACTGTTCTTTTTCAACTAAAGAAGATTGAGCTGGGCTTTTCTCAACCTATAAAACCGAAAAAATAATCACCTCAATCTGCAGTTTCTTATTTCTCTAACATCCCTCCCCTTCAGACATTGTGGGTCGCCGGGTCCTCCGAGGTGATTTACGTGTTATGGTTTTTTTAATACTGCACCTTACACTTTAGCACGTCAACTTGAATCAGTTTACATTACTTGCATAGCGTGAGAGTTAATTGTTAAGTAGAATGAGGCAATGAGCTGTTTGAGTTGTGCATTGCATCTTATCTTTAGGCAGGAGATTCGCAGTGATACCCATGAATTCCAAGTTTTTCTTACTTTACTCTTGTACAGTTTAGGCTGGAAGCAGGGTCCTGTTAGCTATCAGCGGACCTGATGCAGTTGATCAGCTTGAACACCTTATTACACACATTTTGGTTCTCGGTGAAGGTGAACCATACCTCCTTCAGTGTAGGAGTATCAAGCAGTGTTAGCAACTTAGCATTGAGGTTTACAGAACTACCTATAGATTTTGACACATGCATGCAGAGGGTAATTTTTTAGGTAGCACCGTGAGACACATGCAGCTGATTTAGCTTGTCTTAAAACAAATGTCATAAATAACTATTGGTGGATACAAAGTCCAAACAGACAAGATGGGGCCCTGAAGCTGAGAATGACTCTGTAGGGCTACTAGGGAAGTGTATGAAAGGTATCCTCCCTCCTACTTTGGTCAGGACCTTGGCATTTATAATGACTCTATAGCCCCCTAGACCCCAAACTTCTTCCCAAAATTCTAAGACTCGAAGAAGCTTTTCCTGGTACTATCTGCAGGAATTCTTGACATTACCCCTAAGTGAAGGTACTGACAGCTTCCACCTGCAGAGCTCAGCTTTAAACTATGCTGCAGAGGGAAATATTGAAAGAAGCATACTAATTGCTCTCCCTTAAGAGCTCAAAGCTCATGAACAACTGTCCATGTTTAAAATGTTAACCCTACGCTGTCTGTATGCAAATTGTGGTTTTTGTGGAAATGTCACCTTAATTTTTTATGTAGGGAGAAATCAATGTAATCTGTGAAGCCACTTCTCTGCAATAATAAAAAGAATTTACAGCTGTTTTACCTGCTACCTTATTGTAATTTTCAACGATCAGGTCATAGAATGCCATTTACTTGCAGAGATTGCCTCTTCTGTTAGCTGATGAGGCTGTGAGATACACTAGTAACCTTGATTCACTAGCAATGCCATAAAATAGAAACTTAATTCGCTCTCAGGGATGTTTTCCTTATTTCGTTTGTGTTGTTACATTATGCATTTATATTGTCACTGCCCACTGAAAATGTCTTGTAATGATGCATGGTAACAGATTGTATTTCACGGTTCTTTTCTTGCTGGTCTATTTTATGCTCTGATTTGAAGAATCGTTGAGTTATTTTCAGCTTCGATGTTGAGGTTCACAGAAATTTCTAAATTAGTTTACTGTTTCTAGGGAACTTGTGATCACTAAATTGTGGTCTTATAATAAGTGCATTCTTAGTGATGATGAAGTAAATGTAATGCTATTATTTTTTTGCGACCAAACTTGCTTACCTATTATAGTAAGGATTATGTTCACTGGCTGGCATTGTGATTATCATTCATTTGCAGGACCTACTCCCACTTATTGACTACAAAATTGCTTTCTGGAAAGGTTCCTAATTCCTACATTGACCTGTTAATGTCAAATGTGGTCTCGATGCCCTTGCAAAGGGACTCCACATCGAACCGTAGAGCTCCAAAGTGCCTCAAAACAGTAGAGGTGGGTGGCAGTGGTGATGTCTATGGAATTTAGGACCTGAACAGACGGCTGAAGTTGATCTCTGGAACATGCTAGCTTTGAAACATCATTTGAAGTTGCTGGTTTCGTTGCCCGTACCTGTTTTACACACTGATTGTAGCTGCCCTTGAGCATAGAAGTCATCTGTGGCGTTTATCAAGAAGATACATCACAATTACACAATTGATGTTGCAGCAAAATGAAGATGAGGTTTTGCCATGCCAATGCACCTCTGCTTCTTATTCAAAGACATCTTTGATGATATGCAGTCAGAGGCGCCTTCATGCTTGGTGTTGCGTGCCAGCTTTATCAAAGTCGAGGTACTACATGAAGATTTTGTCTGAATGCATTCTTCTGCGCTTGCATCTATTCCATAAGAGCTGTTGACAGATCATGATCCGCAAAGCTTGTTTGGCGGTAACTCTTGGAAGCTTCACTGTTCTCTTTGGGAGGTGTTAGACTGCAGGCACTGATCAATTCGATAGCTTGCAAAGCTATTTATGGTTTTACAGCAGCTCAAATGGCGATAGAAGTAAAAAGATAAATCAACTTGTCCATCATGTGGAACGAAAGGAACCAAACATGTAGGAGATAGCGCTACAGATCGGCAAGTATTTTTCATTGGGGTCGTTATAGTGGTGCCGCCAATGTGGTTGTGGGTTCTCTCATTTTCAGGCTAGAGGGCATGACCTATAATTGCTGCCTTTTTCTCACTAATTGACATTTGCACCAGTTTTTAACGTGCGTGCAATGATTCTTTTGGCAATCATACAAGTTGTACTCGGCAGAACTGTAGTTGTCAAGCGTGTCTCATAGTTTTGGTCTTTGTTCAATGTATTGTTGCTTCTCCTTTTGCAGCTGCAAATAATTGTAGGCCTCTGTCTTATTGCTTTCAGATTGGAATCCAGGTGTTCCAAATTGTTTGGTCTTGGCACTCGTGTTCTGTCCTCTTGTGTGACCTGGAATGCATCAGTTAAGATATACCATGCTCTTGCTTTTCAGGACCTCGCCTTTCCCGTAAAAAGAAGCCATATGATTCATTATTTGTGAATCAACTTGTCTAGAAATGCCCATCATCAGCGGATAAAGCGAGAGCATCTTTCATGCTCAAGATCGGAAGCTGACATCAAGTGTTCTGCTACACAATTCAGTGATGGATCAGATCCAGATAAATATAAAGTTATTGGCCAATGATTGTCGATCTTGCTGGTAGAATGATCTGATCTACTTGTGGAATCTGGATAATTGAAACGTTGACAATCAGTGTCTATAAAATTTTCTTAAATCCTGAACAATATCAGCTGGTGGCGCCACTAGGCCAAGATCAAGAATTCGAGTTTAGAAGCTGTGCTCTGGGCTCCAATCGTCGTCACTTTCATACATGTTGGCCGCGGCCAATTCTTACTATATTTGATCTTTACTATAACGCTCTATTCTATGAGTAGTAGCGTGGAGGCTCCCTGCAAAAAGAAAAGAACCTACTTATGGGAACTGGGAAGAAGGAAAAAAAATGCAGAAAAGGGAAGGGTGTAGAACACCGTTCATTCATTCGAGTCTTCCAGAAAAGGCAGTCGGAAGTTATCTGTGTTGAGGACAGCTAAGACAAGCTGGAGCACCACGAGGGCTACTGCAATCGTGCTAGCAGTATAATAATACGACACGTACCCCCGTAGCATAATCCGTGGATCTGAATGGATAAGGACGCACACATGGCGCTCCGATCCTTTGTCTGCGGCTTGGCACAGCAGCCATGTTTTTTTTTTTTTTTTGGTGGCTAGGAGGCACAACCATGGTTTAGTAGACTTCGGAATAGGAAATGCTCGTAGCTGCCGGTGGCGGGCTGGTGACGATGGCCACGCATGGAACTGCACGTAACCGAATTCAAAACAGAAGTCAGCTGGATTTTTTTTTATCGTGTTCCACAATGTTTAAGGCGAAGCCCCACCTGCCACGGCTCCCAATCGCAGTCGTTCTGTAGGGCTGCAGTCTGTACGTACAGGCGGGGAAGATGTTGCATCGACACGCCTGACATGGTGGTGCTGGAGTTCCAGATCTGAAGGCACCGAGCCAGCGAGCGAAGATGGTGCCCCTCGGGCTCGACCGCGTGGAAACAAACGGCCCTCGTCTTCTTTTCCTCCGAAGGAAGAAGTGCGGAAGCCGCGCGTCGGGGCCACGGCGCGTCGGCACTGCACCGCCAGCAGCGCATGGGCCTCCGCCACCGAGGGAGGAGAGCCGAATAGCCGATCGGGAGACACGTACCGTACGTACGTCTCCGCGCATGGGCCTCCTCCTCCTCCTCCTCGCAATAGACTAGTAACCCCTCCCTGCGTTGCCGCCACCAGATGACCAGACCCAACCCATCCGTCGCCTCGGCAATAACTCGGCGTCGCCGTCGTGTACTCGTCCCATCGCGCACGCCGCAGCAGGCAGGCAGGGCGGGGGGGGCTCTCCGGGAATAGCTGCCTGCCAAGGCCAATGACTTGGTCGCCCCGACCGGGGGGCGGCCGGGTACCGCGCTGCAGCCAAGCGCGGTGGTCCTCTCCTCGGCTCGGCGAGCGCCCACCGGCTGTGGCTGGGCACGAGCGGCCACGCGGGCGGACTTGTGTACTGTACACCACAGCTCCTCTTTCGTCTGGCCGTTTCGGCTGGGCTGGCTCGCGGGTACGCGGTCGCTTGTCGCATCCAACTTATTGGGGGGGAGGCGTGGTCATGGATCCGCATTAACGGCGCGCGCTCGGTGCACCGCCCGCGTAACGCCACCACGGGCACCTTGATGGCTCTCACCGGTCGCCACCTTCGCTCCACGACGACCCGCGCTGCGCAAGGTCGAGCACGCCTGCCAGCCAGGCCACAAAGCCACAGCTCGCTGGCACTGACAAAACCCTAGCCGCGCACGATTCCCTTCTACAATCGCGCACGCGGGCGTACTGTACGTAAAAGCAGTACTAGCACGGTAGCACCGCACTGCGCCCAATAATACGAGCCGGGACCACCTTGTCGCCTAGCCCCGGCCGGGGGCCCGCCAGCCGAGCCGAAGCCCGCCCCGTACGAGCACCGCGCGTAGCAATCAAGCGGCTGCCGCCCGGCGGGCCCCCTGGGACGCCGCTTTGTCGCGACCCCGCGCGTCACGTAGCGCACCCACGCGGGCCGCGGCCCCTTTCCGCGTCGCGGTCGCCGCCAGCCAGCCAGCTATCCCCATGCCATGCCAGGCCAGGCGGCAGGTAATTAAACGCCAGCGCCAGAGCCACGAGCCGCAATCAGCGAGGCCGGACGGACGGCGACCCAATCGCCCGGCGGGCGGCCGGCCGGCCGGTGCGCGCGCGCGTCCGTGCGTGTGAACGGAGGACATGCCACTAGTCGCGGCTCGCCCTCGCCCTCTTGCCGCGAGCGACGGTGCCCTTTTTTTCTTTTGTCGCGGCGCCCGCGTCGTCTTGCCCCGCGCCCACGGCCTAGGAATAATCCCTCGCTCCCGGACGTCCCCGCCAGCTAACCGACGCCCGGTTTATATTTATTATACCACTATATAAGAAAAACAATAAAGAATCGAGGCGTGGTTGATTGGCCGGATGTGGTCCTAATCCGGGGCGCGCCTGCCCGAAACCACGCGCGCCGAGGTTCGTTCGACTCGCGGGTTTTGGGTCTGTCACGCGCCGACGCCCATCCTGGTACGCGTCGAAACGGCCCGGCGTGCAGCGGGCTCTCGACCGACCGCAGCTCTGCAGCATAATGGCATCGCCCACGCGCGCAAGTGGTCGACCGACCGACGCGACGACCACCTGTCCGTACCGTCCGCCTTTGGCTTTGGGCGAAAGGCTGTGCCCCTCGTCCTCGTCGTAGATGGATCATGGACCCGCGAGCGAGACGGTGACCTCGCGATGAATTTGTACCCTCATCGAGACGGTAGATCTAAGATCATCTCTCTATCCATTTCGTTTATTATTATTATTTTACTATTCTAACTATAGCGTCCGTATTATAGTCAATTTATATAGACGCTCCGCTGCAGACCCGACAGCGTCGTCGTTTTGCTTGGCGTTTGTCCTGTTGTCAAGCAAAGCCCGACCGTACATCCAGCTGCGCCCGGTGCGTGCAACGGTGCAGGTGAAATAAAAAAGAGTGCTGTAATGTTTAGTTTAATTCCCGCCGCCGTATACAACCAGTAAGCCTAACCCAAGAACGCTCAGTTGCAAATAAAAGCGGCGAGTAACCAACTAATTTTGATTTAACCAGACACGTGGAGACACCTCTGAGACTGTTAATGTCCTTACAGATGAAGACGTATGTCGACGTGGGCAGGCAGAAACCATAACAGACTTTTGTGGGTGCCTGAGGTCTTCAGAAACACACCTTGTTGCATCTCGATAGGTATGTTTTCAACCCAAAAAAAAAAAAAGCAAGACGAAACGCTCCAAGAGCGACACATGTGAGCATGATTCCCCCCCACTATGGCCAAACTTGTGTAATTCATAAACTACCGCCGCCCACGGTATATGTTCTCCTGAATCAATCAACCGACAGCTGGACTGAAACCCACTCCACCCCGCTCGTGGAGAAAACAAAGGCGTGCCCAAAAGCCGGGGCTCCCAACGATCTGCCCGGCCCCGGGCGCGCGCGCTCCAGAAGCGACACGGCGCGGGGTGGGTGGCGACCGGCTCTCAAAGCTCCGCCCTCGTCCGCTCGCCGTAGCGTGTCCGTCCCATCCACGGATCCCACCCCCACCCCCCTCGCCATTATCACCCACCCGCGCCGCAGCAGCACCGGCGGGCGGCACGGCCGGGCATAGATCCGTCCGGCACCCCCTTTTCCGTAATCGTCCAACCCGAATGATGCCGAGCACCCAACCCAACCGACGGTGGTGGTGGAAATAAAATACGGCGCGGCACCGGCACGCCGGCCGGCCGGCCGGCCGTTGGCACCGCTTTTGTCACATGCGCCGATTGCCCGGGGCTCTCTTTTCTTCCTTTATTTATTTAATACAACACCCGTCCGTCGACCATCGGCGACTGCACTGCACTGCGTGTGTGCGACGCGAGGGTAGGATGCGACGGTTTTGGGCAGCAGGCGTTTTGGGCCGAGACCGGGAGCGGCTGCACTGCACGGGAGCTCGAGGCCGTCTCGACTCTCGATCCGGCTACTTGAGAAGTACTGGTGACGTGGTGATGCCCCGTGAACGTGGTGACGCTGTCGCCTGACTTCACGCCCTCAGCCGCCATGTGCGCGGCTCCTAGACCCTAGTGTGCAAGCCCCGAGCCAGGAGCTACAGCGCGTCAGAAACGTCCGACGGAGGGACGCGGTAGGCGCCATGCCATGCCTAACAAATGACATATACACGTCTAGCGAAACTGGTTATACATATCGTCACGTTTTCGAAACTACTCTGCTATTTTGCGTGGTGGCAAAAAGCCAGGGGTGGACAGAACGAAGAGCGGCAAAGCGGCAGAGGAGGACAAGTATTTATTGCCATCATTTACACGTACGTAAAAAAGGCCGTGCCGCACAGGATCCGCCCGCTGCCGCTGCCGCCGGCGGGCGGAGGAAGCGGACACGTAGTAGCGGCGGTACCAGCAGCGACCAGGCGCAAGGCGCCAAAGGGTACCCCGCCTACCAGAGCCTAGTTTGATTGCCCCCACCACAAGCCAACAAAACCCGCACCAAAACAAAACAAAAGGCGAGCGGGGCCGGGCCCCACCGCGGGCAGACAGCTAGCGTGAGCCTCATCCACTCCCATGTCCCATCCCCGTGTACGTCACGCGCCAAGTAGCCAGCCAGGCAACCAACCGAACCCCCGTCGTCCCCGGCGCCTGCGCTGCCGACCCCCGCGCGCCCCGTCACGTGGGGCGCGCGCGCCACCGGCGTGCTGCCCGATCGCGTCCGCACGTACGGCCGTGCGGCCCGCGCCGCGGCCACGTCTCGCCCGCCCGCCGGTGTCGCGCGTCGTCCCCGCTGGGACGGATCAGCGGCGAGAGCCGCGCGTGCTTTCCTGTGCCCGCTGTCGCTGTCACGGAACCACCAGTCGATCGCCACCGCGGTACGGCGGGACAGGCCCGTCGGGCAAGGTTGACCACGCCGCCCCGTCTCCGCCACCGCGACGTGCGGTGGTGCGTGACGCGAAACGCTCGCGACGCCAGGCGGCGGTGCCTGCCCTTTCCGGGGGAAAAAATCTGGCACCGTTTCGGCAAAGAGTGAAATGTGATTCGAAGAATAAAAATGAAAAACAGATAGTCTTAACAACAAGACGACACGAGATGTGAGAGCAATTTCCCTGCGCGGCCTGCGATTCCGACGAGCGTTGACAGCGAGGTCGAAAATATCCAGCGGCGCTGGAAGCAAGCAAAAAAAAAAAACGTGGAGGGAGGTGGTGGTAGTAGACGAAACGTTTGGCTCACTAGTCACTGCTGCTCACCGGCGCCGGCCGTACCGCCTGCCTGTCCGCTTCTCCGCCGTTCGTGGACCCAAGTACGGAGTACTGCTACTATTAAAAATTGCTTGGTTCTTAATTGTGTTAAAAACATGCTCGTTTATAGCGGGTTTAGGAGAAAAACGCGGCACCCGTTGAATCAACCAACCGAGCTCCCTTTCGGCGAGTGTACTGTACTGTACTGTACGAACGCGCGCTCCAATAAATGGGCTTGCAGCCAACACATCATCGTTTTGCACATGCTTGTCCGGAGCGCTCGCTGCGCTGCTCCTCGGCAGCGCGCCAGCACGCAGTCCGAAAAGAAGGCACGGGGGAGTTGTACGACCTTTTCCGCGCGCGCACGCTGCGCACTGTTCCCGTACGGTTCGGGTCACCGAGCGCGGAGCGCCTCGCCTCCCCCCCTGGGTGCCTGCCTGTGTCTGCTCCGATGTGCCCCAGCCCAACCCCCCGAAGCGGCGCATTTCTGGCACCCGCCGCCCCTACGCGGCACCATCGTGAGACAGACATCGCCGCTGGTGCTGCTCTTCTCGTCACACATCACTGACTCGGTCTTTCGGCCGTGCGTTAGCGGGCGATTTGACCGCTTGCATCGCGTTGTTAAGCCCAATCGCGGTCTCATCCTCTTCGTTTGCCGGATGTGGCGCGATGGCTACGGGCGGCGTTTCTTCTGCTCGGCCGTGAGGGGGCATGCCGTGCCCCCGGCAGCAAAATTTTCCACGAAAGAAAAAGCTCGCTTTCCACGGCGACGGCCACTGGCAGCCTATATTTTCTACGCGCCGCGCGATCCCACTCCCCCACCACGAACCGAGAAAAGCTCAAACATTTTATTACTGCGGCCGAGTGAGAGAGGTGGCACACACCAGCCGGGCAGCGACAGCACTGGCTGGACTGGAGCACGGCAGGGGAAAAGAATAGCAGGGGCGTCGCCGTCGGCGGGCGGCGACCAGGCTCCAAGACGCCAAAACCCGTTTTGTTTGATACGGCGGCAGCGGCACGGTACACCGCGGAGTATAATATTTTTGACTTTATTGCACGCAGAGGCCGGGTGGCATGGCATGGCACCACCTAGCAGTCCAGTAGAGAACTAGAGATAGAAATGCGAGCCGGCCTGCCGGGCCCGGCTGGCCGAGGGAGCCTCATCTGGGCGCTTGTCTTTTTGCGGGGAGACTTGCATTGTGTCCGGCTAGCCACGCCACGCCACGCCACCTTTTCCGAGCGCCAACCACATAGCCCGCTGCTGCGCGAGAGAGAAAGGGTGAGGGAGAGCCGGAGAGGTGGTGCCGTCGCCTCGCTCCCCCGCTTTACAGCCGGCCGGCCGGGCCGAACGCGGTCAGGACAGGACAAGCCATGCTTTTCAACGGGTCCAGCCGCCCGTACAGTGGGAGATCCGCCCTTGAGGAATTTCTGTTCGCTCTAGCCCAAGAATGCTCATATTCTCCGTTCCAATCTGACGGACTGTGGATGCTCTGTGATGTGCCTCTGAGCGGATCCAGGCTCCATACTCACTCGTCCGACCGATGGTCCGTCCGCGACAAGCCTTCTAATCAACGGAGATCCAAGGCAGCTTCGTTAGCACGGCCCTGTGCGCGCGTTCGGAACGAGGTCGGGCTCACGAATCATCCGCGGGATCAGGGGGAAGGAGACGAGACAAAGCGGGGACAAATCCATTGATCCATCCATTCCTTTTCCCAACAACCACTTTACCACCGTCCACTGGCGAAAACGGGCACAGTCTATGCACCTACGGCGAGAGGATGGATCAAAGAGCGTGGAAATGTCACCGACACGAGGGAGGCGTCCTATTTGTTGCCTAAAGTTTTGAAATACTATAGTTTATAAATACAATAGTTTACAATTATAATAACATTAGTGGTTTTAAAAACTTTAGCCATAGGTTACTATAGTTTTTAAAATACTATAGTTTATAAATACCATAGTTAACCATTGTTTTAGAGTATCCAATACTTAAAAAATAAGTGTGGTTTTTGCAATGCTATAATTGTTTTAGAGTATCCAATACTTTCAAAAACAAGTGTGGCTTTTGCCAACGCTATAATATTGAAAACAATACCCTATGAAAATCAACCAAACAGTCTAAAATACTACATTATTTTTAAATACCATTGTATTGTATCGAAACCGTGGAAAAAACCTTACCCGATGAACAGGACCGGGGTTTTTACTCTTTAGTCATCGAGGGCTTGAGGCTGCGTCGCATAAAAAAGAATGGCAACATGAGGCTGCGTCGCGTAAAAAAGAATGGCAACGCATGGCATGGGGCGATGACACACGGAGTCACCAGTGATCAGCCCCAAAATCACGCCCTCGGTGGCCGGTTGCGACGCCATCCATCCTCTTCATCGCGTTATCACCGACCCGACACCCATGTGGAGAGAAGCAGAGGCATTCAAAGTACACGCATTACTACAACACATTAAGCCGCTAGTTCTGCAACGTGCACAGCAGAGAGGATCACAGGGGGCACCCAAGGAGACGACATGGCAGCAGTTAGAAGGGGAGGCGAAAGGGGAGGCAGCACAGTACAGTGTCGTGTGCCTCTCCTAGTAACATACTAAGCCTAGAGTGGAAACATCACACATATGCTTCAAAGAAACATGGGTAAATAGACAGCAGATGGGACACGAATTTCATAGATTGATCAGGGCAGGCACCAACAACACAACAACATCCAGATCCAGTGCAGAAATACGAGGAAACTGCTAAAGTAGTAGTAGTAGTACATCAAACACAGCAACAAAAAGGCCGTCCCACCTGGCCTCCTGTTGACCCGTCAGTCCATCACTGTACACACAATCTTAAAATGAAATTCCCCTCCGGTCCGTGATGAGCCAGCCAGGGGGTGATTGAAGGCGAAATAAAAAGGCTTCTCTCCATGAACCAACCAGGGAAGTGATCATTCTTCATTCAAGGTGTTGTGCCATCAGCAGAACAAGCTCGTGCAGAGAGGTCGACGACGACGACGACATAAAGAGTCACCGATGATTTCTTTCTTTCCTTCCTTCCTAGTAGTGTTGTCCTTTAGAGTGCGCTTCCCATGGACAGCAGCAGCAGCAGAAGAGCCTTGCCGTGGCCGGAATTCAGATGACCCCAAGCAGCAGCGGCGGCGGCAGTATAACAGGTAGTACAACTAGTATAAGTCAAGCTTACCATCTGGGCTATAACGAAGTGAAGTGAAGTGACGTGGAGTGGAGTGTGTTGTGTGTGGATCGAGATCTAGACGAGAGTCACGAGACGACGGACAGGCGGACGGCGATGAGTTTTTATGATCAGAAGCAGCAGAAGCAGAAGCGGAAGCGGAAGCGGAAAGATCAGCAGCTGTGTATGTACTAGTAGAGGTTAGCCTTGAGGAAGTCGGCGATCTCCCGCATGACCACGTGGTAGTCGTCCGTGATGGGGAGCAGGTAGAAGCCGATGGTTGCCATCTCGCGGCACACGACCTTGACGTGGTGTCCATCTTCCCGGAGGACGTCGGCGTAGGCCAGCTGCCGGTCGCAGGTGGGGTCCAGCCCCGACACGATGACGAGGCTCTTGGGGAAGGGGAGGCCCCTGAGGCGGCGGCCGTTCGGGCCGAAGGGGTTGCACGCCGGGTGGTCCCGGTCGGCGTCCTTGGGCAGGTACGCCCTCCAGTACCACTGCCTGTCCTGGAGCGTGACGAAGAACTTGCTGTCCAGCCGCCGCTCCGACTCGGTGAGCTCCGTGCCGCCGAACATGGCGTTGATCAGGATGTTGCCGCAGATGCGGATCCCGGCGTCGGCGGCCTTGACGGCCACGTGGTGGGCGATGTTGCCGCCGGAGCTGTCGCCCGCGAGGAACAAGCGGGCGCGGGCGTCGGGGCCGCTGCGGAGGAACGGCTGCGACGTGGCCCAGTTGAGCGCGGCCCAGCCGTCGTCGTAGGCGCAGGGGTACCGGTGCTCGGGGGCGCGACGGTAGTTGACGGAGACGACCACGCCGCCGTTGGTCAAGCCTCGCGAACACGCGGCACAGGTTGTCGTAGATTGCCGTGCTGGGCACGGAGTGCGCGAAGCTGCCGCCGTGGAAGAAGAGGATGACGGGGAACGGGTCCGGGGACGGCCCACCCGTGAGGAAGTCCAGGATGGGCCGCGTGACCGCGGCCGCGCCGGCGTTGTTGTTGTTGTTGTTAGCGGCGGGGGCGGCGCGGTAGATGCGTACATCCAGGCCGACGGACGGGTCGATGACGTGGTCGAACGAGGAGACGCCCTCCTGCGCACGCGCGTCGGGCGGCACCCGGCGGTCATGGTACTCGTCGAGGTCGCGGTCGAAGGTGCCGTCCGCCCGCCGGAACATGGTGTACGCCACCTTGAAGTTGGAGATGAGCACCCAATGGTGGAGCGGCACCAACGTCTGCACGCGCGACAGAAGAGAGAAAAAGAGCAAGCCCAACAACGTTATCAGCAGCGGCAACAGTAGGACGAGGAAGCAAACACCCACTACTCCCTCCCTCGTCGCAACGCAAACATCCCAAATGCATCGCCCTCCCCCTTCTGTTCCTTTGCTGTTTCCTCGCATATGGTGGAGCGAGGGCCAATGCGAGCGGCGATCTTTCGCGGCTGGTTGCCAGAAAAGACGCAAGCTTTGGCATGATTGGCCCCTTGCGCCGGCTTGTTGGGTAGCCATTTCCGCAGCACCTCCATCTCAGAAACAACCGGGGCAAGCGAGAAGGTGATAAAAATTCGGGTTGAGCCCAAAGGGGAAAGAAAGGCAGCGATTTGACCGGGAAATCCACCGAATCATAAAGCGGCGGCACAAATCGGGAGCCGCGCACCCCAACCCCCCCACCCACAGAAGAACACGCGCAGCCGTGGCGGGAGCCGGACTCCGAGGACGGCGCGGCCTCGGAGGGGCACATCACATGCCCGCCCGCGCGGAACGGCGCTAGCTACTAGACTAGTAGTAGTAGTAGTAGTAGTAGTAGTAGTACAAAGGAAGGAAGGCCGAGAGGAAAAGAAAAGGGATGGAGGGAGCGAGGAGAAGTCACCCTGCACTCGTTGCGGTTGACCTCGTCGCTGCCGGCCATGGCGGTGGGCGTCGGATTCGGACGGCCGCGGCGCCGGCCTCAACCGCCGCAAGATCTCTCTCTCCCCCGGGCAGCAATCCGAATCCCCGCCGCCACCAACCGCCGGCGGGCTCACCCAGCCAAGTGGGGGAACAAGCAGATGGTGCGGGCGCGCGCGGCGGCGGAACGAGGAGGAGGAGGAGCAGCAGCAGCAGAGGCTGTATGCGGCGGGAGGGAGGGAGCGAGCGAGGGGGGGCCGTGTGCCTGTGGTGTGTGGGAGGGAGGAGGGGAGGGAGGGAGGCTAGAGAGTAGAGGGACCGAGACGGAGGGGAACAGGAGGGAGGGGGGTAAATACAATAGCGGGGGCCGGACGGCCGGAGGAGACGACAAAAACCGGGCGGCTCAAAAAGTAAAACCCGGAGGGGTGATGCGGGCCCCACGCGCGCCCAACCCCCCACTCCCCCTTTCCCTGCCCAGCTTGCCAAAAATTTCTCTCTCTCGCGCGCACACACAATGACACAATTGCCCCTCTCTCTCCCTATCCTCCATCCCTCCTCGTCTATCTCTCCTCCCCCTGTTTTTTTTGGTTTGTTTATTTCTTTTGGAGGGTTCCGCGAGGAGGTTTGGATGGATCTCCCGAGAGCCGCGTCGGCCCTGCCCGCTGAGAGACGAGACGTGAGAGAGTTGCCGTCCTGCTTTTTCTCGCTCGCTGGCTTGCCTTTTCCTCCGTCGCCCGTGGCTGGACGGAGTGCGGGAGAGAGAGGGCGCGCCGCTAGTGGCCAGTAGGTGCACCAAAACGGAGTACGTGGACGTTGGGCTATCCGATGGACGCATCCGACCCCCACTATTGCTACCGCCAAGCGTTGTTGCAAGAGAAAAAGGCCCTTTTCTCCGCGCCCAGGAATGCGCTCCCTCTCCCCCCCCCCCCCCCCCCCCTCTCTCTCTCTACGCGTGCCACGTTATTATCGCCTTTGGCCGCTGCTCTGTTTCTTTCTAGTGCTTCTATTCTACTCCTACGTGATGGTGTACGCTTAGGAGGAGAAAATCTTACATGATGTAGACTATCGAAGCAATTGCGAGTACATATTTGTAGAAAAGAAGGTTTCCACGGACACTAAATTTGACAAACTCGTCTTATTCATAAAAATCGAAAAAAATCAAGCCATATTTAAAGTATATTATATTCTAAACTAAATTATAATAAAAAATAAATGATAATTAATAATTATGATTTTTTTGAATAAGACGAGTAAATCAAACTTACTGTTAGAAAAGTCAAAGGGCCTATAAATTGGTATAGAGGGAGTACCGGTACAATAAATAATATGGATCCTTATTTTCTTTGTCCAATTTCTCTTATTGTTCTTGAAATTAAGTATTATCTAAGTTAACTACGTATTAAAAAATGAATCGAGCACCAATCGGACGTTTTTTACATTGTTCATTCAAGGTCTCATTCTCACCGCATGCACGCAGAGATATACAGATAACCAGTTGTCCTTTAATCTCACGAGTTATCTGCATAGCATAGATACTCTCAAGTCTCAAATATCGCATCTGCTGAATGGAGCAAAAGCACGCACTTGACATTTTCCTAAAGTACAAAAGGACCTGATCACTATCATTTGTGCCTGAAGAAGGTCGCATGATAATATATTTCAGATAATAGTAGCGAAAATGATTGGGGGACGGGACCCGCTATGCGATTTTTCATCAAAAAGCAAACGTGAGTGTTTGGATCTGAGGCACGTCACATCGAATGTTTGGATGTTAGTAGAAATATTAAATATGGTTTAATTAGAAAACTAATTACACGATGAAGAATAAGACGAATTTATTAAGCCTAATTAATCTTTAATTAACGAATGGTTACTGTAGCAGCACATTTGTTAATCAAATATTAATTACATTTAATAAATTTATCTCATCTTTTACTCTTATCTCTATAATTAATTTTATAATTAAACTATATTTAATACTTCTAACCAGCGACAAGGGACGGAGACTGTCCAAACACCCTCTGTATCTGTATCTCAGCCCATCACGATGGTACGTAGATTTATGTCGTTTATTTCTCTGCCACCTCACATCATACTAGCTGTAGCACGCCCGCTGAGGATCTCCTAGAAAGCATGAATTTCATAGAATTTGCATAACAATTTCACCTAAAACAGTGAAACACATAGAAAAATGTAGGCAAAGTTGCCCGTATTCAAAGGGCCTAAATTGTTACTCCTCCAAACCAACTCGTTGTGTACTCATTTTATTTAGAGCAAATATAATAAGATAACATAAACGTACTGTAAAGTATGCCACATCAGATGTAAAGTTTTTCCTCTCTCTCCAAGCTTTGTAAAACAAAAAGATGGACTAACTATTAAATGTACAACTTGCACCATGATATTAGAGCAAGTTTAATGGCTCTACATTGTTGCCATGTTATATATAGGCAACACAAAGTACACTCATACAATGTGATGGGTTCTAAAGTTGTTTCTTAAATTAACTTATTCTCTCTTTCTCTTTCTTGTTTTGTCTCGGGGCTGACCGTTGAAGAAGAGCCCACTCCACCTTTTTCCATATCTTTTTTCCATATAGGCAAAACTACTATGTAAACGGACTCTAAGCCTAATATTATATTTGCTCTTATACTAGTTGGATTTTAGTTAGCTATACGTGACATGACAATACCATAAAACCCTCTTGCTCTTAGGCTGTGTGGCCTGCCACGTCCAGCGTTCTTCTAGCTGCTGCCACCGGGCGGCCACTCGGTTTAGCTTCTAAGCGGCAACTCTTAATATAACCTCAGGCGGTCAGGCTCGATTAAGTAGCACAGTACTGAACTTTGCCAAGCCTACTTGGTTTTGTAGTTGGAAATAGAAAATTGGACGACCACAACTCAAAGTTGTACAATAAACTTTTTTTTTTAAAATGTACCAAACCAATGCATCGTTGGAGGAACAGGTATATTGTCCTGGACACTGGATCTGGATGGAACTCCAGGAAGGCGTTTAAATGTCTTCATGTATAACTTCCTTACTGAAAAAAAAAACTGTGTCTTGGCCAGTACTCCAGCCCACAAAACTATTGCAATTATTGCGGTGCATGCACATGCCCGGGGTGACACTCACCGGTCACCTATATACAATTCACCTTTAAAAAAAATGAAAGACTGTGGCCCTTGCATGCATCTGCCCCGTTTCTTTTTTGTTTTCGTCGACAACTATAGTTGGATATAAAAAAAGTATGGACCAGAAACAGCTGATGGATTTAAAATCAAGTAGAGTAGTTGCCAATGTGATTGCTTATCATTTGGATTGACAACATTTGTATGACTTGCGGATTGGTTCATGACTATCTTTTCTTTAAGCTACGTAGACAGGGCTGGGCCGGCCATTAGACATGTTTAAACCAAGTCCAGCCGCTAGGGTATCCCAACCTTTTATCTACTGTTTCATTTACCCTCTGTAAACAATGTCATTCTGTACCGTTCACGACCATTTATCCGGTTTGGTGCCATCAGTCTTTCCAGGTCGAAGGATGTGAAGCCCAACCAGGGCCCTAACCCCATACCACGTCAGGCGTGCTAGTTGTGCGGTGCTGCAGTCTCAAGATGAAGGCTGTTGACAGTTGACACGGTTGGGTCTTGTTGTTGTATTGTACGTATAGCGAGAAAAATGTGTGTGTAAAGAAGCTACGTATTCCGAACCGCAATTTGAGGCAATCTGTAAACGGACTTGAATGGGTGTCATAGCACGATCAAGCACAATCATTTCTGAATTGTAATGTGGCAGCAGCATCAACAGCTGGCGTCTTTGAGCGAAAAGAAACCTGCTAGTTCATTTTCCAAGGTACGTATACAACAATGATGTATTCGGACAGGGAAATCTGCAGTGCGATATGCACATCATACATGCATGGTCCTAGGTCCTAGCCTCATAACTTCATCGTGACATCTACGGGCATTCTTGGCTCGTTGGCCCTCAACAAGCCCGTACTAAGGCCCCTTTGTTTCTTGGTTAGAGTATATAATCTAGCTTATTTATGGTAAATTATATAAGCTACTCTCTCCATCAAAAAATAAAAAAAAAAGAAATTTAGCTTTGTTCTAAGTCAAACCATCGTAACGTCGACCAAGTTTTAAAATATATTTAAACTTATGCTACCAAATTAGTATCATTAGATTCACATTGACATGTATTTTCTATCATAAATGTAGTTATTTTTATATAAATTCGGTCAAACTATAATGATTTCATTTAGGATAAAGCCAGAATTTCATTTTTTTTCTAGACGGAGGGAGTAGATTATAATAAGATGTAGGTAAATATTTCTAAATCCCATTGGTGTTGTGATAGAATGGTCAGAAATGGGCTGAAATAAGCTCCCATAAAGTACCTTATATATTATGATAACCTGAGGTTCGGATTTCTGTGACAACAGAGATGATAGATTAAATAAGCTATACTTTGAGCTAAGTTGTTTGTTTCCATTTAGACTTGTTGAAGCTAGATATAAAATCTGTAGGGCAAACAAATAGAGCCTAAGGCTGTTTCCAATGGTTTCAAAAACACCGTTCTGTACTATTTGACATAAATGCTGCACTGCAGACAAAGAGATAGCTAGTTGTAACAGTGATAGAGAGTGGGATTTGAGGAGTCTCATTAGAAACTAGATAAAAACTAAGCAAGGCTACCCAAACAGCCAATACCCAAAATTGGTTACGTACCTGGTAGGCTCTAACCAATGCCCAAATGAGTAACTACAAACTAACATATATCGAGTCTACCTATACAAAATTTATATAACAACATCATGTACTTTAAATGGACATGAGCATTTGTTAGGTCGAGTTGGGTCGAACATATGTCCATTTGTTTGGCCTAGGCTCAGACCTAGGACGACGATAGCGTTTCAACTTTCAAGTTTCTAATCCCTACCAAGCCTGTTCCATAAGCATTAACATGCCTCATTTAGTCCTTTTTGGCCACTCCAGACCTGGTCCAGCCATGCCAAAATTGCTCTTATATTTTCTCTAAAAATATGAGTGCTTAATGTTTGAAACAATGAATTGCTCAATTGAGCCCATGGTATAGCGCGCATGCATGCTGTTTTATCCTCGGTTGCATCTACGTACCAAGTGATTTACCAGCTCAAGACACTAGGCTCGAAGGACATCTGTTTCTGATGGAACGCAACGCCACGTCAAATCAATCCTAATCCCCGCCCGCACTGCGTGTGGGGCACGCGCTGGCTAGTAGGAGAGCCTTCAGTAATCCGAGAATTACATGCCCACCATCTCTTGGAGGCCACACAAACACGACGACGAAGGCAGGTGTGTGCACATTGGTCGATCGGAGTAGGGAGACCTGGATGAGAGCATGGCGATCGTGAAAATGGAAGCCGCTTTTTATCATTTGGCTTAAATAGGCTCCCGTGATCCACGACTATCCAGGAGGAAATGGTGGTGCCTGACTTGAGCTTAGCCCCCACAGACCGCTGCACACACGACTGATGATGTGTTAAGCAGCTGGTGTTGGGTGGAATGAATTCCTGCGGAGGCTCCGCGACCACGCTGCAGGTGTTGGATTAGGGTGGTGCCTCGATAGAAAAGCTCTCATCTCAGATATTATATGTACTGGTAGTACTCAGTCAGGCCTCGATACCCCTAGGCCGTAGCCGGGTCGTGGAGCTACCCACCAGAGCTACCAGGGCTACGGCCTACGTGTAAAACATCGTACGCCGTAGCCGGGTCGTGGAGCCGAGAACAGGGGAGAGGACGGGTCGGGCGGGGACGGGACGAAGCGCTGCGCTGCTTTGCTTTGCTTTGCGCGGAGAGGGACGCGCGCGCCAGCGGGAGGTCGAAACGTGTCCGCCTTCCCCCGCACGGCGGTACAGCCCTGGCGCTGCGGCCGCCGGCCGGTGTGGTCTACTGTGCTGCGCGCCCGCCCTGCCCTCGATCTCCTCTACACTATTCCGAAAAAAAAACACTACACGCTCTATTATTTCCGGCGCTGGCTGCCTGGCTGGCCTGGGGGTTGGGGGGCGGGAGAAAAGTCAAGCCTGGCCCTCGTGCTGCTCGTTTTATCTATCCATCCACCTGGTGCAAAGCCACTGTCGCTCCCTCCCTCTCTCTCTCTCTCTCTCCTCCCAGCGCTATTATATCACTGTATGGATAAGATCGAGGGAAGAGACAGTACAGTACTGAGCCGGGCGTGGTCCAGGGCCTGCGCCGGTCCGGTGTAGGCCCAGGAGCCCACAAAGCGTCGGAGCTCAGGCAAAGGCGTGCAAAAGCGGGCGACCATTTGCGGCGCACTGTCTAGCCCCGCAGTTTCTGTTCCGGTGGCGGTGGCATACTGGCGCACCGTCTCACGCGCCGAGCCGAGCGCACCTAGATTTGTGCCCTTCTAGGATTTGTGGACGCCGTATTTCGTGACGGGAAGGACGAGTCACAGACTCACATGTGCGTGTCGTAGGGGTGTATATGACTTGAGAAGGGAGGCAGGAATTGAAAGCAAAGGGTGTTTTCGCGTTACCTAGAAAAGACAGTCTCAACCCTCCAGTGATATACACTGCCCCCTTCCACTGGACGAGATTTCTGTCTGTCGATGGCGAGGCAGAGATGCATGCAAAGAATCAAAGCAATGCGTTTGCAGGAGCTAGCACTGCGTTTCTTACGTACATATACCTCTGTATAATACCGTCTAGTCATCGGAATTTGCACAACTCTCTTCGTTTTCTAAAACCGCACTCAGTACTCTTTATCTTTTTTTAAGGAATTCTGTTTTTTTTTTAGGATCAGGAATTCTGTTTTTTAATCGGCATGAATGAATGTAGCTCTCCTGCTTCTGTATAAGCTGCTGACTGAAGCTAGTCGGCTACGCAATGACTAAACAGGCCCATAAACTTCCCGTCCCCAAACAGGCCCATAAACCTCTAGACTTTTTGGAGGAATTTCTGGACGTGCGAAACATATCAACGGGCCGTGTCTGACAAGACCCATAAGCAAAACACGGCCGAACTCGGCCACCAGCCCAGTTTTCTCGTGGGCCCATTCCACACATCCACGCATTTTTTTTATTTTTATATTTATTTAAATCGTTTTTGGCAAAAATAAATGGGCGATTGAAAAATTTGCAAATATGGACCTATACCGCCGGACTAATTGGCGGTATATAAAAACCGCCAGCCCAATCTGCGGTATTTAAAAACCGCCGGATCAACCGGCGTTTTTTAAATACCGCCAGAACAAGTTGGCAGTGCGGCATGCGCAGCGACCGGTGGGCCCGCGGACCAAAAAACGCCAGATTGGGCGGCGGTATTTAAAAACCGCCGGCAGGGACGGCGGTTTTTTAAATACCGCCGGCGGGGACGGCGGTTTTTTAAATACCGCCGGCGGGGACGGCGATTTTAGGCCCATACACCCGCCGGCCGCCTTTCTTTTTTCTTTCTTTGTTCTTCTTCCTCGCCACTGCCCGCCGCCCGCGCCGCCCGCCGTCCCCGCCGCCGCCCGCGCAAGGTCGTCCCGCGGCTCGGTCGCGTCGCGCAGAGGGGAGAGGAGGAGAGGGAGAGGGCGCGGAGGGGAGAGGAGGAGAGGGAGAGGGCGCGGAGGGGAGGGAGCGCGTCCGGCGCGCCGCCCAGGAGGGAGAGAGGGAGAGAGAGGGAGAGAGAGAGGGAGAGTAGAGGAGGCCAAGGTTGCAGGTAAATTTTCTTTGAAACATGTATTTTTTTAGCATTTTAAATATCATTAGATGTATTCTTTGATATTAGTAGTAGTTTAGATACAATATTAATAGATTAGGTAACAGTAGTAGTATGTTATATAATATTAGCACCAGTTTGAATTACCATTAGCGGATTTAGTCTCGTTTCATGTAATACTCATACTATTTTAGTTGATATTAGCACATTTACCAGTTTTAGATTTAGATAGAATATTCAATCATTATAATATAAGAAAAATTTAGTGTTATATAGAAATGTGGTTACATATGTGCTAAGTACTGTCTTGGTTGTCGCATTTGTGGTCAGGCATGTCACAGAAAACATATTTTCAGATATATTTTGGTCAAGGAGAGATACGTTACGGTCAGTTCGGGGTAGATTTGAGTGGGTTTCGGTCAGTGACAAAAGGGCTGGACAAAGCAATTGAGAGGCCATTTCGTTCAGTGTATAACTGGTTCATTAAGTGTTTTAAGTTGGATTATGATGAATGTCAATTGAGCATCTCAGCAGTAACAACTAGGAGTTCATCTCCTGTTTATTATGAATTAGTGCAAATAGAAAGCACTGCCGTATGGAGGAGGTTTGTTGATGTTAGCTTGCGTCATGGGTTACCTCTGGTTCTTTTTGTGCAAGCATACGAGAAGGTGAATGGTGAACCAGAAAGCTCACGGGGCTGTGATGAGGCCACAACAGTTGAAGAAGTGGTGGAAAATAATGTGAATAAGGTTAACGATGTGGGCGTTGATATAGGGAAGCAAGGTGAAGCAAATGAAACAGTACGGGAACCAAGGGGTGAGGTAGATGAGGGTGAAGAAATTGTAGGTTTGGTTGAACAGATGCAGCGGGAGGATGCCGAGGCCAATGTCCCTGTTGATGAAGATTCAGATAGTGAAGATGAAATATTGAACCAGGTTCCAAGTCAATGGAGCAACTTTGATCACTCAGAACTGCTAGTAAATGAAGGTGAAATGGTTCCATGGGAATATAGTGAGAATGAAGTATCTGTGGGAGCTATTTACCATAGCAAGATAGAGCTGAAAGGGGCCGTGCAAAGATGGTCGGCTAAGTGCCTGAAGAAAGAGTTCAGAGTTCAAAAGAGCAGTCCACAAGTCTATGATGTGAAGTGCATACGAGATGATTGTCCTTTCAGGGTCCATGCTTTCTTGGGAAAGTATGATATTTTCTGGACCGTTTCAAGAATTGAACATCATACATGCGTCCTTGAAGAGCGTGAGAGTCATCACCGTAACTTGACAGCTGATTTTGTGGCTCAACATATGTACTCAAAGATAGTAAATAATCCTGGATATGAGCCGAAGGCAATAATCAATAGCATAGAGGATGACTTTCAGTACAAAATAAGTTACAGCAAAACTTATAGGGCAAAACAGAAGGCGTTGGAAATGAGATGGGGTACGTATGAAGCATCGTACCACAACCTGCCACGTGTGCTGAACACACTATGTGACCGGAATCCGGGCAGTTACTTTGAGATTAAGCACTATAATTTGCCTCAGGACCGGACAAAGCGTGTTCTTCAGCGTGCTTTCTTTGCTTTGGGGGCATGTATCAATGCATTCCAGTATTGTCGCCCAGTGATATGCATCGACGGGACCTTCCTAACAGGGAGGTACAAGGGCACAATTCTGACTGCAATTGCGGCAGATGGAAACAATCAGGTGCTCCCAGTGGCTTTTGCATTTGTTGAGAGTGAGAATGGGGACAGTTGGTACTGGTTTTTAGAGCGGATCAAATCATGTATTGTTCAGGATCGGCGAGATGTGTGTGTGATTTATGATCGACATGGAGGCATTATGCAAGCGGTGCAAGATTTACAGGAAGGATGTGTACAACGTCAAAGAATAGCAAAGTGGGTCGATCTGAAGAGTCGGTGGTGCATGAGACACATGGGAGCTAACTTTCAGAAGCAGTTCAAGAACAAGAAACTAACAAAACTTTTTAAGAGGTTGTGTAGTCAGAATCAAGAAAGGAAATTCAAAGTCTTGTGGAAAAAATTTGATGAAGTCACAAAGAAGAAGGCTACAGAAGTAAGTACTAGAGGTGCGAATGTAGAAGATGATGAGCCAATTGCAATGGAAAATGTGGGGCTTGATGCTCCTAATGTGCGACGGAGGCCTGGTCGTTCGATTAAGTCATTCTCAGAGTGGATTGAGCATGAGCCAAAGGAGAAGTGGTCTTTGTTGCATGATGAAGGAGGTGCACGTTATGGTATTATGACTACGAACCTTGCCGAGGTGTATAATTGGGTGTTACGTGGAAGCAGAAGCATGCCACTTGTCGGGATTGTGGAATTTTACATATACCGTACAACACAATACTTTCGGGAACGTCATCCAGCTGCAAAGAATGTGTTTCTAGACCACCGCCTCGTATATAGGCAGAAATTCTTTGAGTATATGGCCAAAGCAAACAAAAAAGCCGCAGGACATCGTGTCAGGAACATGGATGTCGCTGAGCATCGATTTGAGATCATTTGTCGGGACAAAGGCCGAAGAGGAGGCAATCATGAGAGGCACGTGCAAGAATGTGTCCTGTACAATAACCATTGTGTTTGTACTTGCCACAAGCCGAGGTTATACCACAGGCCGTGTACACATGTCATAGCTGCATGTCAGGAAGTTGGAGGTTTGAACGCTCGTATGTTTGTGTCCCCCTATTACCTGAAGGATGCAATCTATCACACCTGGACTTCTGAGATATATGGTTTCGCCATTGCGGGGACTTTCACTAGTATTGCAGAGGGTGCTCCTGATTTCATACCCAATCCTCACCCTGACATGAAACAACAGATAGGGCGACGCAAGACTCGTCGCATTCGTAACAACATGGATGACGCCGAAGCTGGGCCAAGAATTGTCATATGCTCGAAATGCAATGAGTTCGGGCACAGCTACAAAAAGTACACTAATACACCTCAAGGAACCGTGTCGAACATACCTGAGCCAGGATCATCGAGTCACGGTCGACGCGATCGTGGAGGAACAAATGAAGTCATTTAATTATTTTTAGTTACTGTCATGGATTGTAATAACATAATGTTTGGAACCTTTCTCTGCTACGTTACTCTTGCATTAGTTGAAA
This sequence comes from Paspalum vaginatum, assembly GCA_030272315.1. NCBI lineage: Eukaryota > Viridiplantae > Streptophyta > Magnoliopsida > Poales > Poaceae > Paspalum > Paspalum vaginatum. Next base: position 36,944,560 of record CM059020.1, on the reverse strand, counting down.
TTATGTGTATGTGGATTTGCTATCATGGATTGTAATAATATTATGTGACTATGCCATTTAGTTTGTTAATATTTTGAATTCGATGCTATGATATGCAATGTTATGTTATTGTTATGTGAAGTTATTTTGAATTACATGCAGTCTTATGTTAATGTATTAGTTAGTTTATACTTGGTTTATAATGTGGACTAACGATATCAATCTTTTTTAGGGATGGATGCCCCACAGGGTTACGTGACCCCCGACCTGCTCGATGCAGCGACGGACAAGAAGCACCGGTCTTACTTCAGTGCGGTATTGGGGAGCTACCTTGGACAGTTTCGCGCACGTGTTCCGATGGAGACGATGGCGTTGGACCCTCGTTGGCTACCGAGGTTCGCTTTACGTGCTTCATTCTCCCGTTCAGATATATTCAATCTCTTTCAAATTTATACAATGCTATGCTCATCGTTTTTTTAGACTGCGCGCTTCTGGTCTGCTCCCACTTGCTCGCATGGTCGAGGGAGACGGACCGCGTTTCAGCTACGACTTCTCTCTCCTTGCTTCAATGGTGGATAGGTGGAGACCGGAGACACACACTTTGCACCTCACCGTGGGCGAGATGGCGCCTACGTTGCAGGACGTGTCGTACCTGCTTGGGTTGCCGTTGAGGGGCGATGCCATGGGCCCCACGGACGTCGGCCCGGGGTGGCGTGAGGACTTGCTCGCTCGGTTCGGTGCCGTCGAGCGTATCGGCAACGCACAGCCCTACAGGGAGTTCCCACCGACGTACACGGACGGGCCCCCAAAGTGGTGGATTCTTCAGTTCAAGGTGAGTAGATTCGACCGCAACCGGCATAGTTAAAATTCATATGGTTCTTACTTATGTGCAACTTTTTACAGGCCGGCACCATTCGAATAGGTGCCACAGAGTACGAGGTTGCGCGGCATTTGGAGGCGTACGTGCTGTGGTTGATGGGGTGGGTCATGTTCTGCAGCTCTGCGGGCAACTTTGTGCCCAAGAACTTACTGCCTTTCGCGCGTTACGTCGCCGACAGCCCACTGGAGTCGATCCCGCAGTTCAGCTGGGGGTCCGCTGTCCTAGCAGCGACGTACCGCGGACTGTGCACGAGTTGTTTGAAGAGTTCGTCAGCGGAGCCCATCTTCGGGGGATGCCCGCTACTTCTGCAGCTTTGGGCCCACGAGAGGTTTCAGATTGGTCGGCCCGCGGTCGTGCACAGCCCGTACGACGCATATATACGCGACGACGTAGACGGCCCGACGATGGGCTCTCTGTGGTGCGACCGACGAGTACGTGGGTTGTTCTTCGTTTACTTATTTGGGTGTGTCTTTAATTTTCTGTACTAACGGTGTAATTGAATGCTTTCGCAGTTCGCGTACGCTTACGTGCAGACTAGGAAGTCTTACCCTGACTTCGTAGGCCAGTTCGACGTCCTCTGTGACGACGACGTTCGTTGGACGCCCTACTCTGACGAGGCAGTGGAGAGTCGTGCACCTGACGGGCTGTCGTCGTTGTGCGTACGCGACGCCGACTACTGGAGAACGCGCAGCCCACTTGTCTTCGACATCTACGTCGAGGAGCACGCAGTCCACCGCGTGCTCCGTCAGCTAGGTTTGCGGCAGGAGGTGGTCGTCCCTCAGAGCTTACTGCCGCCACACGTGCACCGGTTCGTGCCGACCTTGTACATTACCGTAAAGTTATATATTTCACATAATTCACATGCCACCGACAAAACTATTTTTATTTTCAGGTTTACGAGACAGGGGCAGAACGTTGGCCAGATCTGGGCACCACGTCTTGCCGAGTTCGTGGCGAAGTGGTCCACGGCCTTTGATGACCTCGTCATGGAGGGTAGGCCACATGACGATGCAGCCTGGGGTCACTACCTCCGTTGGTACCTCCCACGGACACGACTTCGTGTCTTGTCGACGCCACAGGAGTTGCCCCGCCGCACACCGTCCGTCACGGACAGTTACCCTACACAGCGAGACCAGGGGGCGTATATAGCTGTAAGTTTCATTTCTGATTGTCGATTCCGCATTTGAAGACATCTAAGTTCATACTTTATTGCAAACTAATGCAATCTTTTTGAAACAGCATGACGCGCTCCGGCAGATCCATGCAGACGTCACGACGTACAGCCGTAATGCCCTCACCATGGCCCCACAAGATCACAAGGCGGCGTACGACAAGATAGCGGAGCTGTGCAGAAGAGTGACTAGGTCGTTGTCTTGCCGTGGCGACGATGTTGGCCATCCACCACCGCAGCCGATGTTTGTTCCCCCTAACCCGACCCCACCACGACCCCCTCCGGTACGACCTCCGGTACCACTGTTTGCGCAGACTCCGCCGATGACCTACCCGCCGCCAGGTATTTCTTGTAGAGGTCAATTAAATTAAACACGAGTTCGTCAATTATTTATGCATGTTCCGTGCAACAGGTACGCTGTACGGGACCCATGTTGGGTCATCGTCTCGTCACCCTACCTACCACCACGACGTCTTCGCTGCAGGGACATCACGGACTCGTGACTTTGAGTGGGGTAAATGCCTTTCACATACATGCAGCATACTCGTCATGCCTGTTACAGTGTTACTTTACATTTTTAATCCATGCGATTGATTTGCAGGATATGAAGCTGGCACGACCCCTGACGACAGCTACGGAGCCGGCCACGCTCCTGACAGTCCACCAGGTGCAGCAGAACAGATGGCGCAGTCCTTGTTCGCGTCGCCGCCGCGACATGATGAGATTGGTTACTCACAGCTACAGGAGGCGCCACCCCACGAAACTCAGCAGTCACAGGATCCGCCAGCGCCCGATGCAGTCCCTGGCCGACGTACTCGACAGGCACCCGACCCCTTTAGTCACGGGTCACGCCACACTTGGGCTGCCCAGAGAGCTGCACGCAGGAGCAAGAGGGGTCGTAGCTAGATCATAGTTCCAGAGTTGACTTGCATTAGTTCAGTGTACTTTCGTCATCTTGTATTTTATCACTTTCACGTGACAACACGTAGGCAATCGTTTCAGATACAGATGCCTCCGTAGCCTTTTCTGCTCGACGTGACAGCGCATCACGTAGCCTTTTCAGTTACAGGTTCATGCGTAGCCTTTTCAGTTCCTATATGACAATACCTATGTAGCATTTTCAGTTTTACGTGACAGCGCAAGACGTAGCCTTTTCAGTTACAGGTACATTCATAGCCTTTTCAGTTCGACGTGACAACACCTATGTAGCCTTTTCAGTTCCACGTGACAACACCTATGTAGCCTTTTCAGTTCGACGTGACAACACCTGCGTGGCCTTTTCAGTACCATTTCCACTTTGACCTAACAACTTTTTCGTTTTCAGAAGACAACTCAACCCGCATCTCGACTACAAAAACACGGCACACCTTCAAAGAACACACACAACACACTACCAGAGCGAGGGAGCAATGGCCGAGCCAGAAGGAAGGGGGCGTGGCCGCGGCCGAGGAGGGAGGGGTGGAGGACGTCGTAGCCACCACTTCCTCTGGGGAGGTCCTCAAGGCCCAGACATGTTTCCACATCCACTGGAGGACTTCCCGCTAGAGGGACAAGACGCCTTTGTTGGCGAACGCAGGCTTAGGCCTTACGTTGATCGCACGGAGGTGTGGCCTACGTGCCGTTGTGGTGAGTATTGTGTCGTGCAGGTGTTCGATGAGTTCATCGATGGAGGTCGTCGCTTCTACAGATGCCCTTTTGGCTATGTGTGTGCTCAAACTCGCTCTCTAGACTTTGTTCTAACATAACTCAAATTGTTTCTAAAAAGAGATATATATGATTGCAGGATTCCACTGACACGGCATGCCGCTTCACCAAGTGGGTAGATCCTACACACCATGCCTACGTCGAAAACTATATCAATCACCTGAAGACCAAGATCCACGACCTTGAGTGTCGCATCAACTTTCTGGAAAACGAGGCTGACGCTAACGCGATAGTGGTTGGACTCGAAGATGATCCCCTGTGCCCTGACCCCTTCTGCAAATGCCCGTACCATTCACGGCAGCGTATGCCCCCCAAGTCTCCACCATCCGGAGGTTACGGCTACTATGATCTCGGAGGCCCGTCGCAGCACTATCCGAACCAATTCGCTTAGACGAACTTTCTACTATTTTTACGTTTCTAGCATTTCCAATTACCTAAGCCAAGTCAATTGTGTAGCGCGAGTTACGTGCTACAATGACAAGGCATCGCAAGTGTATCCAACTTTATTTGTGTCGTTAATCTACGCTGTCAACATTGAGAATTATGTATCCGAGTTCAATCTATGTTTCGATTTAACTTCTGCATCAATTGTTCATGTCGTACTCAATGTAACGCTGTGATTTCAATTTAATGTAACGTGTACTCTCATAATTTGTTTTTTTCTGTCCTCCATAGTAAGAAAAAGAAAACAAATATTTTACGTCATCAAATAAAGAAATACAAATTTATCGGTACTAATTACAATAGTTTCCATGTGCACATTCAAAGAATTTTTTAATTCACATTTTGCTTGTACGTATACTCATATTGGTTATTTAACAAACTACCATGTTCAAAATATGGAGCAAAAATCGCCGGATGGGCCGGCATTATTTAAAAAACGCCAAAAGGATTAAATACCGCCGGCCATTCTTTAAAAAACGCCAACAGGACCTAAATACCGCCATGTGAATTAAAAATCGCCGGCCCATTTGGCGATTTTTAAATTTCGCCGGGTGGTCTGGCGATTTTTAAATTTCGCCGCTTCGGCCGGCGGTCCGGCGGCAGAGAGGATGCCACGTCATTAAACCGCCGGATAGGGCGGCGTTTTTTAATTACCGCCGGATGGTCCGGCGGTAATGGTATAGATTTGTAATTTTTTGAATCCTCTATTTATTTCTGCAAAAAATAATTAAAATAAATATAAAAATAAAAAAATTTCCACATCCGCCGCGTTTGGTTTGGTTGGCAGTTTGGCCACCGCTGCGCGGTGGCTGTCAGCTCGCAGGACCCACTTGCTAGAGGGAGGTCGCGGGACCCACACATCCAGAAGAAGGGGGAAAAAAAAATCAACAGCCTCCTCAGTCCTCACTCCTTGGGCGCCAGCGGCGCGGCGCGAGCACAACGGCAGGTCGCCGAGCTCGTTGGCCTCCGAGCCCCGCCCGGCGCCGGTTCCAGTCCCACCGCGCGGCCGCGGTTCGTCTCGCTTCAACGGGGGAGCCCTCGCCCGCAGCCGACGGGGCGCGACAGGCCAGGCGGCTCTTCCGTTTCCACACGAACGCACCAAGTCTTCTCTCGCCGCCTCGTCTTCCCCGCCCGCCGTCTTCTGCTGCTGGATTGCCGTGGGCGTGGAAATTCGACAGGACCTGGGCTGGGTTCCTCGCTTGCTGGTAAGAAACGCGCAAAGGCAAGGCAAGGCAAGGCAAGTTTTCCCCGGAGGCATCGTTCTGGGACTTGGAGCTAGTTTTGTTGTGGCTGTGAGCAATTGAACCCGTGTTCTGTTGCCCCCCTCTAGTTAGATTCAGACCATCCGGTTCCCAAACAGAAAAGTTAAATCGCAAGGCCAACCTAATCTGGGGGGTTCCCCATTCCCATATGAAGTCCACCCTGAATATGTACATAATTAGCTTTGCAATTCCTCCTAGTAATACCTTTCTGATTGTGGTATGGTTGGTACCGTTTGTATTCATCTGCATTTTATGTCATTTCCGATCTAATCATTAAACTCTAGACTATAGCGAAGTATCAGTGGTAAAACCTTTGCTCCTGCAGATTCACAAATGCAGCTGCACTTTTTTACACATCTTTTTCATAAACCACCACAGTTTCTAGGGTGTATATGGAGCACAAACAACAATTTTAAGTCGGGCCTGCTGATTCTAGTTAATTAAAGCACATTCAACAATCGTGGCCAGCATTACTTCCTCTCACGTGATACATGTGCCTTTCATGTTATTGCAAAGCCGTAGCAGATTTCTTTGTTCCTTGGAAACCTCACAACTTCTATAACAAGTCTCTGAGTCTGAATATTGCTGGGATTCGCAGAGAATCGATTAAATAAATCAGCTCGGAGGAATGGGTTATGGCATGAGTAGGCTACAAGACTTTGAGCCTGAAGCGCAGGATACTGCTGGATCTAGCTCAGTTCAAGTGAACGATGAGTTTGCAAAACTACATAACGATATTTTTCATATGACCCGAATGAGATCAGGACTTAGTGAAAGCATTTACAAGTCCATGGGTACCAGCAAAGGCGTAATATCAACAACCAAGTTATTATCTGGAAGGGAAGTTGATTGTTCTGGAAAAGGGACGTTCTCTTCTTGTGACCGTGCATTTGTTCTAGGTCGCTATGTTCCAACGAATGGCCCTGAAATATTGGATAGGATGGATTCTCGTGCTTATGTTTCACAGTTCTCTGCTGATGGTACTCTTTTTGTTGCTGGTTTTCAGGTATGCTATGCTCAAGCTCAACCAACAACAGTAGAGGTTTTACTCAGTAGTTGGAAGCCCCGCAGCGTAGTTTTTTCTTCTGTCACCATATGATGCATTCTCTTAAACACGAATTTATAGAATAAAACACAATACTAATAACAATTTCTTTTCGTTCTCAGGGAAGTCACATAAGAATATATGATGTTGATAGAGGCTGGATCACGCACAAGGACATTCATGCTAGAAGTTTGAGATGGACAATCAGTGATGTATCCTTATCACTTGATCAACGGTATCTTGTAAGTTTCTCCTGGCTCTTAACTTGTCACCCTTATTCGAAATAACTTTGTGCTATTTTATTTTGCAACTTTTCAACAGTCACCGTTGCAGTTAATCCCTTTCATTATTCTTCTTATTGAGAAGAAATATTTGATATGCAACTATGTTGATCAGATGATAATAAACCAGAGATGGCGAGTATCAATATCACTGTATCAGATGTGGTTGCATGTTTTACAAAATCAAGAGTTTCTCCTTGTTCTTTATTATAATTTTGAGGGGAGAGGATAGGGGCCCGGTGGGCAGCATCTGGCTCTTCTAGTGGTAGTGGAAACATGATGAAGGTGGGAGATGAATGTTTCATGTGGACAATTATTGAAGTGTTATGGCACATCCATATCACGAAGAAATTAGTATCCACAAATGAATTTTGCAATTCATATGGACCTTATCTGTGTCTGGCTACCAAGATCAAATGCATTGAAACTGCTTTAATCATTAACTACACTAGAATGATTGGTAATACGACTGTGCCAGTAAAACAATTAAGTTTATGGGGAACATTTAGGCTTCATCGAATCCATTTGGTCTTTCCACGACTTGATATTACATATTTCATTTGTTGGTATGGTCATGTGTTGGAGGTTTGAAAATGCACGCTACCTCTTTGTGTCTGCATATCATTTATGTATAGCTCTACCCCCTGGTTTAATACCCCCCCCCCCTCCGGTTTCTGTGTAATACTCTCTTCTCCCTGATTTTGCTTGCATACCAGGCTGATATTTTTTATCTATAAATGTGCAGGTCTACTCTAGTCTGGCACCTATTATCCATATTGTAAATATTAGCAATGCGGCAAGAGAATCCTATGCTAATGTCACTGTGAGTTCTTATTAGCTTCTTGCAATGTTGCACTGACGTGCCCTCATTTTCAAGTTTTGTAGGGTGGTGAGGTACAGTTGGGTTTGCTTTGGACATCCTTTCTTTTTTTTCTCGAATACTCAGGAGAGCCGCGTATCTTTGTATTAAAGAGAGAATAAGAAAGTACAAGAATCTTCTTTCCTAACTAGAGGTTGCAGCCAAGAATATACAACACCTTTGGACTTTCACATGCTTGGTTTTGCACAGCAAATGGTGAATTTGTAGAAACACATTTCTTTAACATGATTTTCATGTTAATAATCGACCTTGGGGGTTTTGGAGTTGCTTCTTGCTCAAATAATACCCAATTCATTGACTTTTTTATTTCTTAAGGTTGGAATTCGATCCACCAGCTGGATAGCGCTAAATATTAGAATGCTAAATATTAGAAGATGAATATACCTGTGCTCTCCTAGTGTATTTACCACTCGTAGTTCAAATGAGGAACATACGATTTTATTGACAACCTCAATTACATGGTTGAGGTTCTATGGATACACTCAGAGTCAGAAATGGAATTTGCTTTGTTTACCAATCAGTGACTCTGCCTGCTTGTTGTGCCAATTCTTTCTTTTCAGGGGCGCGCGTGCGGGGTGGGGCCATGGGGGTGAGGGGATGTAAATTACAGCTGTGTTTTATTTAACATTGGACTCTGGTGCCTGAATTCAACTCTTTTAGATAATGGAAATGTTTCTGGCCTATGCTGGCGCTATCACCTACCTCTTTATGATTTAAAAATTGTGCCATTTTTGACATAGTATCTTCCTCTGTTTGCGAAGGCGAAATCGACAGTAATCACAATTTTAAATCTTTCCACAGGATGTTCATGATGGATTGGATTTTTCACAGCATGAAGATGTTCAATATTCATTTGGAATATTTTCTGTGAAATTTTCCTCTGATGGCCGGGAACTTGTTGCTGGCAGCAATGATGAATCAATATATGTCTATGACATTTGTGCGAATAAATTGACATTGCGCTTACCTGCTCATACAGTATGACAAATTGCTTACATTCTTGCTTATATTTCCTTTGATTTTTTATTTGATGTAAAATTCTAAATTGTGTTTACAACATGGACCCTTTTTTAGTTCACATCTCACTCTAGGGAGATTGGGGTTGATTTACAACTCCATTTTTTGCAAGTTGGTTATGCTCTTTTATCTCATTGCTCCATGCAAATCCATTGATGCTTGTACAGATACTGTTGTTATGTCCTCCCACTTTTCTGGCAAGTTGCATTATTGATATCCAAACTGTACACTTGAGATTCAGAAGAAAGAAATAATATTGCACTAGTTCTATGCACCCACAGCCAATGATTTTGATGACCAGTTCCTCTTACTATTCACTTCCTCCGCATGTTGATTGCCAAGTGAAGGAGGTGGATCATTTTGAAAGTTGTGGGTGTGAGGTGAACTTTTGTGTAAATTCCACTTGAGTGAAGCTAAACTTCTGTTTTCATATAGTAGCCAAGATAAGCTAAGCCATACGCGGAAATGTTTCTAACTATTATAGTCTTTTCCCATTTAACATTTATGCTATTTGTGGGACATTTTTTATGAAAATGCAAAAGAGTGATAACTCACATAAAGACATTTTATGATGCACACCACAGAGGTGAGTGATACAGTGTCTTTGTGACAACTACAAAAACCTTGCACATTTGCTCTGTAGCTGTGGGTTGTTACCATCTTGATAGTCTTTTTATACTTCATATTTATCGTTTGGTTTATAGAATGATGTTGTCATTCAATTATCATCTTTTCAGTCTGATGTCAACACAGTAGCATTTGCTGATGAAACTGGCCATCTCATATATTCTGGAAGTGATGACACTTTATGCAAGGTAGGTTGCTGTTCTAAGTTATGTAAACCGTTTTTACTTAACCTTTTTTTCTTATTGTTGCTACTTTATACCATATCCTCAGTATTGCCGCATGAATAAAATGGATGTTTTGACAGACTAGACTTTTTCAAACACGGGAACATACTGATTTTTATGGTTATCAACCCTAAGACTAGCCATCCATGAACCTGGGAAAACAGCACAACCTATGTACAAGCCAGTGGGAAATAGTGAAGATAACCTGTATAGGAGAAGAAATAGTTTAACAGATTATGTTAGGATTGCCGCATGAATATAATTGTATTTCTCCATTGTTTTACATAACGAGGCACAGAGGCATATCTAGGATAGAATATCGTCGGGGTCACCAGGATCATGCCAGCATTTTACAAATAATTTTATAAAATTTATATCGTGGTTTGCTGACCCCGATAATTAAAATACTCTAAATTCGCCCCTGATGAGACAATGTTTTCACATTACTGTTTCTACTCAATCTTAAATGAATCTAGGGCCCAAATTTAATTCAACATGTCTGATTCAGATGACGAAATTAGCACCATCAAAATCTCAGATGTTTCTTTTGTAGTTTTGTGGCAATGATCAACCATGGATTTTTGGCAGTCCTGTTTTAATCCTTTAGGGTTGGATATTCAGAAGTTTCCATGGGAACATAGGAAGGAAAATGTTTAATGTTCTAAATTCTGCTCATTTCAGCAGTGCTATGGTATGTGATCTTTATAGTGTGCAGGTCTGGGACAGGCGTTGTTTGTCCACAGGACAAGCTGCCGGTGTTTTGACTGGGCACTTGCATGGAATAACACACATTGATAGTCGTGGTGATGGCCGAAGTTTCATATCCAATGGAAAAGACCAAGCAATCAAATTGTGGGACATCAGAAAAATGACGTCCAGTGCTGATAGGTACTCTCTCCGAGTCAAAATATATGTCCACTTAACCATTCTGAATATTCTACCACTACCAATTCATATACAATTTCAAGGCACATTTTTTCCTCCTCTTTTCTGCTTTTGCTCCTTTTTATCTTTAATATTCTGACAATGGTTTATGGGCAATACGATCACATATCACCCACTTTGATTCATGTGCATGAGTCTGAATTAATTGATATGTCGAAGGAGAGGTAGTATGTGTTGAGGCACCAATATCAAATGTGTCTGATTTGCATGAGGATCATGCGTTATCACCCTCAACAGTGGCCAGTTTGCCGACTGCATTCTCTTATATCTTAAAAGATTTGCTCAAATTTTGGATGAATTGGCCATCTTGCAACGTAATACTAGCCTATTCTTCTGTACAGTTGTGCAGACGGAACCCCCACTTGGGACTACAGATATTCAAGGTATCCGCAGCAGCATAAACAATTAAAGCATCCCCATGATCAGTCATTAGCTACATACCGGGGTCATTCAGTCCTCCGCACATTGATCCGTTGCTACTTTTCTCCTGCTTTTAGGTAATAACCTTTCTATGTGCATTCTCTTATGATTTGAATAAAAAGTTTCACTGGTGACATCACCCTATTAGATGAACAACCAATAAGATTTTAGTTTGTTGCTTATCTAAGTATACACTATATCTAGGTGCCACATCATTGATGTATAACAATTTATCTGTTTCTGCAGCACTGGGCAAAAGTACATATATACAGGATCATATGATTCCAGCGTTTACATTCTATGATCTGGTATGTCTCTTCTTGGCACGCACTCCACTTATATAGTATCATATAATCCCTTGATTGGTGGTGGTCTGCCTGCTCGTTGAATGCAAGCCATTTTTACAGAAACTGGGCAATGGATAAAGTATCTTTTTTTTATACCTGCTGAGAAAAATCTGTGCATTGAAAACACAGAGCAAGTTGCTCATATGATAAAAACAACGCCAGTTGATTGTCAGTTCCATTTCATGTTACAGGTAAGCGGATCGCAAGTTGCGAAGCTGAAAGGGCATGAAATGGTGATTCGTGACTGCAGCTGGCACCCATTTGAGCCCACGCTAGTGAGCTCGTCCTGGGATTTCCGGATAGCTAAATGGAGTGGGCGTGATGAAGAGACTTCTGATGACGAATGAGCCGGCCGCGCAGTGATCTTTGCTGCTCGATGTCTACAAGAACATGGATACACGGAAGAATTACACAAAGGAGATCATTTGTTGTACTAAAAAAAAATGTAAATATCTTGAACTGAGACAGAGAGTGCATGAGCACCATGGTGCATATGAAATTGTTTCTCACTACAGTATAAAGGCCTCTGGCCCTACGCAAAGGTGTGTTTGGATGGTGGCCAAGATCGTGGCCATATTTTAGCTATGGCCAACATTGGCCAGGAACCCCAAATCCGGATAATGCATCCGCCTTTTGTTTAAGTGACTTGTTTCATTATGTATATCTACTCAAATTTTTTAAATAAAATGAACAATTAAAGTTTTGGAAATTAAGTCAGGAAGACGAATGTTCTTCACTTGTGTATTTATTTAAATCTAAGCTTAACTTTTTTTCTCACAGAAAATCATTGCGCGTTAATGTTCCAGATCATCCTCCGTTGCCATTGTGTTGTGCTACTGCAAAACATATGCTTCTTGTTTAAGCATTCCATTCCAGATCCAAGCAATACAGTTAAAACGGATACCAGTAAACCACGCAACCTCCTGCAAATTTGAAACCCCCCTACGTTTAGTTCCGGCTACTTCTTGCCGACGCCCTTGCCGCCCTTTGCGTCGGCGCCTCCCCCGCCGCCTCCCGCGGCCTGTGCGGCCTTCCTGGCCGCCTTCTCCTGCAACGCCTTGGCGTCTCTCTCCCGCCGCTGCTCCGGAGTGAGCCCGTCGTCGCGCCCTTTGGCCGCGGGCCGCCGCGCCTGCGCCCTCTGCCGGTCCCGCTCCCGCTGGTCGCCGCGTGCAGCCCCGCTCAGGTCAAGGACAACAGTAACATCGTCCGAAACACACCGGAAGAACAGGAAAGATAGGGAAAAAAAAAGGATTGCACAAAGATCTACTAGTAAAAGCAAAGAGCAGTCCAAGTCCGTACAGGAAAGAATCGATAGAACACAAAACACAAGATCACGTGAGGTGAAGGATATGAGTCATTTCGCTGACTTCTGACCCTGAATTGTAGGAGCAGAGGGGGGGAGAGAGATGGATACGAACGAGGGCTGATTGGGGGACGAAGCTGAGACGAGGCCGCTGGGGACGCGGGGCGCGGGATTTATGCAGCGGAGAGAGAACGGAAGATCTTGTTTCCGGAAGCGTCTCTAGGTTCCGGAAGCTTCCACGCGGGGCAAAAAGGGCAAAAATTGCACGCGATGGCGGACGCCCACCGACCGGCCGTTTTTTTTTTTGGGCTCCGCGCAGAACCGACTCCAACGGCAAAGTCTGACCTCACGGGTTGTCTTTCCACCGTAAATTTGATTTGTTTATATTAGGCTATCTTCAACTAGAGTTGGAATTGGTAGTTTTGATGATGGCTGGCAAATTGGCAAAGGAGGCATTTCGGGTAGGTCTCCAATAGGATAGGCAAAATCCTCCTCCGCAAGCACAGGTCGTTGGCTCGCGCCGCCGGCCAGAATCTGCAGCCCGCCGTCGCCTACCGTCGAGGACCTGCCACCACAGCTACTGAATCAGTCGCTGCCATCGACGGGAGCTGATGTGCCATCGACGGGAGGCGCTCACCGGCGACTGGTTGCCGGTGGACAGCTAGCCATTTGCCATCGACGCGAGCTGAACAAATGAACTAGCTGCAGCAGGCCGGGGCAGTGAGGGGCCGGGCGGCCACGGCATGTATCAGTCGCGCGCGGCCGGACGCCGCGGACCGGGAGTAAGCGCGGTGGCCAGAAGACGCGGGAGGTAGCGGCAACGGCGTGGCCGGGCGGGCGCGGCAGATCTGGGACAAGTGCCCACGACTCCGGCCGTTGGAGGTGCCAAAGACGGCGTGCACTAGCAGGCACGGCAGGGCGGGGCCGCGCGCGGTCGCCGCCGGACGCGATAGGTCATGGTCACGGCGTCGCCGGCCTGGTGGGGCATGGCGGGGCAAAGCGCGCTGCACTGCCCGCGGAAGGTGGCGTTGGCTACCCATTGGCAGTGTCCTCTCCGAGTGGGGAGCTCGCCGGAGACGAGGCGCACAAGGACCGGATCCGGCGAAGCTTCCGCAGCGGTGCGCCCTTCTCTCTCCTTCCTGGGAGGTGGTTGTTGCTCTCCGTACAAATGCGTTGCTGCGAGGTAGCACCCAATTTAGGTTCTCTCTATCCTCGAGCGCAGAATGCCTACCGGGTTTGCCTACCCTGTTGGAGACCATTCCAAGCCGCTACAGTACCGCCCAAGACCCATTTTAGGTTTGCCTACCCCAATGCATACCCTCGTTGGAGAGAGCCTTACATTTAATTTGCTCGTCATATTTTAAAAAAATTATAATTATCATGAATTGTCATTGTGATTTGTTTATAATGTATTTTAACTATGAATTACATTTTTCTATTTTTCGCAAATATTTTAAATAATATGAGTTGGTTAAACTTGGGAGCAAAGTCAAACGACGTAAATTATGACGAAGTGAGTATATAAATATTTTGTACATCCATATACAATGATCTCACCTTAAAAACTTTAGGCTCCAATTGATAGAGCTGACTAACAGCCGCAACAAATAATAGATGCAGTAGCTATAGAGTGAGTTGGCTGTGTAGCTGGGGCCCAAACAGCTGTAGTCAGCTCATGTGCAGCTGCAGCCCAAACAGTTGTAGCCAGCTTTAGTAAAAAACCTCAAAGTAAATGTTTTTTAATAAAACATACCTATGTCCTCGTAAACACGCCGCAATCTACGGCTTGAGCAAATCTCATGTGCAATCTTTCTTGGTGATTTGGTTCTTATCAAGTGAAGAATTTTGGTTTATTACTCTTGTTAATTGGCAGGGCCTAGATGGACTTGGTGACTAGTGATTTTTTGGAGCTCGCCAAAAGGATTATAAAAGCCCAAAGGAAATTGGTGTACAGAGTTTGAGCTCTATCTAGCTCACTAAGATGGTGACCAAAGACTTGTAGAGAGCGTTCTAGTTTTGGTGACTTGGGATGCGGTAATATGTTTTGGTGTATGCCACACCGTAGACTACTGGTTGTGTGTTGGCCACTTACTTCGAGCATTTACTTCCATGCTTTTCAAAAACACAAAGCTCAAATCTTGATTTCGATGAACTTAATGCTTAAGTGGCCCTTTGTATGTGTATGAGTTGTTCTAGGCATCAACAGTACAAAATGATTGGGTGAGCTTTAAATGGCAAGCACCCAAGAGATAGGCATATTAAAAAAGATGATGATAGAGTCTTTACATGTACACTAGAATCCGGTGTACATAATTAAGGCAATGGCAATTAGTGCACTAGATGGTCTAGTCATAACACACAATTGGGGTATACAAAATCTAGACCTTAATCATGAATAGTACCTCTAGCGCTTTTTATTCCGTGAAATGGACTGAACACTATAGTGTGTATAACTGCTAGTTAGTTCCATAACCCAACCAAGTTTCGTGCACCGTGTAGTTCTATGACCTAGCCACTTTTATATGGTATGATATTCGTATTAAGTCAGTTTGTTGTTTTTACTTCGAATTAAATCCTCTCTTCCATGGAGTCTTTTTCTGTGATGATTTAATAGTGACACTAAATTGTTCAGAGAATCTTTGATGTCTTTTTAGCTTATAGGCATTTTTATCTTGAGAGAGCCTCCTAACCTTAATGAGACCAATCAGACTATTAACATCAACCCCTCTTGATAGTACGGCTATCAAAAAACTATCAAAGAATCTCCAAAAATGTCTTTTTTTTTTCAATTTTCAGGCACTTAGGCTAAGCAACTAGATAGCTGAATCCATAGCCGATAAATCCAATTTGAATTCCAATCGAGTTTCATCGTTTCCATTCATCAATAACCAATAAGCTTTTCTATTTAACTACTCCTTCGGGACTATTCGTTGTAGGGAAAGGGAGCGGCAGCGTTAACGCGACCGTCCGGTCCAACCCCGCCCGACCAGTCCATCCATCCGTCCCAACCAGTCCAATCCAGCTCGACCGGTCCAACCCCACGGCCCCCAATCTCGTACCCCTTCGTCTTTCTGCTCCCATGGTTGGCGTCCTCTCTCCGCCCGCAGTCGCCATCCGCCCTCCGGCCGCGGCTAGCGCAAACCCTAGGGCCGCCGCCCCACCAAGGACGCTGCCCATCCCCTCCACCAAGATGCGCCACCAGCCTTCCTATCTTCAGTGCTTCCTTCTCCCTAACCCACATCGCCTCTTCTCCCAGATCCACACGAAGAAACGTTGTTCAACCAAGCAGCGCCGGCGGCTTTCACTTCTCCATCCCTGCCTCCCTTTCGCTCTCTTGGTGGCACTCCCTACTAGGTGCTGGTCCTAGCTATCTCGGTATCTCCCATCCCCTCTTCCATTCTTCCAGGTGCCACTACGAACACAAGATCTGGTATTTTGATTTCAAACTTATCTATTTGGCATTCATCGTTGACAATACATAGAACGAGCCCTACAGCCCATACTTTTTCCATTCAGTATGCATGTCCTAGTCCAAAAAAAATAACAACACGATTAAATGATGCACTGTGATTTTAGTTAGTTTCTTTTTGGAGCAGTTGTATTTCAGTTGGGACCTTGGGAGTTCGGTTGTTTGCCCTGTTTGATTTGTGCTTTCACTTATCAAACTGAGGATGGCACATTTGACAAGCTATCTGATTGTTGAAAACCTTTGTTATTTGAGGTATATCCTACACCTTGTGCAAGAAGAATGTGGCGAACTACACCATATCTTCAGTTAGCCTGTGCTAGCGTCACTGTTAAGTTCAGACTGAATTTACTTAAGATCTTCAGTATACCTAGCCTATAATCATTGTTAAGTTCAGGTTGAGTTCATTGTAGCTTGGGTGAAATGACATCTCTATATTACTAATAGTTAACTTGTAATTGTTATTAATAAAATTATGTACATGATAAGCTATCCTAGTTGTGCCCATTCTTACTGCCCTTAATACCAAATATGTACACCATCTTGTGTGCTTCTATATGCTTGCTTTATTTTTGCTCAGTGGGATTTTCTCTGTGATATCATGATAATAACTACTCACTAGTTTCTAAGTCTTATAGTTTCATTATAAAGTTCACTGGACAAACATTCTTAAGTTGTACCCAGCATGTTTACATGGGCATAACGTATGCAAATTTTTATTATTGAACTAGTAGCTTTCTGCTATGTATTATCTTCAGCTATATGGTAATCACCTCCTATTTTACATTTAATTGCCAATATTACTTGCTTTCCTATATGATGACCCGTGCCGCGTGCCTTCTACTTGTTGCTTTCAATATCATCTGCAAGCTTCCTTAAAAGCTGAGGACTTGTGCCTACGTCCATAGCTATATACCAAACCCATACAGGTGTTCGACAAGTTCCAGTTCTGGCTCCAAACACCCCCCGCCGTTCTGGCCACAAAAGGTCAAGCGGCGCATCCTCTAGCTCGGTAAGCTGCAGTGGCGGCACACCTCGCCCCCTCCCCTACTGAAGAAAAGCTGTCATACTCCCACATCACTGACACCATATCAACCAAGTTGCCCTGCTTCCTCACCTAGGGTCACACCTTCCAACTGACTTCGTCCTCCTATCGCCCGTCAGGTATGCTATCTTGCATGTGTTCTCTTCCTAGATGTCACTATTTTCCTTATACTTGCAATGACACGAATCTTAATGCTGCAGTTACGGTTCTCCATGTCACGGGTTACATGGACGCCAAATCTCACCGACTTCTTCATTCATGCATTGCTTGATGAGTGTCAAGCGGGCAATAGGCCAGGACAAACATTGAACGGGATTGGAAAGGATAACGTCGTGCAGCGTGTGAGAGACCACACGGGGTATGACTGGACCTGGGACACTTGCAAAAATAAATGGGATGAATTGAAGAAGAAATGGTCCTGCTGGAAACACCTATTGTCATTTAGTGGTGTTATATTTCATCCCAGAACTAAGTTGATCAACATGCCAAAACACTGGTGGGATGCGCGAATCCTGGTAAGCTGCCTATACCTCGGTTACACATGACTTCAATACTTCTGTAGAGAAAATCAGTGTCAAAGCTTTGCTTCTCGATACAATATTTTGAAATATGTGCTTTAAGTGCAACTAGTATATCTGAAGTAAGCTCCCAAATAAGTTTCCATTAATAATTTGTCTTCTTTTTTTTATGCCTGCAGCAATGAATTTACTGCCAACTAGTTGGGTATACTGGCAGCCTGATGAACTCATATTCTACCTATAATATATTCTATTGATTTGGTCCACTGGATGATATGATCTATCTTTGTGCAGGAAAATAACCTTGCAAAGGTATTCCAGCATTCCCGGTTTGACCATGAGGAGGAACTCAATATAATTTTTAAGAATATGGAACTGGTCAATATTGGTCCCAATGAAGATGGCGGCCATGAGGGAGGGCGAGCTGGAGTCCCTGCACACTACTTGAATAGTGACAACTCAAACGACTCTAAAGATGATATTCAGATTCAGCAACCTACTCCCCTTCCGCAGCACAGGTGTTCAACTTCTGTGACAAGTGCATCTTCTCGTAAAAGGCGGTCCAGTGATCCCATGGAAACTGGTTCACCTTTCTAGGAAGGTTTCAAAAATTTATACCAAGAGATAACTGCATCAAAGAAACAAAAGGAAACAATGAATGCTTCCACAAAAGCAGAAGAGGATGCTGAATATGAGAAAATGATGAGGGACCTGATAGATGAAGGGGTGCACCCTGCGTCTGAGGATTACTTCATGGCCTCTGAAGTGCTCCTTGATGTTACTCGTCGAGGTGCTTACCGTCCATTGCCTGATATTGCTGCAAAGCTCGCATGGATCAAAAGAACTTACTTAAGCATGAAAGGACAACCACCTTGTTTGTAGCTCAATCTGTTCATTACCACACTGAAGTGCTCTCCCTGTACCATATAGTTCTACATTGTTTGTTCATGTATTTGATTCGCATATTGCATATTGAAAAACTTGGTATTCTGTGTTTTGTGCTGTGGGTGCAAATAGTAGTCGTTATAGCATTGAGAAAGTGATTATGATGAATATGCTCCAGTAACTGGATTCTGAATTCTAAACAGAATAGGTCTGTAAGTAACTGCAGCTTTTATGCACAAGCATTTCAGGGAACAAAGGTGCAAATGACATTTCTGACTGTATATATAACCACTCACAGAGTCACAACCCACAAAAAGTGAACCGTGCTTTACTCGACTAATACCCCTGTGTTGTTGCGAAGTTTGTTATGAGTATGTCAGTTGCGAGAAAGGCGTGAGTGTGTTTCTTTTCTCTCGAGATTTGATTTCCCTGATTCCATGGACCTGGCCACACAAATATACATCTTATTCTGGTGTCTACGTAGTACTGTATGTCTCTTCAGTAGTAGACGCAAGAGGCTGTTGGAATGAAGAAGAGCATTATTATTAGTTGGTGACACTGGCGGAGCCATTCATAGGCCAACCTAGACCGTGCCCCCCCCCCCCCCCTTGCCATGCAAATTTTCGTGTTCAAGGCATCTGATTAACTAGCAGACCAGGTGAGCAAACAAATCAGCGTGCTATTAGCGACTGGAAAAACAGACTGATTGCATGCTTCTTTCGCTTCTGCTCTCGTTGTCCGGCTCTGCACTTGCCAAGCATCGTGCAGCTGTGCTGCATCGCAAGTCGTGAGAGAGGTGCTACTGCAATGCTACTTCGTGATGGTCAAATTTATGCATCCTTAGCTCATGTTACTCGATGTTTTCTCATACAACAAGACATTGAAAGAAATTTGGCCCCCTCTTTGTTTGGTTGTTGGCTCCGCCACTGGCTGGTGAGATCTTCGCTGATGCAACTGACCATGCATCATTCATTCAGAGCTCAGTAGGACAGTGACGAGAAAAGGACAGGCACAAGCACAACACAAGAAAAACGGATGGCTACAACCTAGTAGAGTAGGAGTACTTACAATAGGGATCTGAACACACATGCTAAGTCACACGGTCTTGGCTGTGCTGGGCCTCATCTTGCAAAACAGTTGCTCGATAAATTAAGAGTACTCATAAATTGACTGAATTGAATATGAAGCTGCTCAATAAATTACTTGGCAAACTTTTGAACATAATCTGGACTTTACACACAAAAAGTTTCAAGTGTGGCAGTGGAAAATAAAAACAGAGAGCTAGTAGCTTAGCTAGGCCTTCGTGGCAAGATAAACACACAGAGAGAGAACCTAAGGTTTTCTAAGGGTGCAATGGTATCCCAAAATAAGACTCCATGCTAGGCAGCAATCATATCTCGTAATCGATCCATGTAACCCTGGTCTCCATCATTAGGTGCCTCCTGCATCAAGTCCGGTAGGTCTGGTTGAATACACGCATCATTATTGCCGGCATGTATTGAACTTTGTGTCCAATCGCCTCCAGTGTCGCCTCCATTATCGTTAATGAAATTATGCACAGCCATGCAAGCTATAACTATGCGATTGGACTTGTGCAGGACATAATTAGGTATGGACTTAATTATCCTAAACTTAGCCCTCTCGACGGAGCATCGAAGTTGAGCATGCCTATAATTAAACAACTTCTCCATTGTTTCCGATGAGTGCCCGTGCTGAAATTGTTGAAGATGGTGTCTGGTATTCCTATATGGCGCTAAGAAACCTGGACTGTTCGCATATGCTGAATCCACAAGGTAGAATTTGTCTACAAAAGAAACATGAAGTGCAAGATCATCAGTAAAATGAAGAAACACATTCAAAGCTGATACAGAAGTTGTAGTCATACCTTGAGGAGGATGTGGGAAGCGATCATGATAGTGCACTAATGCCTGCTGCAGGATACTATAGTCATGCATATATCTAGGATGTCCAGAGCACACGAATATGAATCGACAATCCAAATCAACTACAGGAAGCACGTTGAAGGTTGGAACCATGTGGCGTCCAATGAAATTCATGTTTCTGTCACCACTGACTTGAAGTGTAATATGTGTCACATCAAGAGCACCAATGCAATTCTCAAACCAAGGATAGTATGCACCTCTTGTAATCTTAGGATGTGGCTGTGCAAAAGTTGGATCTGTGGGTTTTATAATGTCTACCCCAAAATTGTATATCCTTCTGAGTGCATAACGAAATTTAAGGCTAATAGTAGACTTGGAATGACAAAAGGTAATTGCTGCTGACCGATTTGAGTGAGGCCCAGAGACAATTGTAGAAATATTGCTAGATACTCACCAGAACTTATGTTGTTCGTGCCACGTAAACCATATCGATGAACAAGCAACCCATGTAGATTGAGGAATTGATCACTCCTCATGTGAAAGGTTGCATAGCAGTCCTCTTCATGGGTTAGAATATGATGAACCCAAGCATTCCCCGAGTAAAGACGTTGTCGATGTGGAAGGGGTTGAGGATGTCTTGTAACCTGGTGGTAGCACCACAACATTAAAAGCAGTACAATTTCTTCGAAGTCGTCAAGACCTTCATCATCATTGGAGTCAATGGATGTCAGTGAATGCATCCTACAAATTGAATCATCTCAGGTCATCATTGAAATAGTAAAGTGATGTGCATATAAAACAGATTGACACGTAATAAGCAAGAGAATTAATTTATGCAATGAAGATTGATGTACTACTAGTTCCAGGTTTACACATGCTTTTTTTCAATAGTTATTAGTCGGAACACAAAACATAAATTATGTAGAGTGCATTAGTACCGCTGTAAAAAAAAAGGTCAGCAGGTAGTGTAGCTTGACACTGAGTATCCCTATATTTCTAAAAAAAACAACTCCACACCCCCTTTTAGTACCAACCATCTAACTCATCTGAACTTTAGGAGCACAACATGATTATATTTTCCCCCTTTCTCGCATCAGGTGGCATTCGATGGAGTTGAAATTGAGGCTACCCAAAGCAAGTAATTGGCACAAAAATTAAGCTAAATGTTATAATTGTCTCAGGCTCAATTTGAACAAGACATATAGGTGATTTCACAGAGCAGGATGGTATGCATGTTTAAAAGGTGTAAATCTGAACATGTGTATATACAAATTTATATGTCATGGTTATAATTGTGTGTTCGGATTAGGATTGAGCACTTCATGCAACTGCAATACTAGTAAAACCTAGAGAAGAACCGATGGATGCCGACTGAGTTTCTTCACAAAATCTGAAACGTAACAAACAAGCTGACCTGATTTGGAGTAAGTAAGGTACCGTCAAAATGTGGACCTTCACACGCGTCAGGTTTCCACAACGACCGATGCAGGGGGAGAGAGAGCAAGGGGACCGAGGAGAGGGAGGGCCTGATGCGCCCTTGCAGATGGGAACCGATGCCCAAGTGGAAACGGCTTCGCGAGAGCAGCCAATGGATGGAAGCTACCCGGGGGCCCCTCCGCTTCTTCCCGTGGATCGCTGGATTGGTGAGGGCATGCTATGGCGGTCAGGGAGGAAGAACGGAGCAGGACAACAAGGCCACTTGCACCTCATGGAGGAGGACAGGGGTGGTGGCCATGGTGGGGGCAGCCGGTGCTGAAGGATGGTGACCTCGGGCGGAGGGCAGATGGCGACTGCGGGCGGATAGAGGAGGCCGACTGTGGGAGCAGAAAGACGAAGGGGGTACGGGATTGGGGGCCGCTAGGCTGGACCGGTCGGGCGGGATTGGACCGGTTGGGACGGATGGCTGGATCGGTCGGGCGGAGTTGGACCGGACGGTCGCGTTAACGCTGCCGCTCCTTTTGCCTGCAACGAACAGTCTCTTCAAGTCTCACTATTAATTCTATTTGTTTGATCACCAAAATCAGTGCATAACGCTATATTTTTCACAGCCTCCTTTGTTGTGTCCTGCAGTAATCGATCTCACTTTGGATGTCATGTGGCAAGTTTCCCCTTAAAAAGCTTTTATTGTAACAACTACAATAGCACAATCAAAATTTATTTTTTGAATATTTAGTTTACAAATAATGAGTTTTTATTGCGAATCAAACAAAACTAGAAAGAACAAAACGCGTGGAAACAGTAGTAGTTGGGCCGTGGCCCAGGATCTAATTGCATACATACACACTGTGTGAAACAGTTATGGGCTTGTGGGCTGCCGGATGCTCGAAAGGCCTTCTCTTATAGGAAAAAAAAAAGGAAACATTCGCTCAGTCCTCATACAGATACACTCACAGCTACTAGTGATTTGTTCTAAAAAAGCTACTAGTAATTGATATGGTAATTGATCATTAACTATCTAATTTGTAGCAAAGAGTACTACAAGCCGATAATTATAGCCGCACCCGCTGACCCGCACCCCAGCTGTAGCGTTGTATTAGCGGTCAGCGTTGCATGTGCCTGACTCTATAGCGGTAGGTACTTTTTGTAATTTGCCAGTTTACAACAACCGTGTTTTGTTTCAGCGGCACTCCTGCAGTGCAATGTACGTACCGGCCTACCTGGGTCCGTAAACGAAATAACGAATAGACGCTGTGAGCGAGTATGTACGCAATGGAACAGGGGAGAGCTAGCGCAAGCGATTATGCTAGAGAGGACGTTGGATAAGAAACTTGAAGGTACTTCGCAAAAAAAAAAAAAAAAGGAGAAGGCACCCGAGCTTCGAATTTGGTTCTGAGAGATAAACATAGGGGCCAAAGCTAGTGACCTACTGTGGTACATTGGTACTGTGATTTCTGTGAGCCATAGATCGTAGCGTAGTATCGTAGTTGTGGTTTGAGGCACTCTCCATTTTGTTTTTCTCGAAGTTTTTATGATTATATTGAGGATAACTAAAGCCGGAAGTCATCTGAAAAGAACGTCTGATTATGCCGAAAGATGTTCAGACGGAGCACAGCTAGGGCACTGCTGTAACGAAAGATCTGTATGACACACGTCCGGGGCATCAGTTTACGAAGGAAAGGTGAGCTTCTGCGTGCTAGTACACTGCTAGCCGAGAGGGCGCTCGATGGTTCCATCTTCCGCATTCATAAGCCCTCTACTCCTCCAGTTAATAAGTACGCTATTCTTGGCTTGAAAGATTTCGGTAGCATGATGATAATGATGTCCAGCACTGTTGGCCCGGTTGCTAAGAGCTGTTTGGGCATCGGTGGCATGAGCTTTTTACGATCATTCTCCTCACCTGATATGCCTGAATCCTCCTAGATGTACTAGGACCTCTGTTTAGCCGGAGCTCCAAGTGGACTCGATCGAGAGCCGATAAACCAATTGTAGAAGCCAAACATTATGTAAAAAAAACTGTAGAAGCCAAAGAAACCCAACAAACAGGAAGGGTGCAGTCCTCTGCCAAAGCGGCCATCAAGCTCCGGGCATCCAGAACCTGAAGCTCTGCTCTGCTCTGCTCCCAGGAGCACCGTCGTCGTCCTCTGCTTTGCACGGCAGACAGGACGCTGCTTTCACTCTGACGCCGCCGCCGCGCGCCGCTCGAAAATTCTCCGAGCGAGCAAGAGGGAGGGAAGGCGAGCGCCGGAAAGCGCCGCGGCGTCACGCCGGGCAGTCAAAAGAGACAGGGAACGGGGAGAAAGGCCCGTCGGCGTCAGAGGCCAACACATGCCAAAGCGACCTCTCGGAGCTCCGCTGCTTTGCTGCCGGCTCGCATCGCAGTCGCAGTCGCAGTCGAAGCAGCCAGGTGCCTGCCCGCGGAAGCAACAGCACGGCACCGCAGCGAGCTTTTCGGCCATCCCGGTGTGCCGCGTCCCTGTCTGTCTGTGGTGCGCGGGCGGGGGCGGGACCAGACCACGCCCCGGCACCGTGACCGTGTCCTCCCACCTCTTTACGGTTCGACGAGCCGGCGAGTCCAGGTGTAAGGTTTGCTGGAGCACTCACTCAGCGCTGCGTGCGTACGGGCCGTGGGGAACGGAACGGAACGTAAATGCGCGTCATGCTCGGCGCGCCAGGGGCAGTAAAGCGGCGCACCCGACCTAACCCGACCGAAACACCGCACGGGCGCTTGTGGTGCGATCACCGCCGCAGCCGCTGCCGCTCACCATGACGGGCTGTACAATTAACTGCACAGGGGCTCCGGCCTCCTCGTACTCGTCCGTCGTCCCAGGTAACAGCCAATCGAGCTCGGCACGCCACCGTCACGACCAGACAGTACTGCGCGATACGGGAGTCCGTCCAGCGACGCGCCACCATGATGCGGGGATCACACTGAATTACGGCTGTGATTTGGTAGCCGTGCAGGCAAGTCACTGTACGGTTCCGAAGGGGTTTCAGCAGTGTGTCTGCAAGTTAGCCTCTACATTGGTTTGGAGCAATCCTGTGAAGCGTCAGTCAAGTGGCAACCTCCAAAATTCACAGAACGGGTACACCGTACACACACATTGCCGCTACGCTGATTCCAGGAGTGTACACTGAAGGTTGCAGTCTTGAAGAGGGGGTAACACAGATTCGTGCGTCGACTCTGAATCTGGAACTAGAATCCGAAGGAAAAGGGGTAGTAGGGAGAAGAGAGAGCCTTTTAGATTGCTTTGCTTGCGCTGACAGAGAATGAAGAGAATAACAGGAAACCGAGTGCAGGAAGAAGAGAAAGCAGAGCACACCATTAACCTGGTATTCACTGCAATGAGATTATGACAACCATTAGCGTCTACAGCCCGCAGATGATTGAAACAACCTGTGCAGCAGCGCAATTGGAACCAGCAGCAAATCAGCGATCCCCGTATCAGATTGCCATTCCGCCTCGTCAATGATTTGCAGATACACTTCCTAGCCCCTGTTCGAGATGAAGCAAAGAACAGAACAGAGAGGGGCCTTCCCACACCACGAGCCACTCATCTATGATTTCACGGATAAGCCTAACGTCACAGCACATCGCCAGAGAAAAAAAAAGAAAGGCCATTGTTGCAGACAACGCCTAAGAGTTAACCACAAACAAATCAGCGGCATTGTGTCTGAAGTGGCAAACAAAACCAAGCACAGTGCATGCTTGTTTCACATTGAGTTTTTTTTTTTTTTGTTCATGGACATGATCTCATCTGATAAATCACATCGGTGGCTCTCAGCACCGTCCATCATCATCTGAATCTAAAACAGCACCAAGAGCCAGTGTGATACTTGGAAGTTGGAAGCTAGTAATGGAGTCCTTGCTCACTATACATCAGAGGGGAGACACACACAATGCACATACACCAGCTAAACAAAAACTTACACCTGTAAAATCCCGATTATTAAGGCGCTTACTTGTCTGTAACTATCCTCCTCCCCCCAAAACAAAAAACAAGTAATAGTAACACTAGTAACAACTGGACAAATCAATCAAAGAATCAGAGACCACCCTTTTGCAATCTCCATCCACTGTTCTTCAGCCTTCCCACCCAGCAGGAGAGATTCTGACCGACGATCCGAGGCGATCCGGCATTGGCATTGGCCTTGTTTATCAATGAATCAATCAGCATCAGCCCCTCCACTCGGGGCACTGGTCGGCCGGCCGCGTGTTCTGCGACCCGGCCTTGATCGGGCACGGCGCGTACACCGGCGGCACCATGCAGTTGTACATGAGGCAGAGCGAGACGGTGGAGGGGAGCGACGACGACGGCGATATCTCGATGCCCGTCAGGAAGTTGTGCTGCAGGTAGAGCACCTGCAGGCCGCCGGAGCCCACCAGCTCCTGCACCAGCCGCGCGGGCACGTCGCCGGTGAACCGGTTGTTGTTCAGGTACAGCTGCCCGACGCCCGCCAGCAGCGGCGAGAGCTGGCCCCAGAACCGGTTGAAGCTCAGGTCCACCACCGGGATGGTCACGTCGCTCGACGGCTGCACGGGCCCCGCGAAGAAGTTGCGCTGCAGCTGCAGCACGGACAGCGGCAGCGCGAACACCGCCGCCGGGATCGGGCCGTCCAGCTGGTTCATGCTGAGGTCGAGGAAGTTGAGCCGGGTCAGCCGGGGCAGCACCTGGTCCACCGCGCCGGAGAGCCTGTTCGCGGACAGCGAGAGGTACTGCAGCCCCGGCGGGAGGGCGGGCACGCCGCCGGAGAGCGCGTTGTGCTTGAGGTCCAGCCGGAGGAGCGGGGACGAGTCCGGGAACGACGGGACGCCGCCGGTGAGCTGGTTGTGGCAGAGGATGAGGTTGGCGATGGACGGCAGCGCGGCGACGGACGGCGGCACGGTGCCGGAGATCTGGTTGAAGCTGACGTCGAGCGTCCGGAGGTTGGACAGCGCGCCGAAGCCGTCGGGTATGTGGCCCGACAGGAGGTTCTTGCTGACGGCCAGGAACCGGAGGCTGGAGCAGGACGCGAGCGACGCCGGGAGCTCCCCCTCGACGCGGCCAGGCACGAGCGAGAGCTCGGTGAGCGCGGACAGCCTGCCCAGCGCCGGGTCCAGCCGCCCCGTCAGCCCCGGCGACCCCGCGCGCGGGTCCCCGAGCGCGAGCGCCGCCACCCTGTTCCCGTCGCAGAACACGCCGGGGAAGCCGCAGGGGTCTGCGGTGAAGTCCCAGCCGTCGAAGAAGGCCGAGCCGGGCATGTCGTCCAGCGACCGCCGCACGGCCTGCAGCGCCAGGAAGTCGACAGGGTCGAGGATCCCCGCCGCCGGCCGCGCCACGGCCGCCAAGACGACGCACGCCACGACGGCGCCGAGACGCGCGGTCGCCGCCATTGCTCCTCTGCTCCTGCAACGAGAACGGAAAGATCAAAAAGCACCGATCAACCTCGCCCGTCGTCGTGGCGCAAAGGCGAGCTCGGGGCGGTGGCGTCCGGCGTGGGAACCTTTAATGTCGGGGAATGGCGCGCGCTGTCTTTAAAGGCACACGGCGTGGGGGTGGTGCGGCGGCGAGCGGGTGCTGCTGGGCGTTGGCGAGCTGCCTTTGTACGTTGCTGCCCCCCGTGAGGGGAGGAAGTGAGGAGGTGAGAGAGGTCGCCTACGCACCCCACCCCAAATCCCTCCCGCCCCGCTTTCCCGTGGAGGCGGAGGCGGCGTGAGCGCCTTTAATGGAGGCTCCTCTCCCTCCCTCCCTCGCTGTGGCAGTACACCCGCAACCGCGACACTTCGCCGAGAAGCCAAGAGAGAAAACAGTTAAGAATGCGCACAGCTGGGCTCCCGCCGTCCCGTGGGCGGCGCGGTGGCGGCAATGATGGTGGCTTGGCGAGGACGGGTCCGGACTCCGGACGGAGATGGAGAAGACGCGGTTGGTGGTGGGGTGGACGCAATCAATTCGCTTCGCCTCGCGCTCGCTTTTGCCTCTCGCTCTCTCTCTGCTCCGCCGCGAGCTCTAGCCTTCCCCCCACTCCACTACACTACTGCCCCTCCCCTTCTCCCACTGGTTCTCCCCGATTGTTTAGTGGCTTCGGGCTCGGCGTCCCCTGCGCGGCAGGCTCGGAGGCGCAAACGGCTGTCCGAGCCTGAGGGACCGAGCATGACAGGTGGGGTTCTCCGTCTCACGTGGCAGTTGGCGCCCATCAATGCGACCAGCTCGGGGGCCGAGCCTTTCTGCCACTAGAGAGACCGGGAAACGGTAGGCGATACTCGCGATCCGGGACGTGGTCACGCTGCGAGTGGGCCTGGGTTGCATTGGACCCACCTGGCATGAGCCGAGGCCGGCAGGCTCCTGGATCTACCCCTGTGGCCACGGGGGCCGGAACACGACGCGGGGCGTTTAACGGGCCGGTCGCAGCTTTTGGCGTTCGCGTCCCTGGCGTGGCGTTCTGGTCGTGGCCGCCACGCTGGCGTCGTGGGGTCGAAGTGCGATCTCGGCTGAGCACCTGATGAGCTCTCGGCTATGGTAGATCAGGAGTATGCCAGTAGATTTTAGATGGATAGAATAGGCTTTGTCGCCAGTGATGGGGACGTGTTGGAGCGCCGGAATGGAAGCTTAAAGGTTGGACTACATACTAATGTTATCCATGTTACTGTACTGCTCAAACTTACTGCTTGGTGCCGGAAGCAAAAGGTGCATGCAAGGTACTGGTACTGGGGCGGTGGGGCCTGCCTCTTGCACCATCCTGTTTCCTGAACAAATTAAGTGCGGGGGTGAGAGACGATGAGCAGAAAGAGAGTTCGGGACAAATATTTGTAAGGCAAGGATTGCATGGGGTTGGCAGCGATGGATCTTGCGAGAAACTTGTGAATGTTTAAGCCTAGTTTAACAACTCTCGAACTTGCGAAAAAACTTATGGATGGGCCTTTCATTCCTCTCTTTCTTCTTTGTCTTTTTAGCTGCGTATTAGGTGGCCTTGCCGGGTTTTCACTCTCTTCCCCTTAATGAAAAACGTACTGCCCCATTCTAAAGAAACAACTCTCGGATTGAAAGGATATCTGAATTCCTCCAAATTCCTCATATTTGAGAGTTGCTAAACTAGATTTTAGTTGTTGTGTAGTAGAAATAAGATAACTATATGATATTTTTTGATTATGGGTCGAATGGAACCACATGCATGGCGTACTGTTTTAAATCACTAGACTAACTGGTGGTCAAATATCATGAAAGATCGACTTTTCTAAGTGATTGCGCGCGTTGTATATGAAGACAGGGGAGTGTTAGGATTTGATTTAAAACAGTCTATTACAATGTGCTATAACCATTAATCTCTCTCATCATCGCTCACACGCATGTCATGAAAGACTGACTTCTCCAAGTGAATGCACGCCTCGGCTTGGATTGAACCACGGGATGTTGGAACGGAAAGAAAAGTGGAGGGCTCCAACAAGAACCAAAAGGTGACAAAGAATAAGGTCTTCTTTGAAACAAAGGGAAAAAAATTCTAAAATCTTGCGTTTTTCTTGTGTTTTAACTATTTCTCGCAAAATTTATGTATATTTTCTATGAAAATTCTGTGCTCCGAAAATGCACTAATTCTCATTAGAGTCCCCGCACGCACATGGCTACATGTCTACTGTAGTACATGAGATGCCTAAATGAGTTACTAGCAAGCCGTGATATGGTCTGCCGTCCTGCGATTTCCATGATTCCGTCCGCTGACGTGGACACGGCCCATATATAGCATCGCTGGGACCTGGTAGAAAATAGCATCCTTGTATATATTTTTTTATTTCAAACTCCATTCTATCTTCAGTGTCACTACAATACATCTATATTTTGCACATCTTTTTACATCCTTTGGCGACGATAGCCTGAAACCATGCTGAACTCGACGAACCATGGGGACTTGCATATCGGAGCCCTGACGCTGGGCCCACATTCCAGAGACAGAGAACAGCAGTGAGAATGAGACGACGCAAAGGATAGGGAGGAAAACAGAGCAGCAAGTTTGTTGTAGATTTGGTGGCGGCCTCCATTATTTTTCCAGTTCCCTCTCCCTGGTCTGGTCTGGTCAATCAGCAGCAGGCAGCAGCAAGTTGCGCAGTGCGCTGATTGACCTGCCCAGCGCCAGCGACCGGGGCTTGCGGGGGATGGAGGGAGCCGTCATCAGGTCGTGGGGCCCGGGAAGCCAACGGTAAGATTCACCAGCGGAGGGGGAGCTGCGGCGCGCATGCACACGTGCGGGCACGATCACAGTAGGTTCGCCCGTGGACTCGGTTAAAAACAAAACGAGTTCGAGACGTGCCGAGCACCACCGGCCTACCGCAGCAGGGCAGGGCTCGATCCAATCGCACGAACTCTCCAACTCTTTTTGGTCAGCGGGAGAGGGAAAGAGGTGCCTCTTGGTTTGACCGAAATTTTTGCTTTCACGACACCTCCCCCGGGAATTTGCCCCTATCTTTTCTATTTGAGGCTAATTCATATTTTTTTCTATTAATATTTTTTTAATTTCGAAGGTACAACATTATACTCTTGAATTTGTATATATAGTTCTATATACAAGTAGAGCATTCGATATTAAGTTATAATTTTTTTCTGGCTCACGTAAACCATTGATATTACAAACTTAAAATTATCATTTTATAAAAATAAATTGTGCTGATTGTAAAGTAGATTGGGCTAAACTAGAGATTCATTTCAACAAAAAAAAAAGGCTCGCGAGAGATTATTGCATCATCTTGGGCGTACCTACAACAGTTAGCAACACCAAGAATCAAAGATACAGATATTATTGCCAACGAGAGACTGACCCGCCACGGCGCCAACAAGATTAGTAAAGGGGTGTTTGGATATCACCGGCTAAAATTTAGTTCCGTTACATTGGATGTTAGTTAGAAATATTAAATATAGTTTAATTATAAAACTAATTACACATATGTGGACTAAACAGCGAGACGAATTTATTAAGCCTAATTAATCTATAATTAGCAAATGTGGTGCTATAGTAACCATCCGGTAATCATGGATTAATTAGGCTTAATAAATTGTCTCAGCGTTTAGTCATCGTCTATGTAATTAGTTTTATAATTAGACTATATTTAATACTTTTAGCTAATATCTAAATATCTGGTGTGACGTGAAGTAAAATTTAGTTTCGGAATCCAAACGCTCCTAAGTACAGCGCTCTCGTTGCATAGCAATGCAAGCTAGATTCATTTGTTCATCTCTCATGGGGAGTCATGCTGCATGCATATACATGACCACCATTTGTTCCGACCTATGTACATAATCAGCATACTAGACTACTGTTACCTCCGTTCTTAAATATTTGCCGTCTAGTTCTTTGAACTAAAAAGTAATAAATAAAAAAGAACATAGAAAATACATATCTATATAACCTATATAAGTAGAACCCATTAAAGGTCATTAACTTCAATTCTCTTTACCATGCAGGCTATCCACGTTACCTACATTTCACAGCCATCAAATCACTACTAACATCAACAATTAATCCCTCCATAATGTCCACTCTTCCATATTGTTTGAGCAATTAAATCTTCACCAGCCACCTTATGTGCCGTCAGATATTCATCAGTCTAGGCACAACAATTGGCTGTTAGCATCACCGGTCCTCATTCCATAGTTGGCATCGAAAGTGTCCCAACAAACGGAAGCGCAAACAGGCGAGCAACTAATTACATACGCCGATTCCTCTTCCTCTTCTATATCCTCTTAAATACTGATCCACTGACCACTACACACATAGGCTTTTATATCTCTGTCACGGCTTTGAAATTCGGAGCTGCATCCTTGGCCTTCTTAGTTCTTAGACCAGTCACATACAGATCCAGAGCATCCAAAGCTCCCTCGCATCATGCTCCTGCATGTGACCACAACCAACTTAGCACTCTTGGATTTGGGAGGTGTGAAGAAAGATCGCTCACTCATTATGCAGGAGCCTTGAATTTGGTTGTTGATTTGGTGATTCGCCCTTCGATCAACCATCGACTGCTTTTACCATCCACAGCTACATCAAATGGAGATTCGACGTTGGAGCAACCATGCAGAGCCCTGTTGCTGCCGTTTCCCCATTGCGTCGCGCCCCAGATTAGCACCGGCCACTTGCATTTTTTTTTATTATGATCCAATTCCCACTGATTCGTTATGTTCCAATTCTCTTTTGCTTCATCTCCTGTTAGCATAATAACCATGTTTAAACTGTAATTTATAGTTTTTACAGAAAGCATCCACCTGTGGTATGCGGATAGTATATGGTATTAACTCTTTGATTTTTTTTTCTTTCATCATGGCCGTACCTTTGACTTTTGCTCATTATTTTTCTAACGTGGCTTTCTTCTTTACCTAGATAACCTAACATAGTCCATGCTGGAATGGAAGTAATATATATATATATATATATATACTTTAGGCAGTTTTTGGAGAAGAATACGAAAAGGATTATATTGATCGAAGCAACTAGCTTTTCATAGTTCATGCTTTCGCCATCCACATCTATTCTTATGTTTAGAAATCTCCGAACCTACCATTAATCTGTGGCTCAGATTATTAAGTGGCAAAAGTACAACGAACTCACACTTGTATCTTCGACATTATTTTCCATTCAAATTCATTTCAACCTTTTGCATTATTTACACCTTAGATGACCTATTAAGGCTATATCAATGGTGCATCATAATCACCCAAGAACTTAGCATCTTAAACCAGCTCCAACATATTGTCCACCCCATCGCTCATTTTCAAAACTTCACCATCTACAATGCAGCAAAAGTGTAACTTTTGTTTTATAGATGTCCATATGGTGCTTGGCTGAAAACAGCCTTAGGCAGCGCACAGCAACGCGCGGGGTATTCCACTAGTAATCATTCTATTCCAGCGCCCGCGCTATTAGTGTGGGTCACCACCTTATTAAGCTCAATAGTACGTTCTCGTAGAGAACAAAGGTTAATAAAGCACTCGCTTCCCGGCCCTGGCCAAACAAATTAAAACCAAACAACGCTCTCCCTCGCAGCCTCAGCCTGACCAACGATAAACCGCTTTGCTCCAGGATATCATAATATGTGCCCCACCGAAATCTTTGAAGGCAAGACTATTGTAGCTAGTACGGAGTACTTAATTAGTGTGTGTGTAGCTGATAGTAAACGCAAACAAAGGCGCATGAATGTGGAAAGCTGGGCACACGGACTGCACTTAGTGCCATCATTAGCTGGGAGCTGCTGAATCTTTCTGAGCCCCCACACCCACACCTCTCGCACAGTAGCTGCAGCAGTGCAGCACGCAGGAGCTACGGCCTTTCCATCAGAAAACTTGGGACGTACTGCTACAGGATATCGTGCCGTATCTGTATGTTCCCTTTTCTTTTGTATTAAAGGAGTAAAGTACCCAGCACTAATTAAATTTAATCCTCACCTGACTCCCTCGCTGTTCCATTCGTACATGCATATGACATCGATGCCGTACGTACATCGACATCGCACGACGGGATTTAGTTGCCGCTCAAGAAAACACACCACCATCACCACCTCCGTTTCCGAAGTTTATCACTGTTAGAGCAAGTACACTGTCTAGGCATGCTCTAAGCAGTTTGACGTACCGGTAGCAAAATAGAAACACAGGAGAGAGAGAAAAACGGGTGCTTCACCAGAAGCTTGGTAACGTGGAACTTGCTCGGGGCTTGCTGTAGGAGTTAAAATTGATTCTTTGTTTCTCTAACCAATCTAAATGGTTTGTGTCCACGTACATTAAATATTTTCAGTTTTAGTTTAATCAATCTGAAATCATCTAAGAACAATTTTACTATATGTATTGGTTTTGTTGTTGGTTTTTGATGATGTGGCAAGAGTACAGGACATTCACTTGGCTCCTCTGCTAGCCTTGCTAAGCACTCCACAGTTTCTTATTTACTGTGCATGCATGGTGTGGAGTGACGGATGGGCTCGATCGGCGCTCATCAGATTTCTCACGGGACGTGATGATGGATGGTCCAGAGCGGCGGCGGTCCGGCGGTGGGATTTGATCCAACAGAGATGGATTTTTCGCGTACGTGGACCACTAACAACACAGGCTGCAGCCGTGGCCGTACGCGCGCGATCACGTTGCCGCGGCCTCGTCCGATCCTCTTGATATCCAGGCACGCCGGCCTCACCCGCCGCCGGTCGATGGCGATGAGGTGGTCTCTCCTTCCCCTCTAGATCGACCTAGCTGGCTGGCTCGCTGGCCACGCACGGCCGCTTGTCGGCCAGCCGGCCCACGCGTCCATATGCATGCCCCGACGACGACGTGCGGCCGTCGATCGTCGCTCTGGCCGTCCGGCGAAAGTCGAAACCGACCGCTAGATGAACCAGGACCACCGCACGCACCACATCGACTGCTAGCTTGCTTGCATCGCACGGCGTGTGTTTGTCAGTGTGTGCATGGCAGGGCAGAGGTATTCCGACGTGCATGCCTACCCTCGTGGTGGCGGCGCCCGCCAGTTCCATTCGTCGCCGCAGCTCGCCTTTAACGCGCCCCTGAGGCCCATTAGCGAAGTTGCAGAGGCGTCCGTATTGGTTTCTCTCGCGATTTTTTCCTGTCCGTGTTACTTCTTTCCTTTTGCCCTTGTATAGTTGTATTGCCTTCCATTATGTTTCTTTTTTTATTGTTTTCTTCCGTGTGTTTTTATTTTTCCTTCCGTTCTCTTGTGCTATGCTTTAATTTTCTTTTCTTTTGCAGTTTGATTGCCTTCCGTTATGTTTCTTTTTTATTGTTTTCTTCCATGTGTTTTTTCCTTCCGTTCTCTTTTGCTATGCTTTAATTTTCTACCAGTTACTTTTTTCTTTTGCAGTTTGATTGCCTTCCATTATGTTTCTTTTTTATTGTTTTCTTCCGTTTGTTTTTATTTTTCCTTCCGTTCTCTTGTGCTATGCTTTAATTTTCTACTTTTCTTTCTACTTTATTTTACATGTTTTCCGCTTTATTTTCATTTCTTCATCGTCTTTACTTCCTTTCTTATATAAATATATTTTACATTGCGTGTTTCCTTCCGCATGCTGGCTCGTGATTGATTTCTACTCCCAACTATGATTTCTCACAGTTTCCTTTTATCCTTCCATTTCCTTTCAATTTTTGAGTGTACAACAATTTATTTCATTTGTAGAACAATTTATATTATGAGTGGCACAATTCATTTTTCGCATAGAACAATTCATTGTGTGTAGAACAATATTTATTATGCATGGAACAATTCATTTCTCGCACAGAAGAATTCATTGTGTGTGTATATTTTGTATACAATAATTCATTATAGTTTAGAACAATTTATACTGTGAGTGGGACAATTCTTTTCATTGAACAAATGATTAAGCATGTAGAACAATTCATATCGTATATAGAACAATTCATAATGTATGTAGAACAATTGATCATGTGTGTAGAACAATATATTTGCGTGTAGAATGATTCATATTGTATGCGGAATAATTTATTATATGTGTCGAATAATTAATTATGTGTGTTGAACAATCTATCTGCGTGCAGAAAAATGAACGTGCAAAGCATAGACAGAATAAAGCAAACACTGCCATCCGGAATAACGGCCCACGACAGCATAAATCCATGGTGACAGGCAACGAAAGAACCAGCCCACGAAATTATTTATGATGGGTGTAGGAAATTTCATTATGTATGCATAACATTTCATTACAATTTAGTATTTATTATGCATGTAGAATAACTCCTACTATCTATAAACAATTCATTATGCATGTAGAATAACTCATCCTGTGTATCGAAATTATATTATATATATGGAACATTTCTTTTGACATATACTAATTTATTGTGCGTTTAGAATAACTCATATTGTGTATAAACAATTCATTGTACGTGTAAAACAATCTATGTTATGATCGAACAAGTCATTTTTCTCATAGAACAATTCATTATGTGTGTAGAACAATTTATATTCATTTTTGCTTAGAACAATTGATTATGCTCGTAAAACAATTTTTATTATGAGTGGAATAGTTTTTTTGTTTAGAACAATTCATTATGTATGTATATTATGCCTATAACAACTAATCATGCATGCAGAACAATTCATATTGTATATAAAACAATTCATTATGTGTGTAGAATAATTGATTACGTATGTAGAATAATTCAATATGTGTATAGAACAATATATTTATGTGTAAAACAATTCATATTATATGTAGAACAATCTATTATGTGTGTAGAATAATTGATTATGTATGTAGAAGAATCTATTTATGCGCATAACAATTTATATTGCAACTAGAACATATTATTCTTCACAAGGAACAATTATTCCAATAGTTTGGACTTTTTTTCTTAAAGTTTGAAATTTTTATCTTAATCATGTTGATTTTTTTACATAGGTCTAACATTTATTCAAATATATAGAATGATTTTTATGAGCATAAAAAAATTATTTTCATCTATAACAGTAGTTTAGCTAGAACAATTCATTATGAATATATAATGATTCATACATGTAGAATAATTCATATTTTGCGGAGAACAACTCATTTTGCTAGTAGAACAAATTATTATGAATGTTGAATACTTTATTTTATTCATGGAACAATTCATTTTGCATGTACAACAATTTATTATGTGCATAGAAAAATTTATTATGCATATAAAACAATTTTTTACATACAGAACAATTCATTATACGAGTAGAATAATTTATTTTTTTTATAAAACAATGAAGAGTCTAAATAGAACATGTTGAAAGACAAGCGGATAAAATACAAATTGCATGGAACAAGAAGAAACGGAAATGTTAGGATTAGGACCATACAAACTTATTAAAAAAATCAATTTCCGTAATTAATCTGCAACGTGGCCCACACACGGCCCATTAAAAAAAGATTCGTACAGCCTATAAAAACAATTGGCTTACCTGCTCCCTTCAGCGACAGAAGAGACTTTCGTCGCTGCAGCGATGCATAATAAGTGCCCCCGGCGGCGCCGGCCTGTACTCGCGGTCTCGCGGTCGGTATTGGCCGGTTGGCCCTCAAGCCCGCCGCGGCGCCGTGCTCTGGCTGCGGCCTGCGGGATGCCCGTTGGAAGGCTAACTGGGCTGGCTGGCACATTCAAGGCCCGTCACGCGAAATGCCTAGACTTTGCAGTGATGGGCCAAACATACGGCACCGAGGGCACATTCATTACTGTCGTTGCTTTGGTGAACGTCAAAGGAAAAACTTGCTTTTCTTCGGCAAAATACTCTTCTAAAAATACCGAACCCAATCATTGCATAGAAGTTGAGACAAAGTTTGTCAAAGGAAAGTCTGTTTTTTTTAAATGTCCACTATGATATGAAAAAATCCTACATATCTGACCAAAATGATGAACAATATCCCAATATGATAAATCAGTACAAACGAGTTTACTAGGATGGACCGATCCAGAATGATGACCGCACTTCACATAAGAGCCCTTGTGCTAGTGTGCTTGTTAATTAAAACATCTCAATCCATGCCGCATTGTACACGAGACCAATATAAAAACAACACCCACCCCGATTAATAATTAACTTTCAATATAGATAAAGTAACCCCAACAATCATTTTTCCAATAGCCACCGTGGTACCTACACGTACTTTGTTTGACGAAGATAGCACAATCCCTTCATTCATCGCCTATGTAAGGCAGAGAGACAGGGTTACACTTTCTGGTGGGATGGAATTTATCGACCAGAATTTGCTGAAATTTGTTTTTTTCAAACGGGAATGAGATTAAAAAATTAAAAAGCAGATTTCGTCACTCGATGGGAAACCACTGTTTTCCGTGCAGAATTATCTGTTTTACACTGAAAACATTGCAGACAGGTGGAAAATTGAAAATTTTGATGGATTTGGGTAAGACTCTGGAGCGTGAGCGCTGGGACGAAATTAGAGGCCCATGGCGGCGCGGGGCATGGCCCAAATATTTTTTCAACCTTCACTAATTCTCTGGCCCATTTTATCTCTGGACGGCCCAAGCATCCACAAGCGAAAGTCTACAGCTCCTCCCGCACCCTCGGCTCCTCCACTCCCTGCCCGCCGTCGCCCTTCGCAATCTCGCACCCCCCGGGCTGGCCGGCTCCGCTGCCCAAGCCCCAAGCCGGCAAGCCCGCCGCCCGACTCGCAGTCCCCTTCTCCGGCTGATCCGGCTCCAGCCCTCGGCGGCACCCTGCTGCTCCGTCCTTGGCCGGCCCCTGCTCGTACTCCGCTGCTCCCCTGCCTCCCCCGTCCTCCCCGTCCACGGCTGGCCGGCGGCAGGCTAGCACTGCCGCTTGCCCGCACCGGCAGGGCAGGGCGCACCAGAGCTCCGGGAGCTCTGGAGGGAGGCGACCAGGACCCAGCCCCCCGGCGGCCGGCTAGCAGTAGCCACCGCGCTAGACCCCCGACGGCCAGGAGCAGGAGGGAGCTGCCAGGTCCTCCTTCTGGACTTTCCCGTCCTTTCCGCCTCTCAGGCCTGTTGGCCGCAGTGCCGCAGAAGGAGCGGGGCACTGCCGCAGGGCGCGCCAGGTGTCCTTGACGGGGCTGAGGGGCGCACGGCGGTGCCGCGCCATGCTGGCTGCCTGCCGGGGTGCGGTGGTGAGGCCTGCTGGGACCTCCATCTCTCTGGTCTGCCACTTAGTCTCTAGGTAATGTGAATTGCTCCGCTAGTTAGTTTCTTATCTATGCACTACACTCGAATGGCTGAACTGAAATTATGAAAAATTTAATTATTCAGATTAGAGGATGAAGAAGGCTAGAACAATTAGATTTTTTTTCATCCTTTTGAATAGGAGGCCTAGAACTCAAATTATGTTGGTACTATGTTTTTTTCCACGTTCTTTTGTCACAATTTTTTTTTTTCAACTTGGCCCGGGGCTTTAGTAAATCCTGTTCCGCCACTGTGTGCGCGGGCGACACTACAGCCACCCGCTGGTGTCCTACTGCACCGCCACCGGCTGCCTCCCGTCCAACGGTTGCCCGCCTCTCCTTCCTTCTTTACTGACCACCTGCGGACGCACCATCGTGGTATGCCGCTGGCAACAGCTAGCAAGCAGGAGGGCAGAGGCAGCAGCCAGCTGCCCGCCAAGCACAGCAGCTGGGCGTTGACACTTGACAGACGGGAAGCCGCGGATCCGCCCCAGCCGATCCCCGGCACCCCGCGTCCCCGCATCTCTGCTTTGGTCGGCGGCCGGCCCTGCCAGTGGCTGGTAACTGGTGACTGGTGTGCATATATGTTCTCTAATCTCTTACTAAGTCTCATCTGTGTGTTCAATGATTCATGTGTAAATATGGCCTTACCATTTTAATGATTTCTGAAATTAGTGTGTTCTTATGGATTGTGCTGCTCAGTGACTGTTGAATTGGGTGTGCTTTATGTCTTAGCAGTTAGCACTTCAATCATATCCTAAGATAACCTATTAACCTAGGAAGCATAAATCGAAAGCCTTACACTAGTATTGTAATCTTCCGTTTATATGGGACCTTATCGAGGTTTGACCTTTTTATATTGTGATTTATGTACGTTTCGAACTAATTTGTTGGATTGAAGGAATTATGAGACCTTTTGGTTATTTTATATTACATGTTTACTGAATTGTTGGAGAAATACGGTTGTGTTACCGAATTTTGTATTGCTTTGTACCACAGTGCATATTATTTTTGTTGGGCAAGCCTACCCTAGGTTCAAATCCTAGGTCCGCCACTACACAACTGCAAATTATACTCACTGATGCATGACATGACAA
Source organism: Paspalum vaginatum (assembly GCA_030272315.1). NCBI lineage: Eukaryota > Viridiplantae > Streptophyta > Magnoliopsida > Poales > Poaceae > Paspalum > Paspalum vaginatum. The sequence goes on along the minus strand of CM059020.1, from coordinate 36,905,070 downwards.
TTGACAAAATCGGTAGGGTTAATTGGTTAAGTGTCAAGCTCTGCTTAGCGACTTGAATTTTCAAAATAAGCAGGTGGAATTGATCTGATGTGTTAATTAGTCTTAATGGCAATCAATGGAAAAAATGCGAGTGCGCCATTTTCACTTTGTTGCAAGCAGTCAACAGCCAATTCACCATAGCTGTCCGTTCTGAGTTCTGTTTTTCTTGCTGCCAACACAGTAGCTCATCACCTATTTCCTTGTGCCAACACAGTAGCTCATCACCTATTTCCTTGTGCTAGTGTTCTAGTGCTCAAGTCCAACTTTCTAAGCTTATTTCCTTTGGCATCCCAACAAGATCATCTGTAAAGACTATCAGAGCTCATTATCTTAATTTCCAAACAAAATAGGTCGATTCGTAAGTCCTATGGCAGTGGGAAGATAGAAGAAGAGCCACTGCTGTCACCATTCTGCCTTGTATCTTGTCACCCGTGGTTTGCCGTTAGCCTGCCAAGGATGCTGATGAGGACATCACTCCTATGCTTATGCAGTGTCGAGTTCTCCACCAATCCACCCCTAAACCGACTTATCTATCAGAAGATCGGGCATACTCTTATCAGATGCCTCCCAAACACTACCTTCTTTTTGGACAGCCCCTGCTTTCTTATGAGTCCTAAACCGTTTGTGGCCTTTGTATCATTGCCAGATTACAGCCTGTGTGGAGCCAATTGATTGACTTGGCCCTATAAGGCTGTGCTCACCAGTGGTGCCCAAAGCACAGTTTTGCACTGTAGATAGAGAGGAGTTTGAAATATGGGCGGTGGGATGGGTGGACCGGTGAGGATAGCCTAATTTTGTTTATTTATTTATTTATTTATTGGTGCAAGTTAATGTTCGTATTAGGCTGACGTATTTTCAGTCCACTTGACAATCAGGGTTCAATGGCTGATTGTGTTCAGGTGAATGCTCTATGGAAGAAGGTTCACTTTACGCCATACCATGTTGTTCTATTTGAGGGCAGTTTCTAGTTTCTAGTTTTCTCCTGTTTGCGATCGCAAGGATGATAGCAATAAGAGAATTATCCAGGACTGTTGTTGCAAAGACAGATAAAATTGTGGCACTGAAGCTGTGCAGGCAAGTATCGGGATTTATTTCTGGTGCATATTCTGGATATAATAGGCTATGTGATGTTGAGAAGTTTGCTGTGTTGTTCCAAAACTGCACAGATGTGAGATCTCTGAAGAATCTCCATGCTCGTGTTCTGACACTGGGACTTAACAGGAATGCTATTCTTGGCTCTGAAATTTTGATTTGTTACAATAGTCTAGGTGTCCTGCCCAAGACAAGGCTTTGTTTACAAGGCTTTTTAAATGGTAATCTTGCCCAGTTGAATTCGGCCATGGTTTACATTTTTAGAGCTGGTTATCCAGAGGAAACTATTCTCTTGTATAGGGGATCGAAGTTATGCCAGATAGGTTTGGATGAGAAAACTGTTACTTTTGGCTTGAAGAGCTGCATTGAGCTTCGAAATTTGTTATTGGGCAAAGCAATACATGCAGACTCACTGAAGCTTGGGCTAGGTAGGGATAACTTTGTTGGTTCTTCTCTTGTTGGGTTATACTCTAAGCTTGCTAGGATGGATGATTCAGAGAAGGTGTTTGAAGAGATCGTGGACAAGGATATTGTTTCTTACACCTCAATGATCACTGGTTACTATGAAAATATAGATTCTACATCACGGAATGCATTTCAAATTGCCAGTGACATGCTGCGGAGCAACTTGGAAGTAAACCGTGTGACTCTGGTTGGCTTACTGCAAGTTGCTGGTAATTTGGGAGCAATTAAAGAAGGTAAATTGGTACATTGCTATTCCATAAGGAGAGGAATTGGTGCCTCAGATGAAGTTCTAGGGACCAGCCTTGTTCACATGTACATGCGATGTGGAGCTTTCCAATTAGCATGTGCTGTCTTGAAGAATTCGATACAGTCTGTGGCTTCCTGGAATGCATTGCTTGCTGGTCTTGCTCGAAATGGACAGAGCGAAAATGCAATCCACCATTTTTCTATCATGGTACATGAGCACAAGGTAATTCCAGATTCTGTATCCTATGCAAATGTAATTTCTGCTTGTACTGAGCTATGCAATTCCAGTTACGCTGCTAGTGTTCATGCCTACCTAATTAGAAGATCTATTCCTCTAGATGTAGTTTTGGCCACAACTCTTATCGAGGTATACTTCAAATGCTCTAGAATTATGAGATCCAGATATCTCTTTGATCGATTGGTAGTTAAAGATGTTGTCTCCTATAACACAATGATTTATGGTTATCTCCAAAGTGGCATGGCCAATGAAGCCATTGCCTTACTCGAAGAAATGATGGCAGAATGTGTTGCACCAAATTCTGCAACTGTTCTTAGTCTGCTTGCAGCTATTGCTGATCAAAAAGATTTTGTTAGAGGGAGGTGGATTCATGGGTTTACAATTAGACATGGCTTGTTTTCAGATGTTGATATTGCAAATCAAATTATACATATGTACTCTGGTTGTGGAAAGGTTGCAGCGGCAAGGATTGTATTTGCTTCATTGGAAAAGAAAAATTTGATTTCATGGACAACCATGATGATGGGATGCTTATTCAGTGGACATGGAGGTGAAGCGGTTCAGTTGTTTCAATCAATGCAGAGACATGGTGAGAAGCCTGATTCTGTCACTGTTATTACTGCAGTTAAGGCTGTTTCTGAGCTTGGACATTTGAAAAGTGTAAAACAGGTTCATTGTTTTGTCTACCGTGCCTTATTGGAGAAAGACACAAAGACCACGAATTCTTTGATAACTGCATATGCCAAGTGTGGAAGGTTGGATCTATCAGTACATTTATTCTTAATTTTGGATCACAGAGACCTAGATTCATGGAATTCTATGATCAGTGCTTATGGGATGCATGGATTTTATATTAAGGTTCTTGAAATGTTTAAGCTAATGGAAGAGGGAAACATTAATCCTGATGGGCTAACATTTTCCTCAGTGCTTTCTGCATGCAGTCATGTTGGTTTGGTTAAGGAGGGTTTGTCTATTTTTGAGTCGATGACCTCAATGTATTCAGTTCTTCCACAGGAAGAGCATTATGGTTGCATTGTTGACTTGTTGAGTCGAGCTGGGCATCTCGAAGAAGGATACAGGCTCATAAAGTTTTCTACCTTAAATAACAAATCTAGTGCACTTTGTGCTTTACTTTCTGCATGCAGAACTCATGGAAATACAATACTTGGTCAGATTATTAGCAATGAGCTCCTTGCGCTTGGAAAACAAAATCCAGGTACATATACTTTGATTTCAGAAGTATTTGCACACAAAGGGCAATGGAATGAATCAGCTAATATAAGGAGTAGAGCAAAAGAAAGTGGGTTGAGAAAACTTCCTGGTTGCAGTTTAATTGAATCAGTGGAGCAAGCTAACAACCTGTGCTGAAAGCCCAAACCATATTAAAAGAAAAATGCAAGGTTTGCAATTCCTTCACTGAGTATGTAGGGGGAAAAACGATAACAAATAGTCATGTTTGAATATGCTGATCGTTTGTTCCTTCAAGAATCAAGCTAGATATTTGAGAAGTGCAGGTAGCAGACCATGGTATGACAAAACACATGCTTGGCTTGATTTTTCTGCTTTACATTATTTCTCTTGTTTATTCTTATTCTAAAGGTTGAAACAGCTATTCTTGCTGTAGAAAACTGCATTTTTGCAATTTCTGAATTCTTAGTCATTTGGCCTACCTTATTATGAACGTGGGGCTTACGGCCTTGTTCTTTTCAGTCTATCCTTCAAGCTCTAAAACATGCTGTTATCACACTCCAGAATCAAGCTTTGTCTGCTGCTTGCTGTTTTTGCTACATGAACTTCAGCAGAAGCATTGCTTAGATCGCCATATGGTAAATTTCTACATTTCATTCTATTTATCTGCTATATCTGCATGTTGTCATAAAAAAAGTATCTATAACACAATTGTTTTTTTATGTCCAAATCATAACTGTACATGTGTTTATAAATTCTTACTCTATACTCCCCCGTCCCACATTGTAAGGGTGGTTATCTTTTTATCCATCCAGATTTATATTGATGTTGATGAATCTGGACACATAAGGTATGATTGGTTGCCTACATATGGGCTGGCCAGCCTTTCGGGATGCAGCTTGTGCTTGTTTGGTTGCCTGGCTGGCCTCCGTGGCCTGGCTCCCAGGGTGCAAAGATTCCCTTTGGGCCTGGCTCACTGGATACGTGAGAAATGGCCGTATCTCCAGAGCTAGGCTCCAGCGGTGCGAGTATTAGTCTGGATTAATGATGTATTGGTATTTGATTAGTATATACTAAATAATTATGATTTATTTTAAAAAAAGATTAAGGATTAATGCAATAAATTACAAGTTATGATAACATCATAATATATAAATATAATAATCTTAATAGTTAAATTTGCATTTTTAGTTCATCACACATGAACTCGTGCGGGGAACCAAACAACATCTATTCTGAGCTAGACTAAGCAGATACAGGCAACCAAACAAAGGGGTGTTGCATGCCTTTAACCTAGCTAGTATGAGCCAAGCTCCCTGGATACGGGCTTGGTTATCCCATGCAATCAATCAATCAGACCCATATTGACCGCACATGCATGGAGTAATGAATGAATCCACTAGAGGGCTAGGAGCCTAGGACCCTGTACAATTTGGGATGGAGGGTGTATTTCTTTTGTTTTCCTTTTTTTCTCTTTTCTGAAAACTTCATTGTGCAGTTCTGTTTTGGCTTTTATAGAGCTGTGGGGATCTTCCCTATAGTTTCCTGTCAAAACTAAAAATAAAATAAAATAAAATAAAATCCTTACTCTGTCATGCCATTCAAGCTGCATTCACTTTGATGCATCCTAATCAATCCAGATTCACTTCGACCTTGTTTGGATAATCGAGAGTTCCGGATTATCAAACCAATTATCCAAAAAAAAACAAATTAAAGCAGCTGATTTTCATTGTTTTCCCTGAGGAAATAACAATGTTCACTTCGATTCATCCTAATCAATCAAATTTCCAATTGAAACAGTCCTAAGGGCCATGTTATGCTGTTGAATCAATAACTGAGGACACACAGCCTGGAATTATTGCATGCCAAAACTGTGTCCTGGTTTTTATAGTTGGTACGGTACTTGCTATATTTTCGGAAGCTGGTCATCTTATAACCATAGGATATATTTCTAGGGAAAGTTCTTGGTGCTGTTTGCTTGGTGGAAGGATTTAATATGAGACCGTCAATACGATCAAAGCTAATATGCATTGTCGCCAACAACACAAGAAGTACGGACGGGCAGATTGTGGTCAACAAGCACATCACGAGTTATGTGAAGGTATTAGTTGATTTCAGCAGTGAGGGATACTGCAATCGAGTTGCCAATTCGTTAGGCAACAAGGAGCAATCTGCCACCGTTCAGCCGTTGGTAGTTTTGCAGAACAGAGTGCAATCTGGAAGAGGCCACCTAAAAAGTTGAGGGCATGAATTTTTGGTTTTCTTTTCAGAGCAGATCCCTAACTTTTAAGAGGTAGCACACTGTTATAAAAGAAAGGCTAGCATACCCTTTTTTTTTTGTTCTCATACTGTTTAGGAAAATCCAGAGTTTGATGTAATGTGGTTATCCTCTCAATTATCGCCATGTGTGTTTTTTACTTGTAGGCATTTGTAACTTGTAAGCAATATTATTTCACTATTACAATAACTAGCTTTTTACTAGAGTACATTTTTAAACAATTTTCTTACGGAGAAAACCTGTTAGGTAAAATACTTCCAGTTTGTCAAATATTTCTTGATCTTGTGACTATTGTTTTTCAATGTCGCGGATGCTGATTCAACATGTTTCGGGTGATAATAATGTTCAATGTTTGCACACCGCTCCACCACCGCCCTAGTATTTTTGCTGTTCTAATTATCAAATCGCATATTAACCGATATGATTGTTGTAAAGATGGGATGGTTTAGTTGCTGGGAACTCGATTCTAGGATCTGAAACATCATCGGCACGTTTTTTTTTCCTCTATCGAGCAACGCACCGCATGCGGCGCTACGGCAGCACGAAAATGGGCTGCTGTGAGGGGCGTCGTCGGCCATCGCAATATTGAAAGGGCGATGCCGGCGTCTCGTCACGACGCACTGCACTTTGATGCGATGATCTAGGTATTTCGGTGGCTGCTGGCGCTGTGATCAGTGGTCAGTGGATCCGATCCACTACACTACACCATCCGATGCTCTCCCCAGAGAGTAGCAACTAGCATGCCGAATGGTGTCCGCAGTAGGACCCAGTAGCGATCAGATCGGCAAGAAGGTATCAACGGCACATCCCGCGCCAGTATACACGTACTCTGGTCTGCCAGTACGTCTGGTCAGTCTCGTGCGTGTACTAATTTCTAGAGGCTCGTGCTTTCGGTGGCGGAACTAGAAAATCGGTGGCGGAACTAGAAAATTTTCAAAGGAGGGGTCGAAACACTAAAATTAACATATATATATTAAATAATATATTGAGTAAATGTATCTTAGACTATTGGTGTATTTGGATGATGGGATTTTCGTTGTCATCTGATCACAAAATACCGAACATAGGGGTCATTTGGTTTGCTTCGTGAGTTATTAGAGTAGTCTGTTATGAAGTCATCCTACACAGTGCTCTCAGCAAGCTAGTTCCGCGCAAACCCATTCCAGATGCATGCAGGATAAGATGATGTTGAACGTAGACCAAACATGCTATTTTCTGGGTTCACACATGCAATCATGAATTAATTGTTTATAATTTATAAAAGCTACCTTTATAACTATATAATTTAGTACATTCCCATTTTTAACTATTTTGTGGTCATTTGCACAAAGATTGTTAATAATTAGGCATACGTGTTTGTGTCTTTTTTTTTTTGTCTACCGTGGTTTCCAACAAAGATCAAGGAGAAATATGATTTTTAAATTAGGTATACATAATTAATTGTATACTTAACACAGAAATCCCTACCAAAATAAAAATGAATTGGATGGAGGCTTTGGTTAGGCATTTCATTAGTGTGGACTGCCTACTAAACAATGCAAGCTAGAGTTGTTCTTCGTTTCTGTATTACGTAGGCTGCCAGTTGCTTTGCCATAGACCATTCATTCACTTGCATCTTAGAAGAACATATTAGTTAGCCTGATTGATGAGAAAAGATTAAAAATTTTCTAAAATCTTGGAGGTGCCATGCCCCTGCTGGCCCCCCTTGATTCCGCGGATGCGTGCTTCTTTGGCGGACGGTTGCTACCACGCACTAGACAGCTCTCTCTCACACACTGCTGATTCGGAGACGATGATGCTGCCCGTGTGGAGGACGACTGCGGCGTTTCTGATGCTGCTGGTGCCCGTGGTCGCCGCTGACGCCGCCGCAGCCGGTGGCACGGAGGCGAAGGTGGAGGCGGATGCGCCGGAGAGGATTCTGTTGGACACGGACATGGACACCGACGACCTGTTCGCCCTGCTCTACATCCTCAAGCAGAACCGGTCAGAGTTCGAGCTCAAGGTACGTGAGTGCTTAATTATGATCTCCCTCCTTGCATGCACTCTTGTGTTAATACTACTTGCTGCATGCAACCGGTGGGTCTCGATCGGTTTTGCTTTAATTTATTGGATTCGTGCATTACTTTAATGCATCTAATTTGCCTTGATTAGCAATCTATGGCCCTAATAAGCAAGAATCAGATCCTACTTTCTGTCGAGATTTTTAGTTGAGAAGTTCATATAGCAGTTCTATTCTTCTAGTGCTAGTAGTACCCGGGCACTACATACGATCGAGGAAACAAATTAATAGAAACCGCAACGAGATCCATAATTTGTCTCTTGTCGCATAAGGTAATAAACAGTGGATAGCGGGTTCGTAACGGATTTGTATCGGTGTAACGGATAGTAGATAGCGTACAACGAAATTTCAATATCACTAATGAAAGTGAGTATATATGTTAGAAAAACATGATTTTTTTAATAGATAAAAAACATATTTAAAATAAAATGCTAACCAATAAATATAAATATAATTTAAAAATAGATATAAATTTATGCTTATACTTCAATGTTTAAGTTTAAATAGATATTGTGTTTCACTTGTTAGTCCTAAATCTATCCGCTTTGCAACAGCGGACTAACAAATGCTATTGCGGACGCTATTGCGGCTTAATAACCTAAATAGCGGCGAATAGCAGGTGTTAAATTCTAACCCGATACACATAGACCGCTGTAGCGATATGTGGTCGGTATGGCTGTTGCGGACGCTACAGCTGCCGCTGCAATGTTATTTATTCTCTTGCACTGCACGACACAGCTGCAGATTAAAAAAAACCATGCTAGCTTGTTCGATGTTGGCTCTTGACTAGAGCCTAGAGGTCTCAACGTGATCTCGATCGCCGTGCCAACTCAATGAATAGAGAAGATGTATGGGTACGTAGCTGGCTCATCTAGCCTCTTTCAGCGGGTCGAGCTGAAACTGGAATATTTTTTTATTAATTATAAGCACTCTAGTGCCTTGGTTGATGGTATTACCCATCCTTGAAAATGCTGTAAAAGGTGATGTTTAGCTTCATGGTCTCTGGCTGCTGAAGCTGTGGAATAAAGCTCCCTTGAACTCTATATATTTTTTATTAATTTCGTGCCAAATTAGATATGAGCTTAGTTCGAATTTAAATTTTGTTCAACAGCAAATTATTATAGCCTAGCCTCGTCTTTGAAAGATGATCGGTGACGGAATATTGGCATCTTCTAACAACAGAATCTGCGAGGAAATAAAGTAGATACAACTTTTTTCTGTGATTGGATGGCATGCGTTATCGTTCATCAAACATATCTGGTTGCTGCAGAAATTTTTGAGATACTAATGTGCATGTCATATAAAAGCACTGCATGCATGAAACCACACAAAATCGATAGGTGACATAAACAGAGAGGTTTTAGTAGATGATGATATGTCACGAAATGCATAAAACCATAGAAAATCGATAGATAACATAAATAGAGATGTCTTAGTGGACGATTGCATGATATATAATTTAATGGGCCTCTGAGATGACGTGGCTTTACGCATGTCTTAAAAAATATATTGTAGGGCCAGCTAGTTACTTACATATATTTAGATATAGAAGATAAGACTGTGACAGCTAGTTATTTACATATATTTAGATATAGAAGATAACGGTGAGAGGGAATCTTTGCTTTGACTCCAGTCCGGACGTGATACGTCCCCTGTCACTTGCACTTTTTATCAGAATCGAATACCAGAGAACGCGCGCGAGAGATAGCAAAGTAGTGGCATGATTATTGTATATTTGTTTTAATTAAGTTTTGAGCCCTTGTACATCATGGTTGGGTTTTGAATCGAGTCAAGGACAGACCCCCACTTGTTGTTTAGGACATTCCGCACATAATCCCTGTGGTATTTTCCTAGAGAGCTCAATAAGTCAAGAGTCAAGATTGGATTTGGATTCGTGGAGACTGATTGACTGAAAAGGCCAACTGCACAGTTCTGAAATCTGAACAGTGGGCCTCAGGTACTCTCGACAGGCCCAAGACACTCGCATCTTCCTCGGTGGCCTGTACGGTAAATGGGCCGTATCGGTGGTATGCACGGCTCGGAAGTCGACACAGCACAGTGCGCCTTGCGAGTCTGGTTTTCCGAAGGCAGAACCACATGTGTCGGCGCGGCCTCGGGGACGGCGATAGGTGAATCCAATTGGAGGCCGTTTGGTTCCCTTCCCTTCCCTAGTTCCCTCTGCGTTTTCTCCATGGAAGCCAGTGGCGGCCTGGCGGCCGGCCGGCCGGCCGCGGATGGGCCGACAGCCACTGCCTTCCGCCCGTCTGCCGGCGACCGTAATGGGGGTGCGGAAGAGGCCGATCGGTTGAAGTGGCAGCAGAACGGTGAAGTATCTTTAATCTCATTTACCATCCCATTTACATTTAGGGATAGCAACGGTACCTACCCGCGGGGTAGTTTTATCCCATATCCTATCTGTCAAACATATTTATACCCGCTAAGAAACCCACATCTGCACGCGGGTATAAAATTGTTTCCGTACCCGTACCCGGTAGGTAAAAATTACCCGACGGGTAACCCGTACCTGATAGGACACCCGCTATTAACATGTTTAAAACACTAAATTAATAAGTATATTGCATAATCAAAACCATATAGCATAAATGTAGGCAAATAAAAATATATAATAATGATAATAAACAAAAAAGTAAGTGCATTAGTCCTTTTAGGCCTATATATACATTTATTTGTGTTTAATTAAGAAGTAGTTTATGTATAGACTATGCGGGTAGAAATTACCCGTGGGTACGTGGGTATGGGTACTTTACACCCATACCCGCACCCGACTACCCAACGGATATAATATCTTACACATAAACATACCCATGGGTGAATAAGCCATTCTATACCCGCCTTCGTATCGGGTAAGAACCACCGGGTAATCGGATTTCGGGTACCCATTGCCATCTCTAGATACATTATTTGGCATCAGTTTAATGGGTGGGATGCTGCCACGCTAGGGGTACGATAGTAGCCGTACTCGGTTACTTCTTCATTCTGCGCGTCTGATTTGATGGTTGATAATATACTGATAGGGCTCCAACGGATTGGTGCATTATGTCTTTGGAAGAGCCTTTGATCACGTCCTCAAGAAGATTACTGCTCTGTTAGGGAGCTTCAAGTTTGGGACCCTAATTCCTAGAGATCGATTCAAGGGCAATGCGAGTGCTTTGTCCCTCAACTGCGGCAGGCATGAGTGGTCCACTGGTCCTTCAGCGCTTCGTATGTTGTTCTGATATCGGCAGGTTGCAATTAGGAAGTTGTCAGAGAGTGGTAACGTGAGCTGAATGTTTATGTTTTGCTTCGCTTGGTTGTTCCAGTAACCTTGCTGCGGCCTGTAGGCGTGTGCTTCTATTATCAGACCCTAGAGAGCTGAGGGTTTTATACCACTGTATCTGATTTGTTCCTTTTTTTCCCTCCTAAAATAAACTTTACAGCTGGGGCAACTGTTGATGGCATATAATTGTTCTGAAAGTGCATGATGCATAGTCTTACCTTTTCTTGTCAACGTATGCAGGCGGTTTCCATCAGTGTTAATGCATGGAGTGATGCCGGACATGCTGTGAATCATCTGTATGATATACTCTATATGATGGGCCGTGATGATATTCTGGTTGGTATCGGTGGTGATGGTGGAATATCAGACTCTGGCACCATGTATCCAAATGTCGGCGGTTATTTACCATTTATTGATCAGGTACAAGACTTTATCTTAGTTTCCACTGTAATAATAGTGTTACTCCACAGACAAGGTTGCCTGTCTTTGTTACCTTGAGAATTATCTATTGCTTAAGAAAGTCAAAGTTTCCTTTCCCCCTTGATTTATTATTTAATACATAGATACTAATTTGTAGGTTAATATCTAGGGTATGACAACAGTTGGAGGCTGCCGGTACAGGCAAGCTATTCCACAAGAAGGTGGCGGACGTTTAGACAAGGATACAAACTTTGGATTAAGAAGGGGCTTCCTTCCTCAGGTAATGTCGGTTTTTGTATCTTGGTTCTCAAATAAATTTCCATGCATTAGCCAAGTGAAAATGCACAAGATATTTTGGTCCCTTTGTACTAAAATAGGTCTATTAGTTCATCGCTGTATCACCTGACAGCTTTATTTATTTATTTTAACATAAGCATAAAAATCGACATACTGGTATGACTTGATAAAAGACTATTTATCCATAGAGATCATGTGTGTGTGTGTGTGTGTGTGAAAGAAGATAATTTGGACCTAGGTTTTCCTAGGTTTTCCTTTTTGGTTTCCCTCTTAGCTCCGTCAGTTCATGTTGCATTGTATTGCATAAATTCTCATCTTTAAATTTTTACCTTAACAGTTTACTCTGATTTCTGCTTCTATATAAAATACAGAAGTGTAGTCACCAGAAAATTACCAGTGTTTCTAAATATCTACAGCAGATAGTCATATTTCAAATGGTGTCTTATTAGTATGAACCTTAAAGATAAGACGAGGAGTGGAAATTTATTTGCTGTCAGGACCATCGGAACACTTATATTTCAGTTTGTGAGCACCAGGACTGAGGCAAAACAAAAACCAATTCTATGCATATGTACTGCAGTACTACTGCTTACTATCTTAAGTGATCACTTTAGACTGATTTGTGGAAGGCATGCATGTTTACTTTGATTAATTCAATATCTATTACCAGCTCTGATTTACTATATTCTGTTCTGCAAAATAGGGACGCAGAAGATATACACCAGTCAGCAACCTACAGCACAACAAGTAATGATAGACACAATATCCGCTGGCCCTACAACTATCATTCTCACAGGATCACATACAAACTTTGCCATATTTCTCATGACATATCCACAGTTGAAAAGGAACGTGAAGCACATATACATTATGGGTGGTGGAGTGAGATCAAAGAACCCTACAGGCTGTTGTCCAAAAAATTCTACCACATCTTGCATGCCACAACAGTGTGGTGACCGTGGTAACTTGTTTACTAGTTACTCTACGAACCCGAACGCAGAATTCAACATATTTGGAGATCCTTTCTCTGCATACCAGGTATGAGGCTCCGTTTTCGCAAGCTATTATACCGTTTTTGTTGAAATTTGAAAATGGTTTTCTTATTCAGTTACACATCTGCGTATCTTAATTAAGACCTCTTACCTTTGAATCCACTATCCCACTTGTAGTACTTCCCCCAAGGAGCAACGGCAAAATCCCATCTTATGTTAATCTTTTAATATTGTCCACGCTCCACAGCAAATTATTTTGTTTCCGCATACTTGTTTCTCGTACTTTGTTGCCCATGTTAATAATCAAGTGTTTTGTGAATTGTCACATACCAGTGCTTAGTTCATTGCTATTTCACTTTCGGTTAGCAGACTTGCTAATGAGATAGAGAGAATTCCTTCTCTACCTCTTGGACCATTAGAATATCTCACACTCCCTTCTACTTCTACACCATCACGTCCTCTCAATGCCATTGTTGCCAGATCACTGTTAGCTAGATATTGAATAGGACACAGTTTGTTAGAAGATGAGCCTTGGGCCCCACTATGACATTACACCATTGTTCTTCTCACTCTATATGATGAGGACCAAACAATCTTTTAAAGCTTTAATTAATGGCTAAATTTATAGTTATGGCATTTGAGGGTACAGGTTTTGTCAAATTATTGATGAGGGAATGAGTTAATTGGCAGTAGATTATGTCCTGACTTAATAAATGGCATAAAAGGATATTATAAATTAGCTAACATATAAAACACTTCAGGTGTTCCATTCTGGCATTCCAATCACACTTGTTCCTCTTGATGCAACCAATACAATTCCAATCAACAAAGAATTCTTCTATGAATTCCAACGCCAACAGAGTACATATGAGGCACAATACTGTTTCAAAGCTTTGAAGATGGCCCGAGACACTTGGTTCAATGATCAGTTCTATATGGTAAGTTAATATCATTTACTCCAGTTCATTTGGTTCATGTTTTTCCCTCACTCTTCCTTATTATTTTAACCTTTCTTGTTCAGAGCTATTTTATGTGGGACTCCTTTACTTCTGGTGTTGCCATCTCCAGCATGCGCAATGATAAGAATGGCAAATTTGGAAATGATTTTGCTCAGCTTGAATATATGAACGTTACAGTTATAACTTCAAACAAACCATATGTTGTGCATGATGGTTCAAACCCATTTTTTGATGGTCGTACAACTCCCAAGTTTGGTCTTCAAAAAGGTGGAGTTCATAGCGGTCATGTTCAAACTGGGATTACAGATAGCTTTTGTTGCATCAAGGGAAGTAATAAAGGAAGGTGTGAGGTATAGTATGTCCAAATCACTTTTAAGGATAGTTGCAAAATTCTGTTCATGACACAGGAGCTGTTGTGATGTGGATCAAATTTAAAGTAATTCCATTGTCTTCCCTCCTCAGCATGCCTTTCTGATCATGTTATGATATCGCTGAGAGCTACCGTTAACTTGTAGAGCACGGTTGTTTGATGAAAACTCAGTTTTGATCTAAATAAACATATAAATTTAGTGTTGAAAATACTATAAGAATCGTGCAAATCAAATCTTACTGTTTAGGTGAACTTTTTTTTACTACTTGTTTCTCTTAGGATGGATACACTAAGGAAGTCTCTGGTCCGGAAGCAGCCCACATTCGTGTTGCTACAAAGGCTAAACCAAACGTGGATAAGTATAGCCCTCTGGACAGGGAGTTTTTCAAAAGCTTTCTAGAGGTGAATCTCCTATACCTCTTGGCTCATGTGGGAAAACTCTAAGCTCATGTTGTTGCAGTGTTCCTATTCATCTGATCAAACTCAGTGTCTTGTATGTCAAGGTGAAATGATCTAACAAGTTTGATTCTGTATGTGTCAAAGCATGCCAGTTTCAAGCCTTTATTGTTTTTGCATTTATATCATTAGTTCCAAACCCCTGAAAAAAAATCAAAGTTTTAATTTTTGAGTTGATTTCTCCTATGGCACTTTAATCCGCATTTGACAACCAGTTTATCAAAATATTCAGGATTTGCTTCCCAGAATACTATCCTCTTACCATTTACATAAGTCACAGCACCAAGAGCTTGTATCTTTACAACATAGTGCTAAACTTTTCGAATCCTGCATGCACACTAATCTTTGGTGATCAGCTTTACATGAAGGAGCTGATGTACTCATATGAAGTGTTAAGCTCGAAAACTTAGGTGCTGTAAGAATTCATCAGCAAACATTTATGTGAATTGGCCTGCTCTCTGCAGGCTCTAAATCTTCGTGAGAATTCCGGCCGTTTCAACATTAAGGCACAATTTCCATTTTATAGAGAGGTTCTTTACAAGCCAGACTTAAAGAACAAAAAAATTGGCCAACCTGTTATTATTGACATGGACATGAGTCCTGGAGATTTTGTCTCACTTATATATCTACTGAAGGCACCTATTGAAGTAATAGATTTAAAGGTACCTTTACTAGCATAATTCCTGCTCCAATGCAATTACATTTTCGGTTCCTTCTTCTTATGAATGTAGTTTCATGACAATGGTCATAGGGGATTTTTGTCAGTGGCAATGGTTGGGCCCACATTGCTAGCATCGACATCGTGTATGACATTTTGCATATGATGGGCCGTGATGACATTCCTGTTGGTCGTGGCAATACCACTGCATTAGGAACTCCAATTCTTGGTTGCAACTATGCCAGTACTATTCCCCAAGGTAGTGGGGGACTTATTGACTCGGACACCCTCTATGGGCTAGCTCGATTATTGCCAAGAAGCCCTAGAAGGTATCTCTTTGTAGCCACCAGATGACCCACATAAATTAGTGCACACCTAGATACTTACCATTCTATGCTTTCCATCGTTAGGTATACTGCTGAAAATTCAGTAAAACATGGTGCTCCTAGAAACACTGATCATCCAGAACTTCGGCAACCATTGGCTTCTGAAGTTTGGCAGTCTATCAAAGAGCAGCTTCGTCCAAGTGAGAAGATTACTATTCTTACCAGCGGGCCTCTTACAAATTTGGCAAATATAATGCTCTCTGACAGGAACGTGAGTTTGGCAATAGAGGTCAGCTATTTGAAACCTTTTGGTTCCTCCTGGGAAGTTCCAATACTTTGATGTAACTTTTTCCCACTGTCAGTATTGATATGCAAATATTCCTTATATGCAGAAGATTTATGTTGTTGGAGGTCATATTAGAGATGAAAATGATTCGAAGGGAAATGTGTTTACTATCCCACCAAATAGTTATTCAGAGTTTAATATGTTTCTTGATCCACTAGCTGCGAAAATAGTCCTGGAGTCCTCTCTGGATATAACACTGATACCACTTAGGTCTCAAAGAAAAGCTGCTTCCTTTCTGTCTATCCTTCAAGCTCTAAAGCATGCTGATCATACTCCAGAAGCAAGTTTTGTCCATCGCTTGCTTTTTTTGCTACATGAACTTCAGCAGAAGCATCGATTG